>CM076578.1:453411626-454156951 GCA_034641835.2 Pinus albicaulis
TGTTGAGCCTCAAAATTGTGCTTTCCTTCACCTCATGTTACCTCATTTTCCCTTGTCCATTTCTATCTTAGACCCAATTGATCAATGAATATAGTTAAAAATTACTTCTAGAATGATTTACATGACTGACTTGCTAAGTTTTGTGATTTTTTCCATTGTAAAGCATTTTGACCGGAACTAGCTGCAGAATGCAGACATTCCGTAGCTAACCGGCGATTCTGCAGCTGCCTTCATGTTTGAGTATGTTCCAGGTGGCCTCTTGAGAAAAACCGCATATGAGCATGATCCACGTCATGTCTACATGGTTTGTTGCTCATCATGGAGGAAGAAATGAATTCTGGGTATGGTTTTGAACGTGGGGAATACATTTAGGAAGGAAGACTTCTATTAGGACTGTCTCAGTCCAGATGTCTTTTCTTCTTCACGTAGCCACTTCAAAGAATCCTAACGTGATTTGGATAAGGAAAGACAGTGTTCCTGAATTATTGTAATTATTGTTACGTGCATTTTCTTTATAAACTCTTGGGAGACCGAGAGCTATGTTAGAGATTTTATGTTAGATTTGCTGCTATATTTTGTTTAAAACTATGTGTTACATTCCTGAAAACGCAGAGTGTTATGTTCAAACTATTGCATCGTTAATGGAGCAGACAAAGTTATTTTGAAGGCGTGATTTAATTTGGAGTTGAATGCCGTCAAGTGGTAGAGGGCCCCTGCCTCTTGCACGGATTTCTTTTGCATAAATTAGATAAGTTTTCCTAGATGCCTTTACGTTTTGCATTTGAATTGGTAGTTGTTTTGTTTTAGCTACTGTAGTCGTATTCATTCTAGCTCTTCCACAAGAAGACACTCTTCCAACAGATTAAAATGATGAATGTTGAATGACTATAGTATTGTAGGATTAGGAGTTGAATTTGTAGTTGTTTTAACTAGCTACTGTAGTTATATTCATTCTAGCTCTTCCACAAGAAGACACTCTTCCAACAGATTATAATGATGAATGATGAATAGCTATAGTACCGTAGGAATTAGTTGTAGTTTTTGCTATTCACTATCACAGTTACACTTGTTCTAATCACTCTTCCACAAGAAGAAACTCTTCCAAGACATCCTTAAGAAGTTCAAGACATGATCGTGATAATGAATGATTTAGTTGTGTGTTTGTACTAAGTATCATCTCTGTTCTTGCTCTTAAACGCTTGCCCAAGACATCATAATGACGAGTAGGGTATGGATGTGATAACTTAGTTTTTCATTTTCTTTCAGTCCATTTGCTTTCAATTGCACTCAATTACACAGTCAGAATTGTTCTACCCCTTCCAAAAGAAGGAACTCTTCCAAAATATCACTAATGATGAACAAACATATTGTGTAACTTCATAGAATAATGCATGTTAGTATAGTTAGAATGCTCCGGAGTTTCATTGCATTTAATTCATGTTCAGTTACTTTGTTTCAAGTTTGATGATGACTTATAGTTCAACATTGTTCTAGATTAGTGGCATCTTAGGTTCATTCTTAGATTAACTCATTACACTTGCACTTCATATTCAAATTGTCTTCCATTGCACAATAAATTACTTCAGTTGTTAGGATTAACAAGACAGCCTTCATTATTCACAAACTTCTTCTTGTTCTGAAATCCATAATTGATCTATAACCACATGAACATAAGATAACATCACTATAAGGTCTGAAGTATTTCTGCAATCTCCTCATCATTTTATAAACAGAGCTCTTCCTCAAAAGAACTACTTTGAAAAAGAAACCAATAACTCTTTGAGTAAAGGTTCTGTGATATTCAATTAAATTGCAAAATAGAACTAGGAATTAGTCATAGAATAGAAGAGCTTAGAACAAAATGTTGCATCATGGTAAGATTAGTGTTTAACTGTTTAGTTAGAGGATTTGCATATTTAATGATCATTTCTCAAGTTTAGTTTGTGTCATTTGCCTAAAAAGTCATTATCAAGCTTTTGCTTTTATTTAGTCATAGTTCAGATTCTGCTTCAGTGTTTCCAATTGCATTTGCCATTCCATACATTAGGCTTAACTCTGTTTTGACCACCAACCCCTCTCTATTAGTTTTCTAGACATTTCCATTGTGAACATAAAAATCATCACAAAAGACCAAAAACATCATAAATCATCACATAAGACCAAAAACATCACAAAACACTACACACAACGCATTAGGAAACAAGTACCTGAGTACATATGGTACACTTCACTTCAGCTTTACAACTCGGGTTGACAATTAAATGAGCCTGGGTTTAGGAGGTTAGATTGAGACCTAACAATTTGAACAAAGACTTAAGAGAATTTCGAGAAAATTAAGAGCATTCTAACCTGTACTCCATTTTAGTTTGTCCTAATTATAACAAAGACTTCCAGCTCTACACTTTTGCATAGTGTTGAAGTGTGTTTGGTGCACGTATGTACGAAATCACACCAACTTAAGGGGTGTGGTCTACCCACTTAAGTTATTGGTAACAGGTAGAAAAAGAAGTGGATTCAAGCAAGTTAGTGGAACAAGCTAGAATCATAAAACATACTAGATAGAGAAATAGTATGCATATATAAACTAAAACCAAACTAAAACTAAAATAAATAAACACGAGCTCTGAAAAGAGTCAAACGACAACAATAATTCAAACGGTGGCTCTTGGCCCCTCTTATTGAGCACTGGTAGGAAATAAGAATGAAAATTTACCCTCTTTCCAAAGGGCCCCTAGAACATGGGTACTAAGTCCTGATGCAAGGATGTTTTTACTACAAGCTTGCCTCGGTGCAAAGTCTCCCTCTCTCTACTGTGGTGGATTGAACTTGTTGGATCGCCAACAATTGAGTCCCCTCTATCTTCAGCTCGGGATCACACAATATTGGTATTTCTTGGGAAATTCTTGCCATCATAACAATGTGTTCACCCATTCTTCATCTCATGGTGGCCTTATATAGGAGAATTCAAATCCTCCTTCTCTGTATTGGTACATTGTGGATGGTGACCCAAGAGAGGGGGATGATTCCATTGTGTGCCACAAATATTCCTTTGTGTGCTTCCTTGATATCTAAGGAGGCGCTGGTGGCTATCCTTAGGCGGCTTCAAGTGAAATCATTGTCCTGGAGTGTGCTTGTGTGGTCCCAAAAAGTGACATTTCGCCACTCCCAAGATTGCGCGCATATCGGATCAAAAAGCGCGCAAAGGTGCTCTTCACAAAGGATTATGCGTGCAAAAGCATTTATGACTTGCTCAAATTTGATTTTTCCTCAGACTTTAGAGATTTTTAAATACTTTCCTGATTCTCTAATGTCTTTCAGCCCTGTAAATTCTTCTGCTTAACATTAAATAATGTCATCTTCTGCTTGCATGATTTTCCAGTGTTAACAGTTTCCCCCTAATGTGTGAGGTCTAGGAAGAACTGTATAGCCGAAATACATTGTAGTTTCTTTTCTGTATATCGTGTGTAGAGAGAGAGAGACCTGTGTGAAGCTTGGAATTGGAAACACCCTTCATTGGTTCCAAGAATGACCATGTCCTAAGGGACCCCTGTAAGAAAATATAATAAAATACATATACAAATTTTCTATGAGGAGGGCATGTCCCATGCTCATGATGTTGTGGCTAGTTAAACAAATCTATTTGACAGATATATGTTCTATCTATATCACTAATATGGTAGTGATCTGGTGGTTGCTGACGACGACTTCTGGCGCCCTCTGGGGCGTTTTTTCTTTGACAATAGGTGGAATATGGTACTGTTGATGGGAAAATCTATCCGCCCAACAGTAGGGGATCTCCCCGGTAGAAAGTCTCAATTAGACCTTGAACCGTTTGGAATAGGGATCCCGTCCGGGGTGTGGGTCCAGCTACCTCTTAAGTCACCTTCCCTTCGGTCTCAAAAGAACTCGATCGAACCTGTGGACACACGCTTATTCACATGATACAAGATACATGGTTGATGCATTAAACACGTATATAACACTATGCGTAGCGAGACAAATGATAAAAAATACACGTCGAAGGAGGTGTTGTTAACAACACATCTTTGGGGTTATGCTTATAGGATATTCTGACCACAAAAGAAACAGTTCTTTATGGCGAGATGCCCCTTTACTTTCTGAAAGATAAAACGAAATGCTAATAAACAAAGTCATTAACATCCATTAAGAAAGCAATTAAACTAAAAATCATTAACACAAGTACAGGAAACCATAATGCATAAATGATGCCATTAAGAGTGCAGTTTCATTAATCAAAAGATGTTTGAAACTGTATAGAAATACTCATAGTGTTCGCACAGCAAAACACATCAGATCCAAAAGGAGTTTCAACAGGTATCTGTATTCATATGCAAAAAGAGTGTTATCTTTCAATACAATGCTCTATAGCTCTTGAGTCCCAAAAAAAAAAGATCCTTTACATTTTCTCCGGAGGGAGTTTTATAGATCAAAACTTGTCCTTTGGGCTTCCTAACTCTTCGCCTGTCTAACTGTTGAGTTTCCCTGCGACCGGAGGGAACTGCAACCTGTGACTTGGCTGGGCAGTGCGACCTGCGACCTGGCTGGGCGGTGCGACCTGCGACCTGCCTCCAAATGCTACCAGCGACCTACTGCCACTGGGTTATGAATATGTGCGCGCAATTGTGAGGTCAGGGGCATCAATCTGATGTCCTTTGAGGAAGTCTTGCCAGGTCTGATACTCTGCTGCTATGGGAGAAACCAGAGGGACCTCTTCTTTCAACCGATGCATGCACTACAAAGCGTTTGGGACTAGAGTTTCCTTCTTCTGTGAGATCAGGTTGGAAAGAGAGGCGAGCTTGGTGTAAATCCATACTGGCGTGACAAGAAACTGGCCCAAGTTTTATCGTGACGCTGTAAGATCGGGAGTGGCAGCAGCTTGCTTAATGGGCTGCAGAAATGACTGGATCTCTTGATCTAATTGTTCCCAGGTTTTCCCCTCGTCCAATGCCTCCAGCGAAGGAATGTGGTGAAGGATGTGCATCGAATCGATGCTGCTGATCAGGTGTTCGTATGCAGCCATTACTTTGTCCAAATCCTTGGATAGCTTATCCTTGGACTGCATTTTCATACGGATTTGGACTCTGGCATCTTGCGTATGAATCCAATCCTTCTTTGGCAAGTGCTCAGGAGCCTGAGGGTACCGCACTATCAAGTCCATCATTCTATCCAAGGCAGCTGAGGCCTCCTTTAGCTGCTCGTGCTTCTGCTTAGTCTCCGCCTGTGCTCTTACCAATGGGGCGACTATTTGTTTTATGGTGAACATTTCCCCATACACTTGCCTCATGGTCGCCTTTAATAAATCGCACTCCTTTACAATGGCAAGAGGAACCTCATTGATAGGGGGAGTTTTGTTTCGGAGTTGTTGAACCTCCTCTTTCAATGTCGTCCTCTCCTGTTATGCCCTTTTCTCCCGCTGCTCTGCTTCTTGTAGTCTATTTTGTAGAGAAACGATCTCTCGACTCATTCTGGTCACATTTTCTTCCGTGGCCGCAGTGAAAGCTGTTCCAGCCGATGCTATCATCACAAGATTAGTCCTAGTATCAAGGACTATGTCTTTTCCAGTTACGACAGTGGATGTGGCGGAAGGATTTTGCGCCATGCTTCTTCTTTTCTCTTGTCGGATTTTGAAGGAGAATTGATCGAATGTGAGCCTGGTGAGGTCGAATACCTCCTCCTCTTGTCCCTGGGATGAGCTGACATCAGAGAGCGAGGCTCGTGTACTGACTAGAGGTACCTCAAGGGGAGATACCTCGATGTCTTCTAGCATTTCATCCTCTTCTTCTTTCTTCTTCTTTTCCTCCTCTTCCCTTTGTAGGCATTCGGCTTCCGCCTTCTCATGTTCTTTCTTTTGCCTGAGCTCCGCTTCTGCTGCTGCTTCTATTTCGGCTTTCCTCTTTTGTTTGGCTGCTACAGCTTGCTCTGCTTTCTTCTGGCGGTCAGCTTCCGCTTTGTCTAGCTCTTTTTTGAGTTCTCGTTCGGCTGCAGCCTCCGCCTCTTTTTCCTCCTTTTCCTTCTTGGCCTCCTCGGCTTGCTTCTTCTTATGTTCTGCCCTTAGGATCTTCTTGCGTTTATCCTCGTCCTCTTTCATTTTCTTTTCTCTCTCTTGCTGGGCTTTAGCCTCTATTTCTTTCTGTTGGGTAGAGGTACTATGCCCTGTACTGGTCCGAGGATTTTTAGCTAGAGAGGGAGAAGCACCTCCTAATTTATGACTCCTTTCTTCCAAGGTTTGGTCATCCGGGTCTTCTTGGCCAGACTTTTCCCTAGGAGCAAGTTGTCTATCTGCATTGTACCAGTTCCTTCTTTCATCTTCTCCCGAGCATTCAACATACTGATAGTTCCATTTGAATTTAGCCTTCTTGCAATGTTCAGGAACTATCCGCTCCGGGTCGTATGTTAGGTATTCTAAAGCCCTAAAGTGATAAATTTTCATCTCTTCTCCCTCTGCCTCTACCTCTCTGAAGTCTTTAACTGTGTAAGCGCCAATAGTGAGGGGTAGCGTGGGCCACGGCTTCTTCTTACCTTTGGACAGGACCCTGGAGAAACCCGAGGACATTTGTAAGCAAACCTCTTGCATGAGCACTTTGTCTGTAACGAAACAAGGCATAGAATGGGGTGCCCTGAACGAGCCAAAGACTTAGATGAATGTATATTCGGCGAAAGGAAACCAATGCGCCACTTGGCTTAGCATTTCCCTGGCTCGCCAAGACATGCAAGGGGCGTCTTGGCCGAATAATTTTCTGTATAGAGCAGGGATGAATACTTGGGAGATTGGCTCTATGTCTTGTTTATACCTGGATTCCCAAAACACCTTGGTTTGTAGATGAATTGCACGGGTCTGTGTGGGATCCCAGTTATGTGCCCATCCTTCAAAATGCAACCTCGAACAGACAGCATCCAATAAATAAGAGGCCATATAGAATTTAGAAGGCATTCCTTCATCCGGTACCAATGTTGAGGATAAATTGGTATGCATGGAGGTAATCAATATGTTAGCCCAGTTGAAACGGGTGTCGTGCACTGTGACATATTCCATGAGATTTTCCCATGTGCCGTTGAAGGTGGTGGCATCGGGGTGCCCATACAATCTGCAAAGCATGGCGGCTACTAATTTATATACTTTTCTCAGGCTCGACACTAGATATTCCTAGTCTTTCTTGACCTTAAACTTCTCAGGCTCCTCCCACCATTGCCTTATAGTGTCAACTACACTAACTGCATGAGCAATGGCCCAATCTTCTGTGAATTCTTCTTCTCGCTCAGGCAAAGAGTAATAAACATGGGCGTCTGAGCCTTTGAGCGTTGTGAAAGCCTTGCCTTCGCTGTCTCTGATCATGAACTTCTTGGGATCTGTTTTCTGTAAAATCAAATCTATCACTTCTAGGCACGGGAATATGGCCGGTTGAGCACCTGCGAGATGCAGCTTGGACCTTTTAACCTGTAAGTATATCTCCCGATCTGGGAGGTCTTCTAGGAATTCCGTTTTGGTGAACTCTGCGTACACTTGGTACCACCGCATGCTGTCCCCTTTGGAAAATGTGAAAAGAGTATCTCTGTATATCGGGGGTGGGGACATTGGCATGTCCATCTCCACATCTTCCACTTCCAAGTGCTTGTCTTTCTTCCGGGACACTGGAGGTCCCATGTTGCTGGAATCTGAGAGGACAGGTATACACTCCAATTCTGCTTCAAATTCACCTGTCATATTCATTAAAGAATCGCAAGATAAGAAAGACACCATGATGATACACGACCAATTATAGTTTATCAATTATTTCAACTGGGACACGAACAAAAGCCCAGGTAAATGGCCTATTGGGTCGTGGGGTCGCGAGGTTGAAAGAAAATGGCAAAAGGTGCGACCTTGGGACCTTGCGACTAGGTCGCGAGGGAAATTAGGTAAGTGTAGTTGTGAAAAGCATTAGAGAATCCGACCTTGCATTCAGGTCACTACGGTGTGGGAGTGGAAATTGCGAAAAAAAGTGGAAATGCGACCTTACGACCTTGAATGGTCGCGGGGGTCGTGGTCGCAAGTTGCGGAAAATGGAAAGGATGCGACCTTGCGACCTTATGATAAGTTGCGGGGGTCGCGGTCATAAGTTGGGAGAAAGCAGAGATTCATTATGCATTTGGCGAATAAAGGGGTGGGTCACAAGTCACGCTAGGGCTTGTCGGTTTTGACGCGCGCGGTGTGGAGTTTTTTCCCTTTGGTGGAAAAATGCAAGGCTAAATGGGTCAGGACAAAGTCAGGGATATTTTTTGGAGTAGAATTACGGAGCCATGAGAAGCTGGATAAGAAATTGTGATGAGTTGGGCAAGTGTGGTGAAAACTGGAATCAGAAGGAAACCCTAAGAAAGAAATGAAAACAATGGCTGAGGTAAATGACAATTTAAAGGCTGAGGAATGCAAGGATTTGGCAAGAATAATAAAAAAGGAAACAACAGGAGGAAAAACGGAAACTTACCTGAGAAAATTGCGCTCCAGTCGACCTGTCAGAGCCGTTTTTTTCTATCTGCTACATATGCGAAATGCGACCTAGCGACCTCCAATATATAAAAGGGTCGCACGTGCGAGCCATTAATGAGGTCGCAAGGTCGCATGTTGAGGTGGTGCGAAGGGAATGCGACCTCACGACCTTAGGGTCGCGAGGTCACAGGCTCACAAGTCACACTAGGTTTCCACAAGTGCAGGAACTTAGAGCTGCTTAACTTAGCCCTCCCGACTCTTTACTTAACTTTTCTTTGTGCTCAAGGGGCTCCAAAAATTTTAAAGCAGGGGTTTTTTGGAGGGTGTTGTAGAGGCTACAACAAGCATGTTAACCAAATTAATGTGCCCAGCTCAGAGATGTAGGCAACCTGAATTTTATGAATTGAATCCCTGATCATTAGCATTGCTTTGATTTCCACCTTCTTATACTTTGTCTTGGTGGCAACAAATGCAGATGATGGAGGCTCTCGGATTTTACCCTACACATAGTCCATGACATCTTGGTCTTCCAACATTAGATCCAAAGTCATCTTCCAAGCATGGAAGTCTTCCTTCCCAGTCAACTTGTCATCAACTTTGAAGCCATTATAGTTTGAGGTACCAATTCTCTTCTTCGGTGATTGCTACAAACTTGGGCTTTGTCTTCACCTCAGCTCTGATACCATGTAAATTTTCATAGATTTTCTATGCTTGATGCAACTTTACTTTTATTCCCAATATCAAACAACAATCACGTACACAAGAAAGTAAAATGTCGATACAACATACCAATAGATTGATAGAAAACAAGCCAAAATACACTTAACTCGATCAACAAAATATATGTCTTGTGGTGTGTTACGATGGTCAACGGGATGCTTCAACCATCAAAATCTCTACATGGTCAGCCAACTATAATGTGTCACACAACCCTCTCAGACAACTCTATATCAGTCAACCCAAAGTCAACCCTCGATTTTTGTGCCAATAAATGCGGACTGCAGAAATCAGAATTTTGGGAGAGATTAGGGCCAGTTTGACCAAGCGTTGACCAAAGTCAACGCTGGTCAAATCTGCGTTGAAACCCTAGGTCAAAACAGAAATATCCTTGTTGCAATTTTCCCACGTGTGGAGAAGAAGAGACTTAAAGTGATGATTGAACCAATCAGATGCAGAAAGAGAATGTGTGAGGAGTGATGATGAAAATGACCTCCAACATTGACCAATATATATCCATTTGTGAGGGTGTCTGACACATCTGTTGGTGCTTCAAGCCTACATATCATTTCTGGCCGACCTTACACATAAGTGGAATTAATTCAAAATAAATGTTCTGCTCATCGGATCGAGATGATCTTTAGATTGATCTTGCACCTCTCCAAAAGAGGAGTCCAATAAAAATATTGGCATCTTCATCTGAGCTTCACAACGTGGAGTTTGGACCTAGTTGTCCAAAATTAACACCTCTAGAATGGGCAAAGGCTGCAATAACCCTACAAGATGCGTCAACTCTCCCTTATTCCGTTGACATGCCTCACACTCTTGTACATATCTCAACACATCTCCCTTGAGGCCCTTCCAGGTGAAGCGCTCTCGCACAACCATATATGTCTTCCTGAACCCTTGATGCCCCGATAGTGAAGAATCATGAGCTTCATGAAGTACTTGCTCTCTCAGTTGCGAGCCTGGAACTAGAAATATGCAATCCTTATAATTGATAACCTCCGTCATCACTCGATAATGCTCATCTGCATGAATGCCCTCCAGGATCTCACATGCACAACGATCCTTGGAGTACTCTACTAATAAATGTGCCTTCCAGTCATGGCTAATTCTCATGAGTGAAAGTCCTACAAGACTCCTAGATAATGCATCAACTACCACATTGTGCTTTCCTCACACATACTCAATATCAAAATCATAGGCCTGCACCTTACTGACCCATCTATGTTGTCTATCATTGAGGCCCTACTCCCCCATGAAGTGGAGAAGACTGTTGTGATCTGTCTTCACCTTGAATCTGTTCCCCACCAAATACTGTCTGAATAAGGCCAATGCATGCATAATGGAAAACATCTCCTTATCGTATATGGAATACAAACTCTCATGGGGTAAGAGCTTCATGCTCTCGAAAGCAATGGGGTACCCCTCTTGGGACAATACAACTTTGATCCCCTCACTTGATGTATCACACTCCAAGGTGAAACACTGTGTGAAATCTGGAAGCACCAAAACTGGGCAACTACTCATCACCTCCTTGAGGCGATCGAAGGTTACCTGAGCTCAATCTGTCCATGCAAACACCCCATTCTTGGTCAAAATTTTGAGGGGTGATGCTAACTGTGAGAATCCCTTGACAAACTTCCCGTAGTAAGTGCAAATGCCCATAAATCCCCTCAACATTGTCACATCTTTAGGCTCTGGCCAATCCCGAATGGCTTTGATCTTATCCTCATGCACCTTGACCCCATCTGCACTAATGATATGTCCCAAGTACAACATCTCTGTCAGCCCGAAATCACACTTGGACAATTTGGCGTAGAATTGTTTCTCCTCCAAGATACACAACATTGTCTATAAGTGTTTCAGGTGCTCCTCCCAAGTCCTATTGTATATCAAGATGTCATCGAAGAAAACCAATACAAACCTCCTCAACTTCCCCCTGAACACATGGGTCATACATGACTGGAATGTGGGCGGGGTGTTGGTCAATCCAAAAGTCATGACCAAAAACTCAAAATGCCCACAGTGACATCTGAAAGATGTCTTGATCCCTTATCTATATCTGATGATATCCTGACCGCAAATCAATCTCAGAGAACAAATTAGCTCCTCTAAGCTCATCCATCAACTCATCGATGCGTATTATGGATACCGGTTCTTCAATGTCTTCCTGTTAAGCGCACTATAGTAAATGAACATGAGCAAAGTCTGGTCCTTCTTCCTCACTAACACAACTAAAGAAGGGAAGGGACTGGAACTTGGCCTGATATGGCCCAATGCCAGGAACTCTCTCATGGCCCTCTCAATCTCATCCTCATAGGCTTTGGGATGCCTATAGGGAGTAGTAATAACCACTTGCATACCAGGCTACTTCTCTATAGTATGCTCAAATCCTCTATCTGGTGGTTGTCCTGGTGGTATATCTCCAGAAAATCTTGCAAATCTATCCAACACATCCTCTATGTTAGGTGGTGGATGCTTGGTTTGTCCCCCAGCCTTTGAAACCCTCAGCTCCACTGCCCACGCTATGCCCCCATGCCTCAAGTTAGCCTCCATCCGATGAGTTGAAATTGTCTATGGGGGCTATGAATGCATACCCCGAATAACTACTAGCTTACCATCCAACCCGGTATACTCCATCACAAGTTGCCTCTAATCAGTGGAAACTCTTCCAAGGGAATACAACCATTGGACATCCAACACCACATTGGTGTCTGGTACATCCACAAAGAAGTGCTCTGTCATCGTATAGTTCCCCATGGCTACTGTCAATGCGGGAACATATCGGTTCACTGCATAGTCCTGTCCCCTGGAACTAGTACTAAAAATCCCTCGAACTCCGCAATAGTGATGCATATCCTCTGGACCAACAAAGAATTAATAAAATTGTGGGTTTCCCCAATGTTTACCAAGACTGGGACACGTTTCCCCTGCACTATGCCCCTGATCCTCATGGTTAGAAATTTGGGAACCCCGCACCAAGATGTAATAACTCCCCCAGATGGTGTGGAAGGTGGTCCTCCTATTGGAGGAGGTGGTGGTGGACCTCTCTCTAATGGCCCCTCACCATCTCCTCCCTCAAACTCATCCTCCCGATCACTATTTGAGAAGACCTTGATACAGTGCCCTTTGCCCGCTGTGCACCGATGGCCTAGTGCCCACGGCTCCCGACATGTAAACCATAGTTTCCTCCTCCTAAGGTCTCTCCTCGTCTCATGATCCAATGGTCCTCTCCCTAGAGTGGCTCTATGCTATGGTGCAGGTCTAGTGTCACCTCTTTCTGAGGGTAGGGAGTGCGTGATGGAAAATGTGCCCATGTCTTGGGGATGGCCCCCTGTAGATCCCTCGTAGAAGACATAACCTCCAATAAAGTGGAAGGTTTGTGTGACTTCACTAGTCCACACAATGGATTTGTCAAATCCTCTACAAAAATATACACCCTTCAAGCATTTGAAAAATCTGGCACCATAACTGAAATACGTAGGGACTTTGAAATATAGTGCTCAGGATTTCCTGTCTGCCTAAGCTGGGTTAGCTCCCTAAAATGAGCCTCTGTATCCCCTCAATCAAAATGCTCCACTACTCTCCATGTGAAGTCCTCATAGGCAATCACGTTAGCATGTCCCAAAGTGGACAAGCCATGGAACCACCAATTGTGTGCCTCTCCCTCTAGGTGCAAAGTGGCCATTTTAATGGTCTCTCTGTTGGTCATCCCGTTGAGCTGGAAATATGTATCCAAATTCTCCACCTAAGCATGCATTGTGCAAGTGGCAGTGCCTTCAAATGTGGGGAAAAACATTCTCCCAATGGTATGCTGCAACTCATAACCCTACGTACCTTAACCTCCATGGCCCCTTCCCTTCTCATTATGCTTGAGTTGGTAATACTCTCTGAAGGGTGGTGCTTGTTTGAACTCCTCTCTCATGGACCGCCAAATTCTGAAATATTCCTCTTCATCAAACCCCACTTATTCCACCGGAACTATGGGTATGAAAGAGGGTAGCGTGGCTCTAGCTAGTCCACTAGAAGATGATGGTTGCGCAGTAGGTTGATCATACTGCTGAGATGCACCAAAAGTCTCTCCCAATAGAATATTCTAGGTGCTTAGTTCTCGGTTTTGCATCTTGATCTCATTAAGCATGTCTCTCTGCCCCTTGGCCAAATCATTGATGATCTTTAGAAGAATATCAAAGACCATCTCCTCTTTCCCCTTGGGCTCTCCCATGTCTTATACTAACACCTCCTTCCCTTGATCCTCGGTGCCTGGAGTAATATCCAACTCCCTATATTTGCTTCTGTACCTTTACATCTGGTAAGTGATATACTGTCTATCTCCTTCTCTCACAAAATAAATATCTTAGGCTTTAATACCATTGTAATGTTCCAAAATACGAAAAACAATGTTAATGTAGAAAATCATCAATTTACACCATGAAAAATTTAAAACATTACAGTAATCAATCAAAACCATATAGAATCCATAAACAGTTGAACCATTTTATTATGGAATGGGAAATAGTACAAATATATAGAGAAATGCACCTGGGCTTACCTTTTTGGCAAGCCGAGCAAAGGCCAGATGAAACCACAAAACCTAGAAAATATGCCCAGTGAATCTGCAATAGATGTTGCAATGGGATGGATGGAAAACATACTTCCATGCTACACATAATGGAGGAACTTGGGGTTCCCAGACATTTGAGAGCAACTGTGCATAGGCTTTATGAAGAGGTGAAACTCAAAATTAGAACTTCAACAGGCATTTATGAAAGTTTTAGAAGCGATATCGGAGTCAAACAAGGTTTCCCATTGTCTCCTACCCTCTTTGGTTTATATATCGGCAAGCTTGAAGAGTGGCTAAATTCGCAAGGGGGTGACAATATCCATTTGGGCAAGTTTGTTATAAGGCTTCTTTTGTACGTAGATGACCTTATTCTGATTGCTAAATTTGCTCTTGGTTTGCAAGAGCACTTACTTTCCCTTGAGCATTTTTGTAGAAGTGTGGGAATGCAAGTCAATATTAGCAAAACAAAAGTAGTGGTTTTCGCTAACAAAAGAAAACATAACCAACATAAGTTCTACTTTGAAGACAACATTATGGAAGAAGTTGCGGACTACAAATACCTCGGAATTGACTTCAACATAAATCCCAGCTGGGATGGATGTAGAAAGAAAAGAACTTTGGGGGGTTGGAAAGCATTTTATGTTTTTCAAAATAGGTGTAGAGAGACAGAGTTATGGGACTGGAAAACCACTCTAACTCTTTTTGGGCTTTTAGTGATTCCAATGATTCTCTGTGATTGTGAACTATGGGCCAGCTGTAAATCCAACATGCAGTGGAAACAAATTGAGAAAATTCAGAAGCGTTTGATTACAAACAAATTCAAAATTAAAAGTGCAGTTCCTTATGTTATCTTGTTAAGTGAAATACATGTTGCTCCTATTGAAGCAATTACTATGATGTGGGTCACAATGTATTTAAAAAAAATGAGAAAATGGAAGAGGGCATATGGCCTAAGGTTGTGTTTAATGACATATTGTGCAAAAGAAAGAAGACTTCGATGCGGAAAAATAGAAAATGGTTTAACAATTGAGGCATTTGCTTGAGCATGTGTCCCACAAACATTAAGGAGATAACGACTTTTGTTATGGATAAGTTCCACAAGTGTACTTGGAAGAAGGAGTTAGGGAGAAAGAAAAAGTATTATATTGAAGAGATTAATCCCACTCATAATCATCAAGTACATATGGGCCAATATTTCTTGGAGAGCCAAAATTCTTATTGCTCAATTAAGAACTAATTCTCATAAACTTCGTTGTGAAACAGGGGGTTGGAAAAGGTCAAAAGAAGTGTGGGAGGAAATGATATGTTTTTTTTGCTCTTCCAGAAAAGTGGAAGCAGAAAAACATTTAATTTTAGAATGTGAGGCCTTCAAAGACAACATGGAAGTTATGCAGATATTTTGGCAACTAGCTCTTGGGATAATTTATTCAATGAGGGGTTTGTCGAGAAACTAGGAGCATTTATTGTGAAACTTCACTGGAAAGTGACCGAATACAAGAGTCAAATAGAGAAGCAATTTGTCCCATAGGCTATCTTTAGCCTTGTAGACATTAAAATAACATCTTCTTCTTCTTCTGCTGGTAGAGCACCACACAATTAAAGCAATTTGACTCCATCAAATTACATAAAAAAAAAATTATAAATTAAAAAAAAATTAATAACTATAATTATAATTAATAATTAAATTAACTTAAATCCATCTTAACATTGGTGATCAAATCTTTTGAAGTGTAAACCTCTTTTAAAGTGAAAAAAAATTGATCTTTATGAAGACTTGGTAGATCCAAAATTAAGATGGATCTAGACTATTTAAAAGATAGAATATAACCAATTTAGAGAGGGAAATAGATCTAAAATTAAAATGGATCTACCAAACTAAAAGGGATCAAATCTCTTAACATGCAAACCTCTTTTAAAGTGAATAAATTTAATCCCTCTTAGTACTTAAATTAAAATAAATATAAACTAATATTTAAAATTTTTAATAACCATCACAAATAAAACTATAATGAATATGTTATTTTAAAATTTAATAAATATAAATAGATCTCAACCTATCCTGTTTAAAAATTCAAACCTGATACAGCGCAGCTTATCAGGTCGTCGAACTCGTAAAAGTGTAAATATTTAATTTAAAATATGCCAAAACAGCGAACATTAGATTGGCAGAACCATCACACATGGTCATTTTCTTTGGTAGAAATTGTCTCTTGTTTCTTGGTCGAGTTTCTATTGTCCTGTGCATTCAGCAGGAATTTGAAGCTTGAAATGCAAGAAGTCCGGTGCTTCTAGAGGTACTTCTTCATTTCAAACCGTATCTTATCTCAGTTTGTTCCGGATAAATCTCATTAATATCTGATACGAAATTTCTTGGAACCTTACATCATAATCTATATAGTAACATAGATAATTCCATTTTTAGTTTTAAAAATGGTTCCCCAAAACCCCATTAGTGAAGAAGGCTACTTATGCATTGAACTACAGTGTAATTACAATATGGGAAAAGTTTTCCCGTCGACCTTTAGAACATCCATTGCCAAAAAGCAGCGAAGAATATAAGAAATCTAAGTGTTTCTGTGCCAAAGCTAGGTTAAATACAAGTAACCAAATTAAACCCAGAGAATCACAATTCAATCAATGAAATGATTCCGGCATACTTGTACTTGCATTCTCTGTGGAAACGTTAGACATTATTATGTGAGGTTTATTGAAGCAGAACATAATAGTGGGCATGCCATTAGAAAGCCATAATTCCACGCGTGATTGCAAAACTATCATATAAGTTGTCAGATTCCGCAAATCGATGCTACTAAAATGTTAAATCAGTTCTTATCAGCCCAAAACTCACAGGAGGCCAATGGGGTCTTCGTTTCCTGGTAAAATCGACAAAGTATTAAGCCATCCACCTGGGTTCTATTCTCGTTTTCACCTGCACCAGTCGAATGACATGTATTAAAAAAGGACGATGAGCTGGATACAAGTCCAGGGTGATCTTGGCAGAGTAGTTTCCCCTCAGACTGGCACCTAAGCTGAAGGCAGTCCATGTTATGAAGTGTAGCCTGCCACTTAGGCGTCCCCCTTATGGGGGTGCGCTCAGAGCCCCTCCCCCCGAAAAAAATTTGCTGGAGATAACCAACCCTTGGTAGAGGTCAGGCTTGATCCCGCAACCTTTTTTTGGAGAAAAATGTCATGAAACAAAACCAGTTGTGTGAGGAGTTATAATCGCGTGTTTGGTGCTTTTGCTACAGGAATGGGCTTGTAGTTGGTTTCTAGTGGATAAATTATTTGATATATTATATGGATTTGTAGATGTTGGTTTTTCCAGTTGTTCTATTTCAATCATTGGACAAGGGTGATCCTCTAAGGTTATCCTAATCTGGGTTCAGCTATTTGCCACTGTTCTTTTGTGTGAGAATATTTCATTCTGACAAGTTTTACTTCGTGAACCAAAGAATCTCTCTGTGACGGATTTGAGGCTGCCATTTTGGCAAAAGAGGAAGAAGTAACATGCGTTGCCTGCTGCTGGGCAATAAGGCAATTAAAGCTTATCATTAAAGCTTGAAGTTTTTTTCAATTGTTTTTTTGGTTTACAAGCCTATGAAAAGGGTAAGATATACTTCGTGGCTCACAAAGTGCCTCAATCAACAATTGAGCAATTAGCTCATGAAGAGTGAACATGTCACAGGTGATATTTGAACAATTCCAATCAGCAATTAGCTCATGAAGAGTGAACATGTCACAGGTGATATTTGAACCCGGTGGAAAGGATAACAATTATTTCTCTCAACTATCCAAACTAGATCCAATTGACTGGCTTTGTTTTGTTATGCTTTCTTCCTCCCAACTTTTTGTTTGAGGTCCAACAAAATCTCACAGAGGAGATTTCATAGATTTTGAGGCACAATTTCCTCATGCTTTTTGCATGAATTGACAACATTCTACTTAATAAATGGCATGGTATCGTGGCATCTAAAACATACGTTATCGTTATGGAGATATACAATCTTTTGCTTGAGAAGGTTTCCTCCAACCTGGATGTCTTTTTTATCTTCAGCTCTTGCGTGATGTCAACTTGCAGTTGGGTCACTTTAAAATTTAGTGGGTCTAAGTTAAAATGATCTTTGAAGCTCCTGCCATATTAGTAAGTGAAGGTGTGGCAGCTCTATAGAAAATTGAAATACCATAGACAGGCCGGGAAATCTAACTGAAATAGGATAATGGAGAGAAGTAGATTTGGATACTGAAAAAATGTTTGTTTTAGTTTTAAACACTTCCAATTTTGAATTGTGTCCAAGACTCCAAGCCACTAATAAAAATGTTTGGTTATTGCTATATTTAAATTTTAACCAAGTTTATAAGATGGGAGAGCATGGGAGCAGGAAGACACACAAGGGGGCATTTGGAAACACCCCCAAATTTAGGAAAATTCAAGGGGCATGGGGGGATGTCAGGGTCCTTAGCATAGGGGTCCCCATCTCTAAAATTATAAAATATAAAAATAATAATGATAAAATTTTTGTTCTATCTTCATGGGTTGTTAGACAAGAAAATTTGGGAGACTGCAGGCGTCCCCCTTATGGGGGTGCGCTCAGAGGATGCTTAGATGTCCCTATTTTGGGGAAATGTGTCCCTGACACTGGGGAAATGTTTCCCAATCCTTTTCCTTGGGGGGCATGCCCCCACATGTTTCCCAATGCCTTTCCTTGGGATGCCCCCACATGTTTC
Organism: Pinus albicaulis; assembly: GCA_034641835.2. Lineage (NCBI taxonomy): Eukaryota > Viridiplantae > Streptophyta > Pinopsida > Pinales > Pinaceae > Pinus > Pinus albicaulis. The sequence continues at coordinate 453,430,124 of CM076578.1, forward strand.
CCAGGGGGAATAGGGGTAAGCCTGGGGAAACATTTCCTAAGCATACCCCTATTCCTGGAATGTAGGAAACATGGGTCGTGCGCCTCTCACTCCGGGCCCATTGTGCCCATGAACCTAGGTTATTGATATAGTCAACTGTAATAAAAAAATTAGTAATGTTACGTATTGAGTGGACTTTCCAATGATATATTTTCTAGTTTTCTAGAACCTAAGATACTACCAAAATCTCTAGCGGTGTTCTCTAAACAAAGTAATCAAGCAAAGGACAAGAAGCTAAGCTTTGACAAGAATTTCCATAGGCAAGGCAATTGAAAATATTACTAGTGCAATGGAATTACATGTGGTAGACTCCAAGAACAACCTTCCATGCTTTCTTCAACACATTGAAAATCATATCTAGTGCAATGAAATTACGTGTGGTAGAGTTCAAGAACAAACCTCCATGCTTGGCTACTCTCGCTCTAAGATTTAGTAGTAGCTTTTAAATGAACATGTAAGTCGACAGGGCTATTTGTATGGCTGTAGGCTCTCACTTCCCTAGTTTTGAATCTTTATGTAAAAGCAAGGAATTAAAGAGTAATTAATTGATGCATAGGTTCCTTTGGGTGTACTTAGGTTAGTAAATGAAATTAATTGTTGAGAAAAAAAATTGTGAGAAAGTGAGTGCTCTAGATAGAATCGCCACTCAGTAGGTGAGGAATGAAGGTATGTGGCCATCCACGTGTCACATCAGCAGTGCCTAGTTTACTATTATAGGTCAATGTTGTATTTGTATATATGATAAAGTAAAGGCGGGTCAACCTATAGCTCTGTCACAATGTTTACCGAACTCTAACCTTGAGGTTTGAAATTTGGTGAACCTAAATTTTTTTTGGAGGTTCGGCGAACCTCATCAAACCTCATAGCCATTGATCACGTCCATAGTTCAAAACTCATAACCTTATGTCACAACTCAATCTTATAATCTATCCTTGCAATTTCCAAGTCCATGATATCATTTTTTATGTTTATTGATGTTGATATCTTACTATTTTATGCTATTCATTTCAGAGTTAATATATGTATTATATAGAAAATGTATATAGATGAATCTAATGGCAAACCTCATCCAAACCTCATCAAAAAATTTGAACTTGAACTGAACCTAATCGTTGCTGAACCCAAACTTGAACCTGGACCATGTGACTTAGGCCTACAACGAGTCTAGTAACAAAAGTTAAAACAGTGAAAGTTTCAACACGTGCAGGTTCTCCTCATTTGCTGAGTATGTCATTGATGTGCCTCCTTTGTTCTGTTTTTTCCTACATGGGTTTACAAGCTTTCGCTGAAGTGAACCGTTTTTCCTAGTAGGATAATTTTAAGGAGAAATGAGATGCTTCCATTTTTAGGTCATTTATGACTGAATTTTCCCTTGAAGATAACTACTTTCTATTACATCTGCAATGATCTCTTGTATGCATGGAATTTCAAAATTCAAACATCAAAGAATGAAAAAAATGCTTAATTCAGAACATAGTCAATAACAATGCTTTTATAATTTAGTATCTTCTTGATTTTTAGTTATTCATTTTGGATTGTTTGCCTTAGAGGAAAACCTTCTCCCTTGTTTGTTAGACAAACCCTAGTTTTTATTATCTTTTAGTTTTTCTGCAAGTGTTTGCACCTAGCTAGGGGATTGCTTCACGTGATATGAAGGGCCTATAGCCCCCTAGCTTCTTTGTTATGTTTTGGTTGTTTTACATTTGTGGAGCTTGGTGGGTGTATGGTTACATTGGGATCATTGTTGGGGTGGTGTACTTCTTGATGTAGTAGTTGGCATGCATGTGGGGGTTTGACATTTTCTACAAGGGTGAACTTGTTGGGGAGGACGGGCACTAGGGACATGTGGAGTGACCACCTTGGAGGAGGATGCTATGCACTTAAGTCTGGGCATGGAGCCCTAGGAGCATTGGAGCCACCTTGCACATATGTAGAGGAACGTTGGAGTCGAGGAGCCATTGTTGGAGGACCCACCATCTTGCCTAGAGGGGCACTTGAAATATGGACACCTAGACATGAGGGTGTACCACCTTGGGGGATGTGCAAACCTTATTGTCCCATGTTCATGCTTAGTGTAGTGCTCCACTTGGGGTGTTATTGTTGACATAGCCCAGGGTTTACTTGTGGACTTATTCCATCTTTTATAGTTGGCCTCCTTGTTATCACACAGATTTTCACTTGAGAAGAGTTGGAAATACCGAGAGGGGGGTGAATCAATTTTTCTTTTCAATTGTTATTTTTACCAGTTAGATCACTTATAATTAGAATGCAAAATGAACAATAAGAATAAATACTTTTATTAATCAGGAGGAATGAGGACTCCAATCCTCTTCTTTACAACAAATTAGGCACAATATAGTGTAGGGCTCCAACCCTAGATGAAAGCACCAATCTTCAATCTCCCACGCTCCAACCTGTACTTTGCCAAGCACCGACTTGGACTTCACGAGGCTCCAACCCTATCTTCCAAGGCTCCAACCTTGTCACTTTGAGGCTCCAACCTCTAGGGCTCCAACCCTATTTCTGGTACAGGTACCAACCTGGTCTTCTTAAGGACTATTCTCTAGGGCTCCAACCCACAACTTCAATTTGTCAAGATAAGTTTATGTTTCTTCACGGCTCCCAATATCTTCTTCAACGAGCCCTATCAATCTATTCACCTTCAACAGTGCCTTCAAACAATCTCCAAAGCACTTAGCTCATCAATGACAACTTTGTCTTCTCATGAAGGTGTCTCCACTACTCTTCATGTCACCCTAACGCTTTCTCCAAGGTTACCTCATGATGGCTGCATCATTGTCTCCAAGATCAGCTAAAGCTTCTCAAAAAGATGTCTTCAAATGGCCTGCACTAAGCCTGCTCCAAAAACATTCTTTAATAGATCTGCACACCAACCTTCAAGGGGTCTTCAAATGGCTCCAAGACAAATCTACAAAGTCTTTTCCAATATGCTTGCACAGTACTCTTAGAGTGTTCTTCAACAAGCTATCAAAACTTGAAGTGTCCTTCAATTATGCTTCAATCAAGCCTCAAGTCTTCACAATTGTCTCCAAGATCAGCTGCTCTAAGGTCTTCAATAATTTCCAAGATATACCAATCAAGAAGATCCCCAAGACTTCTTCAAATTCACTGTAAGATGTATTCACCAAGAGTCTTCTTAAAGACTGCTCCAAACTGTGCCCCAATATACTGTCAATCCAAGTCTTCTTCGAAGATCCTTCTATAGTTGCTCCAAGGAGGTTGCTCAGGTCTTTGTTTGAGCCTTCAACAGGTGGACTACCCAATTTCAAAAAACAGAACCTTCACGAGGATCATCACAGGACTGTCCACAGCAAAGGTAGGCTACAGGTCTGAGGAGAATAAGTTAACAAGTCTTGTTGGTCCGAGCCTCTTTATTGGTCTTCAAGGTGATATGGTGACTGTCCACTTGTCACAAATCCAAAACTTGAATGATGAATTGCCCAACCAGTATTCTTTTCTTGCGTCTGTCCTCTAATCCGAGCTGTGACTTACCTCTGCAATTGTCTAGTCCGACTGTTCCACAGCTACAAGGTTTGAGGTGCTTGTAATATGGTCTGAGCTCCAAAACAAGTCTCCACAGGCAGGCAGTCTGAGGTATGTAGCTTGAAAAAACGAGCTGCAATGGAGACTCTCCACAGATTTGAGATAGCATACAAATCCGAAGTGCAGTGGTCCGAGCTTTCCCAAGGGTCACAGGTCCGAGTTTACAAGGTATCCGAAGCCTGAACAGATCTGTGGTTTCTTGATTTGAGGTAAGGAAGATATATCAACAGTTCCGAGGAGGTGTTAACCTAAACAGATCTGAGTTCTTTAGCTGCACCAGAAGACATTCCACACAGTGCCGAGGGTTATTGTTGAAGTAATAAGCCAAAGGTACGAAGTGTATTACAGTCGTTACCACTGTTGTATCACCGCAGATATACCCACTGAAGAAGGTCTGAAGTCTGTAAATACTCTTCAAATTTCAGAGATATCGAAATTCTGAACTGTGGAAATGTGGATACCTAACACGCCTATAGTGGTCTACCCATATATATAAGCTGACATGACCTTATCGAAGGGACGTGTCTCATAACTGTGAGCCGACTTGAGGGAAAGCCGACCTGTAATAATTTATATCATGGTTTTTATTCATCTATATTAGGGCTCCGGTTAAGTAATTATTTTACTTGCTTGCAGAAAATTAATTCTTGAATTTCGCCTGGGTACCAGAATGTGGCAAGCCAACATCCCACTGGATATCAATTAAAAAAAATCACAAAGTCACTTCTAGCTATGAAAGTAGACTGTAAAAGTTGTCAATCCCCATATCATTATGAAACTTACAGGCCGTCATAGCCAGTCTAAAATCCAGACCTTGCAGCACCAGATGAACAACCTTTTTGTAAATTTTTAATTCCAGGCAGTCTTATATGAATCCAATAAGCATCATTGTTGGGTCAACATGACAGGCATAAGAATTATTCCATGGGCTACATTATAATCAGAGTAGGAAGTTCTATTAGATCGAGTTGGCCTCTGGGGATTTGCTAAGGTCGGAGGTCCATTCTACTTGTGCCTTCAAAACCTGACCTGTTGCTTACTTCCAATTGTGATACCACTGCCATTTTTCTTGAAGTGCCCCTTTTGGATATACTGCTAGGGCTTCAACCATGCACTTAGGGTTTCATCATCATCAACATATACACCTAGGGCTTGAAGGAAGAGCTTGCTTCAACAATTCCAGGGCTTGACATGAAGAATTTAGGGCTAGGGCTTTTCTCCTAGGGTTTGCATGAAGATATGGTAACATCACACATCACAAGAATATTTTCCATCACAAACAATTCCATATTGACATCAATGACAACCTTGACCAACAAGAAGAGCAAGTAGATCAATGAGAAAACTCGAGAACTAACCCGGTCACCAGTACTTACCTTTCCATTCGGACTAGTGCTTTTCCAGTTTCAGGGGTGTGTCCCTAAAGATTGTGTATGCTGTTTCCAACAAGTAAAATTTCACAGTAAACCAAATCAGATCAACACACTAAATCTGCCCTTGAAGTGCCTCGAAGCACTCAAGAACAATATAAAAATCTATGGATAGAATTTAAAGGTTGATATTTTTTTTCTTTAATTGTAATTGGAGGATTTATATTCAATAAAGTTTGCAGCAAAGAGTACAATAAAAAGAGTTTGGGTCTTCTATTTACAAACCAAAAAGAAAAGGCTATCTAGTGAAACATGTTAAATTTAGATAACCATGGTGTTCTATGCTTGAAGCAATCTTACTTCAATCTTTTTTAGGCCCGATACAAAATAGAAATCACATAAACATGAAACTAAAATGCTGATAGAACACAATAATAGATCAACATAAGACAAGCCAAATATAGATCAGATTTACAATTCCTTTTGTCCAGCAAAGATATGAGATATTGTTGCGTTACGGCAGTCAACGGGATGCTTCAACCAACAAAGCCTTTCACAGTCATCCAATCCTCCAAGTGTTATACCCATAGCCCTCAAAGACAGCTCATCACAAGTCAACGCTGGTCAACCCAAAGTCAACGTAGAAAAGTCAGCGCAGGACATCAACAAAAAGTCAACGCTACAGATTAGGGCTTCGATCAAACATCTCTAATTTCCTCGATTTTAGTGCCCAGTAGTACGGCCTCTCAAAATCGGAATTTTGGCAGAGATTTGAGGTCAAACGACTAAGGGTTGACCACGGTCAACACTGCAGCAACAAGCCCTAAACAAATTTGCAGAAAAACAGCTTCACTAGCTCTGCACGTGTGAAGAGAAGAGGCCTCCAAAGGCTGTCCAACCAATCAGATCACAATGAGAGATGTGTGATGAGTTGATGAGCAAATGATCTCCAAGTCTCTCCAATTTATATCCATCAGTGAGGGTGTGTGACACATCTATTAGGCATGTGAGCCTACATTACAAAACTGGCTGGCCTTGCACGTGTGTGGAAAATAAATTCAAAATATATGTTCTGCTCATCCAAACAAGATGATCTTTAGATCAATCTTGCACCTCTCCGAAAGAGGAATCCAACAAAAATATGACCATCGTCATATGAGTAGTGCAACATGGAGTTTGGACCTTGTTGTCCAAAATTAACACTCCCTCTCAACTAGGGAGAACTCCATCTATCCACATGTGCCATCCATCAGTACCATCGTGTACTTTTACCAAACATCGTGCGTCATCCTGCTGTAACTTGCTTTGCTGGCTCTTGTTCTCAGATAGAACAAAAAGGTGAGTCACAAAGACATCACACTCAACTGACCCGAAGTCAGCTTAGAGGTTAAAACCTCTCTTGGACTCAAAAAGAGTCTCATACTAACCCGAAGTTAGTTTATTGACCCAAAGTCAATTTAGAGGATAAAACCTCAATCACATACTAACCCGAAGTTCGTTTACTGACTCGAAGTCAATTTAGAGGTAAGAACCTCATCGTACTTGATCCCAGATCAAGGTGTTGGACATGTGCCATCCTAGACATAGAGAGTACGGCAATCCCCGATGTGTCCATCGGTCTTGCTATTGGTCTCTATCCACATTTCACACCTCATTAGCCAAATGAGAGGTACTTCCCACGAGTTCGAAACTCCATGGGTAGGATGCGTGTGGGGCATAGATCAAAGAGAGGTAAACCAACTCAATATCATAACGATGGGGCAGAAGCACAACAAGGTTCACCAAGCCTAGCCCCGTGTGTGCTTATAGCTCCGAGAAGCTATCCCCAAGCCCCCTGGAGCTCCCAGAGCTCATAGTCCAACTCAAGCAGGACCCTCAGAATAGGGTCTTTTCACGATTCCAAGCTTCTTAGGGAAGGTTAGGAACTTGACCTTCCCCAGGGGGCTTCGTGAGAATATCCGCGACCTGCTCATCAGTTCCTATATGATCGAGCCTTACGACGCCTCGCTGTACCATGTCCCGGACAAAGTGGTACCTGATATCAATATGTTTGGATCGATTGTGGAACACGAGATTCTCAGAAAGACGAATCCCACTCTGGTTATCACGAAGGATAACAGTGGTATCTAGCACATGCGCAAACAATTCACTGAAGAGCTTTCGCAACCAAACAACTTCACAACATGCCATACTCGCTGCAATGTATTCGCCCTCAGCGGTGCTCAAATCCACCGACTTCTGCTTCCTGCTCATCCAAGATATCGAAGCAGAACCCAAGGTGAAGCAACATCCAGATGTGCTCTTGCGATCCACCACACTGCCAGCCCAATCGACATCAGTATATCCATGGAGTCCCAAACTCCCAGAAGTGTATCTCAGCCCATGGTTGATTGTGCCCAAAAGATATCTCAATAGATTCTTGGCACCAATCCAGTGAATGTGATGAAGATCAACCATATGTTGACTCAAAGTGTTCACTGCAAAACATACGTCCGAACGGGAGTTCACTAGGAACATCGGGCCCCCCCCATGAGTTGTCGATACTCGTAGGATTTGCTAGCACGGGCCAACAACGTTTCCACACAACTTCTTAAGTTGAGGTTCCATCGGTGTTGACACAGACTTACAGTCCACCATACCAAATCTCTCCAGCAGCTTCACGACATATTTTCCTTGAGAAGGGAAAATCTCGCCTGGCCTCTACCAGACCTCCAAGCCTAGGAAGTAGTGCATCAATCCTAGGTCTTTCATCTCAAACTCGGAAGCTAGCTCCCTCTTACACTGATGAATGAGGGGGTCAACACCTGTCAGGAAGAGATCACCCACATAGAGAACCAAAATGAGAGGCCTTTCTCTATCAACCTTAAAATAAAGATTCGGATTAGCATTACTTCGAGTGAAGCCCAACTTCATCAAGTAGCTATCTGTCCTCTCGTACCAAGCCCTGGGGGCTTGCTTCAACACATAGAGGGATTTCTTCAACCTGCATACATGGGTGTCTCTATCTCGGACTTCGAACCTGGGTTGCGAGGCATCCCCCTCTTGTTCACAGCTCCCCGAAGCGGCGCTCAGGTGCGGGAGCATTTTGTGACGTTCGTTAAAACGCTCCCTGCCTTCGGGAGCATTAGGAAGCGCTTGGGAAGCCAGCATCCCCTGAGCGCATCAGACGTTTAAAACGCTCTTGTGGCGTTCGTTAAACGCTCCCTGCCTTTCGAGAGCGTTTGAAAGCAACAGCAGGGCAACGCTCTGAGCGCTCAGTTTAAAAAGCAACAGGAGCGTTTTTAAACGTCCCCGAAGCATCGAGCTGTTCCTTAACGCTCCTTGAAACAACTTTGCTTCCCATTAGTGGAAATTTTTCAAATGAAAAAAGGATTTGTTTAGAGACGAGAAATGGGTTTAGAGGCGAGATGTCGTGTAGGGAAGCATTGAAATTTCATGGTAATGTTAAATTCTTAAGTAAAAGTGACATTTCCTTTATTTTTCATTTTCATCCTTTTACTTAAATTTTTAACATTACCATGAAATGACTCAGGATGTTTAAGAGTGGTTTCGACCTCATTGGATTTCATATGGAGAAACTAGAATTTTAGGTTTCACTCAAAATTCGACAGACTTAATGGTTTTCAGGGTTTCATGGTTTGGGAATTTGCAATGTTTCCATTTGATTCTATCATGTGTAAGGGTATGATATTGGCATTTGATCAAGAGCATGAAGTCCTTTAAGAACCTTGATGTACCCTTCAATCAAAGGAAAACAACTGGTTAGGCATGCTAATATTTTTCTACCACATTTTAAGGTTGAGGAGATGAATCCTTCACTCAAACCAAAATCATTGGTTAGGCATGTTAAACTTTTTCAATTTCTATCATGTTATAAGGTTGAGCAATCCAAGTCTGAAGACTTTGAGCTAGATGATGTTTATGTATCTCTTGTTGATGATCCCATTTCTAGTAGCGATGAATCAATGATGAGTTTCATGAGAGACCATGTTGCTCGGTGATTTGTAGTTTTGATGTCTATTTTTGCTACTACTACTACTACTAAAGTTGTAGAGGAGTTTTAGGAGTCCTCAAACTTTGAGCCATATTATTTATGTAGCTGATGTTGATGATCCCTTGTCTAGTAGTGGTGATGATTTTGATCACGATGAGGAGTGATCATGTTGTTGATCACTAATATGTATCTTGTATTAGGCCAATGGCCTCATAGCTTGTAGCATTGTTTTTGGACTTTATGGGCCATTTGGAGCCTCATTGCTTATGTATTTTTCGATGATATGTATTGCACTCGGTGCCATTTTGATATATTCACCTTTGCATGATATATACATGAGCAAACTTTGCATATTTTGTCTCTATTGGCTTGGAATCATGGTTGCAAATCTTAAAAATAGTTTTTTTATTAAAAAATAATTATTTAATGTATTTTTTTTAAAACCGGTTCATTGAGATCTGACCGCTCCCGGTTAGACCGGTTCCGGTTAGAAACCCAGTTCATTAGGTCCACCGGTCCGGTCACCGGTTCCGGTTTTAATAACTATGCTCACACAAATCCAGAAGTACAAGAGGGGTACATGAAGGCATTGGACAAGTTGGTACCTGACAGGGAGGAGTGTGCTAGATTGTGCCTTGAATTAGGTAAATACTTCAGTTGCACTGCTAACTTTGGTTCTTTCCATGCAATGGAAGACAGGGACAGATTTGATGCTCTCACATGGTGGGAAGCATATGGTGGCATGGGACTTTTGCCAAAGTTGGCTAAAAAAGTTCTCTCACAGGTTGTGAACGCTTCTTTTGCAGAGAGGTGTTGGAGCACCTACAGCTTCATACACAATGTGAGAAGAAACAGGCTGAATGAAAACCGAGCTGAAAGCTTGGTTTATGTGCATTACAACTTGAGGTTGTTGAGCCATTACTGTGATCGGGAAAATGAGGATCAATCATACAGAGTCTGGGACAACAACCCAGAGGATGATAATTTGGAGGACGACACGGTATATATGGAAGAATTGGAAGTAGAACTTTTTAGGGATGATGATGAAGCATCAGCAGCACCGCCACACACAGGGCCAGTCCCACCATCTACTAGTAGCAGTGCGGGTGCCAGTGCCAGTGCCAGCGCCAGTTCTCGATATCACACTATTGTTCCTTTGCAGATCCAGCCTCCACCTTCTAGTCATGGTCGTGGTACTCCTGAGAGTACTAGAAGACCAACATTTCCTCGTGGCTTGCACAAATTAGACATTTCTCGTGGGCGTGGCAAGGGGCCAGCCAGTAGATAAAATAGATTTGTTGTTTACTAGTCTTTTCTAATTGTTGTTGATAGTTGAACAGTTGAAACTTGACTCTTTCATATATTTAATGACAATTTAAGTTTGAAGTTTGAATTTGAAAGGTGAAACTTTGAAGTTGGCATTTATAAGTTTACTATTTACAAGTCATTATGAATTATGAATATGATGCTTCATGAAAGTTATATGGTGATCAATGAATCAATGATGATAAATGTTATATAATATCAATGATGATAAATGTTATATATTGAATTTTGAAATCAATGAATCAATGATGATAAATGTTATATGTCAATGATGATAAATGTATATTGAATTTTGAAATCAATGAATCAATGATGATAAATGTTAGATATTGAAATTTGAAATCAATGATGATAAATATTATATATCAATGATGATAAATGTATATTGAATTTTGAAATCAATGAATCAATGATGATAAATGTTAGATATTGAAATTTGAAATCAATGATGATAAATGTTATATATCAATGATGATAAATGTTATATATTGAATTTTGAAAGCTTGAAACCTTTAGATTGATGATTTGCGAGACTCAAGAGTCAATATGTTGTATGCTTCCAACTCGTGGGTGTGGTTGATGAAGATTATAACTTCTAGATGATTGATGTTATATGATTCAATCTATGTTTTTTATGTTTTTTATGTCTAATTCATCATTCTACATGTTTTTGTTGACATATATGCATCAAATATAAAAAATATAAAAATATTAAAATATATATATATATATATATATAAAAAAGCGCTCGGCGCTTAGGACCGGAAGCTTTAAAAAATGGCGCTCGGCAGCCGCTCAGCTCAGCTCCGGCGCTCAGCTCCGGCTTCAAAGCCTTGCTTGAACCCTAGAGGTTGCTCCGCATACACTTCTTCCTTTATAGAACCATGCAGAAAAGCGGTCTTCACATCCATCTAATGGAGACTCCATCCTTGCATTGCAGCAACGACAATAATAGATCGGTTGGTGGTATAGTGGGCCACAGGTGCAAATATATCATCATAATCTATGCCTTCTTTTTGAGAGAAGCCTCGGGCAACAAATCTTGCCTTGTACTTTTCAACACTTCCATCAGATCCATGCTTGATCTTATAGAGCCATTTTCGAGGTGACAACAGATTCGTTCTTTGGTCTCGGGACCACTTCCCAGACATCATTTTTCATAATGGACTCATATTCTTCGTGCATAGCATCCTTGCAAACTTGATTCTTTACGACTTCTTCAAATGATCCAGGCTCAGATTGTACTATCTAACTCATGGCTGCTAGATACCCTTGGTATCTCTTCGACTTCTTGCTTTCACGGAATGCCCCCCTTGGGGTAATATGTCTCTCGGCATGTACGAGAGTATTCCTGAGCCATGAGGGTCTTCTCTTATTTGAAGGAGGTGGATCTATAGGATCCATAGGTCCTTCAATATTGGGCATCAGTTCATCCTTCAACTCTTCCTGCTTCCTTGCTTCTTCATCTTCTTTGTCTTCCTTGGAGCTAGGATGATTTCTCACTTTCTTGAGGGCATCATCTTCATCGAAGGTGACATCGTGGCATATCTCCACTTCTCTTTGACCAGACACATAGATTTTATATGCCTTCGAAGTTTCATTGTAGCCCACAAACATTCCCTTCTTTCTAGAAGCATCCAGCTTGCTTCTCTTTTCTTTAGGCACTTGAAAGTAAACAGGGCAACCAAAAACTCTAAAATGAGAAACATCAGGTTTCTTAGCAGAGAAGACTTCTTTGAGAGTTTTGCAGTCCAGAGCGGAATGCGGGCATCTATTTTGAACATACATAGCAGTGTTCACAGTTTCTCCCCATAGAAACTTCAGAAGACCTTGGTCACATAGCATGGCGCGGGCAACTTCCACAATGGTCCTGTTCTTTCTTTCAACAACACCATTTTGCTCAGGAGTGTACGCAGTTGTGGTCTCCATCTTAATGCCAACTTCTCTATAAGAGTCTTCGAATTCATTTTTAAATTCGGGCATCACTGTCGCCACCTTCCTTGCTTTGGGAAGGGCTTTGTAATGAAGGTGTGCAAACCTCCGGTGCCATAACTCTGTTTGACGAGTTGTATCACATGACATAGCCCACAATGGACTTCCTCCAACTTGGTAGAGTGTATCATCTCTAAAACCAATAGAAAGAGCTTCCTTGAAGTTCTTCTTCCAGATAAGTACCTTTCCATCAACGAGTGCCACCTTGAACCCTTTGTCTTCCATTGTCGAAATGGACACAAGGTTCTTTTTCAAATCAGGTACGTACAACACATCTTGTAATCGAAGGACTTGACCTTGAAATAGATGGAGGCTCACACTCCCTGTCCCTTTCACGGGATAGGTGGCATTATCTCCAAGGATAATTTCCAGATTAGTATCCTTCTCAACCAAATCAGAGAGGGCTTCTTTATAACCAGTGAGGTGTCTTGAAGCACAACTATCATTCAACCAGACATCTAGAGTGTCGGGTGGAGATGCAGCAGAGAGGGAAAATATAAGAATAAATTCATTTATCTTATTATCAACCACATTAGACTCATCGTACCTGGAATTGCTTGACCTCTTGAAAGGTTGCCCATTTCCACTACGATCAGAAGGAGCCTTCCTTTTTCCTTTGAACCTGTTGTTCCTTCCATTCCCCCTGGAGTTGTTGTTGTCATCATCCATGGGAGAGTCCCTTTTATTAGGGCACTCTCTTGCATAGTGACCAGTCTTGTTACAAGTGTAACATCTTCCCTTCCTTCCTTTGTGCCCCGCTCTTCCATGGTTTTGATTTCTCGGGCCACCATTGTTTCTCTTCTTTGCATGAGCGTCGGAGGTAGTAGGGTCACTTCCATTTCCATTAGAGGCATACTCCATCATTCTTGTTTCCTCTTGAGTGCATCTCGTCAATATTTCATCAAAATCAGGAATCACATTATTATTAAGAATAGTGGTATTAAATACATACCAATCACGGGGGAGACCTCCAAGTGCAATAAGAACCATCTCTCGATCAGATATTGCTTCCCCAATAGCTAGGAGGTTATTCCTGATTTCAGTGAGCCTCATAAAATACGATTGAATAGATTCATCCTTGCCCTTCTTGATATCCTTCAATTGATTTTTGAAGAAAAGGATTTGATTAGCATTGCTAGCCCTGAACATGCTCACCAGCTTATCATACATCTCTTTAGATGTGTTCAGCTCAGAAATGTAAGCAACCAAGTACTTATGAATAGAATCCTGGATAATCATTTTTGCTTTGATTTCTCCCTTTCTATACTTTGTCTTAGTGGCACACTGGCAGCAGCTGCATTTGATGGAGGCTCTTGAATCTTCCCCTGCACATAGTCCATGACATCTTGATCTTCTAATACCAAATCCAAGGACATCTTCCATGTATGATAATCAGACTTATCAGTCAAATTATCATCAGCCTTGAATTTTTTGTAGGTTGAGGAGGCCATTTGTCCTTGATAGGATTCCTTACTTCAGTGAGTGCTTCTAACACTAGCTTGGACTTTGTCTTCACCTCAGCTCTGATACCATGTTAAATTTAGATAACCATGGTGTTCTATGTTTGAAGCAATTTTACTTCAATCTTTCTTAGGCCCAATACAAAATAGCAATCACATAAGCATGAAAGTAAAATGTTGATAGCACACAATAATAGATCAACAGAAGACAAGCAAAATATAGATCAGATTTACAAGTCCTTTTGTCCAACAAAGATATGAGATATTGTTACGTTACGGCAGTCAATAGGATGATTCAACCAGCAAAGCTTTTCACAGTCAGCTAATTCTCCAAGTGTAACACCCACAACCCTCAAAGACAACTCATCACAAGTCAACGTAGGACAACAACAAAAAGTCAACACTGCATATTAGGGCTTCGGTCAAACATCTCTGATTTCCTCGATTTTAGTGCCCAGTAGTATGGCCTCTCAAAATCGGAATTTTGGCAGAGATTTGAGGTCAAACGACCAAGGGTTGACCACAGTCAACGCTGCAGCAACAATCCCTAAACAGATCCTTAGGAAAACAACTTCACTAGCTCTGCATGTGTGAAGAGAAGAGGCCTCCAATGGCTGTCCAACCAATCAGATCACAATGAGAGATGTGTGATGAGTTGATGAACAAATGACCTCCAAGTCTCTCCTATTTATATCCATCAGTGAGAGTGTGTGACACATCTATTAGGCATGTGAGCCCACATTACAAATCTGGCTAACCTTGCACATGTGTGGAAAATAAATTCAAAATATATGTTCTGCTCATCCAAAAAAGATGATCTTTAGATCAATCTTGCACCTCTCCGAAAGAGGAATCCAACAAAAATATGACCATCGTCATATGAGCAGTGCAACATGGAGTTTGGACTTAGTTGTCCATAATTAACAAAACACAAGCCTGGAAATTCCTGTAGTACATCATGGGCCTTTCAAATTGAAATAACATTGTTGTAGTAAAGGTATTGATTTCTGTGTAAAAAATCAACTTCTTGTAATTTTTCCTCTTGTTGTCCCAAACTGCACTTTTCAGCAAAATAGCTCTGATACCATGTAGAAATTTGATAACCAACCCCGATTTTCAGTTTCTCCTTATTCCTCCCATAAATTTACATGCCCATTTCCATAGCCATACATTCAACAAGCCAGAAAGATAAATATTTTCTGAAAACACAAATTCTGCAAATTTCACAGTGCTGAAATGCAGAAATAAAAACTCAGAAAAATAAATCAGCAACACACAGAATTTTGACACGCTGATTTTTGGTCAACTTGACCCTGGAAAACCCCCCTACAACTCTTGGGGAAAACCAGTTCGAAAACTTCTTCTTGTTTCTCATAAATGCTTTTACAGTGAGAGAGAAATACTCAGAAAAATTTCAGCAAGTAATAAATACAACTTATCTTGTTTTCCATGCTTAACCACCACCTCGAAAAATGTGCAAACAGCAAAACAGAAACAGCAATAAATGGTGTATGGCCTCCTTGAATTTCGTGCCTAGAAATTATAGCATTAAATGCTATTGTACGGCCTCCTTGAAAAGTGTGCAAACAACAATAAATGTTGTAAGAATTTCTCAAACTGCGTGCAGAGAAACAACAATAAATGTTGTATGGTTTTCTGCCTCGGTTTTCATGCACAGGGACATCAACTTACTGTATAGACTATCTTGAAAACTGTGCCTCAAAAACCAGCAAACTGCTCCTCGAAATCTGTGCCAAACTTACTGTACGACCTCCTTGGAATACATGCCCAAGCTGTTGTACGGTTTGCCTTGAAAATTGTGCCCAAGACTGCCTTGCATTGTGTGCCTCTCCTTGTACGGATATGTGTGCCAAGGTTTTGTTCTCTTTCTCCTCACTGCTCAGAAATCTATTTTGCTCTCTTCTTCTCTTTCTCTCAATCTGCTCATGAAAAGAATGAATGACCTTTTTCCTCCTTTTCCTCCTTTAACCTAACCCTAAGTGACTTTTCGGGAATCCCTAAATCTAATGGTTGAGATAGCTTTAGATCTAGGGCTCATTTAAATCTCACTTTCTATTTTTCAATTCACCCCACTTTAATAAAGACCCACTTAGTCATTTATTTCCAAAGTCACTTTCCTTTCAATTTCACGTTGACTTTATTAAAGTCGCTTTAAAAATTAGACTTTAGTAACTATATCATAAAGTCACTTTTTAAATTAGATTTGACTTTATAACTTTATAAAGTCACTTTAGGAGAAAAATTAAATTCTTTTGGACACTTTTCCCTGGGGGCAAAGATCAAAGCCTTGGGGAACCACACAATCTCCATTGACAAATTTCAACACTCCCTCTCGGGGAAGTTGTTCCTCACCACACCCATCTTGTCTGAAGTAGACATGCTTGTTAAAGTGGTAAGGCTTTGAGTGGAGAATATTTGCAACCTACTCATCTGTGGGAATATACTCACGCTTCACAGCTCCCTTCTGAACATAGTCTATAATGAAATGATATATTATGCCGGTATGCTTTGACTTGTCATGAAATACTGGATTCTATATGAGTTTAATGCAACTCTTATTATCACAGTAACTCACTAAAGGTCTCAACGGCTGACCAAATAATCCAAACAACATCTTACAAGGCCATATGGCCTCACAAATAGCTAGATTGGTCGCCATGTACTTTGCTTCCGCTGAACTCAATGAGTCTTGAAGCCTTTAGATTTGAACCAACATCATTACCCAGACAACCGTGACACCACAGTGCTCTTCCTATCAGAAGCACAACCTGCCCAATCAGAATTAGTGTAACCTGCCAATCTCACTCCATCACCAATCAATTGTCTATACAATGTGAGATCCACAAACTCGGAATCTGAAGCGTGAAGCTTCTTCCAGTTGGTGATCATCGGTGTCGACATGGGTCTACAATCCTCCATGTGGAATCTGCCAAGGATGTCCACAATATACTTCCCTTGCCCCAGGAAGAAATGCCCCTCCTCCTGACACACCTCCAAACCCAAAAAAGTAATGCATCAAGCCAATGTCCTTCATCTCATACTCCGATGCAAGATCTCTCTTGCAGTGCTATATGAGTCTCTCTGCACCCGTAATGACCAAGTCATCCACATATAACACCAGAATGAGAGGTTCCTCACCTATCACAATAAAGTAAAGGTTCGGATCTGCATCACTCTTTGTGAAACCCATCTCCTGCAAGTATGTATCTATCTTGGAGTACCAAGCTCTGGGAGCTTGCTTCAGGCCATAAAGGGCCTTCTTCAGTGTGCACACATGGGACTCCTTCCCATGCACCTCAAAGCCCTGTCGTTGCTCAATGTACACCTCCTCTTGTATGAAGCCATTGAGAAATGCGGTCTTCACATCCATCTGGTGGATCTTCCAACCCATCTCTGCTGCTATCGATATGATGGAGCGAATTGAAGTATATCGAGCCACGAGAGCGAAGGTCTCCTCATAATCAACTCCCTCTACCTGGGAGAACCCTCTAGCCACAAACCTTGCTTTGAATGTAATATCCTGAAAGGGATATTTTAACTAAAAATGCAGAAAAATAACTGAACTCCACAATATGCCGTAAAATCACTATTTACTCAACAAAAGATTGCCATGTAAAATAAATACATATAAAATACTGCAATCCATTAACACATAGAACAAGAAGAATCTCAGTGTTTTATTATAAGTAATACCTGGGGTTACATATAAATCTGACCCAAAATAGCTGAGATGGAAAACTGGCCACCAAGATGAGCTGCTGCACTGCGCTGGCCTCAAAACTGAACTGCACTCTCCCTCCAGCAACAGCTGTCACTAAACCCACTGAAGATAATGAAGCACAAATTGAAGATTTGAATGATCCTCACACCAATCCCTGAAGCTCTGCAAAACTTCTGAATGAAGTCTCCTCAAGAGAGTTGGGTTTTCGTCCAACACTCACAAATCACCCGAGGGTTTCCGTCCTGGGGTTGTGGTTGAAGTAGAGAGCCACGTCTCAAAACTCTCACACAAGAAAATGATATGATCCAAAGATATCCCGCAATGGCCTCCTCCCTTTCTTTTATAAATCTCTTGGAGCCTTCTAGAGCATTATTTTATTATTATTTTGTTCATGGAGCACTTTTCCCTCTTATTAAATATTCCTTTTTAATGAAAAAAAGAGTAAATCGACTACCACGTCTCCTCCGGTCACTGAAACTCATGTCCAACTATCCCATCATGGAGGTATCCTCGTGCCAGTTCCAATGAGCTATTACACTGGTGTTTTGTCATGTATTCCTCCCGGAATGCCACCGTGAGTGTAATTAGCTGAGTTAAGCCCATAAATAACTCAAATTTCCGAAAATTGTCCAAATGCACCAGAACGAAAGCCAAACTGCTCGGATGATGGAATATATCAAGCGAATGCCACCCGACCACATAGAAACTCCTCAAAACTCCTCCAAAAAGCCCTTGGGCTCGCTGATGACACGAACCTGTTCCTGTGACCGGTCTGCTCCTAACTCTAGGAGTCCCTCCTAGCCCTCTCATAGGTGACACCAAAAAAGGGAATATTATAGACCTTCCGCCCCAAGATTGCTTGCCCTCAAGTAATCGAAATATGAGAGCCACTCTGTTGGCCCGCCACAACTGAGACCCAATGCCTGAATCCCATACAAACCTTTGGGTGCTGCTATGCACCTGTGTCAAACCACTCGGAATAGACTCCTCAATGCTGGGATCCCAAACTGATCTCTCACTATACCAGTCAACAAACAATCCTCCCGGATCCCCACGCCATCATGGCCAAACATTGCCCAAGTCCAATAGCTCGGACTGCACACTACCTCTAGCTATAGATGATGCCCCATGAAGTGAAGTCCGCCAACAAGCATCAATGCTCCCTGGCTCCTGCTGTGCTATACCTCTAACCGTATAAGCTGCCCCACCAACTGCGTACCAACTCATCACCTCTCTCCAATCCAAGTCTTGACTTAATCCCATGCTGATCCTGCTCTCCTGAAATCGGGATGGAGTGCTGAAGAAATGACGACCTGTGCCCCACTGCCAGTTAGAATCTGTAACATCTGCTATGTCTAAGGGCCGCTGATCTGTTGTGCTCCCTACGAAGAAAATCGTGCCATCAAGAGGGTACCAGCTCATGATCTCCTGCCAATCTATCCTGGAAGAAGAATCCAATTTAATGTCAACTTCATACGAAATATGCCCAAAGAACTGTCGCCGGCTCATAATCAACTCACGCTGCTCTATCCAGTCTGCCAACGAAAGCTCAATGTAGAAGAAAGCCCCTCTCTCTATAATGGGCCAAAGTGGGCAAGATATGCTACAAGCCCCATCTATGTACTCCTGGAGAGTGCTACTCCCTGAGGGTACCATTGCTCTACTGATTGCATGTGCACCTATCTGCACCTCATCAATGTGTCAGCCCACAGATGGATGCTCCACCGTCTCCAACAACTCATCCCTCTCATCGGGAATGTAATGCTCCTGCTGTCCCCTAGCCCCTTGCAAAACTATCCCATCAACCTCCAACATCTCTAGAGGATATGGATCTGCAACTGCTATCACCATGCTCGGTGTCTGTGCATCTCACTGCTCCTCCTCAGTGGCTGACCCCAGGCTTAGCCGCATATCCATCATAGACTCTATGTGAGCCTCCATCTGGCTCTCCCTAAAAGGACTATCATGCATGATTTGCATAGTATCCTCCTCTGCTAACTCAGGCTCCATCATATTCTGCTCTGGTTGAATCATCACAAGTGATTCATCACCCAGACTATCTCCCGTAGAGTCCTCTGACTGCTCACCATGCACACTGGAATGCAGCTTCGACCTACTGCCATCAACTCTGCATGACCGCTCTCACTCCCCAAAAGCATCATCATCTGATCCCATGGACTCATTTAGAGAAGAGTCCTCATCCTGACATACAAAACGAAGATCTACCTGCTCTACCTCTGCCACCTCATCTGCATCTCTCAAACATGAGTGATCAGGCCCCCATGGTTCTTTGAAAATGAAGCAAAGTTCCTTCCTCCTCAGTTCATTTTTGTTGCATGATCCACCAAACTGGAACAACTCCTCCCTAGTCAACTGTCTCCTGAAAAGCTCAATGTTCTGCTCAACTAGCCCTTGGGATAGTTCATAAGCAGCAGGTGAGACCAACTGCTCTCTCCTCCAAATGCTCAGCAACCTAGTCTACAACGCCCAGCAAATGGCCTCATGGACTCCCATACATGACGACATGATGGACTGCATGTGTGCCATGACTGTGTCAGAATGATGTCTCCTAATGCTAAAGAAGCATTGGAACATCTGCAGAATCAAGCCATCACACTCAAGGTCAAACATGATCTCATAAGTCCGGATCATGGCCATGACTTCTAAAACCTTAAGCTTCCTCCCAAATGTAGGGCCTGCACAGTTGTCCAAATCCCGAAAGGTTCCTACTATCAATCTGAAAATTATTTTCATAATGTCATCATTGTAGGGAGAGAAGGGTGTTGTTCTCCTCAAAATATCGCTGAAACAAGAGGCAGTTATAAGCTTGACTCTCTCAATTCGATGTTCCAAGAATCTAGCTTGTACCAATGCAAGCATAGATGGCTCCAAAGCCCAATTTAAACTCCAATCAGATTGCTCTACCTTTGAAAGGCAGGATTCCAGTTTCTCTAACATGGGAAAGTCATTTTTTGATCTTCCACTCTTTAAGTCCATATCGAGTGCATAAATCCAATTTCCAACTTCTTCCTCCTTATGTAAATTCCTCGGATGCCTTTGTTGGAGCAAATTATGTACCTTCTTGGAGAAGGGTCTGCTGTTCTGTTTTGTTTTCTGATCTTCTGCTGCATGGTGGTTCAAGGAACCAACTTTTATTCTTCTCAAGTTGTTTAGGAATCCCTCCATGGTTCAACCAATGATTTGGTCACTGTTTTTGTGAGTTGTTATAGTGATGTAGGTGTAGTTTTTGTCAACCAATTCAAATACATACTGCTGGAAATTGCTCCAGCAAACTCCTACAGAAACTGCACTGCTACTCCAAGACTGCACTGTTGTCTGACTTCGGCCTCTGATTTACCCACTGAAAATTGCTCAGAAAATTCTAGGAATTTGGGAAGGTGATCCTTGCCCAAAACCCAGAAAAACCCATATAGGGTTTCTTCTAATTCCAACCTTCAAAATCTGACCCTTTGTAGTTTGCCCTTCCAATTTCGTTTTCTGGCACTGCAGCTACTATTGTCAATCATTGCTCTCCAAAATCCCAGCAAACCTCCTCATATGGCTCTCCTATCAATTTCCCAACACCCCAGCTCTAAAATCCCACCAATGCAGCTCCCACAAATGAGCCTCCTCCAATGACTGCGTAGGCCCTTCTAACCAAAATAGTTGCAACTGAAAATTGGAAACCCGCAGGCTGATCCAAGATTGAAGCTTTGATACCACTGTAATACCTCGAAAGGGATATTTTAACTAAAAATGCAGAAAAATAACTGAACTCCACAATATGCCGTAAAATCACTATTTACTCAACAAAAGATTGCCATGTAAAATAAATACATATAAAATACGACAATCCATTAACACATAGAACAGGAAGAATGTCAGCATTTTATTATAAGTAATAACTGGGGTTACATATAAATCTGACCCAAAATAGCTAAGATGGAAAACTGGCCACCAAGATGAGCTGCTGCACTGCGCTGGCCTCAAAACTGAACTAATGCACTCTCCCTCCGGCAACAGCTGTCACTGAACCCATTGAAGATAATGAAGCACAAATTGAAGATTTGAATGATCCTCACACCAATCCCTGAAGCTCTACGAAACTTCTGAATGAAGTCTCCTCAAGAGAATTGGGTTTTCGTCCAACACTCACAAATCACCCGAGGGTTTTCGTCTTGGGGCTACGGGTGAAGTAGAGAGCCACGTCTCAAACCTCTCACACAAGAAAATGATATGATCCAAAGATATCCCTCAATGGCCTCCTCCCCTTCTTTTATAGATCTCTTGGAGCCTTCTAGAGCATTATTTTATTATTATTTTATTCATGGAGCACTTTTCCCTTTTATTAAAATATTCCTTTTAAATGCAGAAAAGAGTAAATTGGCTACCACGTCTCCTCCGGTCACTGAAACTCATGTCCAATTATCCCATCATGGAGGTATCCTCGTGTCGGTTCCAATGAGCTATTACACTATGGTGTTCTGTCATGTATTCCTCCTGGAATGCCACCGTGAGCGTAATTAGCTGAGTTAAGCCCATAAATAACTCAAATTTCCAAAAGTTGTCGGAATGCACCGAAACAAAAGCCAAACTGCTCGGATGATGGAATATATCAAGGGAATGCCACCCAACCACATAGAAACTCCTCAAAACTCCTCCAAAAAGCCCCTGGGCCCGCTGATGACACTAACCTGTACCTGTGACTGATCTGCTCCTAACTTTGGGAGTCCCATGAATTTGCCCTTAGGCCTCGGCACCACCTCCCAAACATCATTCTTCATGATAGAAGAATACTCCTTCTGCATGGCCTCCCTCTAGACCTACTGGCTAGCTGCCTCCTCATAGCTAGAAGGCTCAGAGTCAACGATGTTGGCAACCATTGCCATATAGCTACAGAACCTATCAGGTGGTTTGCTCTCTTTGACTGGCCTCTTTGGCCCAGCAACAAATGTGGCCTCTCTCAAGGTATCCTGAATCCACTTGGGCTTCCTCTTCCCTGAGCACACTTCTCCCACCGGAGAATGAAACTCCTCCTCCTCATCATTAGGAGCCTGAACTCCTGACTGTCTTTCTATTGTCCTCCTGCCTGAACCTGAACCTGTAGACGCTGAAGTACCATGTGAACTGTCCATCAATGGACTCCCTAGTGACTGCTCTGCGGATTGCTCTGCATGATGCCCGAAGCACCAACCCTCTGACTCTGTGAGCCACTGCTCACTGATAGACCTGACACCGTAATCGATGTACCTCTGGATCCTCCTGATCCTTGCCCACTGGATCCCCGTGCCTGACTCAGCTGCTCCCAATGGTCTGGTCGATCCAGATACTCTATCTCCCGTGACCTCCTGAAAGCTCTGTCCTCCTCGAACTTCACATCCCGCCTAACAACAACTCTCCTCTGTTTGGGAATATAAATCCGAAAGGCCTTCAAGGTCTCACTGTAGCCCACAAAGACACCCTTCTCTGCGATGGGCTCTAGCTTGGTCCTCTTCTCCTTGGGTATATAGGAGTATGCAATACACCCAAAGCTACGAAAATGACCAACATCAGGCTTCTTCACAGAAAAAGCCTCCTCCGGAGGCACATGCCCCAAGGCACGATGCGGACTCCTGTTCTGCAAATAAACAGCAGTGTTGCAGGCCTTTGCCCACAAAAACAATGGTAACCCCTGATCATGTAACATGGCTTTGGCAGCCCCAACGATGGATCTGTTCTTCCTCTCCGCAACCCCGTTCTGCTAGGGGTTGTAAGGAACTGTGAACTCCCCTCCATTGTCCGACCTCAGGGACTTGATCTTCCGACCTGTCTGAGTCTCCACAAGAGCTCTGAACTCCTGAAACCGCTTGAAGACCTCACTCTTGGTCTTCAAGAAATAAATCCAGGTCCTCCTGGAGTGATCATCAATGAATAATACATAATACTCATATCCACTCAAGGAAACATGAGATATCCGACCGCTCACATCGGATTGAATCAAATCAAGTATCCCAGTCGATCTGTTGTCACTGGTGGGAAAAGGGGATTTGGCAAACTTGCCCATCGCACATCCTCTGCATGTATCAAAGTGATCAATACTGAAATCTGGCACACCTGTAGTGATCTCCTGCAATGTCCTCAAGGCTCCATGATACATGTGCCCCATCCTGTGGTGCCAAATCTCACACAGCTCTAAACTGCTAGCTCTGCTGCCAATACTACTGCTCAATGCCAAAAGGGGCTGAAATGCAAACTTGTACACCTTTGCATGGTGTACGCCTATCACTCTAGCTGAATCAGCTGGAGCGCCCCTGGGACATATCAGCACCTGTCCTCTCCTGAACAGTATCTCATACCCTCTGTCCTCCAATGCTGAGACGGATATGAGGTTCTTCCTCATCCTTGGCACATATAGAACATCTGACACCTTCAAGGGAGGTTTGGGTTCCCTATCAAAGATCAATGCCCCCACACCAACTGCTCTAACAACGCTGTCATCTCCGAGTACTACCTCTATATCAATGCCACTCTCTGAAAGCTCTGAGAAGTACTCACGTACTCCTGTCATATGACGTGAAGCCCCACTGTCAACATACCAGATACCTGAAGATGCTCCGCTAGTGGGGGGAAATGCACACTCCCTCTCAACCTCCGTGGCAGGTGATCCTGCACTAGTGGACTCACAAGCAATGAACCCAAACTCCCGATGAAAGCTATCTGTAAAGTCCTCTATCGCTGCTGATGCTACCATGCTCTGGTTCATCCCTTTCTTCTTCTTCCTGGACACACAACTGCATAGTGTCCCATCCTCTGACAATTCCAACACTTCACCTTGGAATAGTCCTTCTGCACGTTCCCCTGTTTACCTTTACCTTTTCCTTTTCCCCCACCACTACTTGTGGAAGCTTGCTTCTTTCCCTTTCCTTTCTTGCCTCCTGCTAACAGTGCTACATCCTCATCCTGCTCAACTGATTTGGCTGCCCCAAGCTAGCTCTTCCTGATTTCTGTCTGTATGCAATCATCCCAGAACCTCTCCCAAGAGGGAAGGGTCTCACGTGCACAAAGCCCATCAACAAAGTTCAGCCATGAACTGGGAAGGCCATTCACTCCAATCCGCACCAACCAGTGGGTGGAATGACCTCTCCAACTGCTGCCAATGCATCTCTCACATTGGTAATCTTTGTGAGATATCCAGCTACACTATCAGTCTTACCCATCTTAATGGTCTTCAGCTTCTCCCTTAGGACTATTTTCCTGTTCTCATTGGTACTCTGGTAGAGATTGGTCAATGCTGTCCACATCTCATGAGCATGTCTCTTTCCTCTCACATGAGGAATGCAATGGTCTTTGATTCCATATAGAATCAGTCTCTTACCCTTGTTATTCTTTTTATTAAAGGTTGCCAACTGAACAGCGTCAGTAGGCACATTAACAGGGTTCTGTGTGGTATGCACCATGATATCCCAGACTTCTGCCTCGTCAAAGATGCTCTGCATTTTCTCCTTCCATACACTGTAGTTACTATGCCCATCCAACCTATCCTCCACCCTCAAGCCCAAAGACATGCTTGTTGTCCTAAATAAACGGAAAATAACATTGTTGTAGTAAAGGCACTGTTTTATTTGTGAAAAATCAGCTTACTGTGATTTTTCTTCTTACTCTTCCAAACTGCACTTTTCAGCAATCTAGCTCCGATACCATGTAGAAATTTTAATACCAACCCCAGTTTTCAGTTTCTCCTTATTTCTCCCATAAAGTTAAATTCTCATTCCCATAGCCATACATTCAACAAGCTGGAAAAAATAAATATTTTTTGAAAACACTAATTCTGGAAATTTCACAATGCTGAAATGCAGAAATAAAAACTCAGAAAATAAATCAGCCACACAGAATTTTGACAAGCTGATTTTTGGTTAACTTGACCCTGGAAAAACCCCCTACAACTCTTGGAGAAAACCAGTTCGAAAGCTCTTCTTATTTCTGATAAACTTTTACAGTGAGACAGAAATTACAGCGAAAATTCTAGCAACTTAACAAATGTACTTATCTCTATTTCCGTGCTTATACACTGCCTTGGAAAACGTGCCAAACAGTAAACTAACAAAACAAAAATTTTACAGCATTTAAAACAACATTAAACACTGACTGCCTTTCTCGATTTTTGTGCCCAACTGTATGGACTGTAAGGAATACACAACAACACCTCCTCGATTTCCATGCCTCCTTTTGCCTCGAAAACAGTGTTGAAGCTGCTATACGAATTTCCTCGAAATCTGTGCCACCAAACAGTAGTCTCTCTCGTCGATTTTTGTGCCCAAAATCTGCCCATAAAACTGTGTTGAAGCTGCTGTACGGATTTCTTGAAAACTATGCCTCCTTCCTTGAAAAATGTGCAACACTCCTGCTGTACGAATTTCTGCCTTGGGAACGGTGCCTCTTTGCTGTTGTACGGATTTGCTGAAGTCTCTAGCTGCTGCCCTCCTTCTCCTCACTGCTCAGAAATTTCTCTTTTTTTTCTCTCCTCCTCTCTCAATCTGCTTATAAAAGAATGAATGATATTTTCCCTCCTTTTCCTCCTTTAACCTAACCCTAAGTGACTTTTGGGGAATCCCTAAATCCAATGGCTAAGATAGCTTTAGATCTAGGGTTGAGATTAAATGCTCATTTAAATTTCACTTTCTATTTTTTAATTCACCCCACTTTAATAAAGACCCACTTAGTCATTTATTTCCAAAGTCACTTTTCACTTTTTAATTTCACATTGACTTTATTAAAGTCACTTTAAAATTAGACTTTAGTAACTTTATCACTTAAAGTCACTTTTAAATTAGATTTGACTTAATAACTTTATAAAGTCACTTTAGGAGAAAAATTAAATTCTTTTGGACACTTTTACCTAGGCCAAAGATCAAAGCCTTACGGAACCACCTGTCCTCTAGTAATCAAATTTCAACACCTAATGAAAGGCAGTCGGGCATATTCTTGTAATGCTTACTAGGATCCCTGAATCTTTTGGTAATGGTTGCTTGTTGTATTAATGAATGGTATCTGGTTGGGTGAATCCCATCCTCTCCTGTCCTGACAAGATAATTCTAGTGGTACCTACTCTTAATGAGGGAAGTGTTAATAAGGGATAAGTAAGTGTAGTAAGTATGGTGGTTGGTAACAGTAAAGTAGGAATAAGGTTATTTATAGGAGATGGCACCCACCAAATAAGATTCATTCATAAAGTAAGATACAACATAATCGGACGAAGTAGGGGGTTATAAAGAAGATAGATAATAAGTTTACAAAAAGGATCCCAATACGAGTACCCATATCTATAACTTCAAAAAGTACCTATAGAAAGAAAAGCCCGTAGGTGGAGGGGTGGGGGCCTAAATCCTATCTATGCACAAGAAGGTTTATAGTATATAAGATCCCGATCTAAAACAAGCATCAAGTTGGAAGCTCCCGGGCGGGGGAAAATCCTTCCTAGTGATAAGAAAGTTATTCAGAATAGTCTTCGTATGATATTCAAAACTCAAGGCATGGAAGGTGGGAATAAAAAAAAATGTGAAAGGCATGAACAGAGTGATCAATCCAAACCAAAAAATGCTTATGAGATGCGTGTTTTAATAAAGCTAATCTCATTTATATGGATTCGGAGGCTACGCATCTCTACAGGGGTATTTCACTTTCTGTTTCATTTAGTCGAATCGCGGAATTAAGGCATTTCAGGTAATTCCTTCCATCCAATTAGGCCGAGGGTTGCAGCATAACGTGTAATATTTCCAATTAGCTATTCCCAATTAGCAATAGCTAATTGGCAATATTAATTTTGACTATTTTGCCTTTATAAATTTAAACTATAAATAAAGCGGGTGAAGAGGACAAGCTCACACTTAGGATAAAAAGTATTTCCTAAAGTCACTTAAGAGACATGTCTATTTGACAAAGTGGGTCTAGTGGTCAAGTGGCAACGTGGGAAAAGGGGCAGCATAGACAGTGTGGGGCCAAGCCAGCGCAGAGAGAGATGGGTAGCATGGCTCAAGGGGACAGCGCAGAGATTGGTGGGGCCTAGGTGAGGGAAAGGCTCACCAAGCATAAAAGGAGGGAGGGTCTCCTCATTCTCATTCATTCTAATTATGCATCTTTGAGATTTGTCTTTTGACATTGAGCACGCTTGGTGTTTAGCAAAGTCTACACGTATTGTTCAGTACATTGGGTGTCTTCGTTCGGAGATCCCAACCTCAGCCCCAGGAGACTTCGAGTGCTGGCTCGGGTGAGGAGTTCCACCTTGTTTTGCCGGAGAGGATAGCAACATCCACAGTTGGGAGCATTCTTTGGAAGAGACAACGCAGTCAGTGAGAGGGAGGACGCAGTCTTGGATAGAGGGAGTCCCGGATTGAGGGTTTATCACGGGATTTTGCCCGAAGGAGTTGGAGAGGGATCAGCCCTTCCATATTCTAGCATTTTCACAAAGTTGGAGGCCATCATTTGCATCAGAGCACTCAGGGGCAGCGTTTCTCCTTTGGGGATAACGTAGTACCTCAAGGGAGGTATTTTCGAGGGTCAGCCATTTTCAAAAATCTCTCTGG
Source organism: Pinus albicaulis (assembly GCA_034641835.2). Taxonomy (NCBI): domain Eukaryota; kingdom Viridiplantae; phylum Streptophyta; class Pinopsida; order Pinales; family Pinaceae; genus Pinus; species Pinus albicaulis. Next base: position 453,458,170 of record CM076578.1, read on the forward strand.
GTTTTACTGAGTTTTGTGTGGAGAGGCCATTTCCAGAGTTTCATAATTTTCCGAGGAGGGGAATAGCCCCAAATCAGCTTTTCATTCCAGTAGTAGCAGCCGCAGCACCAGCAGCACTGGAGATTACTCAGTATTGAGTTAGCAGCCATTCCCGGTCACAATCTGAGAGTATTTCTACGCTTGCCTAGTGCAAGCCAAGGTGCCATCATTCTGATAACCTTTGTACTCATTTCCTATCTTTCAGTATTAATAAAATGGCTCAGCGTTCTCCATATTGATTTTTGTTCATGTGATATCTCTCTAGTTGTTGTTTGTCTTTGTTTATGTGCTTTATATTGTTGTTTATTTCTACTTGGAATATTACAGTGGTATTGGAGCTCATAGACTTGGCTCAGCCTGTGGAGCAGATTGTGTATGACACCAACAGGAAAACCATACATCACTTACCGAGGAAGAAAATATAAAGACCAAGAGCGGAGGTTACAGCTCACCTTCGGGAAAGGTGACAGTGTTCTAGTGGTGGACGCAGAGGAAAAGGGACCTATGGTGGAGGAAAGAAATGTCGATAAGGAGTTCGGGGAACTTCTCCTCAAATCAGCAGAGGATTTGTCGAGACGGATAGAGGATATGGGGCAGAGATTCACGGCAGAGTCTAGACAGCGTGAGACCCCAAGCGGTTTCCATGTTGGAGAGGGCTTAGGCACATCTCATCATTTACAGGGGCACCTCACAGTGCAGCAGATGGCATCACACACACCCCCCTGTTCCATGATGCCTACATTTCTTAACGCAGACATTGGGGTAGAAGCACAGTAGGAGCAGGAACCGGCACACATGGGAGATTACTTTGCCGAGTACCAGTCATATGGTCAAGAGTTCAGAGATGCCCTCACTTTCCATGATTTTATTCAGCTCAAGCGGGACAGCAGACCCTGCAACCATCACAGGGGGAATAGGCATTCCCATGACGGGGACTTACAACGCACGGTGGGCAGATTCCATCTACCGACATTTGACGGATCGTCCAAGTATTCGGCAAAAGCTTGGGTGGAGAAGTTGGATATATATTTCCAGCTTAATCAGATGGCAGAGCTAGAGGCCATCAAGGTGGCAGCGTTGCACCTAGAGGGCAAGGCCCAGGATTGGTGGTTTCACGAGATGGTTACGCTGGGGCACTCTAGAGTGACAGCATATGCCGAGATTACGCGGAGGTTGGTAGAGTGTTTTGATCGGAGGGATCTAGAGGACATGTACATATCAAAGTTTTTTAGACTTTCCGTGATGGTACCTGATTTATCCATAGCCCGGATGATCTATATGTTCATAGATGGATTGGCAGAGCCTCTACCGAGATTAGTTAGATCGACGAGACCAGCGACACTCCATGATGCAGTTGAGAGGACTCGGGATTTTCAGGATGCACTGCCCAGGACTAGGGCTCCTTTTCCCCAAAGACCGGCATTCCAGCCGAAGGGAAAGGACGAGAGGGTTCCACCTCCCAGGGAGAACCAAGGTAGTGAGCTTGGAGATGATGAGACCAGGAGAGATCCGAAGCGGAGGAGGTTATGCTTCACGTGCCAGGAGCCATGGGCACCAGGACACCGTTGTGCTGCAAGGAAGGCACACTACATCGAGGTCCTCTCCGATAGCAGCGGGGAAGAAGAGGAGTATGAGGAGATAGAGGCTGGAGGCAGCAGTACAACGTAGAGAGGGGATCTTCTGCCACCTCCACCGCTGGGAGCGAGAGGTGCAGCTTTTGCACCCACCAGGGGAGCCCTTGCAGCTTTGCGGGGAGTTCCCAAGTATTTGACACTGCGTGTCCGAGGCACAGTACTGGGGCAGCGCATCTCAGTGTTAGTAGACAGTGGGGCCACCCACAACTTCATTAATGCCCAGCTGGTAGAGCAGAGGGGCATACCGACAAAGACTTTTGATGGGTTTTCGGTATTGGTTCCAGGGGATCGGACTATGCAGTGTGCCAGGTATGTGCCAGCCTTGGCAGTGACCATGGGGACGTACACCCTGACCGATCATTTTTTCGTGGTGGACATTCCAGACACCAACGTGATATTGGGGGTACAGTGGCTGATCACGCTGGGAAAGGTCACCACTGACCGGGAGACCTTGGAGATGGAAAGGACGGATAAGAAGACCGGGAGGCATGAGAAGATTCGAGGGATGCACACCTAGCCACCACGGACAGTTTCAGCACACCGGATGGAGGCATATTTCCGGAAGGGGGACATAAAGTGGGTAGTGGAGTTGAGTGTGTCGGAGGTAGGATCTACAGGGTAGGCCGTACACCCAGATGTACAGACCATTCTCGACAGGTATGGTATGGTATTTGGGGAGATACCACCAGGACAGCCACCAGATCAGGGGATTGAGCACACTATTGAGCTGGAGCAAGATATCCAGGCTATCATCACTACACCCTATAGGCACCCCAAAGCCTATCGGGATGAGATTGAGAGGGCTATCCATGAGCTCTTAGCTCTTGGACACATTCGTCTTAGCACCAACCCCTTTTCTTCATCAGTAGTGATGGTGAAGAAGAAGGATGGCACGTTGAGGATGTGCATTGATTACAAGAAGACCATGAAGAACCGGTACCCGATCCCACGGATCAATGAGTTGATGGATGAGCTGAGAGGGGCCAAGTTCTTCTCAAACATTGATTTGAGATCCGGGTACCATCAGATTCGCGTGAGGGAGCAAGACATTCCCAAGACCGCTTTCCGGTATCATTAAGGCCATTTTGAGTTTTTGGTGACGCCCTTTGGGCTAACCAATGCCTCGACCACTTTTCAATCATGCATGAATCACATCTTCCGCAGTCACTTGAGGAAGTGTGTGTTAGTGTTTTTTGATGACATTTTGATCTACAGCAGGACATGGGAGGAGCACCTCCAACATATAGAGATTGTATTGCGCATTTTGGAAGAGCATCAGTTTTATGCTAAGCTCTCCAAATGCGAGTTTGGGCTGACCGAGATGCTCTACTTGGGATACATCATCGGGGCGGACAGAGTGAAGGTCCATGAGGAGAAGATCAGGGCCATCAAGGATTGGTCGGAGCCGAAGAATGTGACGAAACTTCAGGGATTTGTGGGGATCTGCACCTACTACCGAAAGTTCGTCAAGGGATTTTCCCAACTTGCTGCACCCCTTACAAACCTCACCAAGAAGGGGGAATTTAGTTGGACGAATACAGCACAGAGGGCTTTTGTGTAATGACCCAACTCGAATTATATGGAACATAGAGATATTAGCATGCATATGAAACCTGCATATGATAGCTACATATGCATGTATCACATGCACGGCATTAGTACTTGCACTAAGAAATTATGAAAAGAAACTCGGTGTAGAGTAAGGAGTGAATTATTGAAGTATTCAGTAACTCCCTAACTCACCATAATATAATGAAAACTAATACTTTGTTCAAAGAAATTAAAAGCATTGACTTATGCAAATAAATGATGATAATTTAATAAAACCAAGATATTTAATAAATAATATTATTTTAATAAATCCAAGATATTTAATAAATAATATTATTTTAATAAAACCAAGATATTTATTAAATAATAATATTTTAATAAATCTGAGATATTTATTAAAATATAATATTTTAAGGATATTTTTCAAAGATATTTATTAAAAGATCATATTCTAATAAATATCAGAAATGGAGTTTGTGTATAAAAAGGGAAGAGGGGTAAACTTGATGAGCATGGGTAGTGAAAGGGAAAACTAACCCGAATGCTGTCAGAGGAATTCTAACTGCGTGGTTCATGAGCAGTGAGTTCGAGAGTTCTAACAGAGTTATAGAATGCTCTCAATTGCTATTGGAGTTTTGGGCACGGGGGCCAGAAGACTTGTCTTCTGGATTTGGGGACTGGAGAGGTTGACCTCAGATAGGCTGGGAGGAAAACGGCGGTTTGGTAACGGGAGCTAGAGCCATGGCGGATCAGGGACATCTTCAAACACGGTTCCAGGTAAGTATTAATTAGTAAATTGATATATATTCTGTTTAAAAAATCTCACTCTGAATTTTGTAGTATGAATTTTGTGAATGATTGTTAATTTCGAAAATTAAGAGCTTTACACTTATGCATTTTGAGATTGATGGTTAAATTCTGAAAGTTAAAGTTTAAGGTTCTTACACATGGTATCGGAGCACGGTTGAACCTTTAGGACCTTAGGGCATTAAAATTATAAAATAGGGCCTTCAACATATGGCTCCTATTATAGGAAATTGTTTAATTTATTATTTGTATTTTCTAAATTCACAAAACCATGACAGGTGTGCGTGGTTTATTTTGTTCATTCTATGTTAGGGAACTTGATAAAATATGCTCCTCACTAGCCATCCTTCAAACTTTTCGGGAGAAAGGAGTTTGGAATTTACTGTTCTCAAGAGTATTTCTTCTATTTTAAACTGGACACAGGAAGATTTTCATCTGAGACTGTTTTACTCTCTGAATCTGCCAAAAGGGATCATTAGAATGTGATTCTGCCTCTAAACAATCGAGTGATCCCAGTTTCTGCAAAAATGAGAATTTGAATTTGACCCAAATAGAAACCATTTAGATGGAAGTGGTCTCATTTGTTGAAATTTGAGGCAACTTTAAATGGATGTGGTGATAACTTGCCTAAGTGATCAGCCTTAATGGATGCTTTCGAATGCTGTGCTTGTCATCCTCAAATTGCAACCATGCTAGTTAAGAGCCTTCATAATTTTTTTTTTTTAGGAAGGGAACGTTCGCCAACAGATAAGCGTGGGTAAGAGAGAGTTTTCTCTGTCACTCGGAGCTGCCAAGCCCACGAACAACTAAAAATAATGCATCAAGGGTGTGTGGCAAGGGTTACGTGTCACCGTAAAGTGGGCCAACCTGAAAAAAATTGGGAACACGGAGGTTTCTGAAATTCATTTTAATTGGGATTTGCGGTTCGAGGTTCACGGGATGTACGTTCATCCTCGATCCTATTTTTTTTGCGTTGCTTCCCTTTACTAATATTCCGTTGCATTTTTTTTTAAGGGAGTAGTCTACGAGGATGCAACAATTTTGGCATTATATAATTCTACAAATTTGTTCAAATCTCCACAAAAGTTCCACCCTTTATTTCCTTGAGATTGTTTTCACACAAAGTTGTTCCACTGCTCACAAGGTCGAAAATAGCATCGGCTATACCCATAGCAGGAGCCGCTTCCAATGCTCCATCAACTGTCGAAAACTTGACATGCTTTAGTCCCTTCTCATTCACAAATTTTGGACCTAGGTTAGTAAAATCCTGTTGCAATTCGTAGAGGCCTGTTCTCAGTCCATTGAGGCATTGCTGCCAGTTCATCCATAGATGAAATGTTCTCAACAAAATTCCATACTTTGGAATTCCAATAGACAGCCGACACTCCCATACTCAAGGGCATCATGAACAAAGATCAAGTCTTCATCGTCCTGTCCAAATTCAACAACAGTATCAATACTGACAATCCCGAGGTCTAAATCTCCGTGAGAAGCTTACGAACAACATCTTTTAGCTGTTGAAACCATACTGCCTAGGATTAACCTGCCGCATTGCTTGCTGACAATCCTTGAGTAGATCAAGCGTATCGGCGGCCATTCAGTCCTTGCTCGGCATGCCCAGACGAACCACATTGCGCTAAATGGCATTCGGCTCCAGGTATCCATTCCCTACCTGCGTCGAGAGGTCCTTCGAAACAGTCGTGGATTGCAAGGATTTACATCGCAGAGAACCGAACCTGAAACCTCTGCGTTTGTCGTAAAACACAGACGAGGACTTGAGCAAGATTGGTACCGATACATTCGAGCAAATTTTCAGCGAAGGAAACATCTGATATTGTGGCGAAGCCGCCGCTTTTATCGACATTACAGAGTCCCGATAGTTGAACCGTCTTTAGTTAACAATATATATATATATATATATATATATATATATATATATATATATATATATAATAAATAAAATTCCACTCACCTTTCCCTTCTTCCCTTTGACCTTGATCCTGGCCATCCACCAGTGATAATTCAGCCAATGTGAGGCCCACATGGGAGTTGAAGGCCAATTTCTGGGTAGTGAATATGATTAGATTACGTGGAACTATATTTTCTTTTCCCAAGGTTATAATTAATGACTTGGGCACGATGTATTATAAAAAATGAGCTAATATAAGAATAGAAGACGTTTTCCATGGGAGATGGGGGGCTTTGATATGGCAAGTGACACTCACTTATTTCATATGATTAGCAAGAGGTAGCAAGGGATGAAAAGCCTCGAGGAATATTTGGATCCCTCACTTTCTTGCACATAAATGCTCCATGTACCCTTATCCATCTATATATACTTGCACTTGAGACTTTAGTGTGACTCTTTTTGGTCATTTCTAGTTATCTCTCATGCTTTTAGCTGCTACCATCATACGAGATCGTGCAAACTAAGGGTTGGGGCAAGGGTGGAATGTGTTGTTTGGAGGTGGATTTCTTACACCAGCTTGATATGTGAATGAGACTATACTAGATAACTTAGTCTATCAACTGAACGATCCTTCTTCCTTATTGACTCTAGAAAATCTCGGTTCCTAGATCTCCCTCACTTTGTTGTGTTGGAACGGATATTCGTTAGAGAATAAAGGTGTATATGTGTATTTTATTTCTATATTTATACATAATTATTGATTAAATGTTTAAAACAACATAGCATTATAAATCATCACATTCTATTCTCCTGATTATAAATATTATGGTAAATATACATAATTTTGGTTATATTTTAAGGGAAGTATTCTCCTTCATTGAAGAAGGAATATTAAGGAAATAAGAAAGTATGGTGAAAAAAGAGAAAAGTCAACATTCGAGTAAAACAAAAACAAAAACAAAAACAAAAAAAACAAAATAAATAAATAAATAAATTATTTCAACTATTTATTGAAGAGGCTCTAGTAGTTGTATCATTATGTCAAAAAAAATGAGAAGAATTGATTAAATCAATTTTTATATAGTGTTATAATACTATTTCATAAACATAATTATGCATAGTTATAAACTTCTTAAATGCAGTGGTGGAGGGGTTATTAACCTTCCATTATTTTATTTTGTCAAAGAGGCTTTATTACCAAAAGTCAAAAGGCAAATATGACAAAGTAATACTATAGGCTATGAAAATCCTTGCATTTTACTAAAGAAGTATTACGAATAAAATATCCTGCATTAGGATAAGGAGGTTGCGTTTAATCCAGGGTAATAAACAGTGGAAGAAGATGAGATAAGGTTTATAGAGCTGGTAAAATATGTCCTTTATCTAGATATTGATGAACGTCAAGCCGAACGTTTCGGATATGGATTAAATCCTCGAATCGGGGCCATGGTTAGAATGTGGAAGTCGTCGTCAGTAGCAGAGACATTTGAATGTGCATAGTATGTAGAAGAACATTTCGGGATTAAAAGGGATATCAAACCAACAAAACCCTCACAACCAGGTTTTATAAGAAAGACTCCCCGGAACTTCTTCGGGGGAAGTAACTCTAGACCACCTCCTTATGGTAACCGATTTACTCCAAGAAGAACAGAAGCAATAATTCCCATGACCGTTAATACTATAGCAGTTGAATCATCAAACACTAGTCCATGGTAATCTCGAGGAACTGCTAATAGAGGAAGAAATGGGAGAGGAAGTGGCACAAAAGGACGGAGCTCCTTGTCTAGAAATACACAACCTGACTCAAGGGGACCATCCCAGGTTAATTATTGGAGAAGTGGAGAACCACATTTTCAGCGTAATTGTCTGGAAGTCTCATCAAATATAATACATAGAGCAGGAAAAGAACAGTCATCAAATACTCAAGGCAATCATAGAATCCATGCTGTAGTCAACAATAATCAAGCAGCGCATCAGTCTACTGTTGTGGAATCTTTAGGTTCTACCAATGGATTAAAACTTAAAATTTTAATCGATACTGAGTTACTAATAGTTTTACTTGATCTTATGCACTAAATCGATGTGGGCTGATAGCTTACAAGCAAAACAATTTTAGACAGATAGAAATGGCTTCAGGAGAATTTCAGTGCCTCAAGGAGGACGTGCTCCAACATGTCAAGGAGTGCGAAGTTTGCCAACGTAACAAGGGGGAAATGATCCATCCGGCAGGGTTATTGCAGCCTCTTCTCATACCTGAGGGGAAATGGGAGAGTATTTCGATGGACTTCATTACAGGGTTGCCCACTGTGCAGGGCAAGGATTGCATATTTGTAGTCGTTGATCGGTTGACTAAATATGCTCATTTTTTCGCTATATCGGCACATTACACTGCAACACAGGTAGCAGAGTTGTTCTTCGGGGACGTTTTCAGATTGCATGGTCTCCCAAAGACCATTGTCAGTGACAGGGACAACCACTTCATGGGCGGGTTTTGGCAGGAGCTTTTCCATTTGGTGGGCACTGAGCTAACACCGAATACTAGTTACCACCCCCAGACGGATGGACAAACAGAGATAATGAACAAGTGGTTGGAGGGCTACTTGCGTAACTATGTCAGCGGGCAGCAAAAGGCATGGTTGAGATGGTTGCACTTGGGGGAGTACTGCTACAACAACATTCATCATATGTCATTCGGTATGTCTCCATTTTATGCATTATATGGATATTGTTGACCACTGGAGTGGCACCGGATGATGATGAGAAGACTCCATGCCCAAGGATGAATCAGAAGACATTTGTACCATCAGATATCATCAGTTCAACAGAGTTTTTAAACTCTACTTCTACTTCTTATCATTTTCTCTTGTACCCAGATTCCACACCCTACGGGGAATTGTAATAAGTGATGCTAGTAATGATGATTTTTGAGTCAGTATTGAGTTTGTAACAGGCCTAGGTAGCCTAGGACCTTGCCAACAAGTGAGTATTACTCTGGGAGGTTTTTTTTACTTGGTTAATTATCATCTCCCTACTAGGAGTTAATAATTAATTGAGTTTTTTCCTTCAATTTTACCCCAAAGCCGGAGTACGGCTTGATGGTGAGGCCTTGGGTGACTCCTAGTGTCTAGAGTCAATGTATATTACCATACTAGATCATACAAAAAATTTTGTGGAATTTGGTTAGGTCTAGGTAGTGATTTTTTAATTTTTTAGATTTCCCGCAAGTCAAAATTGCAATAAAAATTGTAATTGAATTGTAATAAGTGTTGTCTAAAGAAGTTGTATGGGGTATGAATAATCAAAATTACACCTCTCACGTTCAAATTTCTACTATGACACACTTTGAGGGGTTAAAAATGTGTTTTGAACCCTCAAAACCGACATTTCCTAAGTTTAGTGGGAAATCTGGCAATTAATTAAGCCAAAAATTAAATAAATGGGGAAAAATAAATATCCACACATGCTAAATGTGGTGGAAATGAGGTGGAAAATTATGGAGTTAAAGTGAAGTCCCAAGGTGATATGGACTCCTAAAATCAAGGAAAAGACATGTGCTCAAATAAAATTGAATTTTTGGCATTAATTGAATTGCTTACTTGGAAATTCGAATTTGTGAAGTTAATGCATATTTGGGAGGATTTGGGAGAATATTTGGTGGAGATTTTTGTGGGAAATTGTCCCCACATGGGTTATCAACCATATACACATGTCATTCCATCATAAAATTCGAATTTGGCACATAAGGGAAGAAGAAAATGATGTCCACTTGCCAGAATTCGATTTTTACACTTGGCATTGGAGCTCCACTTACCAAATTCGAATTTGCCTTGAGATCTCCTCCCTCTCACCACTTGGCATATGGTTCTTCATTGGGATTTTCTCCCAACTTTCTATATAATAGAGCCATGGGCTCTCATATTGTAATCATTGTTTACTAGCTATTGTGCTTGCGGAAGCGCTGCTGCCTTGTACACTTTCAAAAATATCAATAAAGACTTTGGGGTTTCATTCATGAGGTGTTCCTCCTTTTGGAGTGTGATGAATTGTTGGTCATTGGTATAATTCCTTTTACTCATGCTTTGATCTAATTTGTTTCCATATGCTCTTGTAGATTTGTTAATGTAGAGCTATCTTACATTGACATTTGATTTAGCAATATGCTCTAGGTATAGAATGCTCTAGTTGGTTTCAAATAAATCTCTAGAGTTTATTATCATTGTTTATTGTTAGATCTATATGAATCTAATTCTTGTTTGAAGTTTTGTAGAGGGAACATCATGTTGGGATCAAAGAATCAAGTGTTGGGGGGAGTCTTTGGAGAGATCAACCCACTCTTGATACATTCTCAAAGGAGCTATCATTTGTTCTTTGTTCTCAAAGGAGCTATCATTTGTATACAAGCCGAATACTTATAAATTTGAATATCTTTTAATACATTATACTTCATTGCTTTCATTTGCTATCTAAGAGTTTGAATATGACTAAGCAAAGAGAAGAGTTTACTCGAACTCTTTGGCTTAGCTCTTTGTAAATTGTTGTGCAATATTTTGTAATTTTATCTATCTAATATTTTGTAGCCCTCTTTCGAATTTTTTCTTGTGACAGCTTGAGTGGACAACTACAAGAAACTACTAACAAGTTGTTGCAAAACTTTTGGGTTGAATTTCAAATGAGGAAGATAACTCTCTCTTCTTTGGTTGTGGGCATAGAAGAGGCTTAGCTTCTCTTCTCCTATTGTAAAGTTTGAATTTATTTTGAATTCTTAGAAATTCTCACTAAGGAAAAGTCTATGGTCTCAATTTTTATTTGTAAAGACTTTCCTTGGTTTAGAAAAGACCTCATGGTCATTTCTGTAATATTCCCAATTAGCCTTGCTAATTGGAATATTTCATTTTTGTTTAATTTTGCCGCTTTAGTTAGAAATAATAAATAAAGTGAGAAATAAGAGGGGTCACCTCACTTTAGTCACCTCACTTTATAAATAAAGTGTTTTTCCTAGTTGATTGACGTTATAATTTAGAGAGGGGGCCTTGGGGGTCCACATGAGTATGATGGGGAGGCATCAGGCTGACCCAAGGTTAACTGCGCAGGCCAAGGAGAGTGAAGGACGCAGTTAAGTTTTGGAGGGAGTTTAGCATTATAAAAGGTGGGGTTCTCACCTCATTTGGGGCATGCATGATTTGATATTGATATTGAGAGCTAGACTTCTGTCTGCTTCAGCACGCCGGTTGTTTAGTCGGTCTGCAGCACTGTTTAGTGCAACCAAGTGTCTCCGTCGTGAGATCTCACCCTTAGCTCCTGGGGACTCGAGTGCTCCATTTCCGGTAAGGTTATTCACGGTATCACCCTTAGTCGGGGACTTTCGAGTGCTCCGCCCTAGTAAGCGTTATTTTCTTCGGGTAACATCCTTCGGGGCCATGAATTTAGCAGTTAGCTTCGGTGGAGAATTGGAGAGAAGGAAGCCCCTACTTGTGACTGCGCAGATCCAGGAGGTAGGACGCTGATCCAGGGAGGGAAGGACGCAGATCAAGCAGGAGGAGGACGCAGATCTGGATAGTGAGGACGCTGATCCAGCTGTCCAAGGCAGAGAGGACGCAGATCTGAAGAAGTATTGACAGATCTAGTCTTGGAGGACGCAGATCTGGAGAACTAGCAGTAGATCCAGTCTTAGGAGTTGCAGATCTGAGGAGATATTGGCAGATCTAGCCTTGGGAGGTGCAGATCTGGAGAGATAGCATCAGATCCACCCTTGGAGGGTGCAACCGAGGAGATATTGCGTGATCCACCAGATCCGAAGAGATAGTGCAGTGATTCGGTTTGAGGACGAGATTGGAGTGATAGGACGCAGATCCGGATAGGAGGTTTATCCGAAGCTAGACTGGAGCATAGAGTATCTGTATCTGCCTGTGGGAGGACGCCGATCCGAGGAGCAGAGCTGTGTGGGGTTTGGCAAATCATTTTTCATTTGCTTTCCAAATTTTATAGCCGATAATTTCATCTCGGAGGTTTTGTGGCTAGCATTTCATCTGTTTTCCGTACCGTCACTAGCAAGAGATGTATTGCTTTTCATTGGTGAGGGTTTGGAGGATTGAGATCAGCCATCTGTTTAGTTCCAGCTCATAGATCCAGTGCATTCCAGCTTCAGTCTTCATAGCAGTTCTTCAGTCAGCTAGGACGCTGTCCTTATTGCAGCCATTGTTTGTCTGAGAGGGTCTCCACTTGCCTAGGGCAAGGATAGGTGCACTCATTCTGATTATCTTGTACTCCTATCTATGTATTCTGAGATTAATAAAATGGCTTAGTTTTCTAGCATTCTACGAGTACTTGATCCATTATTTGGTTCCAGCATTTTATTTTACATATCTGTCTGGCATATTTCTGTGTATCACTGGTTATTTCCCTTTGGGGATATTACAATTTCATTCTTGTAAAATTAATAAAAATTTCTGTTTTTGTTGTGGGAGCGTGAGTTTTACCCATTGGCATCCATATCTCTCCATTTCAAAAGAGAGAATTTGTAGATGGATTGACTGAGTGGTTTTCCATTTTCTTTCACATCACATATGCATGCTCTAATTTGGAAGTAACATAAATCGCATAGTCCTTTAATTTCTTAATTTGCAATCTCATTTGCCATCACTTACTTATGTTTTGTGATCTATTTCTCATTTGGATAAGTTTCACAATATACTACAAATAAAGAAGCATAGCACTTTTAATCTATGGCAACTTGAGTTATTGTTCTAACTATGAAGCATATTTAATTGAATCATCTCCATCTTTTACATAGCACTTGCAAACTCACTTTCATATCATTCAGGCATTTCACTTTTCATACTAGACTTGCATCTCTAAAATTTACCTCCAACTTAAGTTGGTTGAATAGACGTTTTAGGGACCCTCTACCTCCATGGACTCTTCACTGTGAGATCCAAATATTTGGGCGAGGGTGAGGTCTGAGGATTAGAGTTCAATTGTAACCTTGCTTTAGAACTAATTAATAAAATAAACCAAGAGCACTATCTCATCACATTTACCTGCAAAGTTCCCATTTTTTTTGCTATCTTGATGGTTTAAAGATTCACATGCAAATATTATCTCAAGAAGCACTTTGGATGCAAGCATTTTAATTCCTTAAACTTTGCAACAAGTTTAATTCTATGGTACTTGGAAATTTGCTTCTACTTTTGCAACTTCATTGCATGTCGTCATTTTAATGATCATTATGCTTATGGATGATTGATATATCTTGTTTCATTGGCAAATACTCTTATTTGGTGTTGCAAATTTAATCGCATATTGTGATCTTGGTCTAACACAGGATTATTGTCATTATATCATGAATTTCATTTTTGAGCAAACATTTGTTATCTACTTTAAAACACTCGGGTTCATATTTTGAACACGCTGGTCAATATTGCTCGTATACTTATATGCTTGTTTACATATTGGAATCGAGTCATCTTTGATAAGTAATTCCTTCTAATATTCTTCTAGAAACTCAAATCTTTAACTTAGTTTTCCATTTAGGGACCACCCCCTAATAGCTAACCTAGGAGATAGCTTAAACGGAGAGAGTCAGGATTAGTGTGACAGCCCCTTCTCTGAGTTCCTTGCCACCAACCACACCTTGTGGGGTTAAAAGCTTTTCCTGCTAACTGTAGGTAGGTGTAGGCGACAAGCGATAACATTTTTGGCGCCGTTGCCGGGGACAAGTCTTTGTGTACCTGGGAAATCGACTAACTTTTGGTTTTGGCATATTTGAATTTTTAGATTTAGATTCTTGCTCAAGTGGTGACTCCACTCAATCCTAATTTTGCAAGAGTCTCTACTAGGAGAAATTCAAGTGGTTTAGTTAGCTCCTCTCCTAATCCTGAAAGGGTTTATAGAGAGAGGTTAAATAGACTTTCTAATAGTAGAGCTCTTGCTAGTCTTGGGCAAGAGGCTATTTCTGACATTCATTTGTTGTTTCAAGAACAAATTGAGCCTAACATCATGAATGATATTTTTGCTCCTTGTAACTTTACTAACATTAATGGCTATCCTCACAATATCCCTGACAAGGCTATTGAAAGGTTAGCTTCTTTTCAAGGTAACAATGCCATTAGTGCTGCATCACGTGTGAAGAACTTTAATGTTTGCATATTTAAGTGGTGTAACGTTGCTAACTATGAGGATGTAAAGATGAGGCTTTTCGTTCTCTCTTTGGAAGAGGATGCTCTTGATTGGTTCATTGAGCAACCTGCTAACTCGTATGATTCTTTACAAGCGATTGTTAATGCTTTCATGGGAAAGTATGGAGAGAGAAAAGAGAATAGTCATTTGATCAGTGCCATTAGCACCATGAAGAAAAAGGAGAATGGAACTATGGAGGAGTTTAACAAGAGATTCAATGAATTGGTTAAAAGCATGCCTACTATTGTTAAACCTCCTGATGAATTTCTTTTATGTTCCTATCTGGATTCTTTTGGTGTTGACACTGCTTATGAGTTGAGAAGAAAGGAGCTTGCAACTTTGGGTGTAGCTCAAACTGAAGCCTTGAAAATGGAGAGGGCCAAAATGCAATCAGGAAAATTTGAGATTCCTGGTTTAACTAGAGGGCCATCGAAATCAAATGATTCCGAAGGCAAGGCTGAGGAAGAGGCTACCCATGATCCTATTAAGGAATTAACTCAACTCCTCAAGAGCATGGAAGCAAACCACACTAAAGAAATGCAAGCCATGCAAATTAGGTTGGTGGCCATGGAAAGATCGCAAGTGCAAAGATTCCAACCTAGGCCAAATAATGGATGGTAAAAGAATAAAGGCCCTCAACAAGATTATAGGCCTCCAAATCCATTGGAATCCACCAACATGGTCGATCAAATTCCCCCTTTTTGTAGGCCATGAAATGAGTTCCATGAAGAAGCCACATGCCCATATGTAAAGAGAATTATGGAAGGTAGCATGTTGGGAGAACAACATGTAGGAACTAGTGGTCAAATCAATATGTTCTCCATGGAAGATCAAATTAAATTTTTCTCCTCCTACTAGTGGTCAAATCAATATGTTCTCCATGGAAGATCAAATTAATTTTTTCTCCTCCTACTTCAGAATTAAATTTTGACTTGGGCAATTGGGTGAATAATGCAAATGTTTCTATCCCAGTGACAGAGCTTTTAAAGATACCATCTCAAAGGGCCAAGTTACTAAGCGTAATTGAAGTTACTCAAAGTGAAGAAAAACCTAATAATGAACCAGAAGATGAAGAAATTGTATTGAAAAGTATGAATTGTTATGTGGGGAATGAAGATCATCTGCCATTTTATGTTTCTTTGATAGTGAATGATCATCTTTTACACAACTACATGCTTGATTCAGGGGCTTCATCAAATGTCATGACCAAGAAAGTCATGGAGCAACTGAATTTAAAGGTATCTAGGCCCTATCACAACATATGTTCAATGGATTCTAAAAGAATTGAAGTGTGTGGGATAATTAAGGATTTACAAGTTTTCCTAGTTGCATACCCAGATAGAATAATGACTATGGATATTGTTGTGATAGATGTTCCTGATGCATGGGGAATGCTCCTATCAAGAAAATGGGCATCAGATTTAGGTGGTAGCCTTCAAATGGATTTATCATATGCCACCATCCCCATGCCAAATGATACCTTTGTCAGATTTGATCGGGAGTTAGAGAAAAGATATCATGTTGAGGATCCAAGGAAA
Source organism: Pinus albicaulis (assembly GCA_034641835.2). NCBI lineage: Eukaryota > Viridiplantae > Streptophyta > Pinopsida > Pinales > Pinaceae > Pinus > Pinus albicaulis. Next base: position 453,473,823 of record CM076578.1, read on the forward strand.
CCCAACAATGAGATTATCTATAGATCATGCCAAACAGGAAGTGACGTTGTGTTGACAAATTTTCTTCCCCCCTTAACAGAACATATTCAAAATGAAGAGATTAGGCATAGCTCAAAAGGCTTGGGTACTTCAAATCTTCCATCAAAGCATTTTCAAGGCAGAGCAGTAGGATTGACAGTGATTGCAACATCATCACCATCGCAACTAACCAAGAAGAAAAGAAAAAAAATGAAAAAATAAAAAGGATATAAAAAATGAGCCTCCAGTTTTGAGCAAGATCAAACCTCAACGCATCAAAAATCGAAAAAAGATGAGGAAGAGGTTTGGTGTATCTGATGGCCACAAACAAGTTAACAGTGGGGCAAGTCATAGTCCTAAGATAGTCAGAATTGGACAAAGCACATCAGAGAAGGAGCCTATGGATTTGCCTATGAGTAGGCAAATTCTCAAGATGGATTTCACCGAAGACATCTGATGCCATAGGGTATCTTTTTGTATCATATTCCTAACCTTATCCCTTCTCAATTTTGTTTAAATAGATTTCTTTCATGAATAAATTGTTATTTATGTTTCCTAGAATAAATTTCAATTTCTGTACTTGATTTTATTTGATGTTATTTTGAATGGATACTGCTAATATATATCTTTGGTCGGTGGATGCAGATTCCAGGTTCTTGCACACTATCACTTCGTATCTAGCATGCATCCCCATATGGAGCCAAATGTTGACCATTGGAGTGGCACCTGATGATAATGAGAAGACTCCATGCCCAAGGATGAACCAGAAGACATTTGTACCAGCATATATCATCAGATATTATCAGTTCAACAAAGTTTTTAAACTCTACTTCTTCTTCTTATCATTTTCTCGTATCCGTAATCCACACCCTACGGGGAATTGTAATAAGTGATGCTAGTAATGATGAGTTTGAAGCAAAAGATAGAGTCCGTACCGATGCCTAGGTAGCTCCGGGACCTTGCCAACAAGTGAGTATTACTTTCGGGGAAGTTTTTTACTTGCATAATTATCATCTTCTACTAGGAGTTAATAATTAATCGAGTTTTTTCCTTCAATTTTACCCCCAAAGCCGGAGTACGGCTTGATGGTGAGGCCTTGGGTGACTCCTAGTGTCTAGAGTCAATTTATATTACCATACTAAATCACACAAAAAATTTCAATTGGTTAGGTCTAGGTAGTGATTTTTTAATTTTTTAGATTTCCGCAAGTCGAAATTGCAATAAAAATTGTAATTGAATTGTAATAAGTGTTGTCTAGAGAAGTTGTATGGGGTATGAGTAATCAAAATTACACCTCTCACGCTCAAATTTCTTCTATGACACTTTGAGGGGTTAAAAATGTGTTTTGAACCCTCAAAACCCACTTTTCCTAAGTTTAGTGGGAAATCGGGCAATTAATTAAGCCAAAAATTAAATAAATGGAGAAAATAAATATCCACACATGCTAAATGCGATGGAAATGAGGTGAAAAATTATGGAGGAGTTAAAGTGAAGTCCTAAGGTGATATGGACTCCTAAAATCAAGGAAAAGACATGTGCTCAAATAAAATTGAATTTCAAAGCATTAAATGAGAGTTGTTTACTAAAAATTGAATTTGTGAAGTTAATGCATATTTGAGAGGATTTGGGAGAATATTTGGTGAGGATTTTGTGGAAAATTGTCCCCACATGAGTTACCAACCATATACACATGTCATTCCATCATAAAATCTGAATTTGGCACATAAGGGAAGAAGAAATGATGTCCACTTGCCAGTAATTCAATTTTTACACTTGGTACTGAGCTCCACATACCAAATTCGAATTTGCCTTGAAATCTCCCTCTCACCACTTGTCATTTGATCTTTAATTGAGATTTGCTCCCATAGTTTTATTTAAATGAGCCTTGGGCTTTCATTGTAATCATGGTTTTACTAGCTATTGTGCTTGCGGAAGCATTGCTGCCTTGTACACTTTCAGAAATATCAATAAAGACTTTGGGTTTCATTCATGAGGTGTTCCTCCTTTTGGAGTGTGATGAATTCTTGATCATTGGTATAATTCCTTTAACTCATGCTTTGATCTAATTTTTTTCCATATGCTCTTATAGATTTGTTGATGTAGAGTTATCTTACATTGACATTTGATTTAGGAGTATGCTCTAGGTATAGAATGCTCTACTTGGTTTCAAATAAATCTCTAGAGTTTCTTATTATTGTTTATTGTTAGATCTATATGGAACTAATTCTTGATTGAAGTTTTGTGGAGAGAACATCTTGTTGGAATCGAAGAATCAAGTGTTGGGATAAATCTTTGGAGAGACCAACCCACTCTTAATACATTCTCAAAGGAGCTCTCATTTGTATACAAGTCAAATACTTCTAAATTTGAATGTCTTTTAAAACATTATACTTCATTGCTTTCATTTGCTATCTAAGAGTTTGAAGATGACTAAGCAAAGAAGAGAGTTTACTCGAACACTTTGGCTTAGCCCTTTGTAAATTGTTGTGCAATATTTTGTTATTTTATCTATCTAATATTTGATTGGTTTTGTAGCCCTCTTTCCGAACTTTTTCTTGTGACATCTTGAGTGGACAACTACAAGAAATTACTAACAAGTTGTTGCAGGACCTTTGGGCTCTGAATTTCAAATGAGGAAAATAACTCTCTCTCTTCTTTGGTTGTGGGCATAGAAGAGGCTTAGCTTCTCTTTTCCTATTGTAAAGTATGAATTCTTTTGAGTTTTTTTTTAGAAATTCTCATCGAGGAAAAGTCTATGGTCTCAATTTTTATTTGTAAAGACTTTCCTTGGTTTAGAAAAGACCTCATGGTCATTTCATTCTTGTAAAATTAATAAAAATTTCTGTTTTTGTTGTGGGAGCGTGAGTTTTACCCATTGGCATCCATATCTCTCCATTTTTACACTTGGCATTGGAGCTCCACTTATCAAATTCGAATTTGCCTTGAGATCTCCTCCCTCTCACCACTTGGCATATGGTTCTTCATTGGGATTTTCTCCCCAACGCTCTATATACTTTAGCCTTGGGCTTTCATTGTAATCATGGTTTTACTAGCTATTGTGCTTGCGGAAGCATTGCTGCCTTGTACACTTTCAGAAATATCAATAAAGACTTTGGGTTTCATTCATGAGGTGTTCCTCCTTTTGGAGTGTGATGAATTCTTGATCATTGGTATAATTCCTTTAACTCATGCTTTGATCTAATTTTTTTCCATATGCTCTTATAGATTTGTTGATGTAGAGTTATCTTACATTGACATTTGATTTAGGAGTATGCTCTAGGTATAGAATGCTCTACTTGGTTTCAAATAAATCTCTAGAGTTTCTTATTATTGTTTATTGTTAGATCTATATGGAACTAATTCTTGATTGAAGTTTTGTGGAGAGAACATCTTGTTGGAATCGAAGAATCAAGTGTTGGGATAAATCTTTGGAGAGACCAACCCACTCTTAATACATTCTCAAAGGAGCTCTCATTTGTTCTTTGAGCCTTCATAGTCTTATCTTACAAAGTGGTTTTGCAGGGCTTTTGGGACATAGAGGTATACAAGTCAAATACTTCTAAATTTGAATGTCTTTTAAAACATTATACTTCATTGCTTTCATTTGCTATCTAAGAGTTTGAAGATGACTAAGCAAAGAAGAGAGTTTACTCGAACACTTTGGCTTAGCCCTTTGTAAATTGTTGTGCAATATTTTGTTATTTTATCTATCTAATATTTGATTGGTTTTGTAGCCCTCTTTCCGAACTTTTTCTTGTGACATCTTGAGTGGACAACTACAAGAAATTACTAACAAGTTGTTGCAGGACCTTTGGGCTCTGAATTTCAAATGAGGAAAATAACTCTCTCTCTTCTTTGGTTGTGGGCATAGAAGAGGCTTAGCTTCTCTTTTCCTATTGTAAAGTATGAATTCTTTTGAGTTTTTTTTTAGAAATTCTCATCGAGGAAAAGTCTATGGTCTCAATTTTTATTTGTAAAGACTTTCCTTGGTTTAGAAAAGGCCTCATGGTCATTTCCTTCTTGTAAAATTAATAAAAATTTATGTTTTTGTTGTGGGAGCGTGGGTTTTACCCATTGGCATCCCTATCTCTCCATTTCAAAGGAGAGAATTTGTAGATGGATTGACTTAGTGGTTTTGACATTTCCATTTTCTTTCACATCACATATGCATGCTCTAATTGGAAAGTAACATAAATCGCATAGTCCTTTAATTTCTTAATTTTCAATCTCATTTTCCATCACTTACTTATGTTTTGTGATCTATTTCTCATTTGGATAAGTTTCACAATATACTACAAGTAAAGAAGCATAGCACTTTCAATTTATGGCAACTTGAGTTATTGTTCTATCTATGAAGCATATTTAATTGAATCATCTCCATCCTTTATATAGCACTTGCAAACTCACTTTCATATTATGTAGGCATTTCACTTTTCATACTAGACTTGCATCTCTAACATTTACCTCGAACTTAAGTTGGTTGAATAGATGTTTTAGGGACCCTCTACCTCTATGGACTCCTCATTGTGAGATCCAAATATTTGGGCGAGGGTGAGGTCTGAGGATTAGAGTTTAATTGTAACCTTGCTTTAGAACTAAATAATAAAATAAACCAAGAGCACTATCTCATCACATTTACTTGCAAAGTTCCCAAATTTTTTGTTATCTTGATGGTTTAAAGATTCACATGCAAATATTATCTCAAGAAGCACTTTGGATGCAAGCATTTTAATTCCTTAAATTTTGCAACAAGTTTAATTCTATGGTACTTGGAAGTTTGCTTCTACATACAACTTCATTGCATGTTGTCATTTTAATGATCATTATGCTTATATATCTCGTTTCATTGGCAAATACCCTTATTTGGTGTTGCAAATTTAATTGCACATTGTGATCTTGGTCTAACACTTCCTTTGTGGGATTATTGTCATTATATCTTGAATTTCATTTTTGAGCAAGCATTTGTTATCTACTTTAAAGCACTGGTCTATATTTTGAACACGTCATTGAATATTGCTCATATACTTATATGCTTGTTTACATATTGGAATCGAGACATCTTTGATAAGTAATTCCTTCTAATCAATTCTCCTAAAAATCTCACATCTTTAACTTAGTTTTCCTTTAGGGACCACCCCCCTTAGCTAACCTAGGAGATAGCTTAAACGAAAAGAGTTGGGAATAGGTGACAACCCCTTCTCTAAGTTCCTTGCCACCAACCACACCTATGGGGTTGAAAGCTTTTCCTACTAACTGTAGGTAGGTGTAGGCGGCAAGCAATAACAGATATCATGCTTTATCTTTTGTTGACATGATGTTTGGTGCTAGCAAGGCTCCTAGAGCCAAGGAGTGGATCCAAGAGAGTCAGGATATACTCCGAGCTCTCAAGGATAACATGGCTACAACGTAGAATCAGCACGCCGACAAGGGACGTGTTAAGAGGCGGTTCGAGGTAGGGGCCTTGGTCTACCTACACTTGCAGCCATATCGACAGTCCATGTTGAAGCAGAAGGGGGCTGAAAATCTATAGCCTCACTTCTATGGACCATACAGGGTGACACGCAGAGTTGGAGAGGTTGCATATGAGTTGGAGCTGCCCATTGGTAGCAACATTCATAATGTTTTTCACGTGTCATGCCTGAAGAAGGCACTGGGACATCAGGTGACTGCAACAGAGGAGCTCCCGCCCACAGATGATGAGGGGCACTTGGTGCTACAGCCGGAGGCTATTATTGATACTAGGGAGAGGCAGCTACGAAGCAGGACAGTGAGAGAGTACCTAGTGAAATGGAGGAATTTACCAGATGAGGATGCCACCTGGGAGAGTGAGAAGATTCTGCAGCATCCATCATTATAGTTGCTTGAGGACAAGCAACGTTTTTCCAGGGAGGACTGTAATATTCCCAATTAGAAATAGCTAATTGGAAATATTAATTTTGACTATTTTGCCTTTATAAAGTTAAATTATAAATAAAGTGGGTGAAGAGGACAAGCTCACACTTAGGATAAAAAGTATTTCCTAAAGTCACTTAAGAGACATGTCTATTTGGCAAAGTGGGGCCTAGTGGTGAAGTGGCAGCGTGGGAAAAGGGGCAGCGTAGACAGCATGGGACCAAGCCAGCACAGAGAGAGATGGACGGCATGGCTCAAGGGGACAGCGCAGAGAATGGTGGGGCCTAGGTGAGGGAAAGGCTCACCAAGCATAAAAGGAGGGAGGGTCTCCTCATTCTCATTCATTCTGATTATGCATCTTTGAGATTTGTCTTTTGACATTGAGCACGTTTGCTGTTTAGCAAAGTCTGCACGTACTGTTCAGTACATCGGGTGTCTCCGTTCGGAGATCCCAACCTCAGCCCCTAGAGACTTCGAGTGCTTGCTCAGGTGAGGAGTTCCACCTTGTTTTGCCAGAGAGGATAGTAGCATCCACAGTTGGGAGCATTCTTTGGAAGAGACAGCGCAGTCAGTGAGAGGGAGGATGCAGTCTTGGATAGAGGGAGTCTCGGATTGAGGGTTTATCATGGGATTTTGCCCAGAGGAGTTGGAGAGGGATCAGCCCTTCCATATTCTAGCATTTTCACAAAGTTGGAGGCCATCATTTGCATCAGAGCACTCAAGGGCAGCGTTTCTCCTTTGGGGATAGCGTAGTGCCTCAAGGGAGGTATTTTCGAGGGTCAGCCATTTTCAGAAAGCTCTTTGGGCTTTTCTGGGTTTTGTGTGCAGAGGCCATTTCCAAAGTTTCATAATTTTCTGAGGAGGGGAATAGCCCCAAATCAGCTTTTCATTCCAGCAGTAGCAGTCGCAGCACCAGCAGCACTGGAGATTACGCAGTCTTGAGTTAGCAGCCATTCCGGGTCACAATCTGAGAGTATTTCTGCGCTTGCCTAGTGCAAGCCAAGATGCCATCATTCTGATAACCTTTGTACTCATTTCCTATCTTTCAGTATTAATAAAATGGCTCAGCGTTCTCCATATTGGTTATTGTTCATGTGATATCTCTCTAGTTGCTGTTTGTCTTCGTTTATGTGCTTTATATTGCTGTTTATTTCTACTTGGAATATTACATAACGTGAATCTTAGGCAAGTGAGGTGAAAACTAATTCCATAAAGTCCATTCCCCAAACAGTTATTGTTATCGGGTCCCGCTATCCGTGAATTTGAAAAGCCTTTTGAAATGCGTGTTTTTACCCTCTCTGGATGGCTCTTCGCGGCCCGTACCTTCCCTCCTTAGGTCTTATGAGTCACTTAACGTACCTCTCCCTTTGTTTCTCTTGGGTCAGAGCAATCATCTTCCACCAGGTTCTGAAGCTCACGTTTCTCATTAAGTAAATTTATGATTTACATGTACTTCGTTCCTCTCCCCTTGGTCAAGTCACTTAACGTACTTGAAGTACAATAGAAAAGCCACGCTCTGGAGTTGTTTAGAAATTTGAAAAACCTTATCATTCAATGTGGTTTGAACTATGTAAACCCCTTGTGGGTGTCTTAATAATAAGCAATTGGGCTTGCTTGATAGTTTGCATTTGACTTTAGGAAAATAGCCGATTTAATGCATTTAAGGTTATTCTTTCCAATCAAGTAGGCGCAGTAGGTACCATAGGTGGGCAACAATATGATTCTCATCAGAAAAAGGCACCAGGGACGGATTAAACTGTTGGGTCGATTCGAAAAGGCTTCTCAAATGCGTTGTTTCATCTCCTGTTAGTCAAGCAGCCTTACTAACCTGTCCCTTACATTCAAGCAGCCTTACTAACCTTTATTCATTTCCCTTAAGGATTGACGGGAATTATTTGGATTGCTAGCCTAACAATCTGTTACATAGTCAATTTTGAAAGTGTTGATGGAGCTCATAATAAGGACCATTGAAGCGGTAGTCGTTTGTTTATTTTTATATACGTAATTATACTTACCGGGTTATATAGCTCTGATAATCGATCATATCATAATATCATATACAAAGATATATATCATTATATATGTAATTATGCTTTTATTTCTTTTGTGGGTTGTGAAAGGCTGCCTCTCGCGCTTCCCCGAGTCAACAAAGTCCACTTGCTCGAGCGCTCTGGAACAGGCTATGGCTACTTAACTATGAGGAGTGATAGCACTAGGATGGGTAGCTTCTTTGGAACTGGACTTAGGTCAACAACGAGTTCAAATGCATCTTCCCTGCTTGACTTTACCTCTGCTCCCTGGTCAATCCTCTAGGCTAGACTATATGGTAATATAGAAGCTGTGATTGTTCCAAAACTACCTCTCTTCCAGCTATCTCTACCTCCCTTTACTTTAGCTATTGGTAGGTTATTAACAGGATCCAGATCAATTGCAAATGAATTTGTATTTGTTACTGATGGATCAAAGGAGTAAATCATATCAACTGAAACTGCACCATTTGATGTTAGCACTGCAATTGGGAAACTGGGGGCGATATGGAATCGAGCAAAGGCGGGGACTAGGCGAGCAAGGGTGGAAAGATTGTGGCGAGGCAGCGCCTGTGAAATATTTTTCCACTTACACCGTAGCTAGATTCATCTTTTAGAAACTAATTACTCGGCTTGGGTGTCAACTCAGCCTGACCAGTGACCAAGGTGCTCATTTCTTAATTCAGGCTATAGATACCTTTATTTACTTCAAGAGTCTTCCTTCGAGCTACCAAGCTAGTAGTTAGTTGGCATAATTACATATATATAGCAGACATCGCGAGGTTCCACACCCTTTCCTGCATGTATTTACAGAGGCTGTGAAAAGCCCTTGGGATCAGTTTTTCTTTCAACCATGAGTCCTTCTCATACTACCATTTCAATACTTTTACTGCCCAGCTTTTCCGCTAAATCGACCCGAGATAAATCTTTTATATTGCATTTCCCTTCTGTTATACACTCTTCCTTACCTTTTTTCCATCTATTTTCTCTAACTGCTCAATTCGCCATTTTACCTCTTTAACTACCAACTTTCCCCAATTGTATCTTAATAAAAATCATTTTTATATCTGCCCTTTCACCTCAGCTACTATTGTATCGTTTTATCAATATATGCTCTTCTACTCAAATTGACTTAACTCAGGAAAGAACGACTAAGACCATAAGGTACCGTAAGGCCGCTCGACCATAAGGGAGAGGGAGAGGAAGGAACTTTAGCTACTTTTCCTTCGAGGGGAAGGAACGAGCAAGACCATGAGGTGTCGTAAGGCCGCTCGACCATAAGGGAGAGGGAGAGGGAGGAACTTCAAGTTGCTTTCCCTCTAAGGGGAAGGAACGAGTGAGACCATAAGGGAGAAGCAAAGCGTGGATAAAAAACGCCTTTATACTTAATTGGTGTTCAGGGATGTTCACTTGAATTCGATATGATTAGTCAACAAATTAAGTCATGCTTTTCCAAAGACACTGAGGGAGCTATTAGGGTGTTGAAATGCAAAGGGTGGAAAGCGCTTTGCGTCGACCTTTCCAAGGTTCATTATACTCCTCTCACACGGGGAATCTCCCTCGAGGAGCTCCAAGCGCGAAGCTTTAATAGTACTAAAAGTATTTCCCTAGAAGTAGCCAAAGCACGAATATACACCGTAATTTTGTAAAATAGAGCACAAAGAAGCCTGACTATCTTTCTCGAAGAGCACTTAGCTTGGTGGGTGAGGTTAGTAGGTTTTCCTTGAAAGGTTCCACGGTTTATGGAGCAGTAGTAAGACAAAGGGCATTGAGTGTGGGCAGTAACCTAACTACTTAGCGAGTTCGGGAGGGTATGGATCCCACCCAATAAATCAAATATGTTCGGCCAACACTCAGCAACCCCATGATCCAGCTAGCACTAATTCTCCACGTAAAAGAATTAACCAGTGTATTAGTTAATGCACGTATATAAAGCATTAAGTAACTTGGTTTCATAGAGTACGAAAGAAGCACTTGGCCTCCTTCCTGTCTTTCCCTCAGGGCGCCTAGCTACCTACAGCATCGGGCACTATCCCTTTCTTTCTTTCTTTCTCGAATAAAGGCAATAAGCACTTTATTTCCCCACCCCTCCCTTCTTCATTTCGGTACAACTAACCGGGGTATTCTCCCGCAGTCCTCGTAGAACCAACCAGTTAGTAGTGTTGCAGATCCAGGACCAACGACTCTATACTAGCCATAAATCCAAGCCCACCCACTCAAGTAAGATCAATGAAAGTAAGTACTATGGCCGTTTCCACAAATAATACGGGAGGATCATTACCAAAGGAAGACCATAGTGTGGTGGCTTGCTTCAGGTTTTGCATGTAAGATTACCAAACTTCAGGAGCAGTATTTATTTGACGAGCATTGGTTCAGTGATTTGGTTTTCTTTTTTGGCCCTCCCTTTATCAAAACTTTTTCCTTTCCCCTGGCAAGCACAATCTTGTATTTCTTCCCCTTCTATTACTAAAGGTGCACATATAAGGCATTTATACAGAGGTCCAAAAAAAAATCATATACCTATAGCTTATCATGATTAAGGCATTCAGGCAAGCTGAGTGTTGTGGGCCCCGACACAAAACCACACGAGACTACAAACCACACTTCATCGATGTACGTCAATAATTAAGTCAGGTCCAGAACTAATTCATATTGCTTTGCCTATTGGTGAAAGCACGACGTTAAGGTCTGGAACTCCATCATATTCATAATCTGGTTGTAGGTTCGAAAGCGTATCTAATCCATAAAGTAAGGTTCAGTACGAATCAATCTTCATATGTGTTTACGTTAAGGCACTCAAATAAAGGAATAAAGTAAGGTCCGACACACAAATTAATCTATCTCTGGCTTCTTGCGCATATCAAACTTTGAAGTCAGCTCCGAGACTAATCAATCCTAATCCCCCTGTATCTGTTTTCGCATATATAATGCATTCAGGCACTTAGTGCAATAGAGCACTACATCTGATCTTTGGTTGGCTTCTCTATCACTCTATCTATCTATATTTCCCAAACCTAATGAGCTTGTTGATTTTTGTAGCATAAGATAGTGCTCCAAGTCTCAAATTTGGTGTGGAGGCTTAGACACTTGTATTTCAAAGAACCTAGAAACCGTTTGTGGAAATTCCACTCGGTTCATGTTCTCTTAAAATATTTAATTATTTTAATGGGGAACCTAACTCACGTTTTAATCTTAACCATCGATTAGACATCTAATATGGGTCGTTGGTTTTTCAACGAGAAGACCATAAATGAAGGCTTGAGGGTCATTTGGAAAACACACGGAGACACTGAATTGATCTAAGATTTCAAAATTTCTGGGGCGCGGCCTGCTGACAAATTTGAGCTAGAGACCTGAGAGTGAGGGGCAGAGATAACATCCGGAGAGAAATATTTTCTTAGTCCAGTGGAGCATCAGTCAAAGAGAGGCAGAAGTGATCTAGCCTAGCCAGCACAAAAGGAAAGGGGTTGATGCAGTGACTGTGTAAGCTCACGCAGAAGCAGCGCAGAAGAAGAAGGATGGATTTTCGAAATTTGTTGGTGGATCAATTTCGAAGGTCGGGATCCAGAAAGTGGCACAGGGAGGCTATTCCTCAGCATCCACAGAGGAGAAACGACTTGGTTGGGTCTGAACGTTGAGCCTGGACGGGGGTGACACAGAGGCTACAAGTTGCAGCGATGGAACTACGCAGAGGTTGTGCAGAGCCTCCCCACGGCAGGTTTTTCATCATTCGGATCAGCCAAAAACTCAGTGATTGAGTGAATTATTTCTCACAAATTCTTCTGCCAGTATTTCTCTCTATAACTGAATAACCCTTGAGGGCATTCAAGGATGTATTCAAACATTGCTACTGCTTAATAATAACACCCTCAGATTTGCTACACCATTTTTCTTGCATTGGGTTTTTCCGGGGACATTAGTCCAAAAATAATTTTCATATGTGTGAATGATTTCCTTGTTTTTGAATCAATTTTAGTGTAGGTTGCTTTCATAGTTGCTTCAATAATTCATATCTGAATTAAGTATCTAATGTAATTTACTTAATAGGAGAATTACACTCAGTTGTTGCAGTAGGATTCATTAGATCTATTTACATCTTGGAATTTTCACAGAGCTACGGTACTGAGCACTATCAATCTTGTCAAGTTATCAAAATAACCTAACTACCTACCTATCGCGGGAATGTTCCATAGTGTAGGCAGGAAGGCATAAAGTCAAAGGGAAGGTCCTCCTTTCCTTCCCTTCGCTACATAATACTCTAAGGCAATTCGTTCACTACAACACCGGGTACTCTCAATAAGGCAAGTCTCTCTGTTTGCGCGGTCAAGCTATTGTGGAGGTTGATAGTCACTTATCCCACCTGCTCTTATCCTTAGGTGAACAACCCTCCCTTCCTACGGATAAGAGGGATAAAACTCTTTTTTTGAGTATGATCTATTCAATTTTGAGCATAAAGCGTACAGATTCTATTGAACTGACGAATATCATTAACATCGTAATTTCTTATATAGCTGCTATGCAGTTCCAAACCTTTTGAATGCTTCAAATGTGGTTGGTTCTTTCAGTCATTCGTCATATATGTAATAACACAAAAATTCAAAAGGTATTCGTCGAAAGTTTAACGCTACACCCTGGCGGTTGAGGGGCCAACTACAAGTATGTATCGAAACTAAAATTCATCTGCGGAAAAGGATAAAATGTGAAATGAGACCGCTATAGAAAAACTCAGTGTTATAGAGTCAATACTATAATTCATTGTATGTATATGGGGATGGGGATGTGCGAGCGGGGAGCAATATGCATATTCCTCTAAAGAACTATATTTATCCCATTCCTAAACGTATTTAGTGCGCTCCGAACTCCAATGATTTTGAGTTGGTATTGATCTATTTTCGATTGATCCCGCCCAAGTCGACATGTATGCGTTGGCCTCACAAGCGCCTCGCCCAATAAGTTACTCCCATTCGACCAATATCTTCTAGACTTCTCGACCAACCAACCTAACTTGATTGTATTGGTTGTGTGACTCCAACCCAGTCCTAGTGCGAATGTGCCCTACTCTCAAGCCTAGTCTACACTAAAACTTATTGATCTTAATGCTCCCACCTCGCTATCTGCTTAAATTAGTTCGGTATGTTCCCGACGCATTTTCAGCCCAATTAGAATTGATGAGATTCCACTTCGTTTAATCCCCGGTCCTTCATACGTATTTCTGGGTGAGAGCCTAAGAATTAGGGTGGAAGCATCTTCTAAACCTAATCAAAGTGGGGTCAAGGCAAGAAGTCCCTAATATTTTTCCGAATATTCAATGCATGTGTTACATTCAGAAAACCATTTGGATAAAAATAGATTTTATGAAACAAAGCGGCCTATATTCTTCTACCAAATATTTCGATCGGTAAGACTAAACAACAACTTCCCCTAAGCAAAATGGGGGTCAAGTGGTTGCAAGTAGCTAGGATTGCTCCGAGTAGGATTATTCCAAGTGGTCGTTATAATAATTGATTCCGAGTCGAGTAGTTATCAATCCTTTGAAGTTGGTTTACTTACAATCTCCCTCCTCGGCCTCCTTGGCGTGGGGCAAATGTGTTCAGGGGTAGAGTTCGTTCGGTCTACCAAGCTGTAAATGCTAACGAGTGTGGGTTCAATGGTGCGTTCAACACTGTTGGTGCTAAGAGAATGCTTCCCATCGAGGAGCTATATTCAATCATCAACGAGCTATCTATATTAAGTAAGGGTATTCATTTCGTTCCATGGCGTACGCACTCACAAGGTGTAGAAACAACTCTTCTCAATTGTACGGGTTACTCAGCGGGTGGCTATAGTACAAGTGCGGTGTGGGCAGAGGAAAGTAAGTCCTACTTTGAAAGATTCTAACTAGGGCCAACCCCATTCTACCATCCATAAAGGGCGGGCTATGCCTATCAATTGTTGACCATCTATCGGAGCTTATCCACGTCCATCCGAGCTATTTAGAGCTATTTACCATTCACGAATACATAGTCAGATCTCTGAAAGAAGCCAATACATATATGGTTGGATTGAGCACGACTGGCCTACTAAGCCTACCAACTAGCAAGGGGAGGAGCCTATCAACAAGCCTACCAGGGGGGATAGCCATATAAGGGGAGGGTAGCCGTAACCCACCTAATATCTACCAAGGTGAGGGTACCCCTAATAAACACTCCTACAACACTTCCTCCTCGTTCTAGCCATCCTTCCATTCAATTCTTTCGTGAATGACAAGGCAGGCTACAAGTGCCCAATATATATTACTCTGTCCATCCATCCACTCAATCGTGTTCCAACCATCCATATCCATTCAAGTGTGTTCCAACAGCCATCCATTCAAAGCCATATCCATACAAGCGTGAATGTGGTGCCATGCCACTTAGTTAGCAGAGCAACCACTCGATGAATCGCATAGCAATAACAACAAATCAAACCATTGATGCTTGTTTGAAGTCAACGACAGGCCATTGGATGCTTGTTCCCTACACTATCACCCGACTACATATGATATGTTATGTTCCAAAAATCAATGATATGATATGAAATCGAAAAAATATTCACCCAACTATTAACCCACCTACACTATGCACCCATGGGATGCTTGTTTGAAGTTGTGAGTAGCAGGCTATGGCATACTTGTTTGAAGTAATCCCCATTGGATTCTTGTTTGAAGTCAGGTTGGAAGAAATCCCTAGCCCATTAACATCATAGTAATGGCACTATTCACAGTCATGGGGAAGTCACAGTAATGGGATCACGTCAGCCCTACACTCACTATTCACAATAATAAGAAAGTCATGGTAATGCACTATTCACAGTAATGGTAGAGTAACCTCCTAAATGCAACTATTTATTCCTTATTATAAATGGGTTGAGTAGCTATTATAAATGGGTTGGGTAGCTCCCTCCATCTTTAGCACCAACAGGAATTCATCAATCTATGCACAAGGTATGCCATATAAACATATAGATTTCTTTATGGCAGGAGCAGGAATTCTTCTATGAATAAGCACCAGCAACAAGTCCTCTAGGCACAAGGTATACCATATCATACATAATGTTTCTCGTTGATCCATCTTCAACAGGACCATATAGTCTAGTCTTCAGCAGGATCAAGTAGATTTTGTTATTGCCTTGTTTTTGGGGATCTCGATTGCCCCAATCCACCATTCGTTCGATGGTTACAACAAAAGTTACAACACATCATATATCTATTGTTTCTTCGATGAATGAGATTAGTATGAAGGCTCTACTAAGTATTGGGGGAATGGGGGGTGTTAATTTTGGGCAACTAGCTCCGGGTTGTGCTGCTCAAATGATGATCCCGATATTTTTATTGGATTCCTTTTTCAGAGAGGTGTAAGATTGATCTAAAGATCATCTCGATCGGATAAGCAGAACATGTATTTTGAATTTATTCCACTTATGTGCTAGGTTGGCCTGGAATATAATATAGACTTAAATGTCTTAAAGGACGTGTCACACACCCCCACAGATGATTATAAATAGGAGAGTTTTAGAGATCATTACACACACATTGTGTGCAGGAAATTATCTTCTCTCTTCTTGGTGCATCTGTGTTAGGGATTTCTCATGGAGTTGAATTAGGGCTTGTTGATGTAGCGTCTTAGGGCTGTGTGACACGCTTGGTTGAATGACCTATTGGAGACTTTGCTGGTTGAAGCATCCTGCTGATTGCCGTAACACCATCATTCTTCTTTTTTCTATTGTTGGCTTGTCTTCCATCAATCGATTTATTTGTTCTATCTTCTTCAGTATTTTGTGTCCTAATCTGAAATGGCATAGAACATGTTCAGAACTTTACATGGTATCAAAGCTTAGGAGAGGACAATGCCCAACTTGTGAGAGAAAAGAGAGACTACTACAGCGTGGGAGAAGAAGAAGCTGAGTGGGACCTTTTTAGGAGTTTTTTGAACGTTGTTTTGGGCATCACCACAAGTCCGCATTAATTTCTGGAAGGCCGCATTACTTGAGGGCTTGTTTGGGTGGCGTAGAGGCCTAACCCTTGTGGCATATTCCTCCCTCAAGTGAGCCACAGCTAGGAGGAGTTGTTTCAGCCCATACGCTGGCCTAAACAACACTGTCCTGGAGGCCGAGTTATAGTGTAAAGCTTCAGGCAATTTATGCAAGATCAAGTGGTTGTTAGGCAACATTTGGAGGCTTAAAAGGTGGTCCAAGACTCCAAACCACTGTGCAGGAGAAGATACAAGTCTGGGTGAAGGCCGCACTATTTAGAGGTCTAGAAGTGAAAATAAAAGTGTTATAACAAGCTGTGAGGAAGCCCTAACTAGTGACCTGAGGGCTGAAACCAAGAAGGTTCATTTCAAGAATGGTTAAGGGTTGTTTATGAGTGAAAGAATCTTGGAAGAGGCATATGCAGCCTCTAGGAGTTGTTTTGAGTAGGACACAGCCCTACAAATTAATTTGAGGGGTAGCGTAGGGGTATCCATGCCCCGAATTGCCGAAGAGAAGGAGGGGACCTCTCCTAGGGCAATCCGCAGCTCTAAGGAGCTATTCTGGGCCAAAAATAAAGGGCTGTTAGGGACAGTGTTTTGTGCCCTAACCAGACCCTGATTTGTAGGGTCAAGGAGACATAAACAGTAAGCTTGAAGTATGTTTTTTTGATACATATGTGTAGATGTTAGATCCTAATTTATGGATCTATTTGTGGATTATATCCGAGCATATTTGGGTACCCTATTTAATGAAGTCTGCTGTGTTGAAAATCGAAATTATTTCGTGACTTAATTCTGGAATTTCTCCTTGAAAAGAAGCAAATGGTTGACAAGGATTGGATGCATGCCTGTAGCATTTGACGAATTATTCTTTGTTGATACAAAGTATAAAATGTCTAATCTCTGTTTCAGTGATGAAATATCTCTATGATACAGAGGCTATTATCCTTGTGATGCAAAGACTTTGTAATTCTAAAAAGGGACTGAAGGAACAAGGCTTATGATCACTGTAGCAATCAAATTCATGAAATATTAATGACTAATGAACATATTATCAGAAGCTTGAATTTGCAGTGATTTGTGACTTGAATTTTAAGGTATTACTGTGGTACGCATCTTGCATAGGCAGCATTTGACATTGTTTGGATGATAGTTTTCATTCTCAGTATAGACAACATTATATGGCACTACAAGATATCTACATATCAAAAGAACACCTACAGGGTGAAGGCTGAATTTTATGGAAAAAGTCATCATTGTTCGTATTGATGGTACTCCTGAACACTAATCATTAAGTTACAAGCGTACAGTCTGTTAGCAACAGTTTGTAGCGAGAACATATTATCAATTGCTTGCAATAAAGGCTTCCAAAACAGAGTAATAAGAGTTGTGGCAGTCACTATATCATCCCCTGGGTATTACTCAACAAGTAGAGATTTTTCATAAACTCTACAGAAGTCTCTTTATCACTTTCTACTGTAAGAGTGTTTTTTGATCAGTTGGATCAACATCTTACTGTACAGTATGATGTGAGCCTTTGCATAACAGTGACATTTATGTGTTTCTAAACATGACAATATCTCCTTGAGTGTTTTTGGTACATGACAGTTTTATACATATATATAACCTTGACTGCTTGTTGACGGGAAAATCTGTCCGGCCAACAGCAAGTGATCTCCCCGATAAAAAGTCCCAACTAGACTCTAAACCTTTTGGAATAGGGATCTCGTACGAGGTGTGGGTCCGGCTACCGCTTAATTCTCTTTTCCTTGGGTCTCGATAGGACTTCAATGAACCTGCGGACACACGTTTATTCGGATGATACAAGACACATGATTGATGAATTAAATGAAAATATAACACTATGCGTAGCAAGCTGAATAATAAAGCATGGGGCCAAAGGAAACACTGTCAACAACATATCATTAGGGTCATACTTGTACACTGTTCTAACCACAAAAGAAACAGTTCTTTATGGTAGAATGCCCTTCACTTTCTTAAATGGCTTTGGTAATAATATAAATGTCAGTAAACAAAGTTATTAAGATTCATTGAGAAAGCGAAATAAACTTAGCACCATTAACACATGTTTAGAAAATTATAATGCATAAATGATGTCATTGGAAACACAGTTTCCTTAATCAAAAGATGTTAGAAACTGAAAACAAAATACTCATAATGTTCACACATTTACCAACATCAGATCCAAAAATGGAGTTAACAAATGCTTGTATTCATACTCAAAATGTGTAGTCCTTCTATACAAAACTCTATCTCTCTTCAAGTCCCAAAAAAAAAGGTGAATACAATCTTCCCGAAGGAAGTTTTTATAAGAAAACTTGCCATTTGGGCTTCCTGACTTTTCGCCTTCCTAACCGTTGGGCTGCCTTGCGACCTGAATAGAGGATGCGACCTGCGACCCAGTTGAATAGTGCGACCTGCGACCCCATTGGATAGTGCGACCTGCAGCCTAGTTGAATAGTGCGACCTGCGACCTCCTGCAATCTGATCATGCGAGTGTGCGCGTGATTGCGAGGTCAGGGACATCAACTTGTTGCTCCTTGAGAAATTTCTGCCATGTGCGATAATCTACAACGACTTGGGAGATTAGAGGAACTTCTTCCCTTAACCAGTGCAGGCACTCTAAGGCATTTGGAATCAGAGTCTCTCTCTTGAGTGTGACCTGGTTGGCCAAAGAGGCCAGTTTAGTGTAGATCCAAACTGGTGTAATGGCGAATTTAACCAAGTTGTCTTGTGATGCGGAAAGATCAAGAGTAGCAACGGCTTGTCTGATAGGTTGTAGAAATGTTTGAATCTCCTGATCTACCTGTCCCCACATCTTTTCCTCGCTCAGTGCACCCAGAGATGGAATGTGGTGTAGTTCATGCATTGAGTTGATGCCACTGATCAAATGCTCGTATGCGGTCATTACCTTTTCTAGGTATTTGGATAACTTTTCCTTGGATTGCATCTTGATAGGGATTTGGACCTTGGCATTCTGGGTGTGAATCCAGTCTTTCTTGGACAAGTTTTCCGGAGCTTGCGGGTACCGGCCTGTCCATTCTATCATTCTGTCCAAAGTGGCGGAGGCGTCTTTCAGTTGCTCGCTCCTCTGTTTTGTCTCTACTTGGGCTCTTAGTAGGGGGGCGACTGTTTGTTTTATAGTGAACATCTCCCCGTAAACCTGCCTCATGGTGACCTCCAGTGTCGCCAAATCTCTTTGGACAGTGAGCGGTACTTCGTTAATAGGAGTATTTTTGTCTCGAAGCTGTTGGATTTCTTCCCTTACTGCTCTCTTTTCTTGCTCTGCCCTTGCTTCCCTTTGTTCAGAGTCCTGTAGCCTATTTTGTAGGGAAAGGATCTCTCTGCTCATTCGGCTCACATTTTCTTCTGTGGCTGCGACAAAAGCAGTGCTGGCTGATGCTATCATCACTGGGTTGGTCCTAGTGTCTTAGACTATATCTTTCTCTCCCGTGGCTGTGAGTGGGGCGGAAGGGTTCCGTGCTAGACATCTCCTTTCTTCTTGTCGGATTTTGAAGGTGAACTGATCATAAGTGAGCCTTGTAAGGTTAAACACCTCCTCTTCTTATACTTCAGAGGAGCCCGGCTCGGAGAGTGCAAAACCTCGCGACCCTAGCGACCCAACAACCTAGTCGCAAGTCGCTAATTCGCCCTTTCCTGGGTTTCAGTTGGGCAAAGTTAATAAGTTGTACCTAGGCTTTTATTATTATGGCATCTGTCTTATCTTGGGATTCTTTTATGAACATGCGAGGTGAGTTCGAAGCAGAATTAGAGTGCGTCTCCATCTCTTCAGACTCAAGCGACATGGGACCTTCGGCAGTTTGCAAGAAAAACAAGAGCCCAGAGATAGAAGACACAGAAATGGAAATACCAATGTCTCCTCCCCCGATCTATAGGGATACCGCATGTACATTTGCCAAAGGAGACAACATGAGTTGGTATCAAGTATACCAGGAATTCGCACGACCAGAATTCCCAGAGGACCTCCCCGACCGGCAAATATATGTACAAGTTAAAAGGTCGAAACTTCACTATGCAGGTGCCCACCCTGCTATATTCCCATGCACAAAAGTCACTGAATGGATCATACAGAATACCGACCCCAAGAAGTGGGTAATTCCAGACTATGAGGGTAAAGCTTTTGCAACTCTAAAGAGCTCGGATGCTGAGTTTTATTACGCGCTGTCGGAACGAGAACAGACTTTCACAGAAGAATGGGCCACCACCCATGTGATCGCCATAGCAGATACCCTAAGGGGGTGGTGGGAGGACCCGAAAAGTTCAAGGTCAATAAGGATCAGGGGTATCCATTGGCGGGCCTCAGAAAGGTATAGAAGCTGGTGGCAGCTATGCTTTGTAGGATATACGGTCGTCCCGATGCCACCACTTTCAGTGGCACTTGGGTATCCCTGATGAACCATGTCACTATGTATGGCACTCGTTTCAATTGGGCCAGCATGCTAGTGGCGTCTCTCAAGACAAACATATCCGTGGCACTAGCACCAGAGGAGGGATATTCGTCTGAATTTTACATGGCTTCCTACCTACCTATTGGATGTTGTTTGTTCCCGGTGCCACTTTGAGGGATGGGCGCACAAATGGGACCCGGAGCAGGCGCGCCCAATTCACATAGAAGTGCAGGTATTATGGGACTCCAAGTACAGGCAAGATATAGAGTCAATCTCGCAACGTTTCATCCCTGCGTTCTACAGGAAATTGTTCGGTCAGGATACCCCATGCATGTCCTGGCGAGCCATGGAGACATTAGTCAAGGTGGCCCATTGGTTCCCACTCGCAGATTATACTTTTATTCGAGTCTTTGGTTCATTCAAGACTACCCATCCTCTGCCCCGATTGGTTACGGACAAGATGCTTCTTCAAGAAGTATGTTATCAGATGACTTCCAGTTTCTCCAAGGTCCTGACTAAAGGTAAGAAAAAGCCATGGCCTACACTGCCGCTCACTATTGGTGCCTACACGGTTAAGGATTTCAGGGAGGTAGAGGCGGAAGCAGAACAAATGAAAGGTTTCTACCTGGGGCCTTTGGATCATCGGACATACGATCCTGAGAGGATAGTCCCTGACCACTGCAAACGGGCCAAGTTCAAATGGAGCTACCAGCATACTGAACGCCCATATGAAGATGAGAAAAGGAACTGGTATAACGTAGATAGGGAACTTTCCCCGAGAGCATGGTCCGATCAGGAATACCCCGATAATCATACTTTGGAAGAAAAAGCCTACGAGCTGAGAGGCGCCTCTTCTTCCCAGGCCAAGAAGCCTCGAACCAGCACGGGTCACAACACTACCACCCAACAGAAAGAACAAGAAGCAAAAGCTCAGTTGGAAGCTGAAAAGAAGGCAAAAGAAGATGAAGATAAGCATAGAAAGAACCTGAAAGCAGAACAAAGAAAGAAAGGAAGAACAAGAAGCAAAGGCGGAGGTGGAACGACAGCTCAAAAGGGAATTAGATCAGGTGGAGGCCAAACGCAAGAGAAAGGAAGAACAGAAAGCAGAAGCAGAAGCAGAGCACAGGCAAAAAGCAGAACAGGACAAGGCAGAGGCAGAGCGACTTCAGAAGGTGGAGGAAGAACGGAAAAGAAAAGAAGAGGATCAAAGATCAAAGGACATCGAGACATCTCCTCCAGTCACAAAATTACAAACTGAGTTGCAGCCCATTGAAGTACTTATAATTAATACGCGTTTTGCACTCTCCGAGCCGGGCTCCTCTGAAGAACAGGAAGAGGAGGTGTTTAACCTTACAAGGCTCTCTTATGATCAGTTCACCTTCAAAATTCGACAAGAAAAAAGGAGATGTCTAGCACGGAACCCTTCTGCCCCACTCACAGCCACGGTAGAGAAAGATATAGTCCTAGACACTAGGACCAACCCAGTGATGATAGCATCGGCCGACATTGCTTTTGCCGCAGCCACAGAAGAAAATGTGAGCCAAATGAGCAGAGAGATCCTTTCCCTACAAAATAGGCTACATGACTCTGAACAAAGGGAAGCAAGGGCGGAGCAAGAAAAGAGAGCATTAAGGGAAGAAATCCAACAACTTCAAGACAAAAATACTCCTATTAACGAAGTACCGCTCACCGTCCAAAGAGAGTTGGCGACACTGGAGGTCACCATGAGGCAGGTTTACGGGGAGATGTTCACTATAAAACAAACAGTCGCCCCCCTAGTAAGAGCCCAAGTAGAGACAAAACAGAGGAGCGAGCAACTGAAAGAGGCCTCCGTTGCTTTGGACAGAATGATAGAATGGACTGGCCGGTACCCATAGGCTTCGGAAAACTTGCCAAAGAAAGACTGGATTCACACCCAGGATGCCAAGGTTTAAATCCGTATCAAGATGCAATCCAAGGAAAAGTTATCCAAAGACCTAGAAAAGGTAATGACCACATACGAGCATTTGATTAGTGGCATCGACTCAATGCATGAACTACACCACATTCCATCTCTGGGTGCACTGAGCGAGGAAAAGACATGGGGACAGGTAGATAAGGAGATCCAAGCATTTCTACAACCTATCAGACATGCCGCTGCTACTCCTGATCTTGCCGCATTGCAAGAGAACTTGGTTAAATTCGTCATTACACCAGTTTGGATCTACACTAAACTGGCCTCTTTAGCCAACTAGGTCACACTCAAGAGAGAGACTTTGTTTTCGAATGCCTTAGAGTGTCTGCACCGGTTAAGGGAAGTAGTTCCTCTAATCTCCCCAGTCGCTGCAGATTATCGCGCATGGCAGAATTTTCTAAAGGAGCAACAAGTTGATGCCCCTGATCTCGCAATCACGTGCACACTCCCATGATCAGATTGCAGGAGGTCGCAAGTCGCACTGTTCAACTGGGTCGCAGGTCGCATTGTTCAACTGGGTCGTAGGTTGCATCCTCCATTCAGGTCGCAAGGCAGCCCAACAGTTAGGAAGGCGAAAAATCGGGAAGCCCAAAGGGCAAGTTTTGGCCTATAAAAACTTCCTTCGGGAAGATTGTATTCACCTTTTTTTTTGGGACTTGAAGAGAGATAGAGTATTGTATAGAAGGACTACACATTTTGAGTATGAATACAAGCATTTGTTAACTCCATTTTTGGATTTGATGTTGGTAAATGTGTGAACACTATGAGTATTCTGTTTTCAATTTCTAACATCTTTTGATTAACTAAATTGTGTTTCCAATGACATCATTTATGCATTATAGTTTTCTAAACATGTGTTAATGGTGCTAAGTTTATTTCGCTTTCTCAATGAATCTTAATAACTTTGTTTACTGACATTTATATTATTACCAAAGCCATTTAAGAAAGTGAAGGGCATTCTACCATAAAGAACTGTTTCTTCTATGGTTAGAACAATGTACAAGCATGACCCTAATGATATGTTGTTGACAGTATTTCCTTTGGCCCCATGCTTTATTATTCAGCTTGCTACGCATAGTGTTATATGTTCATTTAATTCATCAATCATGTGACTTGTATCATCCGAATAAACGTGTGTCCGTAGGTTCATTGAAGTCCTATCGAGACCCAAGGAAAAGAGAATTAAGCGGTAGCCGGACCCACACCTCGGACAGGATCCCTATTCCAAATGGTTTAGAGCCTAGTTGGGACTTTTTACCGGGGAGATCCCCTGCTGATGGCCGGACAGATTTTCTCGTCAACAGAATTGGCGCTAGAAGGACGGCTTGATGGCAGCCTCCCAGCACACGAGTAATATTCCGTTACAAACTCCCCAAAGGGAGGTCATACACGATGACACCGGTCCTCCCCATTTGGAAGATGCCCAAGGGGAGGAAATTCATTATTATGAGGTTACCAGGGATCAGTTAAGAGTTCTACGCCCGATTGCCCGCAACCTTATCAGAGATTTGCAAGTCACCCCATTCATGAGTTTTCTGACCCATACTCGGACCCCTGCAGCTAACCTCACTCGCAATGGTGCCCTTGTAAATACCCTGCCCCTGTTGATAAATCTGATGGTTGAAGACCTCGCAACGGCAGTTGAGAATAATGAACCTATTACTGGAGCAGAAGAAGAAGGTCCCGACATGAATGAACCCCATGCTAGTCCTCAGCCTGACCAAGCCCAAAATGACAACAACCAAGTCCACCTTCCACCTGGAGGGGGAGAGGGGAATAGAGGCCAAGGGAACAGGGGTCGGGGAAACAGAGGTCGTGGCCAAGGTCACCGTGCCGCCCACCGCCATCAAAACCAAAATAGAGCCCCCATCTACAATTGGAGAAACCTTAGAAATATGGCAAACCGCGAGAGACATCAAGACGAGCACTCCCACCATGAAGGAGAAGCATCCGCGTCGGGTGCGGGAAGTGAATCTGAATCAAAAATAAGGCACCACGAGCATGCCCGACGGGTACAACCGCTCGCTTGGATGGCCCAATCTCCATTAGATCTCCTGGGCCCCCTTCATGACATGCCTAGACACCCTGAAAAACACCTTCCCAAGTTTGACCTTGAGAAAACCACGCTAGCCGAAGACCACATAAGCAACTTCTACCTTTCACTGCAAATAATGAGGGTCCAAACAGATGATGTCACCTGTCGTCTTTTTCCCCATACCCTTGAGAACAAAGCAGCCACCTAGTATCGGTCTCTCCCAAGTGCTTCCATAACTTCATGGGATCAATTCCGTCGCACTTTCCTTCAGAAGTTTTTGGAGGACAAGATCCCCTCCATGCTCCTCACGGAGTTGAGTACACTCAAATGCCAAAAGAAAGAGAAGGTCATAGATTTTAATCAACGCTTTGCTACCATATTGAAAAAATTCCCCCCCACCTTGGCATTGGATGACTCCATCACTATAGACTACTACACAAAGGCTCTTCCCAGAGACATCGCCGTATTCGTAAAGCGCGAGGCTAGGCCTACCCTTGCAGCAAATTACGCCACTGCCCTTGCCGTAGAAAAAGACATGCTTTCCATCGGGGTCATCGACCATGAAGGCCGAGACGATCATAAACCTGCCTCGAAAAAAAACCAGTTTTCCACGTTCGAAACCGGGGATAAGGACAAAGATACTTTTGACTTCGAAGGTATAGCAAAGTCCCTTAAGTTATTAACCAATGAAGTCTCTGATCTAAAGAGAAAAGGCATTGAACCCGCTACTGGTGCCAAGACGCAAAAGCCTTTTTTCAGAAAGAATGCCCCCACAATCAGCCGGCCCCCATCAAACACAAATGTTGTTCTTAATGTGGAAGAAATCGGAAAGGATAATTTTTGTTCTTTCCATCAGGCCGCCAACTCCGAGAAGACATGCCCCCAATGGATTGGCAGCATGACTGTGGTAGTAAATCAACTCTTAGACGATCAAACTCCAGGGGAAGCAGGGGAAGACGATGTCTCAAACAATGAAGAAAACCTACCCCCAGAAGAAGAACCAGGATCTACCGTCATTGCGTTTGATGTGATCCACAGAGAAAGCACCCATACCATCACCGACATTAATGTGGCCGATGATCCTAAAGCCAAACCTGTGTGAAACTATGGCTTAAGAAGCAAAGGACCAGTTCCTGAACAGTCCTTTGAAGAGAAGAGGAGGGCCTTCTTAAGGAAAATCTTACCCCCAGGGAATGAGCATCAAGCTGCTATTCCTGAGAAGTCCACTCCTAGAAATGCTTGAATAAACCAAAGGAGCAAACTGTCGGTAGGGTCACCCAAAACCCCTACTGAGACTATTCCACACTCTGACTCTAGTTACAACATTGTTGAGGACATGAAGAAAACTAGAGCCAACATCTCCCTTTATGAGCTCGCTCGCATCATCAACCAACGGGAGCTTATTCTCAAAGCCTTCGCCAACTCCTCGACAACCAAACCCGTGAGCAACACATCTGCCCAAACTAGTGCATGCCTTAAATCTATTGTGAACGTCGTAAATGCAAACTCTAGGGGATCTACTCCCCCCTTTCTTCTGTCTTTTGAAATATTTAACTTTAACGTTCACAACTGCCTAGTCGACTCTGGCGCATCCACAAATGTCATGCCCCTGTCTATCTGCAAAAAGTGAAACATTCGCCCGGAGAACACTGATGCTAGGATTATTCAGCTCGACCAATTGCAAGTGCCCGTTGTAGGTGAACTAAATAATGTCATCATCCGCCTATCTTCTAACTCTAGAGTCCACCAGTACATTGACATAGTGGTCGTAGACATCCCGGAAGCCTACGGTCGCTTGTTAAGCAGGGACTAGTCCAGAAAGCTACAAGGGTACTTCGCTACCGATTGGTCTCACCTATGGCTTCCCTACAAGGGTCGAAACAACCAAATCAGAGTTGAAAGTGAACCTTATATGAAACATACTGTGACTGACTTGGACGCTACCAATGAACCTGTCAGCTTTGCCCAAGAAGAGCTCGACATGTGTTTCTTAGAGGCCATCTTCGGATGTTACCACCCCACTCAGTCCCCGGTAAACCCAGACGTCCAATCAGAGCTAATGCTCGTCATTGAAGACCAAGTTGTACCCATCATAAACCAATCTGAAATCTCTCCCCAACCCACGGTTCCGGAGAAACCGGAAGATGATGTATGGACCTTGTATTATGACGACTCCAAGACGCATGACAGAGCAGGCGCAGGCTGCATCCTGTTGGACCCCCAAAAGAACAAGTTTTTGATCTCATGCCGGCTAGAATTTTAATGCACCAACAATATCGCCGAATATTGAGGCCTTAGTCCTCGAACTCAAAAAAGCATTGGACCTAAAGGTGAGATGCTTAAAGCTTATCAGAGATTCCGAAATCATCACTCGTCCCCGCACTTGAAAGCTTATCTCCGCACTTGAAACCTTACCAACAAGAGGTATGGCGTCTAATTTCTGCTTTTGATGCGTTTGCTATTAAATCTGTGCTTAGAATGCATAATGCGGCAGCTAATACTCTGGCTAACGCTGCTGCTAGGTTCACCCCTCTAAGGGATGGTTTTTCTATTGAAATAGTGTATAAACCATCTGTGCCAGATAACATCACTAATTTACACATCTTTGATGATGACCAACAGATAGTTGAATTCATGCTCAACACCGAGGTGCTCAAAGACGCAGTGATAGAAGAAGCGGACCATGATCAAGCCTTGCAGGAAGAACAAGAGAAACGCAAGGAAAATCCCATGCCCAAGGGAATAGTGTCGCTTGAAAAATTGTTTGATCTGCAGAACCGTCTCCGCGGGCCCCCCAACACTAAAATACAGAGTTCCACTCTGGCACATTGACAGGTAAACTTAGGGATAGATAAGGACCCAAAGTTCATCAACCTCGGGAAGGATTGTTCCGATCAGGAGAGGCAAGCTTTCACCGAACTATTCCGGAAATACCGAGACGTTTTCGCTTGGACGTATGATGAACTGCGTACTTATGACACTCGAATTATTCAGCATGTGATCCCTATGAAGGAAGGAGTGAAGCCTTCCCAGCAAAAGCTAAGAAAAGTGCACCCTACACTGGAACCAATGATTCAGAAAGAACTTAAGAAGTTTTGGATACGTGCATAATCTTCAAAGTTCGACACTCCACTTGGGTATCAAATCTGGTTCCGGTACGGAAAAAATCCGATGAGATCCATTAGTGCATGGATTTCCGAAATCTAAACAGAGCCTCAGACAAAGATAACTACCCGGTTCCCCCTATGGAACAGATATTGCAAGCCGTAACCGGATCGGAGATGTTCTCCTTGTTGGATGGCTTTTCCGGGTATAACCAAGTACTGGTAGCTAAACCTGACAGATTAAAAACTACGTTCCGAACTATGTGGGGAACTTTCGCTTTCAGGCGCATGCCCTTCAGATGCATAAATGTTGGGGCAACTTTCCAACGGGCTATGGACATAGCTTTCCGAGGTCTAATAGGACAAAGCGTGGCAGTATACTTGGACGACGTCACCGTGTTTTCGAAACACAGAGGCAATCACTTACGTCACCTCAAGCAGATTTTTGAAAGATGCAGGAAGTATGGGATCTCACTCAACCCAAAGAAAAGTGTCTTCGTTGTGTCAGAGGGGAATTTGCTGGGTCATATCATAACCAAGAATGGTATAGTTGTAGATCCCGAGCGAGCGAAGGTCATTGCCCAGATTCCACCTCCTAGGAGCAAAAAGGCCATGCAATCCTTCCTTGGGAAAATCAACTTTGTACGGAAATTCATATCAGATTTTGCCCAAAAAGTTAGGCCTTTGCAGGGGATGATTAAAAAGAATGCGAGTTTCAAATGGAATCCACCCGAGAAGGAAACTTTCAATAAAATCAAGCAGGCCATTGCAGAAGCACCATCTCTCCAAAGCCCAAACTTCAGCAAAGGTTTCATCTTGTATACCTTTGCCTCGGATTCATCACTCACGGCTGTCCTCACACAGAAAGACGCTAACAATGATGAACGACCCATATCATTCATGAGTACTGGGTTGCAAGGCACTGAACTGAATTACCCCAAGATTGACAAGCAGGCTTATGCAGTATACAAAGCGGTCAAGCATTTCTGACCATACATCTTGAAGAACCATGTCACAGTGTTCATCCCCCACCCAGCTATTCGCTCACTTTTCGTGCAACAAGAGTTGGGTGAGAGACGAGGAAACTAGATGACATGTCTCCAAGAGAGTATGACCTAGAGTTCAAACCAGCACATACTGTCAAAGGGCAAGGACTCTGCCAAATGGCCACGGAGGCTGCAAATTCACGTGGGGGTGAAGAAGAATGCTGGGAACAAGAAATCGACATGTATCAGATTGACCACATGCCTCAACAGGGAAACCTTTCTTGGTACTCCGACATTTTGAAATATTTGGCCCATGGTGTTATGGATCCTGTTTTAACTGCTCGGCAGAAACGCGCAATAAGGCTGAAGGCTGCATCCTACCAATTAGTACAAGGAAAACTTTTCAAGAAACAATACAATGGAGTTCTACTACGTTGCCTGGAACACGATGAAGCACAAAGCGTCCTGACCGAACTACATGATGGACCAGCCGGAGGACATTATGCAGGCGATACCACTGCCCACAAAATCATGCGCGCTAGCACTATTGGCCAACCCTCTTCAAGGATGCTCACGCATATGTCCGGAAGTGTGTCCAATGTCAAAAATTTGCCAACCGGGAAACACAGCCAGCCACTCCATTACAGTCGGTGGCAGTAGAGGAACCTTTTCAACAATGGGGGTTGGACGTGATTGGAGAAATCTTACTGCACTCCTCCAAGCAACACCGGTATATCCTCACCGCTACCGACTATTTCACCAGGTGGGTTGAAGCGATACCATTACGCCAAATCAACGATCAAGAGGTAATAGATTTTGTCACTCATTCTATCATGACCAGGTTTGGCGTTCCAACCTCCCTTGTTTTTGACAATGCAACTTATTTTTCGTCTTTCAAGTTGTATGATTTTTCTTTGGAAAATGGTATTGTACTTAAGCACTCTGCAAACTATTACCCCCGAGGAAATGGGTTAGCCGAGTCGACTAATAAGAACCTTATCTGCATCATCAAAAAGACCCTATTGTCCCACCAGCGAAACTGGCATAACGCCCTCCATGAAGCCCTTTGGGCTGATCGGGTCACACCCAAATCTTCGCTCGGCACCTCCCCATTTTTTGTTGTATATGGAAAAGAGGCCATCCTTCCTCCCCACCTATCTCTCCCTGCCCTCCAGTTGTCCCAAGAAAGCCATGGCACCCCATGCCCCACCTTGCAGGCCCAAATCGACACATTATTGAAACTGGAGGAGGAAAGGCAAAAAACCCGAGAAAAATTCGCCATCCACCAAAGTCGGATTAAGAGATGGTTTGATAAAAAGTCCGCCGGGAGTAAAATTTTCGAAGTAGGAGACCTTGTTCTTAAATGGGATAAAGCTCACGAGGAGAAAGGGAAACATTCCAAATTCCAAGCCCTTTGGACAGGTCCATTCCAGATTAAAGAGAAGCTAGGTTCCCACACCTTCAGACTGCAAATTCTAGAGGGAAGAATCGAGGTCCTCCCGGTAAACGGGCATGACCACAAGCACTACTTCACTTAACAGCCCTAGGAGGGCCGTCCCCACCCCTGTACCATATTTTGTTGTTTTCTGTTTAGTTTTCGGTTTTGTAGGCGTCCTTCTAAGAACTTCAAAAGGCGGAAGGCATTGTAGAAGTCACGCAATTGGCATACTGCGCCAGGATCTGTGCTGATGAGAAGTCTTTCCTGAAAATCACAAAAGGTGGCAGGAGCTTGTCTGTGACTGACACCCAAAGGTAAGACATGACCTAGTCCAGGCTACTAAGCGCAGATAGCTCACCTAGCAAGCTTGAAAGGGTGTCTATGAAAAGAAAGTTGGTTAAAGGGGAAACTAGACTGAAAGGGAACAGGTCTAACTTCGGGGGACGCAAGGATATTCGGGAAAACCTAAGTCCTCATACAGATCAGGAGCAACCTCTCTTGTAAGTAAAATAAGTTGGGATCCCTCATCCGCCCAGGCAAAATTGCCTCTCTCAAATAAGTGCCATGAGCACATCTAAATAAGTGCCTTGGGCACATTTAAAATAAGTGCAGTAGCACACCAATAAAGGGTAAAGGATTGAGAAAGGCTTCCTGCGCAGAGAGGCGATGCGACAACTCCGTCGAGGAACTGACCACGCTCGCTGGCAGCTTAGCAACGTCTGTGACTCCTAGGCAGTGACTCCGCCGAGACCACGAGGTTCGCAGGCAGCGGAGCAACACAATGAGGACGAAATAATTATACCGGATCCTGCAAATCACTGAAGTGCTCCAACCCTTTCAGTCCAGAACCCAGAAGTAAAACTCGGTCAACCAGCACCTAAAACAGGCAAGCAGGCAAAGCAACCTCGCAAGGTACGAAAGGCAAAAATCATGGAAACCTAAGGGTGAAAGGAACAACCTGCTAAGGCCCCCTCCCTCCCCCCACAAAGGTAAATCTTCAGTAGAGATTGTGGACCCTACTAGTGAATCGCCATTTTTTGTAGCCTCTACAACACCCTCCAAAAATTCACCCTCTAAAATTTTTTGAGCCCCTGAGCATCGAAAAGGCTAAGTCAAAATCTGTAGTTTAAATCTTTTTCAGGAAAAGTTAAGAGTCGCTGAATAGCAAGATAGGTTTTTTCCAAATTTGCGACCTAGCGACCCTGCGACATATCAGGTCGCTAGGTCGCCAAGTCGCAAATCTCTTTCAAATTTCAAAATCGCGACCTCGCGACCCTCCAGGTCGCCAGGTCGCAAGGTCGTGAGGTCGCGCCTCTCGTGAGCACGGGACATTTGCGACCTAGCGACCTCATTAATTTCTCGCACGCTCGACCCTTTTATAAATAGGAGGGTCGCAAGGTCGTGAGGTCGCGCCTCTCGTGAGCACGGGACATTTGCGACCTAGCGACCTCATTAATTGCTTGCACACTCGACCCTTTTATAAATAGGAGGGTCGCTAGGTTGCATTTTGTTCACGCGATGGAGAGCGAAAAAAAACGCTTCGGACAGGCCAACTGGAGCGCGATTTTCTTGGGTAAGTTGCCGTTTCCTCCTGATGTTTCCGGTTTTTCCTTTTGTTGCCCTGTTCCCCTTACCTTAGCCCTTTTTAAACCACCCACCATTCCTTTTTTCTAATCCTTTAGAGCCTGAGATGCCCAAATTATCCAAACATTGCTCCTTGTGCAGTTTTGTAATCAGAAGTCACCCAGCCTCCCTTGTGTTTGTTTTTCTCGAACCACTTCACCTCCATGTTTTGGGTTGCTCACTTGGTCCTTGCATTGTTTAAGTTAATAAGAAATTTATTATAATGAGGCAAAGGACCAAGTCGCCTTTTAAATCTCCCAGCCAGCCCTAGTGCGACCCCAACCCTCGCGACCTCGCGACCCAGCAACCCCGGTCGCTAAGTCGCCAAGTCGCAAATTCACTCAAAATCAATGTTTGTGACCCTTGCGACCCAGCAACATGGTCGCCAAGTCGCAGGATCGCACTCTTATGAACTGTCAAAACTTTGCGATCCAGCGACCTCACGACCTTATCGCAGGGTCGCTACCTTCTGAAAGTTTAAACCTCGCGACCCTAGTGACCCAGCGACCCAGTCGCAAGTTGCTAATTCGCACTTTCCTGGGTTTCAGTTGGGCAAAGTTAATAAGTTGTACCTAGGCTTTTATTACTATGGCATCTGTCTTATCCTGGGATTCTTTTATGAACATGCAGGTGAGTTCGAAGCAGAATTAGAGTGCGTCTCCATCTCTTCAAACTTAAGCGACATGGGACCTCCGGCAGTTCGCAAGAAAAACAAGAGCCCAGAGATAGAAGACACAGAAATGGAAATACCAATGTCTCCTCCCCCGATCTATAGAGATACCGCATGTACATTTGCCAAAGGAGACAGCATGAGTTGGTATCAAGTATACCGGGAATTCGCACGACCAGAATTCCCAAAGGACCTCCCCGACCGGAAAATATATGTACAAGTTAAAAGGTGGAAGCTTCACTATGCAGGGGCCCACCCTGCTATATTCCCATGCGCAGAAGTCATTGAATGGATCATACAAAATACCGACCCCAAGAAGTGGGTAATTCCAGACTATGAGGGTAAAGCTTTTGCAACTCTAAAGGGCTCGGAGGCCGAGTTTTATTACGCGTTGCCAGAACGAGAACAGACTTTCACAGAAGAATGGGCCACCACCCATGCGGTCGCCATAGCAGATACCCTGAGGGGGTGGTGGGAGGAACCCGAAAAGTTCAATGTCAAGAAGGATCAGGAGTATCCAGTGGCGGGCCTCAGAAAGGTATATGAGCTGGTGGCAGCTATGCTTTGTAGGATATACGGTTGTCCCGATGCCACCACTTTCAGTGGCACTTGGGTATCCCTGATGAACCATGTCACTATGTATGGCACTCGTTTCAATTGGGCTAGCATGCTAGTGGCGTCTCTCAAGACAAACATATCCGTGGCACTAGCACTAGAGGAGGGATATTCGTCTGAATTTTACATGGCTTCCTACCTATTGGATGTTGTTTGTTCCCGGTGCCACTTTGAGGGATGGGCGCACAACTGGGACCCGGAGCAGGCGCGTCCAGTTCACATAGAAGTGCAGGTATTCTGGGACTCAAGTACAGGCAGGATATAGAGTCAATCACGCAACGTTTCATCCCTGCGCTCTACAGAAAATTGTTCAGTCAGGATACCCCATGCATGTCCTAGCGAGCCATGGAGACATTAGTCAAGGTGGCCCGTTGGTTCCCACTCGCAGACTATACTTTTATTCGAGCCTTTGGTTCATTCAAGACTCCCCATCCTCTGCCCCGATTCGTTATGGACAAGATGCTTCTTCAAGAAGTATGTTATCAGATGACTTCCGGTTTCTCCAAGGTCCTGAATAAAGGTAAGAAAAAGCCATGGCCTACACTGTCGCTCACCATTGGTGCCTACACGGTTAAGGATTTCAGGGAGGTAGAGGCGGAAGCGAACAAATGAAAGGTTTCTATCTAGGGCCTTTGGATCATCGGACATACGATCCTGAGAGGATAGTCCCTGACCACTGCAAACGGGCCAAGTTCAAATGGAGCTACCAGCATACTGAATGCCCATATGAAGATGAGAAAAGGAACTGGTATAACGCAGATAGGGAACTTGCCCCGGGAGCATGGTCCGATCAGGAAGACCCCGATAATCATACTTTGGAAGAAAGAGCCCGCGAGCTGGCAGACACCTCTTCTTCCCAGGCCAAGAAGCCTTGAACCATCACGGGTCACAACACTACCACCCAACAGAAAGAACAAGAAGCAAAAGCTCAGTTGGACGCTGAAAAGAACGCAAAAGAAGATGGAGATAAGCATAGAAACAACCTGAAAGCTGAACAAAGAAAGAAACAGGCAGAGGATGCCCGGAAAAGAAAGGAAAAACAGGAAGCAAAGGCGGAGGCGGAACGGCAGCTCAAAAGGGAATTAGATCAGGTGGAGGCCGAACGAAAGAGAAAGGAAGAACAAGAAGCAGAAGTAGAAGCAGAGTGCAGGCAAAAAGCAGAACAAGACAACGCAAAGGCAGAGCGGCTTCAGAAGGAGGAAGAACGGAAAAGAAAATAAGAGGAGGATCAAAGATCAAAGGACATCGAAACATCTCCTCCAGTCACAGAATTACAAACTGAGTTGTAGCCCATCGAAGTACCTGTAATTAATCCGCGTTTTTCACTCTCCGAGCCAGGCTCCTCTGAAGGACAGGAAGAGGAGGTGTTTAACCTTACAAGGCTCACTTATGATCAGTTCACCTTTAAAATCCGATAAGAAAAAAGGAGATGTCTAGCACAGAACCCTTTCGCCCCACTCACAGCCACGACAGAGAAAGATATAGTCCTAGACACTAGGACCAACCCAGTGATGATAGCATCGACCGACACTGCTTTTGCCGCAGCCACAGAAGAAAATGTGAGCCGAATGAGCAGAGAGATCCTTTCCCTACAAAATAGGCTACAGGACTCTGAACAAAGGGAAGCAAGGGCGGAGCAAAAAAAGAGAGCATTAAGGGAAGAAATCCAATAGCTTCAAGACAAAAATACTCCTATTAACGAAGTACCGTTCACCGTCCAAAGAGAGTTGGCGAAACTGGAGGTCACCATGAGGCAGGTTTACGGGGAGATGTTCACTATAAAAAAAACAGTCGCCCCCCTACTAAGAGCCCAAGTAGAGACAAAACAGAGGAGCGAGCAACTGAAAGAGGCCTCCGCCGCTTTGGACAGAATGATAGAATGGACTGGCTGGTACCCACAGGCTCCGAAAAACTTGCCCAAGAAAGATTGGATTCACACCCAGCATGCCAAGGTCCAAATCTGTATCAAGATGCAATCCAAGGAAAAGTTATCCAAAGACCTAGAAAAGGTAATGATCGCATACGAGCATTTGATCAGTGGCATCGACTCAATGCATGAACTACACCACATTCCATCTTTGGGTGCACTAAGCAAGGAAAAGACGTGGGGACAGGTAGATCAGGAGATTCAAGCATTTCTACAACCTATCAGACAAGCCGCTGCTACTCCTGATCTTGCCGTATCGCAAGAGAACTTGGTTAAATTCGTCATTACACCAATTTGGATCTACTCTAAACTAGCCTCTTTAGCCAACTAGGTCACACTCAAGAGAGAGACTTTGATTCCGAATGCCTTAGAGTGCCTGCACCGGTTAAGGGAAGAAGTTCCTCTAATCTCCCCAGTCGCTGCAGATTATCGCGCATGGCAGAATTTTCTCAAGGAGCAACAAGTTGATTTCCCTGACCTCGCAATCACGCGCACACTCCCATGATCAGATTGCAGGAGGTCGCAGGTCGCACTGTTCAACTGGGTCGCAGGTTGCACTCTCCAACGGGGTCGCAGGTCACACTGTTCAACTGGGTCGCAGGTCACATCCTCCATTCAGGTCGCAAGACAGCCCAACGGTTAGGAAGGCGAAAAGTCGAGAAGCCCAAAGGGCAAGTTTTGGCCTATAAAAACTTCCTTCGGGAAGATTGTATTCACCTTTTTTTTTGGGACTTGAAGAGAGATAGAGTATTGTATAGAAGGACTACACATTTTGAGTATGAATACAAGCATTTGTTAACTCCATTTTTGGGCTGTATTTTCTGCGGACGGCGACGTGTTCTGTCCAACTAGAACCGTTTTTTTCGGTCAGCAAGGAGACGGGGTGGGGCTGTGGGGCTCCGCACAGTCAATCAGAAAACGGTCGAAGCATACACGCTCCGCAGAGTAAGCGATAGCGCAGAGGGGTGGATCGACGCCGTATTACACAATTAGTGTAGACGCACAGAGACTGAAAGTGACGGCGCGCAAGTACGGGGGCAGTGAGCTCAGAATTCTGTAATAAGTGTGTTGTGCGATGAATGAAATCGTGCGTTGAAGAAAGTCGTTTCCAACATTTTGCAGCAATCAAAAATTTTAATTAAATATCAGTGATTTTGCTTGAAAACGAGAGACTGCGCATTCAAAATATTGTTGAGCGTGGCGCTACGTTCATTCTTGCTGGAGACAGGCGGTCAAATTGGAATTCAAGAGGGGGATCGACATCTGATTACTTGCGTAACTGGACCGATGCTTCATCGCAAGGGCAGAATCTCACTAATGAAGTCATATTGTTG
This sequence comes from Pinus albicaulis, assembly GCA_034641835.2. Classification (NCBI taxonomy): domain Eukaryota; kingdom Viridiplantae; phylum Streptophyta; class Pinopsida; order Pinales; family Pinaceae; genus Pinus; species Pinus albicaulis. The sequence goes on from CM076578.1 coordinate 453,509,864, forward strand.
ACGGTCGTCGAGTAAAGGAGCCGAATTTCTCTGAAACTATGTCGCCGTCAGAATCAGAATGGCCACAACTGCTAACCATATCCCGTATTTGTTCGAGGGGAAGCCGCACCTGAATAAACTCTTCAGCAAGCCAAAATGTTGCCGCCAGCGTTTTCTCTAAACAGATTGATGTGTGCTATAGGCATCTGAAGAAAGGGATTAACGCCGCCATTCGAAAATTGCGCCGACCGTTTGTGGAAGTCGGGCACAAGTCGAAGAGCTAGTATTAGGAGCGAGTGCCCAGAATATCCGTCATGCAAAATTAATTACACATCAATCGTGTAAGCCAAAATGTTGCCGCCAGCGTTTTCTCTAAACAGATTGATGTGTGCTATAGGCATCTGAAGAAAGGGATTAACGCCGCCATTCGAAAATTGCGCCGACTGTTTGTGGAAGTCGAGCACAAGTCGAAGAGCTAGTATTAGGAGCGAGTGCCCAGAATATCCGTCATGCAAAATTAATTACACATCAATCGTGTTTCTATAATCCTGGTGCAGTGACGGCCCAAGGTGATCGACCGTGATTTGCACAGACAGTTGACGGGTGCAGATTCATGGGTGGATGCACAGCTGTGTGTACACATTGTTGGTCGACCTGAGTTAAACTGCAGAGGCTGCATTTCTTCTCCAAAAGGCCGAGTTCTGAAATTTATCACCATCAGCCACAGAGCGATCTATGAAGAGAGAATTGCACCAAATTGATCGTTATATTTGTTGGGTGTTGGGTTGCTGGACGGCTAACGCAATCCTTTCATCTCTGTCTTCGACTAATATAAGGGAAAATTGCAACAAAATAGAGTTTCCAGTTGTTGACAAAGGTACCCAGAAATTTGTTCCTTACTGTGTAAGGGCCACAACTTAAACCATTATTTTCTTGGTTGTTGCACGCTGGTTCACACTGCTGAAAGAGAACGTTGTCATCTTATCATTTAAGCAACTAATGTTCATTTGGGAACCATATCACTGGAGATTGTACTGCTAAAGGGTACACTTGAATTGGTCAAAGGTTTTGAAAGTCATCTTGTCATTCTCCAGTTCAGCAGAGGGTTGGTTGGAGTGGAATGACCATTACATATGTAATACTGAGTTATAACAGCTCATAAATGCAATACTAAGTCGAAACAACTCAGAATTGCACGTACAACATTGTGCAAGCTATCTGTTTGCTGAAATACTTCACTGGGGAATATAGCAAATTCAGAAAATAATGTTTCCATGCAAACAATCTGTGATGGAAGAACTCCTAAATAAATTGAGAAGATTGAACACAGAAATTAATCTCTTAAACCATGACACACACCCAGAAACTAAGCAAAATAGCAAACCCTTTTCAAAAGAGATTTCTGCCATCCTTCAAAAAGGACAGCCAAAAGATTTGCAGGGAACATTGAAGATTGGTCACAAAATTTCTGCGCTTGGGACAGATCTGAAACACATGAAGATGTCATGGAGAGTTTTGTCCAAACTAGAAGAGCTTAATGAACTCATGTCTACAATAGACCAAGCAGAAGGGAAGAAGTTGATTTGGGCTCTAAAGCCTGCTATGCTTGCTCTTATACAGCCCAAATTCTTGGAAGAGCCTTGTGAAGGGGTCACACTTCTAGTTGCAGCTTGCCTCAGTAACATCATGAAATTGACCGCACCTATAGAGCCATATAATGATGATGTTATGAGAAGGATTATGAGGTTGATTGTAGGGACTTTTCAGGATTTGGACAGCACAGGCTCTACCTTCGGGAAGAAGCTTGAGATTCTATGGAGTATGGCCACAATCAAGACTTATGTCATCATATTTGACCTTGAGTGTGAAGACCTGATTTTGCAGATGTTCCAATGCTTCTTCAGCATTAGGAGGCATCATCCTGATATTGTCATAGCACACATGCAGTCCATCTTGTCATCATGTATGAGAGACCATGAGACCATTGGCCGAGAGTTGCAGACCCGGTTGTTGAGCATTTGGAGGAGAGAGCAGTTGGTCTCGCCTGCTGCTTATGAACTAGCCCAAGGGCTAGTTGAGAAGAACATTGAGTTTCTCAGGATACAGTTGACCAGGGAGGAGCGGCTCCAGTTTGGTGGGTCAGGCAGCAAAAATGAGCTGAGGAGGAAGGGACTTTGCTTCATTTGCAAAGAACCTTGGGGTCCTGATCACTCATGTTTGAGAGATGCAGATGAGGTGGCAGAGGTAGAGCAGGTAGACGTTCCTTCTGTATACCAGGATGAGGACTCTTCTTCAGATGAGTCCATGGGATCATATGAGGATGCTTTTGGGGAGCGAGTGCAGCCATGCAAAGATGATGATGACAGTAGACTAGAGCTGTGTTTCAGTGTGCAGGGTGAGCAGTCAGGGGACTGTATAGGTGATACTATGGGTGATGAGTCACTTGTGACGATTCAGCCAGAGCAACATATGATGGAGCCTGAGTCAGCAGAGGAGGATACTATGGACATTAGGCATGACATTTCCTTGAGCGAGGTCCAGATGGGTGCCCACATTGAGTCTATGGTGGATATGCGGCTAACCTTGGGGCCAGCGACTGAGGAGGAGGAGTCAGATGCACAGACACTGAGTACAGTGACGACAGTTGCAGATCCATATCCTTTAGAGATGTTGGAGGTCGATGGGATAGTTCTACAGGGAGCTAAGGGACAACAGGAGTTTTACATTCCCGATGAGAGGGATGAGTTGGTTGAGATGGTGGGGCATCCATCTTTGGGCCGACACATTGATGAGGTGTTGATAGATGTACACATAGTCAGCAGAGCTGCATTATTTTTAGTGAGTAGTACTCGCCAGGAGTACATCGATGGGGCTTGCAGCATATCTTGCCCACTTTTTCCCATTATAGATAGAGGGACTTCCTGTGTGCGCTTCTAATTGGGGACAAAGTGCATGTTGAGTCAATTTGGTCAAGGATAACACTCAAGGGTTCCATGTAATTAGTCATACATTGATCTTCTGGGGATGGATTGGCGGAGGATCATGAGTTGGTACCTAATTGATGATGGTACGTGTATTTTTCGTGGGGAGTACATCAAAGTAGGGGCCTTAGACATGGTGAGATCAGCATGACTTAGTTGGCAGAGGGCACGTGGGGTTGTCGTTATCAGACTCCTTCCGATTGTGAGAGTAGGATCGCATGGGATTGAGTTTCAAGACTTGGATTGAGAGGTGATGAGTTGGTATGGCAAGCAGGAGAAAGATATGCGTTTGCTGTGGCCAACACAAATAGAGGCCTGTGGAGACCATGCTCATGGTTCACCCGAGAGCATCGCCTATAGCTGACAAGCAGAAGCCTGAGCCGTGGGACTTGGGCGATGATTGGCCATGGTGGCATTGGGATCTGTGGGGATTGTTTGTTGACTGGGACAGAGAGAGATCAGTTTGGGATCCCGGCATTGAGGGATCTATTCCAAGAGGTTTGACACAGGTGCATAGCAGCACCCAGAGGTTGGTATGGGATCCAGGCATTGGGTCTGAGATGCGGCGGGCCAACAGAGTGGCCCACATATTTCGATTGCTTAAGGGCAAGCAATCTTGGGGCGGGAGGTCTGTAATATTCCCATTTTTGGTATCACCCATGACAGGGCTAGGAGGGACTTCCAGAGTTAGGAGGCGGGGCATAGGCCGCTTACAGGCTGCATTGTTACCGTTGGCTCGGGAGCTGAGGAGTTTGAGGAGTTTACAGGTTCGGAGGCATTCGCTTGATATACTCCATCATCCGATCAGTTTGGCTTTTGCTCCGATGCATTCCGATAACTTTCGAAATTTTGAGTTATTTATGGGCTTAACTCAGCTAATTATGCTCAAGGGGGCATTCCGAGAGGAATACATGATGGAACACCTTAGTGTAATAGCTCATTGGAACCGGGACGAGGAGACCTACACGATGGGACAGTTAGACACAAATTTCAGTGACCGGAGAAGGCGTGGTAGCTGATTTACCCTTTTCTGCATTAAAAAGGAATATTTTATAATATTTTAATAAAAGGGAAAAGTGCTCCATGAATAAAATAATAATAAAATAATGCTCTAGAAGGCTCCAAGAGATCTATAAAAGAAAGGGAGGAAGCCATTGGGAGACATCTTTGGAGTAGATCATTTGCTTGTGTATGAGAGGTTTGAGGACGTGGTTCTCTACTTCATGCCATAGCCCCAGGACGGAAACCCTCGGGTGAATTGTGAGTGTTGGACGAAAACCCAACTCTCTTGAGGAGACTTCACTTAGGAGTTTCACAGTGCTTCAGAGTTTGGTGTGAGGATCATTCAGATCTTCAACTTGGGCTTCATCATTTTCAGTGGATTCAGTGTCAGCTGTTGCCGGAGGGAGAATGCAGCAGTTCAGTTTGTGGCCAGCACCGTTCAGCAGCTTCTCTTGGTGGCCAGTTTTCTATCTCAGCTCTTTCTGGGTCAGATCTATATGTAAACCCCTTTGTTATTAATAATAAAGCTGAGATTTCTCCTGTTCTCTGTGGTCTTCGATTGCAGTATTTATGTGTTTAATTTTACATAGCAATCTTCTGTAAATAAATGTTGATTTTGCGGCATTTTGTGGAGTTTATTTATTTATCTACATTTTTAGTAAAAATATCCCATCCGGGATATTATAGTGGTATCAGAGCAAAGTCTTGGTTCAGCCTGCGGGTTTCAGCCCCAGTTGCAGTGATTATTATTACAATTTTCAGTTACAGCTATTATTATCAAAGGGTTTGTTGCAGACCAATCTCGAAGAAGGATCGCAATCGAATTACTAAAGGTATTTTTCTTGCTAGCCTGAGGATTTATTTGCCAAATTTCCAGAAGAAACAAAGTCAAGGATTTTACTGAGGGTTTCAGATTACTTGTAGTTATTTCTAAAAATTCTGAAGAGGAATCTATTTGCCAAAGTATTATTTGTTGCTGGTGATGGAGATTGAATTCCTCTACCGAAGGTTGTTCCTTCCGGTGCCAGAATGATGATTGCAGGAGTTGCATTCTTCGTGTCTCCTTGAGGACCGAGAGCTTCTGGAGGACTGAGACGGCATTACGCATAAGGCCTCTAGGTTGTATTATGATTGTCGAAGAGTTTATGAAAAAGAGCCGCAAGGCACGACCAAACAAAAAAAAAGCCATGCGAAAAGGGAGCATACGACGTTTGGTTTACACGGATTGTGATTATTGATCGTGGCTCAGTGAGGCCACATTCACCACCACAACAAAATTGTGATAGTAGCGACATTATTTTTTCTCTCTGCGGGCTGTGTTTTCTGCGGACGGCGACGTGTTCTGTCCAACTAGAACCATTTTTTTCGGTCAGCAAGGAGACGGGGTGGGGCTGTGGGGCTCCGCACAGTCAATCAGAAAACGGTCGAAGCATACACGCTCCGCAGAGTAAGCGATAGCGCAGAGGGGTGGATCGACGCCGTATTACACAATTAGTGTAGACGCACAGGGACTGAAAGTGACGACGCGCAAGTACGGGGGCAGTGAGCTCAGAATTCTGTAATAAGTGTGTTGTGCGATGAATGAAATCGTGCGTTGAAGAAAGTCGTTTCCAACATTTTGCAGCAATCAAAAATTTTAATTAAATATCAGTGATTTTGCTTGAAAACGAGACACTGTGCATTCAAAATATTGTTGAGCGTGGCGCTACGTTCATTCTTGCTGGAGACAGGCGGTCAAATTGGAATTCAAGAGGGGGATCGACATCTGATTACTTGCGTAACTGGACCGATGCTTCATCGCAAGGGAAGAATCTCACTAATGAAGTCATATTGTTGACGGTCGTCGAGTAAAGGAGCCGAATTTCTCTGAAACTATGTCGCCGTCAGAATCAGAATGGCCACAACTGCTAACCATATCCCGTATTTGTTCAAGGGGAAGCCGCACTTGAATAAACTCTTCAGTAAGCCAAAATGTTGCCGCCAGCGTTTTCTCTAAACAGATTGATGTGTGCTATAGGCATTTGAAGAAAGGGATTAACGCCGCCATTTGGAAATTGCGCCCACTGTTTGTGGAAGTTGGGCACACGACGAAGAGCTAGTATTAGGAGCGAGTGCCCAGAATATCCGTCATGCAAAATTAATTGCACATAAATCGTGTTTCTATAATCCTGGTGCAGCGACGACCCAAGATGATCGGTCGTGATTTGCACAGACAGTTGACGGGTGCAGATTCATGGGTGGATGCACAGCTGTGTGTACACGTTGTTGGTCGACCTGAGTTAAACTGCAGAGGCCGCATTTCTTCTCCAAAAGGCCGAGTTCTGAAATTTATCACCATCAGCCACAGAGCGATCTATGAAGAGAGAATTGCACCAAATTGATCGTTATATTTGCTGGGTGTTGGGTTGCTGGACGGCTCACGCAATCCTTTCATCTCTGTCTTCGACTGATATAAGGGAAAATTGCAACAAAATAGAGTTTCCAGTGGTTGACAAAGGTACCCAGAAATTTGTTCCTTACTGTGTAAGGGCCACAACTTAAACCATTATTTTCTTGGTTGTTGCACGCTGGTTCACACTGCTGAAAGAGAACATTGTCATCTTATCATTTAAGCAACTAATGTTCATTTGGAAACCATATCACTGGAGATTGTACTGCTGAAGGGTACACTTGAATTGGTCAAAGGTTTTGAAAGTCATCTTGTCATTCTCCAGTTCAGCAGAGGGTTGGTTGGAGTGGAATGACCATTACATATGTAATACTGAGTTATAATAGCTCAGAAATGCAATACTAAGTCGAATTCGCTGGTTACACAACATTTGGTATCAGAGCTTTGGATTCTAGGGTTTCGCTGCTCCAAACAGGTCATCGTGGCATTTTTAATATATGTTACTTTTTTCACGGAGTTCAGATGCTGAAAGTTTTAGGTGCGGGGGTTTGTAAATCCTTTATATGATTGTCTAAAAATTTTAGAGTTTGTCCGTAATATTTTCGCAGATATGATCTGCGAAGTTAGGCCTTTTTTCAAGCTCCTAAACAGGTCATCGTGGCATTTGCGCTATAACTTTTTTTCTACGAAGGTTCAGAATCTGAAATTCGTATTGTGCGAAGCTGAAATCCTAAGGAAACGCGTCAAAAAATTTCAGAGCTTGGTTCGCAATATTTTTGGAGATATGATCTGTGGAAGGTAGTGCTTTTTCAGGCTCCTGAATTTCATCTAAAAAAGGTGATAGTGGGAAAATTTCAATAACTCTCTCTCTGAGCATCGGATTGGAGTTTCGTAAAAAGTGGTCGCAAGTACACGGACTGTAGTTTCTTAGCTATCAATTTCAGAGACAAAGGACGAAACAGTGACACGTGGCAAGTCGTACAAGTTCGCTCTACTGAACCAATCCATAATTAGGTCATTGTGGGAGATTGGACACAACTTTGTCTTGGAGAATCCAAATCAAGTCAGACCTGTGGAATTCAAAAGAGAATTCAGAGGGCTACTTCAGTGCTGAATTTCATATATTGAAGAGCCGCAATCACAGAGATAATACAATTTCAATATCGAGCTCCTCAAAAGCAAGTAAAAGGTGTGTATTTTTTTCCGAATTGCATAAGTCTTGTTTGAAGAATCAAGTTGAATTGATTACAAGGGCATATTGTAGAATAGATATCAGTATTGGATTATAAAATGGCCCCTAAAAATAATTCAACACCCATTAAGCCTTTGGAAAGCTCTACTATGACTCATGAAGACGAAGAATGGCAACATGACATATCAAAATTACAAGAGCAAGTGTAACAAATTTCGCTCTTGCAAAGAGCAACAAAAATGAAATGAAGTTTTTGAAGAAAGGAAGCTAAGATGGATGGCATGGAGGCTGGTATGGAATCTAAGATGGATGACATGGAAGCTAAGATCGATGAGAAAATGGAAAACATGAAGAATTTTCTAAAAGCAGACATGGAAGGTTTGACAAAGTTGATACAAGAAAGGTTTCCTAATGGTGAAAAGATAGTAGAAGAACCCCATGATGAGAACAAAATAAATGTTAATTGTGATTTCATAAACTCTAATGTTGGCGGGAAGAACCACCATATTCCAAAGATGGATATGAGGAAGTTTGATGGAAAGGATCCTGTAACATGGATACTACAGATGGAGCAATATTTTGATCTCCAAAACGTGCAAAACACACAAAAGGGAGGCATTGCAACTTTACATTTAGAACAAAGTACATTTGTATGGTATCGATGGCTTTGCTCCCGTAAAAAAATTGTCACTTGGTCAATTTTTACGGAGGAAATGATAGCACATTATGAGGATACAAAGAGCAACACCTTTTTTAGCCAATTGATAAATCTCAAACAAAAGGTTTTAGTGGGGCAGCACATTGAGGACTTCCAAAAATTGAATATAAGGGTAACTGATATTCCAGAGGAACACAGGATTGATCTCTTCATAGGCACTTTAAAGGATAACATCCAACATGAAGTTCGTGTTTTGGAACCGAATTCATTGGAGAAGGCATTCAGGTTGGCAAGAAAAGTTGAATGTAAAATAATGGCGACAAGGAAGCCTACCACTCAATTCTATAAAGAAGGAAGTGTTGCTACGCCTAGATTTCGACAACCTACAAGGTTGACACCACAACAATTGGAAGAAAAAAGAGCAAAAGGGCTTTGCTACAGTTGTGATAGCAAATACACTAAAGGTCATAAGTGTGCTGAGAAGAAATTATTTTACATAGATTGTGAAGAGGAACAAGAAAATGAACAAGAAGAGGATATACACCAGGAACCAGCCCCAGAAGAGGAAGAAATGAATCCAACCATATCGTGTAATGCACTGGCAGGAATTACCACTCCTCAAACTCTCAAGATAAAAGGACAAATCAAGAAGAGAAAGGTAATAGTGTTGATTGATTCAGGTAGCACCCACAATTTTATTCATTGTAAGGTAGCCAAGGAATTAAATTGTTTCCTATACCCAGCACCAGAATGTCAAGTGATGGTTGCAAATGGAGGAACTATAAATTGCTCGGGAAAATGCAATAACATCAAGCTAACCATGGGGGAATATGTGTTGACTAGTCCAATGCTTTCCATTCCTATGGGAGGTGCTGATGTTGTACTAGGAGTACAATGGTTACAATCTTTGGGGACGGTAGCTTTTAATTTTGAAGAACTTTTCTTGAAATTTTTTTCAGAAGGAAAGGAAGTCGAATTACGGGGTATTGCGGGGAAGCCAGGAAGGATAATAAGCTCTAATGTCATGACAAAGCTTCTAAAGAAAGAACAACGAGGCGTAATTGTACAATTATGCTCACTAGAAGTTCCAACATCAAAATCATCTATTTCTGCAGATCTCCAACAAGTCTTGGACAATCATTCCAAGGTGTTTGAAACTCCCAAAGGACTCCTACCTATTCGTGATCATGATCATGCTATTCATTTGATTCCAGGAAGTGTTCCTCCAAACATCAGGCCTTATAGATATCCTTACTTCCAAAAGAGCGAAATTGAACGTATGATTGCAGAAATGTTAGAGGCGGGTATAATTCAACTCAGTCAAAGTTCTTTCTCTGCTCCTGTAGTATTGGTACACAAGAAGGATGGATCATGGCGCATGTGTCCGGATTATAGGGAGCTCAATAAGCTCACCATTAAAGATAAATTTCCCATTCCTGTGATTGATGAATTATTGGATGAATTACATGGAGAAATTTACTTTACCAAGTTGGATCTTCATTCAGGATATCATCAAATTAGAATGAAGACCGAAGATATTCCAAAAACAGCATTTCGAACTCATGAGGGTCATTATGAATTTTTGGTCATGCCTTTTGGCCTTACCAATGCACCTTCTACATTTCAAGGGTTGATGAATTCCATTTTCAAACCCTTCCTTAGAAAATTTGTGCTAGTATTTTTTGATGATATACTAATCTACAGCAGTCTTGGAAGGATCATGTTGAACATGTTGACAGGGTGCTCAAACTATTGCAGGAGAAACAATTATATGCAAAAACATCCAAATGTTTCTTTGGAGTACAAGAGGTGGAATATCTGGGTCATATTGTATCTCACGAGGGTGTTAAGGTAGACCCTAACAAAATTAAAGCCATTAAGGAATGGAAAGCCCCCACAACCATAAAGCAGTTGCGAGGATTTCTCGGGTTAACAGGGTATTATCGCAAGTTTGTTAAGAATTATGGGAGAATAGCAGCACCTCTAACAACATTATTGAAGAAAGATGCATTTTCATGGACTCCTGAAGCAACTAAGGTCTTTGAACATCTTAAAGAGGCAATGTGCCTAGCACCGGTCTTAGCTACGCCAGACTTCACAAAAACCTTTATTGTGGAATGTGATGCCTCAGGAAATGGAATTGGTGCAGTTTTAATGCAGGAAGGAAGACCTATTGCTTTTGAAAGTCGTCCAATCAAAGGAAAGTATTTACAGAAACCTATTTATGAGAAGGAAATGTTAGCAATACTGCATGCACTAAAGAAATGGAGAACTTACCTAATGGGAAGACACTTCAAGGTAAAAACTCATCATGATAGTCTTAAACACTTTTTGGAACAAAGACTATCTTCAGAAGAGCAGCAAAAATGGGTCACAAAGATGTTGGGTTATGACTTTGAAATAATCTACAAAAAAGGAAAGCTTAATGTTGTTGCAGATGCACTCTCAAGAAAGAATGAAGAGGTGGAAGCATTGCTTTGTGCCATTTCCATTATCCAACCAGATTGGATAACTGAAGCAAGAGATGAATGGAAGAAGGACAAAGATGTATGGACACTCATTCAAAAGTTGCAGCAAGATCCTAGTACATCTGATACATTTAGTTGGAAAAATGATTCCTTATGGTACAAAGATCGCTTATATCTTTGTAAGAATTCCCAACTAAAACAAAAGATTCTTCTGAAAAAAGAATTTTTTTGGGATGGCCTTAAATCTGATATTCAAAAGTTTGTGACGGAATGTTTGGTTTGCCAGCAGAATAAAGTTGAGACAATTAAGACCGCAGGACTTCTACAACCTTTATCCATTCCAAGTCAACGTTGGGAGGAGATTTCAATGGATTTTATCACAGGTTTACCTAAGTCCGAAGGAAAGAGTGTCATCATGGTGGTAGTTGATAGACTTACCAAGTATGCACACTTTTGTGCATTATCTCATCCATTTAAAGCAAGTATAATTGCTACTACATTTATGGACACAATTCAAAAGCTACATGGGAGCCCAAGGGTTATTGTGAGCAACAAAGATCCCATTTTTACTAGAAATTTTTGGACGGAGATATTTTCTTGTTTGGGTACTCAATTAGCTCATAGCTCATCTTATCATCTTCAATCCGATGGTCAAACTGAGATAGTAAATAAATGTTTGGAAGGATATCTTCGTTGTTTTGTATCTGATAAACAAACACAATGGGTCAAGTGGTTACCTCTCGCTGAATGGTGGTATAACACTTCCTTCCATACTGCAGCAAAAATGACCCCAATTATGGCACTTTATGGATATCATCCACCATCCATCACATCATATTTAAGGGAAAATTCAAAGGTTCAAGCAATGGAAGATCACATCGAGCATCAGCAAGAAGTTCTCCAAATCTTAAAGGATAACCTGAATTTGGCACAAAATCGAATGAAACAACAGGCAGATCAACATCGCAACGAGAGAAGTTTTGATGTAGGAGATTGGGTATTTTTACTACTACAACCATACAAACAAATGTCCCTCAAGCAAGCTAAGAAGGATAATAAATTATCGCCAAAGTACTATGGTCCTTACAAGGTGTTGCAAAAGATTGGTATTATGGCATACAAATTGGAGCTTCTCGCTTCTTCACGAGTGCATCTAGTTTTCCATGTTTCATGCTTAAAGAAGGTTATAGGTGAAAATCTTCCAGTTCAAACAATATTGCCAGAACTTGATGAGGAAGGAAAAATCATATTGGAACCTGAAGCGGTCATGGAAACAAGAACTCGACAACTACGGAATCGATCAATTTCGGAGTATCTCATCAAGTGGAAGAACTTACCCACTGAAGATTCTACATGGGAGGATGAGAATTTTATACAGAAGCACCCAGAGCTACTCAAGTGTTGAGGACAACACTTTTTTGAAGGAGAGGGCATGTTAGGTCCCTATATTACTAGTATAGTCCCTTATTGTTGTTAGTGTAACCCCCTTATTGTTATTATTGTACCCTTGTAACCCCCATTTGGTTATTATTGTGCCCTTAAATTATTATTGTTAGGTCGGCTAGGATTACATTGTGGCCCACTAGGATTACATTATGGCCCCATGGACTCCTATATATAGAAAGGAGGTTTTGTGAATTGTATCATCCAAGAATTGTTCATTTATGTAATGAATTGGAGGTTGCCCCCTCGAAGTGGCTCATTTCTAAGGCGTTGATATCTATTTTCTTCTCTTTTTGGAGCTGGTTACACAACATCGAATTGTAGAATTTCATAAAACCAACCCGAACGAGGACATGTAATTTTGGAAAATACCTCAGAGACTGTGCCCAATGTTATCTTACCTAGCTCAACATTGATTGTGGGCTTGTCGATTTCCTTACGAATCTTCCAATAGAGAGAGTACTTGTTAGTTTTTGTAGCATCGGATGTGTTCTAGCCACGAAACTTTGTGGAGAGGCTAAAATACAAGGATCTCCAAAACCTAGAAATTGTTTCTGGAAATTCCACCTAGAAGTGACTTAAATAGATTATTAACCAAATTTTTAATGTTTCCTAAGTCTAAACTTAGGAAAACAAGTTAATTAATCAATATTAATTATGTCAAGGCAGAAATAGTCTAGAAACTCACACAGATCAATCCAGAGATGATCCTACCCATCGATTATGTTTTTATCTTGATCGTTGGTGCTCCAACAAAGGATTATAAGAGGAGGTCGATGTGGTGATGGAGAATACACTTGAGTAGTTCGATTTCTTGGCAGATCAATTTCCGGAGTAGCAGCAGTTAGTGGTCGGAGAGAGCCAGAGATCGAAGTAATGAGAGAGGGGTAGAGATAGTGAAGCCGAAGGTAGATTTCCAAATTCGATGAGTGCATTGCAGAGAAAGGTCGAGATTTCTCCAAAAAGCTACGTAGAGGCAACATAGAGCTTCAATGAACAAGTTTGATTTTGATGGGGTGAAGCTGGTTTTTAGTTGCAGAGGCCGGAAAGTATTTCTAGAGTGTCGGAGGGTAAATTTCCCAGTCAGCAGCGCAAGACAGCTTGATCTTCAATTGTCCCAGGCTGAGTGTGTAGCAGACTCCACAGAGGTGACGTAGAAGCTACGCAGAGCTAGGAGGACGGCTTGATTTTCAATAAGCAATCAAGTGTCGGGATTGCTCGGAGTGAGGGTAATTTCCCTCAAGGTCTTTTTGCCAGTATTTGCTCTACAAGATTTCTAGTATTCAGCGTCCAAATTGTACTCATTATTTCATTGTTGCATAATAATAAAACCCTCAGTTATTACAACGGTTTTCCTGCATTAGGTTTTTCCGGGGACATTTTTCCAAAAATAATTGTGTAATATTTTGTATGTGTTCTAGCGTTTCTCAGCTTCCAATGTTTTATTCTTCCGCAGTTTTATTTGTGTAGATTGCAGTGTGATTTATTCAGTATTTGTCGTAGAAAAAAACAAATAAATTGTTAAATTAAATTAACAATTAGGAGAATAATTTCCAATTGCTGCAATAGGATTCTGGTGTGGGGATTTTCACATGGTATTAGAGCGCAGTTGATCGGGCAGAGAGCTCAGAGGCGAAAAGAATGAATTCCACTGCTCAATGTGAGCAGCAAGCCGAAATTCCCAAGGTAAACGCAGTCATTCTGTCAGGAGGCCGAGTTACTTGCACTTTTTCTGAGTGAGGAGCAGAAAATTCGATCTCTCCAAATCGAGTAATTCCAGAGGGAGCAACTCAGAGTTTTTCGTTTGGCAGATCTCTAGCTCGACGCAGAGGGTTTTGTAGCAAATTGCTAGTGTAGAACTAGCGTCAAGGTGGAAGAGAGAAGAGCGCACACAGAGGGAAAATTTCTCTCAGGGAACTTCTAGTCTCAAGAAGTTTGATATTTCCTTGCAGATTGGCGATAGTTGTGAGCAGATCTTCTCACTCTAGAAGGGAGTGCGAGTAGCAGAGCAGCAGCCGATCAGAAGGAAAGAGGAAGTTTTCGATAGCTCATTGAGACGGCCAATGCAGGGCTTCGTGATCAGGAGAGGTTGGATGAAGCTTCAAACTACCTCACCTGGAAGGCAAGGATGTCCTTCCTTCTCAATGAATTTGGCCTCAAACCCTACATCGATAATGTAGTGGTGGTTCCTCAAGATGCAGATCCATTGAAAGAGTACAAAAAGGAGATGGAAAGGGTGAAGCGGTTGATCCTATATGGAGTCGGGGATCATGGAGTCTCGCATATAGATAGCAAAGATACTGCCAAGCAAATGTGGGATGCTCTCGCCACTTTATATTAGGGTACTTCCGAGCAGCGGAAGATGTACCTAGAGGAGAAGCTGAGATGCATTCGGATGCAGTTAGGGGAAGGCATAGACCCCTACCTTACCAGGATTCAGGAGGTTCAGGACTAGCTGTCAGCTGTTGGGGCAATGCCTCAACCTTCAGAGCTAGTGCAATTAGATCTCAAAAGCGTCTCTAAGGATTGGCAGGTCTTTGTCCAAAGCATATTGGGTAGAGACACACTACCAGGATGGGACAGGGTGTGGGTTGAATTGCAGCAGAAGGAATTGAGACAAGCTTTGCTAAAGAGCTCCATCAATGGCAGCGATAGCAGTGGATTGAAGGCGGTAAAGGAGGAGAATGTGGCCCTCGATTCTAAAGGTCCCAGTGAGGGACCGGGAGAGTAGAGAAAGAAGAAGAAGGACCTGTCAAAGGTCAAGTGCTTCAGATGTGGTGAGCTCGGTCACTACAGTACCCAATGTCCTCTCAGGAAGAAGGGCAAGGAGGAGAAGTAGGACTAGCAAGCAACTTCAACAGAGATCAACAGGCTTTCCTCTAGGCTGGAGGAATACTTCGCTATGTTCGCCAATATACCTCCAGGAGTGAGGTGGGCTGACTTGGTGTTGTAGCCCTAGAGCCCTATAGATGGGCAGGATCCTTGAGAAATCCACCACTTGGATCAATACCTGGCTACGGGGGGGCCTACAGTATTCAGTAGCATGATGGATCAGTGATAGTTGATGCAGTCAGATGCCAGAGTAAGAGTTGCAAATACTAGTACCAGTCAAATGTTGGGGAGCAGAGTGCAGAGTTGGCAGCAGTGCAGTTGGCACAGTGCAAACTCTTCAGCGGACAGTGCAAAGGCTAGTAGCAGCCAGAGACTCGGGTGACATCTGCATTATACTAATCACAGATGATTCATTGTTTTGGATGTTTTTCTGTTGCAGATGTTGTAGTTGCAACAACAATAGAGTTGCGTCGCAGATGTAGTGTTGGCAGGAATTCAACAAAGTCAGCAGCAACACGAATGCAACATATATCAGAGTTGTGCAGTAGTTGGTGGGCAACAACAGCCAAAAGGAGATGATGCAGAAACACGATGTTGCTACAAGGTGTGCAGTAGCACTAGAACACATTCCTCTTTGCACTAGAACACATTCCTCGCTAAGAGGAAGTGTTAGTTTTTGTAGCATCGGATGTGTTCTAGCCAAAAAAAACTTTGTTGAGAGGCTAGAATACACGAGATCTCCAAAACCCAGAAATTGTTTCAGGAAATTCCGCCTAGAAATGACTTAATTAGATTATTAACCAATTTTTTAATGTTTCCTACATATAAACTTAGGAAAACAGGTTAATTAATCAGTATTATTTAAGTCAAGGCGAGAATAGTCTAGAAACACACACGGAACGATCCAGAGATGATCCTAGCCATCGATTATGTTTTAATCTTGGTCGTTGGTGCTCCAACATAGGATTATCAGAGGAGATCGATGTGGTAATGGAGAATACACTTCAGTAGTTCGATTTCTTGGCAGATCGATTTCCAAAGTAGCAGCAGTCAGTTGCCGGAGAGAGTCAGAGATTGAAGCAGTGAGAGAGTGGCATAGACGGTGAAGTCGGAGGAAGATTTCCAGATCCGGTGAGTGCATTGCAGAGAACGGTCGATATTTCTCTAGGAAGTTGCGCAAAGGCAACACAGAAGCTTCAGTGAGCAAGTTCAATTTTCCTGGGATGAAGACAATTTTTGGTTCTAGAGGCCGAAAAGTATTTCCAAAGTGCCGGGAGGTCAGTTTCCCAATCAGCAGAAGGTAGGGCAGTGTGATATTCAGTTGTTCCAGGTTGTGTGTGGCATACTACGTAGAGGTGATGCAGAAGCTACGTAGAGTTAGGAGGACAACTTGATTTTCAATAACCAGTTAAGTGTTGGGATTGTTCGGAGTGAGGGTAGGAATTTTCACAGGATTTCCTTGAGTCTTATATCCTCTCCAACCATTAGAATTGTAGCTCTACAGGATTCCAGTGGCTTTTTTTGGGCCTATTTTCGCTTAGAAGAAGAGACGGGAATAGTCTCGCCACCTTTCTTCCTAGATTTATTACAGAGGAGGGATGTGAACCATCTAAAACATCATTAACCATGATATTCGGGGGTGTATTCAAGGTGGTAATCGCGAGAGACATAGGCATGAAGCAAACCGATGGTCTACGGGAATTTTTCCATAATTCCTACACTATTGTGAAAATACTTGTCGAATATGAGCTTTCAGATTCGCAATACACTAAATCGATATCTGCCATCCCTTAAATGCAAACAGAGGAAGCCCACGCAATCATCGATCAGGAAATGGACACCTATCCCTTACTATTGCCAGAGAGAGAAGGGAACTCGGTAGTCGAAAAGGAAATATATGGCAATTGGTATGCCATGATGTCGTCGATGCTAGGGGAGGAAGAAATTCCCAAAAAAGAAGTGATAATAAACCTTACACAAATAGATATTGTTGTCGATATGTTTCATAAAAGACCTCGAACCTCGGGCAACTGGCCACAACAGAAGTCAACACCTATATCTCTAAGCAAGACATCGGAGAGAGAAAAAGACCTGAAAAAGATTCGAGGAGTTAGAGAGAAATATTGGTTGTCGCACAGAGGTTTGGACCCTACAAAAACCCTAGTACAGATTAGCCCCCCAAACATCAAAAATTTTTTCTATATCCCATTATTGATCTAAATTACTTTTCTTAACCTAATCAATAAACTAGTGGAAGGATATAGGAATGCTCTCCTTGTGTTGGTAGGAACCAACCCAAAATCAAAGGAGCTCAAATGATTCCAAAACCTCATGCAAGGCTCAAATTGAGTGGTAACAAGACCATGCTAAAGCCATAAAACAAAAAGGATGAGTGAGTCCTCCTCTAAGATGAGATAGAAAGCTCCATGAAAATAATAAAAATAGAAGACAAAATCAAAGAAGTGCCCGCAATGAGGATAACGAGTTGCCAAGATTAATTGAATGCTAAAAGTAAGGAAAATGATACCTAAAACTAAAAGAAGCACACAAATTTCATATATAAATAGCCAAGTAAATAGTGTCAATGGACATAGTTGTGAGATTTGGAAAAAACACACTATATTTCATCATACATGACAGCAAATAGGAAGCAAACACAACTAACTAACTTTCTTGTGTGGATTTAGAAAAATGTTATTGGACAATGGAAGAAAAACTTACAAATAGGAAAAATAGTGCATAATAATTTGTGGGTTTGCAAACCAAAAAAAAAGGATTGCAAAGGTCAAATCAAAAGGGAAAGCCAAAGGGAAAATTATGAGGGTTTGATGCCCAATATCAGAAAAGGGCATGAAAGATCATTTTTTGGGATGAGAAAACCCTAGAGAAGCTCTGCACCAAGCCGACCTCCATGACCTAGGGTTTGTTGGTTTCGGCGTTCGTTGCCCTAGGCAGACCTCCACCCCCAGTCTGATAAGTTGTGACTCCTCTCCTGGCCTCTTTAGGCTCACCGATGGCAGACTCCAGTGGGGGGACAACTGCTGCCCCCATTACAGGCCAGCCTTCCATAGGGGCGGTGGCAAGGGCTGATACCATCAATCAACACAACTTTGGCCCGTCTGAAGAAACCACGAGGGTGACACCCATAGCGCAGCCGACAAATACACAAGTAGCAGCAGAAACGAACACTAAATTAGCAACATGCATACCAAAGAACTCCAAGAAAACAATGATCGAACTCCCAGCGCACCGCATCAATGGCAGAATCCAGTTCATGAAGGATCACGCACTGATAGGCAAGTTCATGGGCTTCTGGCCCACGGAAAAAGCATTGAGAGGATGGATAGCTTCGAAATGGAAACCCAAAGGCCATATTGACCTACAGCTATGCGCTAAAGGCTTCTTCAACGTGCTCTTCACTTGCTTTGAAGACAGATAGAATCATGGACGGGGGCCCCTATTTTTTCAACACTGCAGGTCTATACCTCAGACCCTGGATGGAGCATTTCAAACCTGACAAACAGGATCTCACTTGGGCACCGGTCTGGATCCGACTCTACTCTCTCCCCCAGGATTACTGGAATGAGCTGACCCTTAGAGACATTGGCAATGCCCTAGGAGAGTTCATCAAGATTGTAGAGGAGATCAAGATCAATCGCTACGCAGCCTATGCCCACATATGTGTCTACATGAACCTAGAGGAACCCCTACCAGGCGAGGTAAGTCTGTTGCATGAAGATTTTGAATGGACACAAACTGTAGATTATGAGCACATCCCTTTCAAATGCAGGAAGTGTCATCAACATGGGCATCTCTTCAGAGACTGTCCCCTAAATAAGAAAGCTATGGCTGAAAAGGAATCCAACGAACAGGAAGTAGAAGGATTCACGAAGGTAGCAAGCAAAAAAAGGCACAACAAGAGAGCTACCCCTCAGCAGAATAAAAAAGGACCCACTACCAGCAACAGTTGCGCAGCCCTAAATCAGGTAAATGAAAATGAACCAGTTAACGAAGCAGGGCATACCTCCACGGAGCAGGCTCAGTCCTCAAAGGCTCAATAGGACAAGGTCCTCCTTGAGACCTTCCTGAAACCACCAACTACAAACACAGCAAAGGAAAACAACATGTCAAAGGGCAAATAACAAATCACAGAGTCTATCCCAGAAGCCATGGAGGAAGAACCAAAAAACATAGATCTGGAAGGCCTAGATCTCATAGGGTTAGAGGACGCATGCAATAAGAAGGATTACAAATCTATCTCGGAGCAACAAATCCAAAAAATGGAAGAAATCCTTACCAGAGCACAGGAGCTCCCCTCCCTGGGTATCCGGGGGGGTACGCTCATTAACACTAAATACTTCATGAAAGAGTACCACAAAAGGGGCAGGAAAATATCCCTGCAAAGAACCATAGAAATTGGGAAATAAATGGTGGATTCCGGGAGATTCCCCAAGCTGACTAGATTCTATGCCTTTACCTCCAATCATATCCCATGAAGCTCATCTCTTGGAATATAAGAGGGCTCAACAGCCCCACGAAGCACGGGATCATAAAGAAAATGATTACTAAGGAACGCCCTGCAATATTCTACATGAAAGAAACCAAATGTTCCAGCTCTACTCTAGACACCATCTTCAAAAAAATTTGGAAAGGTAGCAATACAATAGCGGTTGATGCCAACGGGGCATCGGGTGGCCTGGCAATCATCTGGAACCCCCAAATCATCTCCTTAGATAACTTTGATGCTAATAGACACTTCATCCAGACCAACTTTCACCTGATTGGCATGGACATCCATGGTCTACTCACAAATGTCTACGCTCCACAAAACGCCCAACAGAAATTGGCGCTCTTGGACAATCTAGAGGAAATCAACAAACATCGAGCCCTTCCACTCTGGCTCATGGGAGGAGACTTCAACATGATAACCAATCTCAAGAAAAGAAAGGAGGAAGGATGCATCTGGAATCAGATAGTAATGGATTCAAGAAATTTATCCATAGTAACAACCTCATAGATCTACACACCTCCAATGGTACCTTCACGTGGAACAACAAAAAAGGAGGTGCCCATCAGATAGCCTCAATATTAGACAGATTCCTCGTCACATAAGATCTCATCCGGCTCGGTGGTGACATTGATGCTACCATCACCTGGCGGCGGGATCTGACCAATGGCCGATACAACTTCAATGGTCACGACCAGGTAAGCATGCTCCTAAACCTTTCCACTTCGAACACTGTTGGTTCCGACACTCGGGGTTCAAGGAAATGGTTTCCAAATGGTGGTCCTCTTTAGCACCTCCACAAGGTACTAAAATTCTCCAATTCGAGACAAAACTGAAGCCGCTCAAAGGCAAATTGAAGATCTAGAACAAAAGAACCTTTGGTAATATCTTCACCAAACAGAAAGAACTGGAGGAAAAAATGAAGAAACTGCAACGAAATATTATCCAGGAGGGATGCTCAGCTAAGTCAAAAAGTCAGGAGAAAACCTTAAATATTCAGCTGGAAGAAAGACGGAACCAGGAAGAAGCCCTTTGGAGACAAAAATCAAGAATCAACTAGCTCAAAGAGGAAGAAAGAAAAACCAAATTCTTTCACCGTTCCACCATTAAACACAGGATGCACAACAGAATTACTGTCCTCAAGAACCAAACTGGGGAAAGGCTGGAAACGCATGGGGCCATCACTGAGGAGTTGCGTAATCATTTCAAGGACATTCTGCAGGAACCCAACCACTAGAGGCATGAGGCTATTGGGGAAATCACTCAACATATTCCCAGGTTGATAACGGATGAACACAACAAGATGTTGCTCGCAGCTACTACTCTGGCTGAGGTGGAATAAGCAGTCTTCCAACTGAAGGCAAGGAAAGCTCCAGGTCCTGATGGATTTACCACCAACTTCTTCCATTTTTTCTGGGAGACCATCCAAAACGAAGACTGGGACATAGTGGAGGAATCGCGCTCCACTCATTGGCTTATACCTGCGCTAAATGCCATTTTCATCACTTTGGTACCAAAAGAAGACAACGCAGCCTCGCCAAGTAAGTACAGACCCATAGCCCTTTGCAACGTCATTTACAAAATCATCTCCAAAGTAATAGCGAACAGGATGAAGCAACTCCTCCCCATAATCATCTCCCCGGAGCAAACAGGTTATGTGGAAGGAAGGCAAATTCTTGATGGCATCATTTTAAACCATGAAGTCATTCACTCCCTCAAACCCACCAAAAATCCAAGTATGCTCCTCAAAATTGACTTATCAAAAGCATTTTATAAACTCAGTTGGGATTACATTAAAAATGGTCTCATAGCCTTTGGCTTCAGCCACACCTGGGTTCGATGGATCATGAGTCTCACCTCCCCTTTTCCCTCCATTTTGGTCAATGGCACCCCCTCTGCAACCTTCAACCCCTCAAGAGGCATCAGACAAGGGGACCCTCTCTCTCCCTTTATCTTCATCATTATGGCAGAAGGATTGGGTCGCCTTCTCAAAAGCTTCATCCAGATAGGTGCCCTGCTTGGTTTACCCCTCCATAACTTGCCTCCCTCCTCTCATCAGCAATTTGTGGATGACAATATGATTATGGGTTACCCCTCCGTCCAAGAAGCCCGATCCCTCAAATCCATTCTCGACTCCTTCTTTGAAGCCTCCGGCACAGAGGTCAACCCGGAAAAATCGCAGATCTTCTTCTTTCATACCCCCCCTCTCACTCAGTGCTCTATCGCCCGCATCCTTGGATTCTCCATTGCTTCTCTGCCTTCCAAATACCTGGGAGCCTCGTTGACTGACTCTGCCATCAATCACTCCTCCTAGAGAGCTCTACTGGACAAAATGGAAACACGGTTATCCAACTAGACCCATCGCTCCCTCAACATTGCTAGCCGCCTGGTCCTCATCAAATTTGTCCTGCAATCCCTCCCCATCTATCTCTTCTCAGTACTGGCAGCCCCCAAATGGGTCCTCAAAGCCATGTGCAACTTGCAACGATCTTTTCTATGGGGAGGCACTAAAGAAAAAAAAAAATGGGCCTTAGTCAACTGGAAGGATGTTTGCACCCCTAAAAGTGGATTAGGATTGCGTGACCCGGAGCATAGAAATATCATAATGGGAGCTAGCATCTGGCGGAAATGGGTCTCCAACCCTAACACTCCATGGGCCAACCTATGGGCAGCCAAGTACGCACACTCCTGGCCAAAGGAGGATCTCATAAGATATAACTTAGACACAGGGGGATCCCAAATATGGAAAGCAGCAAACAACCAAAAAAGGATGATACAAAATCACAGCTTCTGCGAGCTGCGAAGTGGTACCCAAGCAAGATTATGGGAGAATTCCTGGCAACAGATGCCAAGCCTTTCCTCCATCTTCCCTAAACCTCTATGGAGTGCAGCTCTCCAAGGAAGGCAAAGACAAAAGTTTCAAGACTTTTGGATGGAAAACACCTCCCAAGGATACATGCAATGGCTACACACAAGCAGATGGCAAGACGACTAGAATAATGAGGGCCATACAAACATCTGGGAGGATCTCAGTACCAAAAGAAAAATTAGAGTAAAGACAGGACCTGACATCCTACGTTGGGGGCATATGCCAAGTGGAAATTACTCAACCAAGGAAGCTTACAACATACTTTATCAGCAGAACCCTAGTCCAGCAGATCTCATCTGGAAAAAGATATGGAAGGCCAATCTGTGGCCTAAAATAGCCACCTTCCTGTGGTTGCTCAGTAAACGATGCATCCTCACATGGGAGAATATTTTGAAGAGGGGGTTTGTAGGACCCTCCAGATGCCCTTTATGTCAAGACAACTCAAAAACCATCGACCACCTGTTAGACCAATGCCCTACTACTAATTTCTTTTGGGACAAAATTGCAATCTTATGTCGTTGTTCCAACCGAGTAAGGGGCAACATCATCAACACCATCAGCAGCTGGCAGGACAATCCATACATCAGCACGCTCCTGAACAGACTCTGGCAGATCATTCCGGGCATCCTCATTTGGAATATCTGGAAGGAAAGAAACAGTCGCATCTTCAAAGAGAAGGCATCCACATCATATTAGCTCTGGGACAGGATCCACGGCAACCTCTCTGAAACTTTGGCCATAGATGCTTGGAGTCAGGAGGACCTCCCCACCTCTACAGCAGAGTGCCACATATGGAACAATTGGCAAATGAGTCTAAACACCCCCCTCGACATCAATACTAGAAGCACAGGTAGAACCCCTGCTCTTGAAAAATGGTCTCCCCCCTCTAACGGCTTCTTCAAATGCAATTTCGATGGTGCGTCCAAAGGAAACCCTAGAAATGCAGGATTTGGAGGCATTATCAGGAACTCTCGAGGAGACCCTCTTAGGATTTACTACGGGAACATAGGTTGGGACAGCAATAATTCAGCAGAGTTGGAGGGGCTTATACAGGGTATTCAAATTGCCATCAAGTTTCATTACTTTCCCCTGGAAATAGAGGGAGATTCGCAAATCATAACTATGGCAGCTACAAAAATCCTCCAAGGAACGACTTCCTCAAAAGTATCCAATAGTTGGAGGCTTGCCCATAAGCTCAAGGTTCTGGAACAGTTGATTCACAACCACAAAGCCATTACTTTTGGCCACGTTCGCAGGAAGGCAAACTCCGTTGCGGATCTCCTTGCGAACAAAGGGGTGGAAAGCAACATTTAGCTGCATCACTCCACCCTAACTTAAGTTGAGGAGGAACCACTCAAATAAGACTGCCTCACTCTCATTCAGAAGGATCTGCTCCCTCCGGATGCAGGTGACAGAACTAACATGCTTGACAATCACATCTCACACACCTCGGAGGACGGAGATCTTTTGCACAGAGCCTCACCTGTTGTAGATCCTTAAACCGTTAGCCATTCACACGAGACTCATAGAATCAGGAATGATGACGAGACGATGGAAATTGCGTCACCTTGCCCAGGGCATCCCTTCGCATCTATCACCATAAATGATCACCATGATTAACCTGTATTGCAGCCATTCCCCTTCCCTCAAGCCTGCTCAGGTGATCGATCACGGCACACCGCTGTGTGCGAGGCCTACTCATTGCTATCCTCCTCGCACACATCCCAGCCCCTTTAAAAATATGAGCTCTCAACCCCTTCCTAGCCACAGTATTTTATCTCTGCCTTTCACCTCTTTACCTTCGCTCTGGCATCACCCTGACTTCAGAAGGCTACGAAGCCCTGTTCTCAGCATTGTGCTGTGTAGTCCCTTCTGGACTACTGCATAAATTGTGTCACCTTACCCAGGACATCCCTTCGCATCTATCACCATAAATGATCACCATGATTAACCTATATTGCAGCCATCCCCCTTCCCTCGAGCCTGCTCAGGTGATCGATCACGGCACACAGCTGCGTGCAAGGCCTACTCATTGATATCCTCCTCGCACACATTCTAGCCCCTTTAAAAATATGAGCTCTCAACCCCTTCCTAGCCATAGTATTTTATCTTTGCCTTTCGCCTCTTTACCTTCGCTCTGGCATCACCCTGACTTCAGAAGGCTGCAAAGCCCTGTTCTCAGCATTGCGCTGTGCAGTCCCTTTTGAGCCACTGCATCCCTTCCTGCGCACCCCCCCCTGCTACTCCCACGCAGCTTGCCCTTCTGTCTCCCCCCTGCCTCTTTGTGTAATGGCCCCCAGACTTCGCCAGAGAACTATCCGAGGTGGACAAAGAGGTGCTCTCCCTGGCCGCTACCACCGTGGTGAGGAAAACCGTCTAGAGTCGATGGAAGGCTCCTCCAGCACTTTTGCACAACAGAGCCTCGAGCCCGTGCAAGATGAAGCAGCCCCTGGGCAAGCTGCGCAGAGAGGAAGGCATGGCCCGCAGAAGTCCACCATCTCTCCCCAGTCGCACCCCTAGCACCACAAAAAATGAGCCATTGTCAGTTCAGGAGAAGGAAGACGATGATTCAGACATTTGGATGATGGATTCCGATGGTATCTGGATGCGTGTCCCTGACGACGTAGATCCAGATTCCCCCCTCCTCTACGCACCGGTCCACAAACCCAGATGTTCATTGGTAGATTCAGAGGAAGCCGCTGCACAGGCACCTGCTTACCCCATTGAGGAGGAGGTCCCCAACAGCGAAGATGAAGACGAAAATTGAGGCCTACGCAGCTTCACAGCTCTTCCATGTTTTTTGTCAAGCTTGCCATCAGTGTTTTTTTGCTACCGCATATTTTGTGTTACTTAGATACACCAGCGCCACTGCGCATAATTTAATTTTCTGTTTTAAGTTTTGTTCGAGTTGTTCCTCCTCTGAGGCAGCCTTGAAACCGCGTAACTAAGGCTGGGATTGGCTAAGCGCAGCTTGCCAAACCAGCCTGTAGCATATGTAAATTCTCTGTTTTCGAATTAATAGAATAAGCCTAACTTACCAAAAAATATATATATAAGAAAAGGGCATGGTGTCCCAACAAGGAATGGGTTTGTGAACAAAGACCCTAGATAAGAAAAGGGAGAGTCCCTTCTCAAGACTAATTAAATTAGATGTTTGTGGCCTCCACATTAAACTTGGTAGTCAATGTTGAAGACCTAGGTTGGCCTTCCTTGTTGCTATTCAAGGTCCTAGGTGACAACATTAACAAATTGAATATTAGAATGACATTATAAGTCAAAGTTGGCAAGGAAAAACTATAAAAAAAGGATCCCAATAACTAAACTAAATTGAGGGTAGAAAGGAGATGGAAAAGGAACGATGAATTATTATGGAAGATTGGAGGACCTTTAAAAGATCACAGGTCTAAGTAACATTAAAGGTCAAGTTTTTATGCCACATTTTCCCCTCACATCTTGAACAAAGGGGAGGAAGAGTGTAATATCCCCAATGGGAAATAAACAGTGATACACAGAAAAACAACAAGCAGCTATATAGAACAAAATGCCGGAACTAGAATATGGAACAAATACACATAAAATGCCAGAACACTAAGCCATTTTATTAATCTGAGAATATATGTATATGGGTACAAAGATAATCAGAATGAGTGCACCTATCCTTGCTCTAGGCAAGTGGAGACTCTCTCAGAAGAAGAAATGGCTGCAACAGAGACTGCGTCCTAGCTGACTGGAGAAACTGCCGTAGAAAACTGCTGCTACAATGCACTGGAGCTAGGGGCTGATCCCCTCACTGGAATGAGCTGAAAACTGGAAGGCTAGCTGAACTCAACCCTCCGGACAAAACCCAGAAATCGTGAAGCAAATGCTCCACCTCCGAAAATCCACCAAATAAACCCCCTCCAGAGAAAACGATGTCTCTCCCAGGAACAACGTAGAAGCCCAAGAAAACGCTGGGAAAAAGGGGCTGAATCCTCCTGCAAAATCTCTGGATGAAATAGCAATCTCCTCAAGGCTGGAAAACGCTGAAACCACTGCCAGATAACCACACAACAATGCTGCTCAACAAAGACTGCGTCCTTCCCAACTGAAACTGTGTCCTCTCTCCTAGACTGCGCAGTCACTCAAAGGGCAGCTCCTCTGCAAAACGTCCACCAGAAATCCATTGCAAATCACTAACTGAAACTGAAGGAAAAACCTTGCTCGAGCAGGCACTCGAAGTCCCCCGGAGCCAAGGGCGAGATCTCCGACCGGAGACACTCAGTTCGCACTAAACAGTGCTGCAGACCGACTAAACAACCGGCGTGCTGAAGTAGACAGAAGTCTAGCTCTCAATATCAATATCATATCAACAACGCCAAATGGAGTGAAAACCCCACCTTATATAGTGCTAGCTCCCTCAAAAACCCTAACTGCGTCCTTCACCTCCTCCTTGACCTGCGCAGTTACCTTAGGGTCAGCGTGAGGCCTCCCCTCATGTGTGTGTGGACCCCCAAGGCCACCCCTTTAAGTCATAACGTTCATCAACTAGGAAAGCACTTTATTTTATTAAAGTGAGATGACCCCCTATTTCTCACTTTATTTATTATTTTAACTAAAGGCGGCAAAACTATACAAAAATGAAATATTCCAATTAGCAGTGCTAATTAGGAATATTACAAAGAGCTCCCAAGAGGAGTTGAAGGCTTGAAGTGAGGAAAATAAATCCTAAACTAAAAGAAGTGCACAAAATTTATACAAAACTAGAAAGTAAAGTGTACAAACTAGTGAATTCATGTGAATTTGGAAAAAAAACTTTATAATGTGAGTAACATGACAACTACAATGGGAAGCACTCCCAACAAATTATCTATTCTACATGAAACTAGCAAATTGTTGCAGAAAAATGAAAAGAAATTTCATGGATGGGAAAGATCACACATAAGAGTCCATAATAGGCTCGGAAACATGAAAGGACACAAAAGGTGGGAATTTCCAAATTTATTAAGGCTAGAGAATAGGGAAAAAGACAAGGGTTTGACTCCCAAAAGAAGAAAAAGGCACACGGGACCAATTGAGAGGATTTGTTGACATTAAACAAAGCAAGATAAATTCAAGGAAACCTCCAATAAACTAATTCAATTAAATGTGTGTCCTACACAGTAAACTGAGTTGTCAAATTCAACACTCTTGGTTTTCCCTCATTTCTGAAAAAGAGTAGCGATGACAGTACTATTTGGATGGTTAATAATATAATGTGACAAGTCAATGCTGGCAAGCGCCAACTATAAAGGACAAGATCAATTAAATAAAGTGTGTGTAGAAAAGGAAATAGAAAAAGAAGAACGATCCAATGTGTAAGGTTGGAGCACCTTGAAAACATCATTGGGCAAAATGTCAAATTTTGTGATATATTTTTACCTACATCAAGCAAACATGTCCTATATAGTGAAAGCATGGTTTCCACCACTAATGAACCCAATTATTTGATTCTTCACCTATATAGTCCTTTCATATGATGGGGTGATGAGGAAGACAAATGACAATTGGGGTGATTATGAAAGCAAGGATGTGCTTCCTTTTTTACCAATTAGTAAACTATATCTTTATTATAACATCATTTATCACAACAAAAATCTTGTTAAGAGAAGGAGAAGAGTGATTAGATAATAAAATTCGAAGGTCTGAAAGTCCAAACGGGAGGGAAAAGAGGCTAAAGGGGGATCAATAGGCCAAAAAAGGGGGCAAGACACCATAAAGAGATGTCATGAGGTCAAAAAAGGGAAATAGTGAGGTTAAAAGGGAGGCCAAGACACCAAACTGGGAAGACATCAAAAGAAGAGGTGAAAGGTTGAAATGGAGGTCAAGTGGTAAAAATGACCTAGCAAGAGCACCAAGCCCCCAAGTTTTTCTTAGCAAACATTTTAGAAAAGAGCCAACGGATTTGTCACTCAAAAAATAGAAAAGGAATAAGAAAAATTCCCCCTAGGCATTAGAGGTACCTAAAAGAAGTTAACTCAAGGCAAGGAAGCTAAAGCAGGAAGGCTTGCACTCAAGGCTCAAAGGGAAAGAAGTGTCAAGAGAAACACATAGCAAAAGTATAAAGGACTAATGCAGGGTTTGGCACACATGGACCACAAACACACTTTTAACTATAAAAGACAATGAATAATGGACAAGGAAAAGGAATGAAGCTATTATGGGAAACGCTACAAGTTCAATGGTTCACATTAATTATGACATAAAAGCATGTCATGGGCAAGGTTAAGACTAAGTTGGGGATGCAAACGGGACTAGGAGGCAAGGCACACAACGACTTTAAGTCAAAAGCTAGCTAGGTTGGGGCACACAATGTGGAGTACGCAAGTGGGGAAGATTTTGCAAGAAAAGGAAAACCAAAGAAGGGAGAATGAGTGGATGGAGGAAGCTTGGAAAAGAAAGTTATACCACTTCCTAGGCTAGTAACAATGATAGGAGGATAGATATAACCTTCATGAACAATCAATGGATCAAAGGAGGTAATGTGGAAAATTAAAGTTGTACAAGGTTCCATGTTATTAATAGTGATAAGAGGATGTATTTTGCCTAAATAAAGCGAGTGTTAAATGGAGTTAGAGGAGGAAGGGTTCATCCAAAGTTAGAGGTGCACTAAGTTCGGCAGAGGGACCCACATGTGAAGCTTCTGAATGAAGTCTCCTCAAAGAGAGTTGGGTTTCCGTCCAACACTCACCAATCACCCGAGGGTTTCCGTCCTGGGGCTACCAATGAAGTAGAGAACCACGTCTCAAACCTCTCACATAAGAAAATGATCTAATCCAAAGATATCCCTCAATGGCCTCCTCCCTTTTTATAGACTGGATCTCTGTAGAGCCTTATTTTATTATTATTTTATTCATGGAGCACTTTTCCCTCTTATTAAAATATTCATTTTTAATGCATAAAAGAGTAAATCGGCTACCACGTCTCCTCTAGTCACTGAAACTCTTGTCCAACCGTCCCATCATGTAGGTATCCTTGTCCCGGCTCCAATGAGCTATTACACTAAGGTGATCTATCATGTATTCCTCCCGGAATACCACCTTGAGCGTAATTAACTGAGTTAAGCCCAAAAATAACTCAATTTTCCAAAAGTTGTCGGAATGCACCGGAACAAAAGGCAAGCTGCTCGGATGATGGAATATATCAAGCGAATGCCACCTAACCACATAGAAACTCCTCAAAACGCCTCCAAAAATCCCCTGGGCCCACTAATGACACCAACCTGTACCTGTGACCTGTCTGCTCCTAACTCTGGAAGTCCATCCTAGCCCTGCCATAGGTGACACCAAAAAAAGGAATATTATAGACCTTTCGCCCCAAGATTGCTTGACCTCAAGCAATCCAAATATGTGGGCCACCCTGTTGGCCCGATGCAACTGAGACCCAATGCCCGAATCCCATACAAACCTCTGGGTGCTACTATGCACCTATGTCAAACCACCCGAAATAGACCCCTCAATGCCAGTATCCCAAACTGATCTCTCACAAGACCTGTCATCAAACAATCCTCCCGAATCCTAACGCCACCATGGCCAAACATTGCCCAAGTCCCGCGGCTTGGACTACGCACTGCCTCTGGCTATAGCTGATACCCCATGAAGTGAAGTCCACCAACAAGCATCAATGCTCCTTGGCCCCTGTTGTGTTGTACCTCTAACTGTATAAGCTGCCCCACCAACTACGTACCAACTCATCACCTCTCTCCAATCCAAGTCCTGGCTCAATCCAATGTTGATCCTGCTCTCCTGAAAACGGGATGGCATGCTGAAGAAATGACGACCTGTGCCCCACTGCCCGCTGGAATTCGTAGCATATGCTATGTCCAAGGGCCCCTACTCCGCTGTGCTCCCTATGAAGAAGATCGTACCATCAAGAACCAACTCATGATCTCCCGCCAATCTATCCTGGAAGAAGAATCCAATGTAGTGACAACTGTATACGGAACATGCCAGGAGTGTTGTCGCCAGTCCGTAATCAACTCACGCTGCTCTGTCCCATTTGCCGACAAGATCTGCCTGCAGAAGAAGGCCCTTCTCTCTATAATGGGCCAAAGTGGGCAAGATATGTTGCAAGCCCCATCGATGTACTCCGGGAGAGTGCTACTCCCTGAAAGTACTGCAGCTCTGCTGACTACATGTGCATCTATCTGCACCTCATCAATGTGTCGGCCCAAAGATGGATGCTCCACCATATCCAACAGCTCCTCCCTCTCCTGATCAGGAATTTAATGCTCCTGCTGTCCATTAGCCTCCTGCAAAACTATCCCATCAACCTCCAACATCTCCAGAGGATATGGATCTTCAACTGCTGTCACCGTACTCGATGTCTGTGCATCTGAATGCTCCTCCTCACTGGTTGACCCCAATGTTAGCCGCATATCCATCATAGACTCAATGTGAGCCTCAATTCGGCTCTCCCCCAAAGGACTATCATTCTTGATGTGCGTAGTATCCTCCTCTACTGACTCATGCTCCATCATATGCTGCTCCGGTTGAATCATCACAAGTGACTCATCAACCTGAGTATCTCTCATAGAGTCACCTGACTTCTCACCCTGCACACTGGAATACGGCTTTGGCCTACTGTCATCATCTCTGCATGACTACTCTTGCTCCCTAGAAGCATCCTCATATGATCCCATGGACTCCTCTAAAGAAGAGTCCTCACCCTGGCATACAGAAGGAATGCCCTTCTATTCTGCCTCCACCACATCATTTGCATCACTCAAGCATGAGTGATCAGGCCCCCAAGGTCCTTTGCAAATGAAGCAAAGTCCCTTCCTCCTTAGGTCGTTTCTGCTGCCTGATCCACCAAACTGAAGCAGCTCCTCCCTAGTCAACTGTCTCTAGAATATCCCAATATTCTGTTCAACCAACCCTTGGGCTAGCTCATAAGCAACATGTGAGACCAACTGCTCTCTCCTCCAAATGATCAACAACCTGGTCTGCAACTCTCGGCAAATGGTCTCACAATCTCTCATACATGACGACAGGATGGACTGCAAGTGTGCTATGACGGTGTCAGGATGATGTCTCATAATGCTGAAGAAGCATCGAAACATCTGCAGAATCAAGTCATCACACTCAAAATCAAACATGCTGACATACGTCTCAAATGTGGCCATACTCCCTAAAATCTCAAGCTTCATCCCGAAGGTAGAGCATGCATTGTTGCCCAAAACCTGAAAATTTTCTACTATCAGTCTGAAAACTCTCTTCATAACATCATCATTGTAGGGAGGAAAGGGTGCTTCTGTCCTCAAAATATCACTGAAACAAGAGGCAGCTATAAGCTTACTCTCTCACTTGGATGTTCCAAGAATCTGGCTTGTACCAATGCAAGCATAGATGGCTCCAAAGCCCAATTTAAACTCCAATCAGATTGCTCTATCTTTGAAAGACGGGATTCCAGTCTCTCGAACATGGGAAAGTCATTTTTTGATCTTCCATTCTTTAAGTCCATCCGAAGTGCATAAAGCCAATTTCCCACTTCTCTCTCCTTTTGTAAATTCCTCGGGTGCCTTTGTTGGAGCAAATTATGTACCTCCTTGGAGAAGGGTCTGTTGTTTTACTTCAAGGAACTAACTTCTGCATTGTTTAATATTTTTGGTCTTTGGTTTAGATCGCAACCCACTGAGGCACTGCTATGTTGATTTAGGAGTTGTTTTAAAAACTTCATTGTTTCAACGACATATATGGAAGTAACAGTGGTTTAGCTGGACTTGCACAAGGCAAGCTACAAGCACCAGGTGATGAGTGCAAGCAAATACAACCGCTCCAATAGCAAGCTCCTCCAAAAACTGCACTGTTGCTCTAAGACTACATTGTTGTCTAACTTCAGCCTGTGATTTACCCACTGAAAACTGCTCAAAAAATTCTAGGAATTTGGGAAGGTGATCCTTGCCCAAAACCCAGAAAAACCCAGAAAGGGTTTCCTCTAATTCCAACCTTCAAAATCTGACCCTTTGTAGTTTGGCCCTCTTTCAATTTCGTTTTCTGGCACTGCAGTTGCTACTGTCAATCGTTGCTCTACAAAATACCAACCAACCTCCTCAAATGGCTCTCCTATCAATCTCCCAACACCCCAGCTCTAAAATCCCACCAATGAAGCTCCCACAAATGAGCCTCCTCCAATGACTACGTAGGCCCTTCTAACCAGAATAGCTAAGATGAAAGTTGGACTCCGAGATAATATGCTGCACAGCTATGTTGGCCCTCAAATCTAGAATTTTGGCCAAATTTTTCGTTTTTCGAATCCATCTACGGTTTTCATAATAAAATTCGTATAGAATAGCCAACACAATTTTTTCTGGGAATAATCCCGAACCATAATAGCTACAACTGAAAATTGGAAACCCGCAAGATGATCCAAGATTGAAGCTCTAATACCACTGTAATATCCCCAAATGGGATATTTTACTAATTTTGCATAAATCACACTAACCCAGCATTTTACCATAAAATTACTAAATTAATAAACAAAAGATTGCCATGTAAAATAAAACACATAAGCACTGCAATCTGTCAACACATTGAATAGGAAGAATCTTAGCATTTTTATTATAGATAATAACTAGGGTTACAAATATATCTGACCCAAAAAGAGCTGAGATGGAGAACTGGCCATCAATATGAACTGTTGCACTGTGTTGGCCTCCAAAACTGAACTGCTACACTCTCCCTCCGGCAACAACTACCACTGAATCCACTGAAGCACTCGTTGAAGATCAAAATGATCCTCACTCCAATATCTCTGAATCTCTGCAAAAATTCTGAATGAAGTATCCTCAAAGAGAGTTGGGTTTCCATCCAACACTCACCAATCACCCGAGGGTTTCCGTCCTGGGGCCACCAATGAAGTAGAAAACCACGTCTCAAACCTCTCACATAAGAAAATGATCTAATCCAAAGATATCCCTCAATGGCCTCCTCCATTTCTTTTATAGATCTCTTGGATCCTTCTAGAGCCTTATTTTATTATTATTTTATTCATGGAACACTTTTCCCTCTTATTAAAATATTCATTTTTAATGCATAAAAGAGTAAATCGGCTACCACATCTCCTCTGGTCACAAAAGTATTTTCCAATTGTCCCATCATGTAGGTATCCTCGTCCCGGTTCCAATGAGCTATTACACTAAGGTGTTCTATCATGTATTCCTCTCGGAATGCCACCTTGAGCGTAATTAACAGTTAAGCCCAAAAATAACACAATTTTCTAAAAGTTGTCGGAATGCACTGAAACGAAAGGCAAGCTACTCGAATGATAGAATATATCAAGCGAATGCCACCTTGAGCGTAATTAACTGTTCAACCCAAAAATAACTCAATTTTCCGAAAGTCGTCGAAATGCACCGAAATGAAAAGCAAGTTGCTCGGATGATGGAATATATCAAGAAAATGCCACCCGACCACATAGAAACTACTCAAAACTCCTCCAAAAAGCCCCTGGGCCCGCTGATGACACCAACCTGTACCTGTGACCTGTCTGCTCCAACTCTGGAAGTCCATCCTAGCCCTGTCATAGGTGACACCAAAAAAGGGAACATTACACTAAGTGGCAGCTTTAGCAGGGGATGGATGAGTTCATTTCCAAATTTGAGAAGGCATTATTGCTCATAACTTGCACGGAAAGCTCAATAGGCACTAGCATATGGTACTTTGATAGTGGAGCATCCCATTATATGACTAGGAACAAGGAATATTTCATCCAACTAACATAGAACGACATAAAGTTTCACATTGAGCTAGGAGATGATGGCAGGTACTTGACCAAGGATTTAAGAACTGTTAGGTTTGAGAGGGTTTCTAGTAACCCTCTTCATCTCAAGGATGTCCTCTACGTTCCAGGTCTTAAGAAGAACCTTGTTTCAGCTTCAACCCTATAGGACAAGGGTTATGAGGTTACCTTCAACATAGGAAAGGCCTTCATCAAGCCTCTCAATTCCAGAGTAGTGAAACAGATTGGAGCGAGACTAAAAAGCATCTATAGTCTACAGTTTGAGACAGCTGCAACCTTGACCAGCAGAGAGGACCATGTGTAGGGTTGAGACCTTAGGGAGCTATGGCACAAGTGTATGGGCCACTTACCATGAAGTGCTAAAAATATAGGGAGATAGCCACAAGGTTTCCACAGTGCAACACGAACCAACATGACACCTGCAAGGGTTGCACATCTGGCAAGTATGCCAAGACGTCCTTTACCAACGGTGACAAACGAGACAAGGGAATCCTCGACTTGCTTCATTCAGACGTTTGTGGTACATTCTCTTCTCCATCCCTCATGGGATACAGTTACTACGTCACCTTCATTGATGGCCATTCGAGGAAGACGTGGAACTTCTTCATGAAGAAGAAAGACGAGGTGTTCTTGAAGTTCCTAGAGTTCAAAGTCTTGGTGGAGAACCAGATAGGAAAGAATCTCAAAGCGCTAAGATCAGATAATTGTGGGGAATACATCTCCAATGCCTTCAAGGATTTGTGTGCCAAGGAAAGCATCAAGAGGGAGCTCACCACACCCTATCACCCTTAGCAGAATGTGGTGGCAGAGTAGAAGAAGTATTGTTGGAGCAACTAAGGCCACATTGCATGACCAGGGATCTACCATAATTTCTTTTGGCAGACGCATGCAACACTGTAGTCTTTCTACGGAACAAGAGTCCACATAAGGTGCTTCGATGAGTTACACCAAAGGAGGCATTCACCAACAAGAACCAAACATTTCTCACTTCTGGATTTTTGGAAATTTGATTTAATACCATGTTCCTTCAAGGAGTCAAAAGAAGTTGGAGCCTACAATAGAAAATGGATTTTTTGTGGGATACAATGATACATCCAAGAAGTACAGGATGTATGTACCAACACTAAAGAAGACAATTATCAAGCGTGATGTCAAGTTTGACGAGGAAAGGGCTCTCAAGAAGTCCTTGAAACGTGAGCAGGCAGGCTACAACACAAATGGAGGAGCTGCAATCTCCAAAGCAGGAGGCTCAACCAACTCCTGGGACCATGTCATAGCCAGTTGTTGGCAAGTCATACAGCAACCAAATGAGGAGGTAACACAAGAGGAGGGAGAGGAGAAAGCAGGGCCCACTC
The DNA here is from genome assembly GCA_034641835.2 of Pinus albicaulis. NCBI lineage: Eukaryota > Viridiplantae > Streptophyta > Pinopsida > Pinales > Pinaceae > Pinus > Pinus albicaulis. The sequence goes on from CM076578.1 coordinate 453,545,293, forward strand.
CAATAGTGACACCTAGCATAGGCAAAAGAAAGTCGAGATGGTTATATGGCAAAGCAAACAACCACATAGATACACAGGTTATATAGCATTGATGACTGAGTCCTCGAACTCAAAGCCTTCTTGCCATAAGGAAGCAACCTCTCAACAGATTTGGTGAGATGCCATGGTGGAAGAGTATTCTTCTATTATACAAAATGATGTCTCAAAGATTGTGCCAAGGCCAAAGGGTTGATATGTGATTGGATCCCAATGGGTCTACAAGATTAAGTACAAAGTTGACAGGAGTGTGGAGAAGTACAAGGCTGATTCATAGCCAAAAGGGTTCTCTCAAGTGGAGGGCATTGACTACGATGAGACTTTTGCAACCATGGCTCACTATTCATCCATTAGGACCACTTTAGCACTTGCAGCACAAATGGGGTGGAAGATCCACCAAATGGACGTGAAGATTTCCTTCCTTAATGGAGTTGTTGAGGAAGAGATTTACATTGAGTAGTCAGAGGGGTTTGAAGCACATATCAGGGAGACGCATGTGTGCAGGCTCAAGAGAGCTCTATATGGGCTCAAGTAGGCCTTGCGAGCGTGGTACTCTCGCAATGACAACTATCTTTTGGGATTGGGCTTCACCAAGAGTGAAATTGACCCTAACCTATGCTACAATGTGGATGGGGGGCAACCTCTCATTCTTGTGTTGTACATATAAAAGCTCACACTGATAGGGGACAAGAAGCTCATCAGTAACTGCAAGAAGGATCTTGCAGCATAGTTTTGACATGAAGGATATAAGGCTTATGCACTATTTCCTTACGTTGGAGGTATGGCAGGGTAATGGACAAATTTTCTTAGGACAGGGCAAGTACACTCTAGAGATTCTCAAGAGGTCTCGCATGCAAGATTGCAGGCCCATGCCCACATCTCTAGTGACAAACTGGAGGAAGGTAGACACTAGCAAAGCAGAGCAAGTTGATGCCACACTTTACAGACAATTGATTGGATCATTGATGTATCTTGTGAACACGCGACCTGACATCTGTTATGCAGTGAACTAGTTGAGCTAGTTCATGGTAAAACCTACTAGAGTGCACTGGGTTGCTACCAAACATATCCTCGGGTACCTCAAAGGCACAGTGGATTATGGTTTGTTGTATAGACAAGTTCATGGAGTGAAGCTCGAAGGCTTCACAAATGTAGATTGGGAAGAAGGTTCCATAGACAAGAAAAGTACTTCAGGTTGCACCTTCAGTGTTGGGTCAGCAATTGTTTTTTGGTTTAGCAGAAAGCAAAGATCAGTGGCATTGAGCTTAGCCTAGGTTGAATACATGTCTTCCAGCTTGGCAGCTTGTGAGGCTATCTGGTTGAGGAAGTTGCTTGTTGGGCTTTTCAGTAACAGGTTGGCGCCTACAATCATACACAGTGTCCACTAAAGTTGCATTAAGCTTTCTAAAATTTCAATATTCCATGACCGTTCCAAGCACATCGAGATCCAGTACCACCATATCAAAGATTTTGTTCAGAGGGGCAAGATCAAAATTCAGTACCTTCCTACAACAAAGCAGACAATGGACATATTGACCAAAGCTTTGCCTAGAGGGAACTTTGTTCATTTTAGGGACAAACTGGGTGTAGTTCAGAACACCTTCCTCTCTAAGAGGGAGTGTTAAATGGAGTTAGAGGAGGAACGGTTCAGCCAAAGTTAGAGGTGTGCTAAGTTTGGTAGAGGGACCGACATGTGGACCGAGGCGTAGTTATACTTTAACAATCTTAGCCATCCAAGAGATCTAATCTTAGCCATCCAAGAGATCTAATCTCAGCCCTTCATGGTAGTGGTGGGCCCAGGTTGACTTCTAAGAAGGAAAAAGGGTGCTCAAATGGTTCATTCAAGCACTAGAGACTTGGTGGAAAAAGGTAGCAAGCAGAGAACACTTCAGGCTAGGGTTTCAACGAACTAGGGCTTCAAGTCAGCGAACTTAAGGGAGAAAGAGAGACACAAAAAACTCATATCTTATCCAGCATCCATAATACTTTGGGCAGGTTGTGTTTAAGGAACAGAAGGGGCCATACTCAGGTCGTATTTAGCCGTACAGACTTGTATAGTGTGCAGGCTAACTAGTTCGTGAGGCTGAGCAAGGGTGTCTAGGCATGATGAGTAATTTGTTGGGCCAAAGGGAATTTTTCCTTTCTTTGTAATATTTTCTTAACAATACTTTTGCTGAAGCAGCCTAATAAAAGCCACCAAGTTTGCAAATTTTCCCCAGTTGGTGTTTTCTGGGTAAAATTTATTGTGTACAGTTTTATGGTGTGTTTGTCTTCATTTGTTCCTTATTTTTTGTTGCATGATAGTTTGAAAACTTAGTATATTTGTGGATTGAAGTTACAGTTCAGTTTTCAACATTTTTCTTAACATAGTTCACAAACTAGATTGCTGAGTTTTAAAGGAAAACTAACAAGGAGCTACTAAACTACCCCTTTTCCTAAAAGACATATAGAATAAGAAAAAAAGAAAGAGGGAGCAAAACAATGTAGTAGGGGATTCCCCTACAAAATTTAAAAACATACAAAGAGAGCAAATAAAGGAGAAATAAGGAGCAATTAGAGTAGCGAGGCTAGCTAAGTATCAAGGATTGTAGCGAAAATTGTTTAACAAATCAAGAGAAAGGAAAGGAGACCCCATCAAGATGGCGGGGAATAGGAATGCCAATTTGTTAGGTAACAACAATGCCTATAAAAAAGAGGCAACACATAAGAAATCCGATGCATCCAAGAGAGGTGGAGAGAAACAAGGTCCCCAACTGAAAAAGAACAAGATGGCCTCTTAATCAATTGTCAAAAGAATCCAATGTGGACTTGAGACAAGAACAACTTAAATAATGAACTAGCTCAAGACTCTAAAGTGGGACGATAGTGAAGTAAAAAAAATGTAATAAATAGTTCAATGGTCAAAATAGTTGTACTTGTTTCAATGTATTTCGCTATATGTTTTACATGTTTTGCATATGCCATGGTAAAAGAAAATTAAATGCTTCAATCATCTAACTCCTTTCATGTTAGCCTATTTAGTAAGCTTAGACAAGTTAGCAAAAGTACAAAAGCAATATAAGGGAGATAAAATCCTTTGCAATCATTGAAATATATCTCAAACAAAATTTAATTGGTTCCTTAAGCTAGTATATTTGAGTATTTTGTATGAAATATAATTCTCCTCATTCTACTAGATATGTGCACCACATAATCCAGACTCTCACACATAGCAGCACTCACCAACATCATCCCAATCATGACCACAAACCCACACTATTTTGTTACCTAAGGAGGGAATATGGGTTGCTAAGGAATCAGGGACATCGAGGAGTCTTTGGGGAAGCATCTAAAATAAAGGAACAAAATGAAAAGTCTTTGCGGGAAGCATTCCAAAAATGAAGAAACAAAATGAAATTTGACATATAGAGTACATGACATTAATATACTTACATAGTTGGCCAATGTAATCATCTATAATCATCTAACTTCCACTTAACCTTGCTTCTAGTGTCATATAGTTCTTTTAGTGAAATTTCACTCACAGATTTCTAAATAATAAATTTCAATACCAAATAAATTAATAGAAAACTGGCGAAACGGAGAATAACCATATAACCTACCTGATTCAAAGTTGTACTTTGATCGTATTCTTCATCATCATCTCTCCTTCCTCGAAATGCGATCTCATCTCTACAACCACTGCAAACAAATATTGAAAAGAAATTAGTTTCTGGGACAATTCTGATTATATATAAATGATATAATGAACCCAAACAAACAAACAAACCTACCTAGGGAAAAAATCAGGTAGCTCTTAGGTTGAAACAGAAACATCCATTGTCTCATCTTCTTTCTCAATGGCAAAAACCTATTGCAAATGAGAGCTCAATTCAAACCATCAATCAAGCCAAAACAAATTAAATGCAAACAAGTGTCATTCTAAAAGCAAAATAATCAATAAAAAAATTTAAACAACACTTACAAAACTCTTACGGCCCTGGATATTCTAATCCAGGGGCCAAATCAGCTATCAAGCTCCTCCACTCCAATGGGTTTCTTCTCTACGCTTCTTTCTTCTGTTCTAGTATACATCCTGCAACAAAATAAAATCCCCCAAGCAAACAAATGCAGCCACACAAGAAACACAACTCAGAACTAAACAAATTATCTATAGGACAGTCCACTAACCTTATTTGTGAATCATCTTTACTGAAAGTTGGCAGAACAGATTTCTAAGTAGTTATTTTATTTCTTTAGTGAAAGTTGGCAGAGGAGATTTCTAAGAAGTTATTTTACTACTGTTTAGTAAGACTTTCTCGTTGGGTTAGCCCCATCTTGAACAGAGTTAGCGGCTGACTTAGATGGAAAGTAAGAAAAAGGATGTACAAGGACATACTTACGCCAACTTCACAAAAATGAGCAGGAAAAGACCTCACGTAAGCCACCACGATGTTGTGATTTCATACCCTCTCCTCAATTTCACTACAAAATAAGTACGAAAGGCCCTCGTGTCCTCTTTTTCCTCCAAGCGACCAAAGTAAGTATTCTCCGTCCTTTCCCCTGCAACCCAAGTATTTTTCGCCCTTTCTACTGCAATTCCAGCTTAAATGATTTGTGAGAGGGAGAGAGAAATATATGGTCACGAGCCCCACTGTTCACTGCTTTACATATTACAATTCAATTCCTTGTAGCGAGCCCCACTGGTCACTGCTTTACATATTACAAATAAGTAACCAATAAGCAAACAACTGCCAAAAAGTATGAAAAACTGCAGATAATCTATATCAAGAAGACCATAGGATAATAATTGCTGCTCTAGGAAAACAATTAGAACCCTTGAGAGTCTGAACTAATAAAATAAAACGCTTAACCTTTCGTACCTTAGCAAGAATACAATAAAACAACTAATCTGGGCTTTATACAACAAAATAAAATAAAAATGCCCCAACAAAGGATGCGCACAGGGAAATACGGAATAAATTAATGTTAATCCTCATCCTCTGCAGTGTTAGATGCTTACATGGGGGATCCGGGTTTGATGTTTACATGGGGCACCCTTATCAATTATAGTTTCATGACATAACTCAATCGTAAGTAAACAGAGAAATGATCGAATGCTTGTCGACAAACTGAGCAAATTTCTACCTGCCAGAGAGAAAGACCGAATGATTTATGAGAAAGAATAGGTGCTCACCTACCCTAATAGATGAACGAAGCAAAAAGGTTTACGAACGTCCTTTGGCACGTTCGAATTCTTGTCCTGCGTGTTGACGCCCCAAATTCACTGCAAAACTTTCCCCAAAATTCACTACAAAACTTTTAAGCACTGCCTTAGAAATATTTGACAGAGAGGAATCAGAAGGATAAACAGATAACAAAAGATGAAACATAAAGCATCTTCAGAAATCGTAGTTTCTCGTCTCATATTCTCCCTCCGTGGTGAACTTATTTTTCCCTGTTGCAAAATTATTATGCAGTTCAAAACTATTAAGCTAGAGCTGACAAATAAACTAAAAGTACAATCTCTAAGGTGAAAGCCCTTGGGATTTACCACGGCTTCAATGTAAAATGGAAATAATGAATAAAAGCTGTTGAACAGTTTGGCTTTTATACATAGCCATTATCTACCACGAGGCTTTTCACTGTACAAACTTGTTAGTAAAAACTATATGTATATATTTAAAAACAAACGCATACCTGCTCCTCCACTTCAATGGATAACAAGGGTTTTGCCTCTAGCGATTCTTCTCCTCCACATAAGAACAACAAAATGAAATTCCACAGGCAAACAATGCAGAGACACTGGAAAAAAATACTTACTACAATCAAACCAACGAAAATAAAAAAGCTTTAAAACCCAAATTTATGCATGGCCATGCAATGTAAGAAGAAACAAACATAGTCAGAAAAAATGGCAAACCAATGCAATGCAGAGTACGAAAGAAAAAGATGAAACTAAAGTGAGAACGTTGCTCATGTGTATAAGAGATTGTATTCTATTTTCACTTTTACACCGTCACAATCGCTCTGAATTGCTAGCTTTTCGGGACTGGGAGCAACCACGCCATCAACATCCCTCTTTCCATGCAAAATTTGAATGCTCTGCTTTTGTATATATTCCGTAAATATGAATTTTATTTCTTCCACCCTCTGTTCGGCGTTGTTTTATGTTAATTTGAACATATTTTTCAGAAACCCCATTTGCCAGTGGAAAAAGTAGGGGAATATTTCACCGGCTAGTTTAATCAAGGGAATGGCATTTTACTTATGGAGTTGCATGCAATAGTATGGACGTATGGATGGTAGTTTGTTTTTTTTTTACACTTGCGTTAAAAAAATTTAAAAAATAGATAATTGGAGTGTTTGAATTGCATTTTTATGATAGAAATGGATTTGGCACCATCAAAAAAATCTTTGGGCAAAACACTGAAGTTTAATGACTTTAACAAGATTATCTTGAATTTTTTATAATTATACCAGAATTTCTAAGTTATTCTGTAAATATTTTAAACTAAGACTTCAGCTTTTTTTTTTTTAATTGGAAATTATCTGTAATTATTTGTTCTGACATTTTATTTCATTGATAAATTAAATATTTGTAATTATTATGGAAATGGTTGGTTTTGGAATTTTGCTTATTCTTTATCTGTAATTATTTGTTATGATATTTTATTTAATTGGAAAATTAAATATCTGTAATTATTATGCAAATGGTAGGTTTTTTTTGAATGTTTTTATGTTATATATTTTAATTAATAATTTAAATTTTTTACCAAGATGGATACAAAGTCTTAAAAATTTTAATTTAAATTAACTATATTGAAGATATAATTTTTTTTAAAGATTAATAGTTTTGATAATTTAGATTCATGAATATAAATATTTTAATTTAAATTAATTATATAAAAAAAATTTAAAAAATTTATATATATTAATTAATAATTTAATTTTTTTATTAAAATGGATATAAAGTCTTGTAATTTTTAATTTAAATTAATTATATTGAAGCTATAATTTTTTTTAAAGATTAATATTTTTCATTGTTATAAGTATAAATTTTTTAATTTAAATTAATTATATTTTTTAATTAATAATTTATTTATTTCATTAAAATAAATATAAAGTTTTGAAATTTTTAATTTAAATTAATTATATTGAAGCTATAATTTTTTTTAAAGATTAATAGTTTTGATAATTTAGATTATTATTACAATTTTAAATTTTTTAATTTAAATTAATTATATCACCTGTACCTATCGTTCTATTTTTTGCCTTATGTACTCGCCCTTGCTAGTGTTGCCAGATGTTGTACTTGAAACTGCTCTTTGCCTGGGGCAGTGCCCTTTGTTCTATGAATATGTTTGATACAATAATAGTTTTCATAAGTTGCAATGATGAGATTCTAAGAATTTGGGGGATTAATTTTATATGTTTCACAACATGGCGTCTGACTTGCAGTTGAGAAAATAAGTGAAATGAGGGGGCTAGTGAACCGTGTTGCAGTTGAGAAAATAAGTGAAATGAGGCGGCTAGTGAACCGTGTGCTCCTCTGGACGGACCATCAACACGGTTTGGCATTGGTTGTAAGCGTTTCAACAAATTGGAACTTAAATGTGGTTTTGAGTGGCTGTTTCTAATTATAGGAAATATTCAAAAATGAGGGAATAAAATAAAATTTAAGAGTTGTCTATCAACGCAACTGAATAGTCTGGGACATTAATATATTTAATAAATAGTTGTTTAGCCGTAATTATTTAATTTATAGGTAATTTTGTTTCTAATATCATTTTGGGTTTTTTTTTTAAAATTGCATGGATGACTTTCTAAATAATAATTTTCAAAATGAAATTATAAGTGAACAATTGAAAGAATGTTTACCTATCTAATTAAGGCTTGTAGTATCTCTTCTTTCAACATGTGACCTCATCTTTATAAATTTATGTACCATTTTCATTATATATATAAATAATATATTTAACCTAAACCAACAAACTTTATGTACCATTTTCATTATATATATAAATAATATATTTAACCTAAACCAACAAACTTGCAAATCATGTGGCTTTCGGCATGAACAAAAACATTTATGATCTTATCTATTTACTCAATGGCAAACCCTTGTAACCTATTGCAACTTAGATTTCAATTCAAACCATAAATTAAACCAAAAACAAATAAACAAACACTTTCAAATAAATTAAAAACAAATCAACATTATTTTAAAATCAAAATAATCAATAAAAAAATTTAACCAATTAAAAAATAATCAATAAAAAAAATAACACTTCATTATACTCTTACTCTTACGATACCATTCAGCCAATAGGTAAAATCAGCTTATCAAGCTCTCCTCCACTCCAATGAGTTAGTTTCTTCTCTGCCTATTTTTCTTTTATTCTGCAATACATCATGCAATAAAATAAAATCCCGAAACAAACAAACCCAACCAACACAAGTAACACAACTCCAAATCAGTGAATCATCTAGTGGACTTCCAGCTAATCTAGCTGATTAGAAATCTTACTTAAGAATCCTCTTTAATGAAATTTTGCTAAATAAATTTATAAATAATCTTTTTTAATGAAATTTTGCTAAACAAATTTATAAATAATTATTATACAATGATTAGGAAAATTTTTCATAAGCTAATTCTCTCTTGGATAGGGTTAGCCGTTGACCTAAAATGGAACATAACTGGACTATAGTTGTTTTCGCTGGAATCTGGTAAAAAAAAAATTCAAAAATCAAATAGTTGTAAAGTGTTTGAATTGCATTTTTAACACTATCAAAAACCCTTAAAACACCCAAAATACTAAAATTTAACAACTATAAACAAAATTCTAATAAATCTTTGCCAAAAATTTTCAAAATCTTACCAAAAATTTTGAGTTATTCTAAAATGTTTTTAAAATTTTGAATTATTCGATAGATTTTTAAAACTACGGATAAGAAAAAGACTTTACCTATTCCAAAATGAGTAAAAAAATACCTCATGTAGACAGCTGAGATGTCTTGAACTCCTAAACCCTTCACGCTCTCCTCAATTTCAGAGACAATAAGCATGGAAGGCCCTCGTGTCCTCTTCTTCCTCCAAGCGACCAAAGTACTATTCTTCGTCTTTTCTCCTTCGTCTTTCTCCTGTAACTCCACTGCCAACCAGCAAGTATTATTGGTCCTTTCTCCTGCAATTCCGCTACAAACCATTTGTGAGAGGGAGACTAGACAAACATATAATCATGACTCAAATAAACCAAAACAAACATGAACTCTACCATGTTCAAGTGTGGCCCCTTTACCTGTTTCAAACACTTAACCAATAAACAAGCAACTAAAACCCTGATTGATTATGGCTTCTGGACACAACACAATTGTAAGTAGACAGAAAAATGATAGAATGCGTGTACACATAGATTGACAGAAGAATTTGTACCTTCAGAGAGCGTAATCGAAAGCTTTTTCTCTTTTTGAGACATGGAGAAAGAAGAATTGTACTCACCTAACCTGATAGAATTAATGGGGCAAAAAGGTGTGCGAACATCTTCTGGCACGTTCGAATTCTTGTCCTGTGTGTTGTGACTCGTCTCATCAAACAAATTCAGAAGGCATTGTCTACGGAGGATACAGATTCGCCTGGACCATATTTTCCTCAAGGGAATTTAGTAGAAATTTCAAAAAAACAGAATGCAGGAAGGAATGTTTGAATAGTTGTTTTAGAGTGGAAATAGATTCAGTATTATCGGTTAGAATATCCAAAATCTGAATCCTCAAGTTCTTAGAATCTACATTTTCAAAGATTTCTGCCAAATTTTATTATAATCTTCCCAAAATTTACATTATTTTCTAAATTAATTTGTAAGTTTTTTTTAAAACCTATTCACCTCTTCTCATATTTTCCCTCAGGCCAATAATTCTCTTCACCTGTTGCTAAATAATTAAGCAGGTCAGAATGACCCCGAAAAAAGGTGCGCACAGGAAATACCGAATAAATTAACGTGAAGCCTCCTCCTCTAGGGTGTGTGTTAGCTGTTTACCTGGGGCATCCTTATCGATTATAGGTTCAGGGCATAACTCAATTGTAAGTAAACAGAGAAATGATCCAATGCTTGCCGACTTAGACCGACGGAATCATGAATGTGTACCTGCGGACAGAGTATACCCGGAATGACAGAATGATTTCTTCCTTTTAGAAAAACTGAGAAAGAAGAATCGGTACTTACCTACCCTAATCCAATGAACCAGCGAAAAGGTGTACTAACATCCTTTGGCACATTCCAATTCTTGTCATGAGTGTCGCTTATCACCCCAAATTCACTGCAAAACTTTTAAACGACACCTTAGAAATATTTGACAGAGCGGACTGAGATGGATAAATACACATAGAAATAAGAGAGAAACACAAAACACAAGACAAATTCAGAAACCGAAATTCCTCGTCTCATATTCGCCCTCCATGACGAACCTCTCTTCACCTGTTACGCAATTATATTTAACCAGACCAAAACCATTAAGCAAGAACTGCCAAATAAACGAAAAGTATAATATCTACGGTGAAAGTCGTTGGGATTTTCCACGGCTTCACTGTGAAATGGAAATAATGAATAAAAACTATTCAACAGTTTGGGTTCTATGCATAGCCATTAGCTACCAGGTTGCTTTTCACTGTACAGACTTGTTATATATCGATTTTTCTGCTGTGCATAACAGCAAACACACAGGAGAAAAAAAAAAATGCACACACATCAATTACAATCAAAGCAACAAGATAAAAAAAAACTGTAACCCAAAATGCATGGCCATGCAATAGAGGAAACACACACACAAACAGAAAAACCAATGAAATGCAGAATAAAGAAAAAGAAGAGATGAAAGTGAGAACGTCTCTGAGAGATTGTCTTATATTCTCACTTTCAAACGGTCACAATCGTTGTGAACTGATTGCTTTTTCACAGGAGGAGCGGACACGCCATGCCTTTTGAGACCTCCATCCAAAATTTGAATTCCTCTGCTTTTCTCGAGATGCAGCAAATAGGGTTTTTATTTCTTCCCAGCTCTGTTTATCATTGTTTTAATTTGGTTTTTATTTCTTCCAAGCTCTGTTTATCATTGTTTTAATTTGAATATATTTTTCATTATTAGAAACCCCAGCCCGTAAAAAGCAATCCATTTTTAGAAACCCATTAGCGCGTGAAAAAACAAACGGCAAAAACATAGTGGTGGAATATTGGGCATATGCAGTCTAGGGTTTTATTTTATTTTAATTGGTAAATTTAATATTTGTAATTATGTATTCAGCATTTTATTTGAAGTGGTAAATTAAATATCTGTAATTATCATGGAAAAGTTGGGTATTATTTATGTTTCTATATATATATTTAATTAATAACTCATGTTAAAATGGATATACATATTTAATTAATAATTAAATTCATGTTAAAATGGATATACAGTGTAAGAATATATATATTAAATTAATTATCATAATGGTGGATAATTTTGATAATTTAAATTTATTATCATAATGGTGGATATAAATTTTTAAATTTAAATTAATCATACCAGAAAGATATATTTAAGAAGGCTTTTGCGCATACCTCTACTAGTCGTTTCGCGTTTTTCTTCCTTGTGGACACACCGTTCATCGACTTCGCAAAACAGTGTAGCAATTCGCAGTCGTGTAACTGAACTGCTCTTTGCCAGGCACAGTGCTGCTCAGGGGTTTCGCTTTCACTGTGAAAGAAGCAGAGGATGAAAGGGGTTTCAATTATTTGGTGTAGAAAACATTATAAATCAAGCATAGCATAGTTCTTACAGTACTCAAAATACTGAAATTTAATGACTATAATTTAAATTTTCAAAAATCTTTACCAAATTTTTTTATAATTTTACTAGAATTTAATTGCATACACATATGTGATTTACGTGTATAATTTGTCTAAATTAAATTTTAATTAATTATATGTGATTTTAATATATACATTCTAAATTAAATATTGAAAAATTAAATTTAAGGTATATATTAAAATCACATATAAACAAGTCATACACGTAAATATTAAAATTGCATATAAACAAGTCTTTAAACATAAATTGCATAGAATTTTATTTTTTTTTGTCAATTTAGTAGTGCCTTGCTATTTTCTATTTATCTTCTGAAAGCAGGTTACAATAGATAGTATTTTTGTGGCCTCAACCTGCCCAGAGGAAACGAGGCTTGTTGGCCACCTTAAAGCGTTGAAAGCCATCCAAAATTGAAAATGTTTCATTCTACTATTTGCTACATTAGCTAGCTGACTATTTAAACTATTGCCAAGGTAACAGTTAGAAACTAAAGTCCTTTCCAAAAAAGAAAAATGCATATACTGAATTAAACTAAACTCCTATCCATCTGAAGATTCTATTGGGGCAGGGTCCTTTGCTATGGATCATGGCATGTTTGCTTGTTGAATCTGATTCTCAATTCTTCCAACACGATCTTCAATTCTATCAATACAGTCAGTGGCTTGGTACTGTGTGACCTTGATGTGTTGCAGCTGAATATCAATGTCCTGTAATAAATCCGACATTTTTGGCTCTTGCTTCTCTCTGCAAGGATGAATACTCTGAATAGCCTTAGCTAAAAGGCATTTCATAATCCAATCAGTATGGACTGTTTGATTAAACAGTGAGAGGCTACCTCGAGTGTTCCCAGGATCTGAAACGAAGTCCATAATTTTTGCCTCTGCTTCACTGTCTTCCTCATTACTCTGAATTTCTCTTTCACAGCCATGAATTTCCTATCTGACCTGAGATGAATTTCCAAGGGAGTATGTTGACGAAAGGTTCATTAAGACCTCTTGCTTTGTCTTCCTGCCTCTTTTCCTATTCTCGGTTTCAGGTTTTAGCATCTTTTGTTTCCCTTTTTCTGTAGTATGGGCCAATGTTTTTCTCGTTTGCCTCTTAACCATAGTGTTGAGCTGACTTATAATAAGACTGAGCTATGGAATAAGAATGTGCAAATAAGAGAAAAAGATAACAATTAAACTTTCAATCTTGTGACCATGAACATCATTTGGACAGTTTTGATTCTCCTCTTAACTTGGGAGATAAGAAATGTTATCTTCCCTGATAGTAGCATGGACATTAAGCAGAACCCAGAATTGACAGATGTTCCGGGCATTAAGAAAAGGCCAACAAACAACCAGGACAGGACGGAGGCAAATTTTCAAACTATGCTTCTGGTTAGCAGAAAAACCTTGGCAAGATAACAGGGTAGAGTCCACGCAGACCGACATCGGCATATTCTGACTCCTATCATCATTTACTTTGAAAAGAAAAGACAACCAGAACTCATAAACGATGCTAAAAAGATACTTAATTTCCTGCCCTCTGCTAAGGGATTCGAGAAGGAAAAGAAAAGAAAACCAGAGCTCATTGGCCAAGCTAAAATTAAACTTAAATTGTTGCCTTCTGCTAAGGGAATAGAGAAGCATTACAAGACAACAGAAAAAGGAATTCAGTCCAGAGGCCTGCATGAGATGACATACTTCCTTTCCACCACTTCTAAACCTTAAATAACCGATGGACCAAGCACATTTACTCTTAACCAAACGGAGACAGCAACTACTCTTCACAGACAGGTGACGATTGGAATTACCATACCTAGTATAACAGGGGTATCTAAAACACGGCTCAACTGTCTTCAACGGAATGAGCTCAGACCAAATTACTAGACGCCTAGTTTTACTCTCTGAATCTTCCCTAACTTGATAAATTTCAATGCTATCAGTAATGAACATAGGATTGAGATGGAAAAGAACATACCCCAACAGTACAATGAGTCTGCTACTAATTGAGGGTGCTCTTGTCCTCACCCGCTTCAAATCGCAAGTTATGATAGAGGAAGTTTTTGTTTTATGAAACAACTTACAGCACATAAACTCTGCGTTCAAATAGCTTTTACCTCCTGGCTCTGACAGCACAGGTTGTCTTAACAACTTTGCTATCATTCCCTTATCCTCTACGTGCCTCCATGATCTTATGCTGGACAGCGTATACATTCCTTATTAATGCACATGAATGACGGATGCCACTTGGCTCATTCAATTGCTGGCGACCTCGTTCTTTGAGCACCCCGATCCGGGAACATAAATTACATAGATATAAACCAAGAATAAATACAAAAAACTGTTCAAATATTGAAACATATAAATACAGATATTGAAATAAAATTTATAAAATTGAAATAAAATATTAAAAAAAAAAAAAAAAAAACCCCTAAATATAAACCAAGTAGACTAAAAATAAGTATAAACTTAAAAGAAATCCATAAATGAATAATAAATCCCCAGCCCGTAAAAAGCAACCCATTTTTAGAAACCCATTAGCGCGTGAAAAAACAAACGGCAAAAACATAGTAGTGGAATATTGGGCATATGCAGTCTAGGGTTTTATTTTATTTTAATTGGTAAATTTAATATTTGTAAATATGTATTCAGCATTTTATTTGAAGTGGTAAATTAAATATCTGTAATTATCATCGAAAAGTTGGGTTTTATTTATGTTTCTATATATATATTTAATTAATAACTCATGTTAAAATGGATATACATATTTAATTAATAATTAAATTCATGTTAAAATGGATATACAGTGTAAGAATATATATATTAAATTAATTATCATAATGGTGGATAATTTTGATAATTTAAATTTATTATCATAATGGTGGATATAAATTTTTAAATTTAAATTAATCATACCAGAAATATATATTTAAGAAGGCTTTTGCGCATACCTCTACTAGTCGTTTTGCGTTTTTCTTCCTTGTGGACACACCGTTCATCGACTTCACAAAACAGTGTAGCAATTCGCAGTCATGTGTAACTGAACTGCTCTTTGCCAGGCACAGTGCTGCTCAGGGGTTTCGCTTTCACTGTGAAAGAAGCAGAGGATGAAAGGGGTTTCAATTATTTGGTGTAGAAAACATTATAAATCAAGCATAGAGTAGTCGTACTCAAAATACTGAAATTTAATGACTATAATCTAAATTTTTAAAAATATTTATCATTTTTTTTTATAATTTTTTAGAATTTCTAAATTATTTTTGTGAGTTATTGTAGCGTAAGATTAACAAATTAAATTTTTCAATATTTTTCAATTTATAATTTATAATTCCATCTTTAACCAAATTGGAAGTTTATTTATTTAAATATATAACCTAAAAGGTTTTGGGCTCTATTGGCTTTTTATCCAAATTGCAATTCCTTTTATTATGGAACTCCAACAGACTAGCCAGCGTTTGCGGAAACCTTAAAATGATCGAGTGGACGTTGGGTCAATACTACAGAATATCTATGATTTACGATTTCATGGGGTATGAATGATAGAGAGTACTATCTTTGTATTTATCTAATTTATAATATTTTAATATTAAATTTATATTTGGATGAGATGGTTTAATGATATGTTGTTTTTCTTTTCTTTTTTTCATCGCGATGTTCAGTTATATTTGTTAATATAATTTTTTTTTAATAGTGGTGTTTAAATTATATTAGTTAATATAAAAACTTTTGTTTTTAAATTTCATTTTGGTGTTTAAATTACATGTGCTAATATAAAAATAAATTAGGCATTTAAAAAAAATATTTATGTATTTAAATTAGGTAAATTAATAACTCAAAATTATAAATTTTTCAATTTTTATTTTTAGATTTGTAAAGTTGTTTGAGTCTTTTATGTTTTTTTTTTTTGGGCTTAAGGCTTGACTACATCAACTATTAAATTATGAATATATGATTTTTGAATTTAATTATGTATGTGTGTCTTTTTTTCTTTTTCTTTTCTAAAAAAAAAAGAAATATATATTACATTTGTAGACACAGCATGTGTGTATGAAATATTGAGCAGAAAAACCTCAAGGGGAACACCATAATAAGCTCTACAATAGGCAACAGAAAATACAAAAAATCTTTGCAAAACCTAGTTTAAAACGCAGAGACCCCATATAAAAAACCCAAAGGGCCTGATACAATATGGACTGAAACTCTAGGAAGGACAAAAAAGGAAAGAAAAGGCCCCAAGGCCCCAAAATGTGAAACTCTAAGAAGGACAAAAAAGGAAATAAAAGGCCCCAAGGCCCTAAAATGTGATGGCAATAGCCCCAAAGTCGAAGAAAAATATAGCGGAACCCATCAACTACACCAGGACAAGGAGAAGCCACCATGCAAAAAGGAAATTGGGACACAAAGCCCAATAGCCCACCCACAGCTACCATCACAGTAGAATAGCCACAAGGAGCAAAGAAAAATAAATGTCGAGATGACAAATCGTCCCCACAGAAACGTAGCAACGGAATATTGGCCTATGACGGTATGTAAAGGGCCTCGAACCCAACAAAGAGCCAACAACAACTTCAATAGACTCGGTGAGAAAGGAAATTTGCAAACCAATGACAACAAGCTCCAAGTAGAACTTGAAACCGCATCCACCAAGAAAAAATAGCAACACCAAGAAGAACCTGCAAAAAAACAACCCCAACCAAGAAAAATGAAGGAATGTTTGGCACGAGGAAAGGAAGGCATGAACCAGGACCAAGACGGCTAAATTTTCAGTCGCCCTGTCCCCGCTCCCTGAACTAGTATGAACTTCCCATGTCCTTGCCCCCTCAACTAGTATGAACATTTTTGTTAAATGTTAGAGTTATATGTTTCCAACATGTGTTAATTAATGCTTTTATTGTAGAAATGGATTTTAGATTGATGGGTGTTAAGTTTTTAGTTAAATATGGCCCAAATTATTAATTTCTCAAATTACCTAATTAATGTTTTTACATTTTTTATTCTAAAAAAGTTTGGACAAAAAATCACTTTTATTAATTTTGATAAATTTATACACTTTTAATAAAATTTATAATTTTATTTTTATAAGATAATATCGTATTTTTTAAAATATGAAAAAAAATATTAATATTCTATTTTATTGATTAATTTAAATTAAAAAATTTAAATATATTTTATAATATTATAATATATACTTAATGTGTAATCTATGTATATTATCATCAAGGTTGTACTAACCATTAACATAAGAACAAACCTATAACATAAAACTTTATAGTTAAAATTATAATAACCAAAAACCAAAAAACAAACATATAATATATAAATAAATAAAAATAAGTAAATATCTCAATATGAATATAAACACATGTATATATTAAAATCACATATAAACAAGTCATACACGTAAATATTAAAATCACATATAAACAAGTCTTTAAACATAAATTGCATAGATTTTTTTTTTTTTGTCAATTTAGTAGTGCCTTGCTATTTTCTATTTATCTTCTGAAAGCAGGTTACAATAGATAGTATTTTTGTGGCCTCAACTTGCCCGGAGGAAACGAGGCCTGTTGGCCACCTTAAAGCGTTGAAAGCCATCCAAAATTGAAAATGTTTCATTCTACTATTTGCTGCATTAGCTAGCTGACTATTTAAACTATTGCCAAGGTAACAGTTAGAAACTAAAGTCCTTTCCAAAAAAGAAAAATGCATATACTGAATTAAACTGAACTCCTATCCATCTGAAGATTCTATTGGGGCAGGGTCCTTTGCTATGGATCCTAGCATGTTTGCTTGTTGAATCTGATTCTCAATTCTTCCAACACGATCTTCAATTCTACCAATACAGTCGGTGGCTTGGTACTGGGTGACCTTGATGTGTTGTCGCTGAATATCAATGTCCTGTAATAAATTCGACATTTTTGGCTCTTGCTTCTCTCTGCAAGGATGAATACTCTGAATAGCCTTAGCTAAAAGGCATTTCATAATCCAATAAGTATGGATTGTTTGATTAAACAGTGAGAGGCTACCTCGAGTGTTCCCAGGATCTGAAACGAAGTCCATAATTTTTGCCTCTACTTCACTGTCTTCCTCATTACTCTGAATTTCTCTTTCACAGCCATGAATTTCCTATCTGACCTGAGATGAATTTCCAAGGGAGTATGTTGACGAAAGGTTCATTAAGACCTCTTGCTTTGTCTTCCTGCCTCTTTTCCTGTTCTCGGTTTCAGGTTTTAGCATCTTCTGTTTCCCTTTTTCTGTAGTATGGGCCAATGTTTTTCTCGTTTGCCTCTTAACCATAGTGTTGAGCTGACTTATAATAAGACTGAGCTCTGGAATAAGAATGTGCAAATAAGAGAAAAAGATAACAATTAAACTTTCAATCTTGTGACCATGAACATCATTTGGACAGTTTTGATTCTCCTCTTAACTTGGGAGATAAGAAATGTTATCTTCCCTGATAGTAGCATGGACATTAAACAGAACCCAGAATTGACAGATGTTCCGAGCATTAAGAAAAGGCTAACAAACAACCGGGATAGGACGGAGGAAAATTTTCAAACTATGCTTCTGGTTAGCAGAAAAACCTTGGCAGGATAACAGGGTAGAGTCCACGCAGACCGACATCGGCATATTCTGACTCCTATCATCATTTACTTTGAAAAGAAAAGACAACCAAAACTCATAAACGAAGCTAAAAAGAAACTTAATTTCCTGCCCTCTGCTAAGGGATTCGAGAAGGAAAAGAAAATAAAACCAGAGCTCATTGGCCAAGCTAAAATTAAACTTAAATTGTTGCCTCCTGCTAAGGGAATAGAGAAGCATTACAAGACAATAGAAAAAGGAATTCAGTCCAGAGGCCTGCATGAGATGACATACTTCCTTTTCGCCACTTCTAAACCTTAAATAGCCGATGGACCAATCACATTTACTCTTAACCAAACGGAGACAACAACTACTCTTCACAGACAGGTGATTATTGGAATTACCATACCTAGTATAACAGGGGTATCTAAAACACGGCTCAACTGTCTTCAACGGAATGAGCTCAGACCAAATTACTAGACGCCTAGTTTTACTCTCTGAATCTTCCCTAACCTGATACATTTCAATGCTATCAGTAATGAACATAGGATTGAGATGGAAAATAACATACCCCAACAATACAATGAGTCTGCTACTGATTGAGGGCGCTCCCGTCCTCACCCGCTTCAAATCGCAAGTTATGGCAGAGGAAGTTTTTGTTTTATGAAACAACTTACAGCACATAAACTCTGCGTTCAAATAGATTTTACCTCCCGGCTCTAACAACACAGGTTGTCTTAACAACTTTGCTATCATTCCCTTATCCTCTACGTGCCTCCATGATCTTATGTTGGATAGCGTATACATTCCTTATTAATGCACATGAATGACGGATGCCACTTGGCTCATTCAATTGCCAGCGACCTCGTTCTTTGAGCACCTTGATCCGGGAACATAAATTACATAGATATAAACCAAGAATAAATACAAAAAACTATTCAAATATTGAAACATATAAATACAGATATTGAAATAAAATTTATAAAATTGAAATAAAATATAATAAATAAATAAATATAAACCCTAAATATAAACCAAGTAGACTAAAAATAAGTATAAACTTAAAAGAAATCCATAAATGAATAATAAATCGAAGCACATATCTAAACAAAGCATAGATCGAAATGAAGTATATTGAATATATTGGCATTTCAAAAAAAAAAAAATTATTTATTTTAATTTTTTATTTTTCAGATAAAAAAAAACATGGTGTATATAATGTACCAATGCATATATCATAAAAATTTTTAGATCATATATCATATGTTATCTATTATTAGTAAACCAGTCCACATTGTGGAAAATATATAACATCCACCGCAGTGTTCGTGTGTGGTCCCAATGTGATCCATTGTCCCAATTTTCCAAAACATGACAACAACAACTATCAGAAACAGTAATGCATTCTATCAGCAAGTAGGAAAGTACATCCATAAAAAGCTACATCCAATTAGCCACAAAAAATATTGGGTATCACCTTGCAACATATAGGAGAAAACTTCATGACATAGTGACAAATCCATCATCCTGTGTCAGCCCAACAGACAGTAACTCATAATATATGTGACCAAATGTGTCAGTGATTCCCCTTTTTTACAATGCATTAATAGTCTCGTTCTAATTGCGATAAATGTGTGAGAAGTTTACGGATCTGAAGGTATCCTTGAGTGCATATATACGATCCATCCAAGCCATCTGAAGAGGTGGAGAGAACTCTGATCCCATGTTTAAATTTTGTATTATGACATGTGAATCACCATAAACATATAAAGTATCTATTGAAAAGTGTTGTGCAAACCACAGAAGACTCCATAGCGCTAATACCTTTTCCCTAGTTTTTGTACTCGACCCTCCGTTCCAATGGATTTTATATTGAGTGTTGTGGTTCAGACGTAACCAAACTCCACAACCATAGATGTGACATTTTTCAACCCCATCAAAGTAACCTGTCGGGAATATAGGTTGGTGTTCAGTGGATCCATGAGCATGGGTCCTTGGTGGTCTCGTAATGATCTTATGTATGATGCAGTCAATACTTATACGGAAACCATAAAATATAAGATCATTTCATTCTTTCCATATCTCCCATATGGTATAAAATGGAATTGATTTATGTATTCCCTTCCTCGCCATCCACCCTGTGTAGCATTCATGTAAGTGAATGAAGTTCCTATATGGCAGCATTTTGTGCTTAAAAATACCGTTCCAAACCATATAAGTAATAGGACATGCAATAAAAATATGGAAATTATTTTCATTGTCATTACAACACAATGCACATTGTCCCAGTCCATGTAGTCCCTTATTGTTTAAATTTGCACCACACTAACTAGTTAAATAGGTTTATCTTGTGAGGAAATTTTAGAGTCCATACATGTTTGTACCAACAAATTTGTAGTCCCCAAGATTTTTTTATTATGTCCTGGTATAGTTCAGCGACCACCACTCCTTTCGTGCACAACGTGCCAGCCCAAGTAATTCGATCATTCTCAATCCCATCACTTAAATCTATCAGTCAAAGTGATATAATATATTGATTCCATTCATCATGTAGTTGCAATGGTATAAGCATTTCCTCGACACTTTTCCATATTGGCGTTTTATTGTGCCATGCCTCAATGGCATGATATAGGTAGAAATAACCCTAAGAGTGTAGACAGTTCAATGAGTTTTCCGATAGCTATTGTGGCCCAGCCAATTCCTTGATTCTATCGGACCCTATGATAATTTGCGTCCCATTCCCAAACCTCCATACCAAATTTTGAAAGTATATCCCCTTAACTATTTGCAAACTCCCCCAAATGTACGAGCCAGTAGACAAACAAAGTGTACGCCTCTTGTACCAGTATGTGATGTCTCTGCCACCCAGGTACTTCATGTATATGATGTCCTACCACATACCCCTTATATGTAAGCCATGCCACATGGATTTTAGGAGAAGTTCCGACCCAAATGTACCTATATCTAGTATTCCCCAACCCCCATACCCTTTTGGTATATCGATGTTTTCTAGTTTTGAAAGGTGGAGTTTCTCGACCATCTTTTTACCTGCCCAAACAAATTTTCCAATATATAGTTATAGTTGTGAATGATGCCAGCAAGTATATGATATAACATAGACCAATATCTCCCAATCTACTGTAATATGGCATGTACCAGGATATATCGACCCCCGAGCGATATCCATCAATGAATCCATGACCCATTCCGCTTTTTTAATCTGTTCAACATCCACTGCCAATCATCATTTTTGTTATTTACTGGTTTCAATTTGAACCCCGGGTAGGTAAATCCCTCCACCAGTGACTGATGTTTATAATTAAACAGATTGGAGATGTCCATAATTTTCCCCATATCTTTAGCCGAGAATAAAATACAAGACTTTCCCTTGTTTTTCCTGCAGTCTAGTCACATTTCCAAAGCGGCCAAGTATATGATGTAGTTTTCCTCGGTGATTTTCATTGAGCATACAAAAAATAGAACATCATCAGCAAATATATTGTGTGTCATGGAAATATCACGGCATATAAGGACCCCCTTGAACCAGCCATCTACAGTAGCCTGCCTGATTTTATGGCTCAAAAAATCCATTATGAGTGTTATCACTCCGCCAGATCTCTAAGGTTGAAGAAGAAATCCCAACAGAGGTAACCATAGACCAATATTTTGGCTTGGTATGTAGCCCTACCAAATCAGAGAGGGCTTTCTCCACAATGTCACTACCAAGAGGAATGGACGAATTAGGGTTTTAGGTTAGGTATAAGTATAAGGGTTTGATTTGGTTGAATTGGGTTGTTGAATGAGGATCAGGTCAAAGAGGCTAAGTCAGGGAAAATAGGATTAGGGTTTCAGAGATTCAATGGGGCAAGGTAGGTAGAAAACCTAGCACTTAGGGTTTTAGGGTGAGATGGATCAGATAGGTGAGGAGCTAGAAAGAGCAAGGCAAGGCTTGAATTCTTTCTAAACTGTAGAGGATGGACAAACTATGAAGGTTTTTCCAAAACAGAGCATGAGAGATGTATTCTGTTCATCAACTTAAAAACCAGCATATCATAGAAATGAAATGGATCATGAAACAAAAAATTCATACATAGTGAGACATAAGAAAAAAAATGCTAAATTCTCATACCATAGGTATCCCAAAGAAATAGCTACAACCCTTTCATTATTTTCCTGCCAAAATGATTACACTAGAGTCTCTGACCAATGCCTTAACATCCAACAATTTCCCACCTCTGCAAATGAGTCAAAAAGTACAAGATATAGACCTCAAACAACCTCTCCTAACCTCAGGGGTCGAATTCCCAAGTTGAGGAGGTGTTCCACCAAAAACTGAGCTGAATACCTAAAGTGTAGGGAGGTCAAACTGACTCACCCATCACTTTTTGCAAATTGATTCATTACATGTCATCAAAACTTTTCACCTAATTTATTTACCCTAGGTAAGTGTAAAAACATCACAATTACTTTTACATTCATGATTTACATTGGTAAAAATCTCATTGACCATGGTCAAACTGGAAAAAAATGAGAAAATTAGGAAAATATCAACAAATTCAAAAAAAAAATTCCTATGCGCAGCGCCACTATCCTACGCGCAACACCAACTTCAAGCTAACTTTTAAGGGGGTTCCCAATGTCAAAACTGAGCTCGTGATAGCTCATTGGAAATCTTATCCACTCTACTTTCCAAATATGTGCTTTTTTTGCATATTTGAATTGATTTGACCTCCAAAAAATTGATTCTTCCAAGGCTTCTCTATGTGTAGCGTAGGGCTCAAAAAGAGGGCAGAAACATGATTTTTTGGGTGTTTTTTGCCATTTTCACTGACCACTTTGTCTCAAAAAACTTTGAAAATTGATAGGGTCATGTATACATAATTATGAATCCAATGGTGGTCTTTGTTTTTCCAAAAGATGCCTCCCTAGGTACTGCGCATAGGACAGTCCAATTGTCACATGCTCTATGCGCAACACCACTTGCTCTATGCGCAACGCCAACTTGCAGATAGATTTTGGAGGTCTTCCTAGAGTCAAAATTGATCTCATGATAGCTCGTTGGAAATATCTCTCTCTTGGCTATACAATGTGTTGATCATAATCAACTTCCTATAAAAGTTTTCACAAACAAATTTGGCTTAAGCCCCCTCAAATCTCCTCTTTCGGCCTAAAAAATCATCTCTATGCCTATCGTTACCATTTCTCACCCCCTTAATTTACATTGTAAAAGGCAGAAAACCTCGCATCTAAATATATTCAAATCTTAGCTCCTTCGGCCCTAGCCCCTCTGTCCTTTTCTCCATGTAACCTGGGTGCCAGACCAAGTGCTAAAACCGAAGGCTCTTATCACGTATGAATATCGGGTGCGCCCTCAACCGTTGATCTGTACAGATCGAACGGCATTCGCGATGCTCCACTACGCCCGTGACCCACCCCATTCACCATCCAAAACGCATCTGAGCCGTCCGATCAAACCATAGATCAACATACCGCAGTCCTCCCACTATTGTGGTCCCTGCGCCCAAAAACATTGTTCAAAACTGCCCGTTATTCATCGCACCGCCTTTTGGAGGTGGGCGGTAATTCTCGTTTGGCCAACAATTCCATACACTGTCTGTCGCGTGTCCCTACGTACGGCTCCAAAACCGCTGTTCATCGCACGCTATTGTTTGGCAAAAGATGCGTAGCAATATCGCTGTCAGCCGTCGAATCTGGAGATCTTCATCTAATGGTCGTCGCGCATCAAAGCTGCACGGGTTTTAATCCACGACAAATACACCCCGGGCCCACTACCCATCGCCTCCGACGCTTTATCAACCGTCGATCTCCTCCTGAGATCGGACGGTCAGGATTTCATCATCCCCGCCATTGACCGGTCCCACTGTCGACACTCCACGTCATTCATTTCCCATTGTCTTAGTACTACGCCACCTACCCTCAAGTTTTCCTCCACGTGCTCTCCACCACCCCGAACCTATATCTGGTTCATTCCTTCGTTTCTTCCGTATTATCACGTCCATTTTCGCGCTCCACTAGCTTTCTTCATGGCCACCTTTTGTTATTACGTTGCATTTTCTACCATCGCCCTACATTTTTTCCACCAGTCCACCCTGCTGCATTGTGGCTTCTCATTATTCCCCACTGCATCCACCTTCCCATGCATGGTTTCTTAACATGTTTTCAGGTTTTGCAAGGTACGAGCGGCGATAAAGTACCATGATTCACAATTTATTACAATGGAAAAAAATACAGAGAAGGATCATTGTTCAGGGGCCGGATCTATAAAGAAAGTCCTAGGAGTTTGTCGCGACAAGAATTCCATTAAAGAAGCAGTAGTAAAACCTGTCAAACCCTCCCAGGGACATTCAAGGTGTCGATTTCACAGATGGGGATATCAATGGAGCAGATAAAGAATATCAGTGAACGGTAGAGAATTAAAGCCAGGTAGCTGAAGATTTTGGGGGCCTCGTTCTAACCTTTTGAAGCAGAGTACCAGATTGAAGATCCTGCACATCATTCGAAAGATTTATACGCAGAAAACCAAGCCCTCAAGGCTTTATTTCAACAGAGTTTTCTTTCCAGGAAAGGACGGATGTTAATGTGATTTTACTGCTTTGCCGTGTCCCTGGAGAGATTTCTACCCAATGCATTTATTTCAGTTAGCAGGCCACAAAGTACATTCAACACTATAGCACCGTCAAGCAGTATGGGCGGGCACTTTTTCACCATTTTTTTTAATGATACAATTAAATGTTCATCACCTACTCCCTTATCGAGATTTCTTGTTCTCCTATAAAGCTCCCGAAGAACAGATAGTTTAGGGTTCCAGATTTTATCAGAAAACTATGCAGTGAAAGGCTTTTTGTATACATTTTGTAAAGCTCTTGTATGAAGGCTCAGAGCCCATAGGGTCTCAGTGAGGAGGAGTTCCATCTGTTAAAGAGGATTCTGGTCTTTGGTATTTCACAGTCTGTAACTTTCTCTTATGTGTTATTTTAATATATCATTTCATTTCATCCACGTTTCCTGTATCATGTTTTGGAATGCGAGTGGCTCACTGATTTTTGGTATGGATTCATCCTAGTTGATACCCATGCTCGGATCAGTCAAGTGCCTTAAATATGGCTCATGCATGATATTCTGTTCCATTATTCATCTAAACCGTGTTTCTGCTATATTGGCTTCTTTAGGAGGGTGCTTTTAAAATGCTATTGTCATGTATGGATTCTTAGATTGGTAAGCCCATGCATGATGGTATTGTATATCTGGGTATTAGCTCAATATTAGCTAGTATCTCCTCAACATTTCTTTCATTACATACACCTTCTGATAATAGATATCTGTGACATATTACTTGAACTGGCCCGCTTTGCATTAAACTGTCTCTTAACTGTCTGTTGCTTTCATATTAGGTTTATGCACTTGCCTCTGCAGTATCCCTTTCTCTGTGTCAATTTCTGAGGGTCTTGGTACCGTTTAAATCATATTTCCCTGTTTACAGGAGATAGCATGTGAGCTGAAGTTGACAACTTCATAAATTATATTATACGCTCCTTTCTATGCTAAGATGTCCTAGGCACTGGTCTATCACAACTCTAGGCTGTCTCTAGGAGCAAAAACGTCTTTCTGGCGCCGTTTCCGGGGATGAAGTTAAGAAAATCAGAATCCCTGGGCCTCGACAAAATTTATTTCGCTCTTCAAGTAGGTGAGCATGGAGAGGTGAAGAGTTGTAGATCCCTCACAATACAAAATCTCTTCTACCATTGATAATTACATGCGGAAATAAAATCAATTGCATGCGCACATTAAAACCATAAACATTCACACATATGAACACAATATTTCTTGGGAAAGCTTAAAGCTGAAAACCCCAA
Source organism: Pinus albicaulis (assembly GCA_034641835.2). NCBI lineage: Eukaryota > Viridiplantae > Streptophyta > Pinopsida > Pinales > Pinaceae > Pinus > Pinus albicaulis. Next base: position 453,571,592 of record CM076578.1, read on the forward strand.
CTATCTGTATATTATATGTCATAGATATCATGTAACAATCATTATACAAATCTCCTCACAAGCTCTCAGCACAACCTCCAATTGCTACACACTAATCAAGCTAGATCTAGCAAAACACATGCTCCAATCTCTGCCACCTGATAGCCAGCCTCTATTGCGTAATCAATATTGTAGGATGGCTCATTAAATAATCGTAACCACCCTGCTTGTGTACTGTCACAATCCTCAAGGCTCCTTCATCGGTTGTTGCAAATATGCAATAGTATAGTCACAACCTATAGTTAACCTGCTCTTTCACCTATTCCTGCACTGGTCTCCACTGAAACTGTCCATGCACTGAAGTTAACTGATGTATTCTTTAGTTGATTAATGAGTTTATAATTAGTGAATTAATTAATAATTAATTCACACCACTCTTCACTAGTGTATTAATCAGTTATACTAAATACAACTAGTTCAACTATGTTGTAGATCCCTCACCTTGGCGACTCCACATTCAATTATCAGAAGAATTTACTTGTAGTCCCGACTCCGCTGGGGAAGAGACAAATGGCTTTGATTTGGTAAATCACTGTGGTGGACAGTAAGATCTTAAATCATCCACCTGGCAACTCCACAGTTCCTAAATGATTAAAAGATTCCACTGGGTGATCAGTAGGCCGCTGATTATCTTGGTTTCACGAGACTCCACTGGAAGACTATGTCACATTACAACATCAGCCATGCTGAAGACCAAGCCGCTTCACCAATGGAAGACTCTGAGCAGTTTGCAAAAATGCATCCAAGTTTCATGGCTGAGTGTCGAGATGAAATGTCACGTGGCTTGGAAAAAATGGAAGTGGAGGACCTTCCACAGATCACTCTTCTCATCCCAAGTTGCACACCCGTGCTTAAGAAAATCCTTCTAAGAGTGATGATTGAAAGATATGAAGCTGAGATCAAACTCTTGAAATCACAAGAACAAACCCAAGACGTGGATAATGAGCAAGAAATGTATGATGCTTTAAAACCTATGGAAGATGAGGAAGAAAGTGATCAGGAACTGCCTGACTACTTACCTATATCTTGTATTATGCTGATCAGAGAGTATCAGGACCTAATAGCAATGGAAAATATGGAATTTTGCTTGGAGGAAATAAGAGGCAACATAGAGGAGGCTCAAGAGAACATCCCGCCTCCCAGTCAGCTAATGCAAGAAAAAGAGGATTGTTGTGCTTCTGTCCATGATGACAAGGAAACCCCCCTTTTGACAGAAGAAGAGATTGATCAGACATTAAATCAGCGATCCAACTCTGAAGTCTTTTATAGAACAAATTCCATTGCTCACTCGTCTATTGAGTTTGATGATTCGGATCCAGAAAACTCCTCTGAGGATCAGGACGAAGAAGGACTTGCTGAGAATCCGATAGGTTTGATTGGTGACATTGCTTACGATTATGACTTTCCTATTTATGATCTATTTGATGATGACTGTTTCCAAAGAGAAGCTGAGTTCACACAGCCATCATCAGTAGACCCATGGGAGGAAAGCCAGGGCCAGCAACTCCAGAGAAGCAGTGAACCCAATCATCCTATCTATGATACTGATGGGGAGAGCTATGATAGTATAATAGCATATGAAGATTCTTTAAATCTTCATTCTGCTCTATTACAAATCATCAGTGAGACTGGAAACCAGCATCCTCTACTTTCAGAAGATGAGGAGGAAAGAAAAGAAGTAGTTCTTGAGCAAGATGAAAACAACGAGCCTTCTCTTGAGAAAGAGGAAGCAAAGGAACAAACCCTTGCTCAAGAATTCATGGATCTTTTCACGGAGCTCATCTCATCAGAGCAGAATATATCAGAGCTCCAAGAGGACAACACTGTCATATATGATGAGTCCTCCAGTTCAGAAGACGAAGGAGACACTCTTTCTTAAGAGAGTTTTCTTCTCCACCCAATGGAAGAAGATAAAATCATGGTTGAAGCCTGCCTGCCAGATATTCTTAACCAGGTATCATTTCATGATCCTTATGTACATTTCCTGCAAAAATTTGAAGAAGGATCAAGGGTCTTGTTGGGCAGCATGTTGCAGATAGCAAGAAAAATTTTCGAAGCTGCTGATGAAGAACAGAAAGAGTGGGAGCAGCCTTGCCTATCCAGCCTGCTCAAGGAGCTAGGCAAAACAGACCAGTCATGGGATCACTTGATGGACTGGTTGCATTGGAAGACATTGTTTGTAAGCTAGTCTGTAAATATTCCAGTTAGAGTAGGGTAGGTAGGAAAATCTCAATAAATCTCAGTCTGTGAGCATGTAGTTAGTTGTTTTAATTTCTGCAAAGTCCAACAAGCCAGATAGTCTAATCCTGGCTTGGCTGTTTTTCAATTTCTATCTTAGAATGTAGTGAAGAAATCTGCTAGACAGTCTAATCCTCGTAGATGTAGTTTAGGTATAGAAAACGTGAGACCAACAGTTTAATCTGGTCTCATGGAGTAATAAGGGTAGTAGTAGAATAGGTTTATTTCTCCTGTTTGTAAAAATTGATGAATCATGAGGTGAAAAATAGAAGTGCAGAAGAGCAGAGCTCTCACAGAGGATGATCAGGTGGTCTGCGAGTTCTCGACACGCTCAGGGATGAACGTGTCGTCCCCAGGTGGAGCCAATGTTGATCATAATCAACTTCCTATAAAAGTTTTCACAAACAAATTTGGCTTAAGCCCCCTCAAATCTCCTCTTTCGGCCTAAAAAATCATCTCTATGCCTATCGTTACCATTTCCTGCCCCCTCAATTTACATTGTAAAAGGCAGAAAACCTCGCATCTAAATATATTCAAATCTTAGCTCCTTCGGCCCTAGCCCCTCTGTCCTTTTCTCCATGTAACCTGGGTACCAGACCAAGTGCTAAAACTGAAGGCTCTTATCACGTATGAATATCGGGCGTGCCCTTAACCGTTGATCTGTACAGATTGAACGGCATTCGCGATGCTCCACTACGCCCGTGACCCACCCCATTCACCGTCCAAAACACATTTGAGCCGTCCGATCAAACCATAGATCAACGTACCGCAGTCCTCCCACCGTTGTGGTCCCCGCGCCCAAAAACACTGTTCAAAACTTCCCGGTATTCATCGCACCGCCTTTTGGAGGCGGGCGGTAATTCTCGTTTGGCCAGCAATTCCATACACTGTCTGCCACGTGTCCCTGCGTACGACTCCAAAACCGCCGTTAATCGCACGCTATTATTCGGGAAAAGATGCGCAGCGATATCGCTGTCAGCCATCGGATCTGGAGATCTTCATCTAACGGTCGTCACGCATCAAAGCTGCACGGGTTTTAATCCACGGCAAATACACCCCGGGCCCACTGCCCATCGCCTCTGACGCTTTATCAACCGTCGATCTCCTCCTGAGATCGGACGGTCAGGATTTCATCATCCCCGCCGTTGACCGGTCCCACTGTCGACACTCCATGTCATTCATTTCCCATTGTCTTAGTACTACGCCACCTGCCCTCAAGTTTTCCTCCACGTGCTCTCCACCACCCCCGACCTATATCTGGTTCATTCCTTCATTTCTTCCGTATTATCACGTCCATTTTCACACTCCACTAGATTTCTTCATGGCCACATTTTGCTATTACACTGCATTTTATACCATCACCCTACATTTTTTCCACCAGTCCACCCTATTGCGCTATGGCTTCTCATTATTCCCCACTGCATCCACCTTCCCATGCATGGTTTCTTAACATGTTTTCGGGTTTTGCAGGGTACGAGCGGTGATAAAGTACCATGATTCACAATTTTATTACAATGGCAAAAAATACAGAGAAGGATCATTGTTTAGGGGCCGGATCTATAAAGAAAGTCCTGGGAGTTTGTCGCGACAAGACTTCCATTAAAGAAGCAGTAGTAAAACCTGTCAAACCCTCCTAGGGACATTCAAGGCGCCAATTTCACAGATGGGGATATCAATGGAGCAGATAAAGAATATCAGTGAACGATGGAGAATTAAAGCCAGGTAGCTGAAGATTTTTGGGGCCTTGTTCTAACCTTTTGAAGCAGAGTACCAGATTAAAGATCCTGCACATCATTCGAAAGATTTATACGCAGAAAACCAAGCCCTCAAGGCTTTATTTCAACAGATTTTTCTTTCCAGGAAAGGACGGATGTTAATGTGATTTTATTGCTTTACCGTGTCCCTGGAGAGATTTCTACCCAGTGCATTTATTTCAGTTAGCAGGCCACAAAGTACATTCAGCACTACAGCGCCGTCAAGCAGTATGGGCGGGCACTTTTTCACCATTTTGTTTTAATGATACAATTAAATGTTCATCACCTACTCCCTTATCGAGATTTCTTGTTCTCCTATAAAGCTCCCGAAGAACAGATAGTTTAGGGTTCCAGATTTTATCAGAAAACTATGCAGTGAAAGGCTTTTGTATACATTTTGTAAAGATTTTGTATGAAGGCTCAGAGCCCATAGGGTCTTAGTGAGGAGGAGTTCCATCTATTAAAGAGGATTATGGTCTTTGGTATTTCACAGTCTGTAACTTTCTCTTATGTGTTATTTTAATATATCATTTCATTTCATCCACGTTTCTTGTATCATGTTTTGGAATGCAAGTGGCTCACTGATTTTTGGTATGGATTCATCCTAGTTGATGCCCATGCTCAGATCAGTCAAGTGCTTTAAATATGGCTCATGCATGATATTCTGTTCCATTATTCATCTAAACCGTATTTCTGCTATATTAGCTTCTTTGGGAGGGTGCTTTTAAAATGCTATTGTCATGTATGGATTCTTAGATTGGTAAGCCCATGCATGATGGTATTGTATATCTGGGTATCGGCTCAATATTAGCTAGTATCTCCTCAACATTTCTTTCATTACATACACCTTCTGATAATTGATATCTGTGACATATTACTTGAACTGGCCCGCTTTGCAGTAAACTATCTCTTAACTATTTGTTGCTTTCATATTAGGTTTATGCACTTGCCTCTGCAGTATCCCTTTCTCTGTGTCAGTTTCTGAGGGTTTTGGTACCATTTAAATCATATTTCCCTGTTTAAATGAGATAGCATGTGAGCTGAAGTTGACAACTTCATACATTATATTATACGCTCCTTGATATGCTAAGATGTCTTAGGCACTGGTCTATCACAAACCTAGGCTGTCTCTAGGAGCGACAACACAATGGACCTATCAAGCACTGAAAATGATGAAGTATAGCCCCTCAAGTCAAAAAGTGTAGAATGGAGGTGAAAAAATGCAATGTGCTTTTGCAGGCAACTTTCAAAGGCCTTCCTCAACTCCACATTGAGCTCATGATAGCTCATTGGAAATATATATCTATCTTGTTATATTTTTACTTATCACAGAAGTTATTTAGACACTCAAACTAGGAGAAATTTTGATTTTCCCAAGGTCGCTCCAGCAGTGCAGCAACTCTCCTGTAGCAACTGTGCTTTTGAAATTTCTCCAAAACCATGACAGGTGTTGTGTAAAACCTGAAGGAGGTTTTTATTCCTTGATCTATTATGGACAAAAACCTATTTCACTTTTGTAAAATTCATCACCATTTGGTCATAAATCTAGTTTGAAGAAAAACTGGCCCTATGTGTGGCAAATTATTTGTCCCTTGCAATGGCTTCTTGAAAAATGATGGAGACATGATGCTTATGAGTTGGAATGGCCTCATAATTGCTGATATGACCTCCCTTATGCCTCCTCTGCTCAGATTTCTCTAATTCCATCACAAACCCTAGCTCAGTGGGAGAGGAAATTAGGGTTTGGTGCTCATGGAAAATGATGATTTTGAGGGATAGGAGTGATGGGAAGTGTTTTGGAACAATGATGACTTTTGGAACTTTGAATAATTTAGCTAATGGAACCTGAAATTGTTGAAGAAACCTTCTGCAATGATGATTTAGGCACCCTTGGGAAAATACAACTCCCTTTTGCAAAAGAACAACACAAGAGGAAATTTGTCTTTTGATGGCATAAAATGGCCTTTGTGAGAGTGGGAGTGAGCTTTCTTGGCATAGAGATGTCTCTTGAATGTGGAATGAGCAAATGAACTTGAATGGGATGTCTTTGTGGTCTTAGACTTTGTTAAATTGATGATTTGGGCCTTGGGACCCACTTTCTTCCTTTGTTATTCACTTAACCTTTTGAAACTTTACCTTTTACTTGATTCTTTCCTTTAACAATTTGATCTTCTGGTGACCTTTGAGAACTCTTTGAATTTGAGTTTTTGGTGGTTTGGCATCTTTGGAACACTGAGTTATCAGTTTGGGATGATGAGCTTATTACATTTAAATTACATAAAATTACATAATGGAAATATAAAAATTACATGTTGAAACAAGAAATTTTCTTTATAAGTCATCTTCACATGGCGAAGAGAAGTTTATTGGATCACCCTTTCACTTGCTAGCCTTATGCAATGGAATGGAGTTTGATTGGACCACGAAAACCCTAATGACGTAATGGAGCCTTGAAAACCCCTAAAAGACCTAATGAGACCTTGAAAGACTGAATTTCAAGATTACATGACTGATATTGACTTTATGGATAGTGTAAAGTCAACAAGGTATGAAACTATGCCAGCAAGTAATCAAATTTGAGGAAGAGTGATGTTTTTGGACTAGGGCTACCATCAGTGACTAACTTTTTGCATGACCTAGTGGAATGATAAAAAATTTATGAGTGGGAATCCTAAAATGAGATGAAAAGAGGATTTTGATCACTGATGGCAAGATGCAAATACTAACACCAACATTGGCCTTATTGGGGATGATAGCTCTGAAAGAGGTGTCAAGAACCCAAAAACTCTGGATTTTGAAGATCGGTACCTTATCCATTAGGCCAATACGGTAAAAAAACTCAAACTAATAAACATGACTGAAAATTGATAACTCAGATGAAATAGACTTAAAATTGGACTGACTTAAATAAAAACTTACTAAACTTATTGATGGCAGCATATCACTGTGACTTGAGGGCTTCAAATCCTGATGACAACCACCTACCTGCTGAAAACATGTGTACAATCATGTGAAGTGATCCTTCCAGTGTAACCAATCCAATAGATGGCTGCTTACTGAAATTTTGCTCTCATTTTCCTCGAGCAAGCAGAAAAAAACAAAAACTAGGCCACTCCAAGTGTCCAATGAACATGTGCTTCTCGTCCATGAAAACAAGAAAATACATCTTCCCTTCTAATTGTAGCAAATCAGTAAAAGGATCTTCAAAAATATGAAATGTTACCTTGTCTTGAGATCCAGCAAAAACACAAGCACACTCTTCATTTTGATTTGAAAGAACACTTGGTTGTTGATCTGTACGAAGGCATAGGGGAGTATGAATTTTTTCTATATGAGTGTTGGTTATAAATTCCTAGAGCATGGGAAACTCTGATTCTATCACTGGCATATTGTCTCTCTTAGGCTCATACTCCTCAAATTCATAGTCTAAATCATCTTTGAACATAAAACATTCTTCAAGATTGTTAAACATGACAACCCTATCCTCTTGATGAAAGACATCGATCTATGTTAGTTGATCTCCTTGCAAGGAATTATCATCACAAATTGGCTCATTCATAAATACTTCCTGTATAGTTTCATGAATCTCATGACTATCATCATTTAAACTCATATTTTCATTTTCAATGATGGAAGAAGTTTCACTAACACATTCTTGATTATGTGAACACTGAAAACCTGCATTAGTTTGGGCTGTAATATGACTGTTTAGGAGGTTATCTATCTCATCTTCAGACAGAGGATAAAAATGAGTTTTATAGCATTTAACATTGGCTTGATGATTCTCATTTTAAAGATCAAGAATAAGCATTTCTCTTTATAGGTCGTGGTCTTTTTCATCCAAGGAGGAAACTACTGATTCTTGTTGGGAGGGAAAATCATATAGGGCTTCTATGACTTCATCATCTAGACACTCTTCATCCACATATAAATTTTCAAGAAACTCAATGAAATTATCAGAGATCTCACAACGACTATCAATCATCGACAAGAAGGAATTAGGGCTTTCATAATTTTGAAAGAAAACAGAATGAAGGTTCTTTAGAGAATATAAACGAGCATATGGTAGACTCTCATACCTTGATCTCGCTTTTCCTTCAAGGTAGCCATAAACATCTTCATTAGACAATATTAAGGAAACTCAATCTTTAGTCTGTGAATATGCAAATGAAATTTGACCAAATCAAACTAGCATCTTCACAGTCCTGACCCTTAAAATTTGACAGTCTTGATTTCCAATCTATACAAGGAATATGGTTCGGAAAACTAGGAATATGAGCTTGATTCATAAGAGCATACTTTGAGCAATCGAATCCATTTTGACAACAATGATTTCACCAAGAATATCTTCAAACTACCGATTCTTGAAAAGTGGAGTCGTCAGGTGAATGATGCAAAACCTTCTTGTGCCTGATCATTGTTCACCATCAACAATCAAATTTGATCTTTGTCATTCTTTCCTAGGGAATAATTTTCTTTTCGCCTCCCTGGAAACAACGCCAGAATGTTATCACTCCACCATATCTATAAGGCTAAAGAAGAAATCCCAACAGAGGTAACCACAAACCAATCTTTTGGCTTGGTATCTAGCCCTACCAAAACGAAGTGGGCTCTATCCACAATGTCACAGCCAAGAGGGTTGGATGAATTAGGGTTTTAGGCTAGGTATAAGTACAGGGGTTTGATTTGGTTGAATTGGGTTGTTGAATGAGGATCAAGTCAAAGAGGCTAGGTTAGGGAAAATAGGATTAGGGTTGCAGAGATTCAATGGGGAAAGGTAGGTAGAAAACCTAACACTTAGGGTTTGAGGATGAGATGGATCAGGCAGGTGAGGAGCTAGAAAGAGCAAGGAAAGGCTTAAATTCTTTCTAAAATAAAGAGGATGGACAAACTATGAAGGTTTTTCCAAACATAGCATGAGAGATGTATTTTGTTCATCAACTTAAAAACCATTGTATCATAGAAATGAAATGGATCATGAAAAAAAACTTTCATAAATAATGAGACCTAAGAAAAAAAAAAAATTCTAAATTATCATACCACATGTATCCCAAAGAAATAGCTACAACCTTTTCATTAATTTCCTGCCAAAATGAATACACTAGTCTCTAATCAATGCCTTAACATCCAACAATTTCCCAACTCTGAAAATGAGTCAAAAAGTACAAGATATAGACCTCAAACAACCTCCCCCAACCTCAGGGGTCGAATTTCGAAGTTGAGGAGGTGTTCCACCAAAAACTAAGTTGAATACCTAGAGTGTAGGGAGGTCAAATTGACTCATCCCTCACTTTTTGCAAATTGATTCATTACATGTCATCAAAACTTTTCACCTAATGTATTTACCCCAGGTAAGTATAAAAAAGTCATAATTACTTTTACATTCATGATTTACGTTGGTAAAAATTTCATTGACCATGGTAAAACTGGAAAAATTGAGAAAATTAGGAAAATATCAGTAAATTCATAAAATTTGTCCTATGCGCAGATCCACTCTCCTACGCGCAGTGCCAACTTCAAACTAACTTTTGAGGGGGTTCCCAATGCCCAAACTGAGCTCACGATAACTCATTGGAAATATTATCCGGTATAATTTCCAAATATGTGCTTGGTTTGTAGATTTGACTTGATTTTACCTCCCAAAAAGAGATTCTCCCAAGACTGCTCTATGCGCAGCGCCAGGCTCAAAAATAGGGCAGAAACATGATTTTTTGGGTGTTTTTTGCCATTTTCACTGACCAGTTTGTCTCAAAAAACTTAGAAAATTGATAGGGTGCATGTATTCATCATTCTGAATCTAATGGTGGTATTTGTTTGTCCAAAATATTTCTTAAAAGTGTGCGCAACGCCTAGGGCGCTGTGCATAGGACAGTCCAACTGTCACATGCTCTATGCACAATGCCACTTTCTCTATGCACGACGCAAACTTGCAGACCGCTTTTGGAGGCCTTCCCGGTTTTCAAATTGAGATCATGATAGCTCATTGGAAATATATATCTCTTGTATACATAATGGACCTATAAATAACTAAAAATGATCAAGTATAGCCCCTAAAAAATCAATTCTCCCAATATTGGTCAAAAAGTGCAAAATGGAGGTGCAAAATGCAGTGTGCTTTTGCAGGCAACTTTAGGAGGCCTTCCTAAACTCCAAATTGAGCTCATTATATCTCATTGGAAATATCCCTCTGTCTAGTTATCATTTGACTTATCAATTAAGCCATTTGGACAATCCAGCTAGGAGAAAAAATTATTTTCCCAAAGTCACTCCAGCAATGCAGCAACTCTCCCATAGCAACTGTATTTTTGACATTTATCCAAAAAAAATGACACCTGTGTAAACACTGAATGAGGTTTTTCTTCCTTGACCTATGATGGACAAAAATATCTTTCACTTTTTAAAAATTCATCACCATTTGGTCATAAACATAGTTTGAAGAAAAATTGGCCCTATGTGTGGCAAATGATTTGTCCCTTGGAATGAATTCTTGAAAAATGATGGAGACATGATGTTTATGAGTTGGAATGGCCTCATAATTTCTGATATGATCTCCTTTATGCCTCCTCTGCTTGGATGTCTCTAATTCCATAGAAACCCTAACTCAATGGGAGAGGAAAATCGGGTTTATTGCTTGTGGAAAATGATGATTTTGAGGGATAGGAGAGATGGGAAGTGTTTTGGAACACTAATGAGTTTTTTAAAATTTGACTAATTTGGCTGATGGAACCTAAAATTGTTGAAGCGAACTTCTGCAATGATGATTTGGCACCCTTGTGAAAAGACATCTCCCTCTGGCAAAAGCACAACACAAGAGAAAAAAACTTGTCTTTTGATGGCATAAAATGGCCTTTGTGAGAGTGGGAGTGGTATTTCTTGGTAGAGAGATGTCTCTTGAATGTGTAATGATCAAATTAACTTGAATGGGATATCTTGGTGGTCTTATACTTCATGAAATTGATTATTTGGACCTTGGGACCCACTTTCTTCCTTTTCAAGTCACTTAACCTTTTGAAACTTTACCTTTTACTTGACTCTTTCCTTTGACAATTTGATCTTCTGATGACCTTTGAGAACTCTTTGAATTTGAGTTTTTGGTGGTTTGACATCTTTGGAACACTGAGTTAGCAGCTTGGGATGATGAACTTATTACATTTAAATGACATAAAATTACATAATGGAAATATAAAAATTACATGTTGAAACAAGAAATTTTCTTTACAAGTCACCTTCATATGGCGAAGAGAATTTTATTAGATCACCCTTTCACTTGTTGGCCTTATGCAATGGAATGGAGTTTTATTGGACCATGAAAACCCTAATGACCTAATGGAACCTTGAAAAACCCTAAAAGACCTAATGAGACCTTGAAAGACTGAATTTCAAGATGACATGACTGATATTGACTTTATGGATAATGTAGAGTTAGAAAGGTATGAAACTATGCCAGCAAGTAATAAAATTTGAGGAAGAGTGATGTTTTTTGGACTAGGGCTACCATCAATGACTAATTATTTGCATGACCTAGTGGAATGATAAAACATTTATGAGTGGGAATCCTAAAATGATATGAAAAGAGGATTTTGATCACTGATGGCAGGATGCAAATAATGACACTAACAATGTGGATGAACAATAATGGGAAAGGGAGCATCCCTGTCGAACCCCATGCCCGACACCAAAAAATTATGAGGGGTATCCATTGATAATAAAAACAAACTGTGACCCTATGAGGCATGCCATGATCCATTATATGATGGGGGTTGTTAATCCAATCTTCAATAAAGTGAGTCGAAGGAAGGCCCAATCCAAACTGTCATATGCCTTATACAAATCAAGTTTCATTGCTATTGCTTCCATCTTTTTTGTGTGGAATGAATGGGCTATCTCTTGAGAAATTTCCGCTACATCATGTATCAATCTATTGTGTAGGAATCCAGATTATTCCCTGTTGATGTGTCTCAAGAGTATACCTTTTATGCGCTCCACTATGACCTTAGAGATTAACTTGTATACTATGATACACAACAATATGGGCTTGTAATCCATGATGGATTGTGTGTCAGTATTCTCTAGGATCAACAATATGAATGTAGAATTATGGTCCCCGATATATGTCCCAATAGTCTGGCCTCTTACACCATATCGACAAGGTCTTGCTTCATATTCTCATAAAAAATAGGAAAAACTCGATGGTCCACCGATAAGGGCCGTTACTCTTATCCTTTGCAAATGTTTTTAATATCCTTAGAATTTCATTCGAATCCACTCGGCCATATATTATGTTATTATCTTCCACATCAAACATCTGTGGGTAGCCCAATGTACCCCAAAGCTCGTCCTCAATGTACCCCAAAGCTATTCCTCAATATTATCCGTTGTATGTCTGCAGTACTATGTACCAGGTCGCCATCCATACCTCAGACACTCCAAATAGTGCTTCCCATTCTGTGCTGATTAAAAATACGGTGAATTATTTCTTATTTTTGTCCCCCTCTTTAAGCCAACAGGCCCTGCTCTTACGTCTCCAAGTGGATTATTGGATCTGTAATAATCGATTTTTGCATCAGTCCAGTCCCTTAGTCTCTCCCACTAATCAGGCATCGGGTCTCCACATTAAAAACTCTCCATGTGTTTTTGTATTTCATGATAAATAATTAATAACTCTCGTTTCTGCTCCGCCTTTTCCCCCCTCTCATAATCCTAGACATGGTGCTTTAAATCAGACAAAATATCTGTGAGATATTTACCGAGAGATTGATCCCCCTCCCTCCGGTGGGATTTTTAAAAGTCCATAACCAGTGTGGTAAACCCCTCATCAACCAACTAGGTATGTTTTAACTTGAACGGTATGCCCCTACGTGGAGTGTTGTGACACTAGTATAGGCATATAGGAATATGGTTGGATATATGAACATTCACGACCTTTGATCTCATAGACCCTAGGATATCAATAAGATTTTCCTTAACAAAAAATATATCAAGGCACTTCCTGATAAGTTCATTCCCAGCATGATCATTGTACCAACTCGTGGATAGAGGGTGAGGTATGATATCTCAGAGGTGATACACAGAGAATAAAGAGGAAAATATATCTGCAAGAGGATCCCTACGATACCTTGACCCCCAGCCTTGTTGTCCCTAGAGTGCAGCATTGAAATCCCCCACCACAATAAGTGAATTTATGTCAAAGATGCCATAGTCATCCACCCTATCCTAGAATACCCATCGATCGATGTATGGGGCATACAAATTCAGAATGTGTATATGGGACAGACAACTTCTGATGTAGCATGTTAGAAGTACACCCTCAAAAATACCATAAGCTTTGAATGTAGCCCATTTAGGATCCTAGAGGGCCACCAAACCTCCAGAATTTTCAGTAAAACCTACAAAAGTAATGTGCTAATCTAGGTAAATATTACCAAAATAAGGAAATACATTCTCATCAGAGGTCATAGATTCCTAAATTAAAATCAGAAATGGCGATAAATCAAATAAAACATTCTTCAGGGCGTGAGATTTTTAGTGGTATCCCAATCCATGAATATTAAGAGTTAAACAATTCATGGGACATGGTAGGTAGTGGGTGTCTGCGCTCTAAGAGCCCAAGAGGATGAGTCACTAATGGGAACATCCATGAGAGAATTTGAATCAAATTTGGGTGTTGCATTCACAAAGATAGTTTTAGGACACCCCCTCTTCTTGCACATAGTGATATTTCACGCGAAATTTGGACTGATGTTTATAGGGGGAAAATTTGAAGCCCGCGTATGGATAGTAAGGGCATTTATATCCCACAGTGGGCTCTGTAATAGAGCCTCGAGGTCGCTTCCCACATAGTTATGGGGCGAAAAATCCACACTCGGTCGTGACAGGGATAAGTGGGGTAATTGGAGTCCGCTCTCAGGTGATGGTCGAGGAAATTGAATCTCCGGTCGGCAGGTATTAGTTATGGGGGACAACCGAAGTGGTTGATGATCAGGTAATACAATGTGACCACTAACATGTAAGGGAGATGTGTGATCAGGATCTCGCCGGGGTGGTGGATATGGGGGACGATGGTGAGCGAGGGGAAACAAGTGAAGATGGCGAAGAGAGGTGGAATATAGGGGGAGAGGACTGTGATCGCATAGGGTAATATGGAGAACCAAAGGATATCGAAATTAGGACAAGAGGTCCTGGACCAGCTGTTGGAGGGGCAGCGGTTGGAACAATAGTAAAATTTAAATTAGGATTTTCGGACCATGAATTAGTAGTTGGATAGGTAATGTCGTCCCACGTATCCGAACTCCCACCTCTCTGAGGATCCCCATTATTGTGACTTTCTCCCATCGACCCCGAGAAGTCCTCCACTATGTGGCTCATCTAGTGGCAGATTAAACATTAGAACAACACACTCCAATAGTCCAGGCGTTGTTAATGTGTAGCCAATTCCCACTCAATGTCAATCTACGCAGGAAGTCCGCCAAAATAATGAATTTCAACTAAAATCTAGGCTATATGCTTGTCCCTGGTGCATAGACAGCCATGGTTGACATATATAAATCTTCCAATGGCATTCCCAATGCCCATCAGTGCCTTCCAACAAAATTCCAAGGGAAGCCCTAGAAGTTTAACCCACATATAATGATTCTTAGGGGTGTCCAAGAGTGGGTTGAATCCAACATACCAATTTTGCAGCGCCAAGAAGCTTAGACCCCTAAACCATGGCATAGCCTGTATTTTCAATAAGTCCTCCCTGTGCATGAAGTGGATACTGTACGACAAACTCATCAAGCGGAAAACCTTTGGTGGGTATCCTAGAAACGGACCCCATTTTTCATCCACTCAAATTTGCATCTCAACTTCTGTAACATCCCCAAAATACCACTTACCAACAAGTGCTCACCACTTTAAAATAGCGACGCAATCCCACATAACATCATAACCCAAATTGTGTAGAATCATAGCAGGTGTAGGTTTGATGGCATTTCGTCGATTGTGTGGTTTGGATGGGTGACCCTGTCGATTAGAATGTATGCATGTCCTGCACGCTGCATGTGATACAGGTCTAGTGATAACCTTGAATTTATTTCCCGACAGTTGTTTATTACTAGTATGTTACGCCTCCATGGTGGTCTTGATACATGCATCATTTAGAGCCTCGTTCGCATCCAAGTTGGCGAGCACATCAACCAAACGATCCATACTGTGGACTGGGAAGGGTGTTCGAGGACAAGTAATTAGTTCATAATGTAATGTTTCGATAAACTGAATAATTTAAACTATAATATATTCATTTTTCATGTTTCAGAAAATAAACATCATGAGTTATGTTTGTGAATATTCTTATTATAAACTCTTGTAGATCTCTTTGTATGTTTTATGATTTTTTATCACAAAGGTCTTATTACCTCCTAAGGGGCAACTAGTTGGAGAGGCACTCCCAAAAGTGTGCAATGTTGAACTATAGAGGTTCTTTTTCTCAAACTAGGTCTTGACATATTCAAACATCTCACTCATATTTGATGTAATTCACATTTTAGATGCTTCAAAGAGCCCAAGAGGATGAGTCACTAATGGGAACATCCATGAGAGAATTTGAATCAAATTTGGGTGTTGCATTCACAAAGATAGTTTTAGGACGCCTCCTATTCTTGCACATAGTGATATTTCGTGCGAAATTTGGACTAATATTTATAGGGGGAAAATTTGAAGCCCCCGTATGGATAGTAAGGGCATTTATGTCCCGCAGTGGGCTCCGTAATAGAGCCTCGAGGTCGCTTCCCACATAGTTATGGGGCGAAAAATCCACACTCGGTCGCGACGGGGATAAGTGGGGTAATTGGAGTCTGCTCTCAGGTGATGGTCGAGGAAATTGAATATCCGGTCGGTAGGTATTGGTTATGGGAGACAACCGAAGTGGTTGATGATCAGGTAATACATTGTGACCACTAACATGTAAGGGAGATGTGTGATGGGGATCTCGTCGGGGTGGTGGATCTGGGGGACGATGGCGAGCGAGGGGAAACAAGTGGAGATGGCGAAGAGAGGTGGATTATAGGGGGAGAGGACTGTGATCGCATAGGGTGAGATGGAGAACCAAAGGATACCGAAATTAGGATAGGAGGTCCTGGACCAGCTATTGGAGGGGCAATGGTTGGAATAGTAGTAAAATTTAAATTAGGATTTTCGGACCATGAATTAGTACTTGGATAGGTAATGTCGTCCCGCGTATCCGAACTCCCACCTCTCCGAGGATCCCCATTATTGTGACTTGGAAGTCCGCCAGAATAATGAATTTCAACTAAAATCTAGGCTATATGCTTGTCCCTGGTGCACAGACGGCCATGGTCGACATATATAAATCTTCCAATGGAATTCCCAATGCCCATCAGTGCCTTCCAACAAAATTCCAAGGGAAGCCCTAGAAGTTTAACCCACATATAATGATTCTTAGGGGTGTCCAGGAGTGGGTTGAATCCAACATACCATTTTTGAAACGCCAAGAAGCTTAGACCCCTAAACTATGGCATAGCTTGTATTTTCAATAAGTCCTCCCTGTGCATGAAGTGGATACTGTAAGACAAACCCATCAAGCGGAAAACCTTTGGTGGGTATCCTAGCAACGGACCCCATTTTTCATCCACTCAAATCTGCATCTCAACTTCTGTAACATCCCCAAAATACCACTTACCAAAAAGTGCTCACCACTTTAAAATAACGACGCAATCCCACATAACATCATAACCCAAATTGTGTAGAATCATAGCAGGTGTAGGTTTGATGGCATTTCGTCGATTATGTGGTTTGGATGGGTGATCCTATCGATTAGAATGTATGCATGTTCTGCACGCTACATGTGATACAGGTGTAGTGATAACATTGAATTTATTTCCCGACAGTTGTTTATTGCTAATATGTTACGCCTCCATGGTGGTCTTGAAACATGCATCATTTAGAGCCTCATTCGCATCCAAGTTGGCAAGCACATCAACCAAACGATCCATACTGTGGACTGGGAAGGGTGTTCGAGGACAAGTAATTAGTTTATAATGTGATGTTTCGATAAACCGAATAATTTAAACTATAATATACTCATTTTTCATGTTTCAGAAAAGAAACATCATGAGTTATGTTTGTGAAGATTCTTATTATAAACTCTTGTAGATCTCTTTGTATGTTTTATCATTCTTTATCACAAAGGTCTTATTACCTCCCAAGGGGCAACTAGTTGGAGAGGCACTCCCAAAAGTGTGCAATGTTGAACTATAGAGGTTCTTTTGCTCAAACTAGGTCTTGACATATTCAAACATCTCACTCCTATTTGATGTAATTCACATTTTAGATGCTTCAAATGAAAATAAGGTCTATGAATAGCTATCTCAAAATCATGAATCTTTACATCAAATTCTTTTGGTTTTTTATACATTACTTCTCTAATAGCTAGATACTTCTCCAATTCCTTATCTTCAAATAAACTAACAACCTTAATATTATGTGCTTCATCACCATTTGTAGGTCTTTCATCTCCTTCTTAGCATGTAACTACTTGATTCGTAGATTGTCATGGATATTCTAATGGATAGTTCGTCACAACAAATTTGATAAAATTATGCTTGAAATTTTGAAATCTACACTACGAGAGTCTATTTCTCCTTATATTTTTTGATCTGTAACTTATAGTTGATGGCATATGCATGCAAATTATAGCTATGCGGAGGCGCCAAAAATAAAAAATAAAAAACCTACAAATTAACACAATATATAACTTAGGAAACCCTTTTGGGAGAAAACTCATCTATAAGGTGACGTTGCTTTGCTTTCTTTATCTGCGTTGAAAATGGATCCAAGTACAAAGAAATGAATTCAGTGACCCATGGGTTTCTACAATGGATAAGTCCTTTTTGTTTTCTCTTTTCCTATACACTCTTGAACACTCTGCTCATCTATGAAACAAAATTCTTTTGAATAGAATGGAATCTATTTTCCTCTTAGTGGCCTAGTTATAACACAACTTAATAGCCTACTTGTGGTTAAGTTTGACTCCTTCAACTCTTAAATAGAGTTAAAACATGGACTCTCTAGATTCTTCTTCATCATGATCATGTGATTAGCCCATTTTCCACGAATAATGGGGTTGATGTGGCATCCTCTCAAATTATGGTGATAAAAAAACAGGAAGGTCGCCTTCGAAGTGGCATAAATTTTCCAAATGGACTCTAATTGAAGCAATTATTGCGCCTTTGAAAATGCATCTATGTTTATAATATCACTAAAATGTGTGGGGCTCAAGAAAAAAAAATGTATGCTCAATAAATGACATTTTATGCCTCAAACTACTCTTGGAAGGTTTTAGACCTAAAATTTCTACATTGGGACGTGTGACAAAAATGGTCCTATGAGTTGATTCCTTCATTTTTTCCACTCTAAAAGCATTGAGATGTATGAAAAATAGCATAATGGTCCAATTTAGATCACTATTGTAGTAGTTATTGCACTTTATTCTATAGTTCGTCATTCTAATAATGTTGAACTAGCAAACAATTTCTTTAAATTGCATAAAATGAGAATGAGATTAATTAGAAGATAAATATGCATTGAAACTTAATTTTGTACATGATAAATAGAAAATAAAAAATACAAGCTAATTAAAATGACACAATTGGTGAGTTCAAAAATACAACAGATAAATTTAAACAATAGGCTTTGCATGTTCATTACTTAGTAAAACATGTCACAAAATATTCATCATCAAGGGATTTTTACTTCAAGAATGATATTTCACTGAACATTCTATCATCCTACACTAACTACATGTGAAGCTCTTTTAGTCTTGGCATCAAAAGTATAATTACATTAAAGTAATGCCAGTCTCATGATAATAGGTCTCCTACGATGAACACATAGGAACCTATTGCATATACCATTTTCCTCTTCACTTAGCTAAGTTGAGTTCATTTCCCTTTCTAAATAACCAATAAGTATTTTCAAATAAAATAAAAAATAAACATAATAGATTCTAAAATGTGATATGCTTCAGTCATGCCACAATATATAGGAAAATACATTGAATGGCCACAGAATAATTGAAGCCATATATTAACCCTAATGTCATATATTTTTCAAATAACATGACGATAAACTAAAAGGTTTTTTTACTAAAACAAAATTAACTTTAACTTGAACCCTTAAATCAACAAAAATAAGATTAATATTATAATGCTTGAGATTTATATTATAAACCCAAAATATCAATAAACCCAAGGATTAAACCCTAGCATTATAAACCCAAGGGAATAATATTAAACCTTAGGGTTAGTATTATAAACCCTAGGATTAATATTATAAACCCAAGGGATCAATAATCTCAAGGGATTAACATTGAAAATCCTTGGGATTAATATTATAAACCCAAAATATCAATTAACCCAAGGGTCTATTGATATTAGAAACCCAAGGGATTAATAAACTTAAGAGATTCTTATTATTATAAAGCCAAAAAATTAATATTATAAACCTAGGGATTATCAATACTATAAACCCAAGGGATCAATAAAACTAAGGGATTATCAATATTATAAACCCAAATAATGAATCAACCCAAGGGATTAATATTATAAATGCTTGGGATTAATATTATAAATCCAAAAAATTAATAAACTCAAGCGTGTATGAAACCCTAATATTATAAACCCAAGGGAATAATATTAAACCCTAAGGTTATTATTATAAACCAAAGAGATTGTAAACTCTAGGATTAATATTATAAACCCAAGGGATCAATAAAACCAAGGGATTAAGATTATAAATCCTTGGGATTAATAATATAAACCCAAAAGATTAATTAACCCAAAGGTTTATTGATATTAGAAACCCAAGAGATTAATAAACCTAAGTCTTTGTTAGTATTATAAATCCAAGGGATTATTAATATTATAAACTCAAGTTATCAATAAACCTAACGGATTATCAATATTATAAACCGTAACAATTAATCAACCCAAAGACATTAATATTATAAAATTAAGGGATAAAAAAACTCAAGGGATTCATATTATAAATGCTTGAGATTAATATTATAAACCCAAAAAATTACTAAATCCAAGAGTTTATTAATATTATAGGCTCAAGTGATTAATATACCCAAGTGTTTATTAATATTATAAACCCAAAGGATTATAAACCTAATGGATTAATATTATAATCCAAGGGATTAATAGACCCAAGGGTTTATCAATATTATAAAGCCTAGGGATTAATAAACCCAAACATTTATTAGTATTATAAAGCCAAGGGATTTATAAACCCAACGGGTTTAGGATTTATTGTGGTTTATAATATTAGGATGAGAGTTTAGGATTTATTCTGGTTTATAGTATTAGGTTTAGGGTCTATAAGCTTGAGGTTTATAATCCTAGGGTTTATAATATTAACTCTAGGGTTTTTAATCCCTTAATTTTATAATATTAATCCCAGGATTCATAATCTGTTGGGTTTATAAATCCCTTAGCTTTATAAACCCAAAAGATTAATTAATCCAAAGGTTTATTGATATTAGAAACCTAAGGGATTAATAAACAAAAACCTTTGTTAGTATTATAAACCCAATGGATTATTAATATTATAAACCCAAGAAATTAACATTATAAACCCAAGGGATCAATAAACCTAAGGGATTATCAATATTATAAGGCCAAGGGAGCAATAAACCTACGAGATTATCAATATTATAAACTCAAATAATTAATTGACCCAAGGGATTAATACTATAAACCCAAGGGTTTATTAAACCCTAATATTATAAAACCAAGGGAATAATATTAAACCCTAAAAAGCTAGTATTATAAACTAAAGGAATTATAAACCCTAAGATTAATATTATAAACCCATGGGATTAACATTATAAATCCTTGGGATTAATATTATAAACCCAAAAGATTAATTAACTCAAGAGTTTATTCAGCTAAATATTATAAACGTTAACATTATAAACCCAAGAGAATAATATTAAACCCTAGGGTCAGTATTATAAACCCTAGGATTAATTTTATAAATCCAAGGGATCAATAAAACAAGGGGATTAATATCATAAACCCAAAGATTTGTTAGTATTATAAACTCAGGGGATTAATAAACCTTAGAGATTATTAATATTATAAACACAAGGGATCAATAAACCTGAGGGATTATCAATATTATAAACTCAAATAATTAATCAACCAAAGGGATTAATATTATAAACCCAAGGGATCAAAGAAACCTAAGGGATTAATATTATAAATGCTTGAGATTAATATTATAAGCCAATAGATTAATAAACCCAAGGGTTTATTAAACCATAGCATTGTAAATTCAAGGGAATAATATTAAACCATAGTGTTAGTATTATAAACCAAATGGATTATAAACCCAAGGGATTGACATTATAAATCCTTGAGATTAGTATTAATTAACCCAAAAGATTAATTAACCCAGGGTTTATTGATATTAGAAAACCAAGGGATTAATAAACTTAAGCATTTGTTGGTATTATAAACCCAAGAGATTAATAAAAAATAAGGATTATTAATTTTATAAAACCAAGAAATTAATATTATAAACCAAAAGATTAATTAATCCAAGGTTTTATTGAACCAAATATTATAAATGTTAATATTATAAACCCTAGGATTAATATTATAAACCCAAGGGATCGATAATCCAAAGGATTAACATTATAAATCCTTGGGATTAATATTGTAAACCAAAAAGATTAATTAACCCAAGGGTTTATTGATATATTTTTATTTTGGTAAATTAGGCTAATTTATATTAATTCAAAAAGAAATAGTACATATGTTACAGGCTGGTTTGGTAATCTGCGCTTAACCAATCCCAGCCTTAGTTGCACATTTTCGAGGACGTCTCCATGGAGGAAACCAGCCCAGAAAATGCTTGAAATAGGAAAGAACAAAATGCGCAGCAACACCAGTGTATCTGCAAATTACGAAGTAGGCAGGAGCATAAGTATAACTTGAGATGCCATGGTAATAACATGCTTGATAAAAAACAAGGAGGAACTAAGTTGCTTCGCAGTCCTTATTCTTCAGCTTCATCATTACTGTCTGGTTCTTCCTCCACTATAGGGCAGGCGTACACCTGCACAGCCGCTTCCTCCGTGTCAGTGGGTGGATGCGTAGGTTTGGGGATCGGTGCATAGAGGATGGGAGCCTCTGAGTCTTATTCTTCAGGGACGCTCATCCAATTACCATCATAATCCATAATCCAGACTTCTGTGTCATCCCACTCGTCCTCCTGAGTGAGCAGAGGTTCGACCTTGCGAGGCGGGAGGTGCGCCTGGTGCGCAATGGTAGAATTCCGTGGCCCACATCGACCTCTTTGCGCAGCTTGCTCAGGGACCTCCTCCTCCTGATCCAAGTCAGGGCTCTATCTAATGTAATTTCCTGAGGAGGAGCCTTCAACAAACTCCAAACGATTTTTCATCCTGCGGTGGTAACGTCTAGGGAGTTCCCCTCTCTGCCCTCCACGAATGGTTCTTTGGCGCAACCTGGGAGCCATGACATGTTGATGCCGAGAAGTGACAATGCTGGAAGGTTGTGCGGTAGGGGGAGAGGAACGAAGCAGGGGAAAACAAGAGGACAAGGGAAACGATGAGTGGGAAAGCACAAACTAGTGGGTGCGCAAATACTATTGAGACAGGGGGGCAGATGGATCTGGGATGAGAAGTGCAGGCGGGATGAATCGCGACCCAGAGAATTATGCGCCGCACAGTTCTAGGAAGAGGGTTGCGTAACGGGCTGGTGACGCAGAAGGGAAAAGAATGAATCAACAAGAAAAACTGTAAGAACTGACTGTGTGTCTCTTTGTGCTACTGAGCCTTCTCTTTAAAGGGTCTGTGACACATGCGAAGGGCAAGGTCATGATTAAGCCTCACACGCATCTGCGTGCCAAAACTGTTATCATGTGTGGGCTCGAGTGAAGAGTTATGGTTGATTGGAATATTAATCCAAGTCATCATTTAGGATGATTGTTGCAGAGAGGTACCCAGGAGGGGGTGACATTGTCCAAGCGCATCTTCATCATGCATTGACTCATTCATCTCGTGCGGATGGTTATCAATACGAGGATCCACGTCAGGTGAGGACCTGCACTGCAGATCTCTGTCCTCATGTGCATGGGAGAGATGATTGTCATTAGTACTCCTGCTATCACCCGCATCCAGGGCAAGGGTTTATGATATTACAAACCCAAGGGATTAATAAATCCAAACCTTTTTTAGTATTATAAACCCAAGGGATTATTAATATTATAAAGTTAAGAAATTAATATTATAAACCCAAGGGATCAATAAACCTAAGGGATTATCAATATTATAAACCCAAATAATTAATCAACTGTAGAGATTAATATTATAAACCCAAGAGATAAAAAACCCCAAGGATTAATATTATAAACCCAAAGATTAATAAACACAAGAGTTTATTAAACCCTAACATTAGTACCCCAAGGGAATACTATTAAATCCTAGGATTAATATTATAAACCCAAGGGATCAATAAAACCAAGGAATTAACATTATAAATCTTTGAGATTAATTAATCCTAGGGTTTATTGATATTAAAAACCCAATGGATTAATAAACATAAACCTTTGTTAGTATTATAAATCCAAAGGATTATTAATATTATAAATCCAATAAATTAATATTATAAACCCAATGGATCAATAAACCTAACATTACTAATATTATAAACCCAAATAGTTGATCAACCCCAGGGATTAATATTATAAAACCAAAGGATTAAAAAACCCAAGGGATTAATATTATAAATGCTTGAGATTAATATTATAAACCCAAAAGATTAATAAACCCAAGAGTTGATCAATATTACACGACCAAGTGATTAATATACCCAAGGGTTTGTTAATATTATAAACTCTAAGGATTATAAAACCAATGGATTAATATTATAAATCCAAGGGATTAATAGACCCAAGGATTTATAAATATTATAAACCATAGGGATTAATAAACCCAAACATTTATTAATATTATAAAGTCAATGGGTTTATAAACCCAACATGTTGAGGATTTATTGTGGTTTATAATATTGGGCTCGGGGTTTAGGATTTATTATGGTTTATAATATTAGGTTTATAATCGTAGGGGTTATAATATTAATCCTTAGGGTTGTTACTCCCTTAAGTTTATAATATTAATCCTAGGATTCATAATCTATTGGGTTTATAAATCCCCTGGCTTTATAAATCCAAAAGATTATTTAACCCAAGGGTTTATTTATATTAGAAACCCAAGGGATTAATAAACCCAAACCTTTGTTAGTATTATAAACTCAAGGGATTATTAATATTATAAAGCCAATAAATTAATATTATAAACCTAAGGATTATAAATATTATAAACCCAAGGGATCAATAAACTTAAGGGATTGTCAATATTATAAACCCAAATAATTAATCAATCCAAGAGATTAATATTATAAACCCAAGGGGTCAAAAAACCAAAGGGATTAATATTACAATTCTTGAGATTTATAGTATAAACTCAAAAGATTAATAAACCCAAGGGTTTATTAAACTCTAACATTATAAACCCAAGGGAATAATATTAAATCCTAAGGTTAGTAATATAAACTAAAGGGATTATAAACCCTAGGATTAATATATAAACCCAAGGTATTAACATGATAAATCCTTGGGTTTAATATTATAAACTCAAAAGATTAATTAACCCAAGGGTTTATTGAGCCAAATATTCTAACGCTAACATTATAAACCCAAGGAAATAATATTAGACCCTAGGGTTAGTATTATAAACCCTAGGATTAATATTACAAATCCAAGGGATCAATAAACCCAATGAATTAATATTATAAATCTTTGGGATTAATATTATAAACAAAAAGATTAATTAACCCAATTGTTTATTGATATTAGAAACCCACACGATTAATAAACCCAAGAATTTGTTAGTATTATAAACCCAAGGGATTAATAAACCAAAGAGATTATTAATACTATAAAACCAAGCAATTAATATTATAAACCCAAGGGATTAATAAACCATAGAGATTATCAATATTATAAATCCAAGGGATCAATAAACCTAAGGGATTATTAATATTATAAACTCAAATAATTAATCAACCCAAGGGATTAATAAACCATATGGATTATTAATATTATAAAACCAATATATTAATATTATAAACCCAAAAGATTAATTAACCCAAGGTTTTATTGAACCAAATATTATAAACACTAATATTATAAACCCAAGGGATTAACATTATAAATCCTTCGGATAAATATTGTAAACCAAAAAGATTAATTAACCCAAGGGTTTATTGATATTAGAAACCCAAGGGATTAATAAATCAAAACCTTTGTTAGTATTATAAATCCAAGGGATTATTAATATTATAATGTCAAGAAATTGATATTATAAACCCAAGGAATCAATAAACCTAAGGGATTATCAATATTATAAACCAAAATAATTAATCAACACAAGGGATTAATACTATAAACCCATGGAATAAAAAAACCAAAGGGATTAATATTATAGATGTTTGAGATTAATATTATAAACCCAAAAGATTAATAAATCCAAGGGTTTATTAATATTATAAGTCCAAGTGATTAATAAATCCAAGCGTTTATTAATATTATAAACCCAAATGATTATAAAGTCAATGGATTAATATTATAAATCCAAGGAATTAATAGACACAAGGGTTTATTTATATTATAAATCGTAGGGATTAATAAACCCAAGAAATTATTAGTATTATAAAGCCAAAGGGTTTATAAAACCAACAAGTTTAGGATTTATTATGGTTTATAATATTGAGTTTAGGATTTAGGATTTATTCCGGTTTATAATGTTGGGTTTAGGGTTTATAATCATGCGGTTTATATAAGTATGGTTTATAATATTAACCCTAGAGTTTTTAATCCCTTGAGTTTATAATATTAATCCTAGGATTCATAATCCGTTGGGTTTATAAATCACTTGGCTTTATAAACCCAAAATATTAATTAACCTAAGGGTTTATTGATATTAGAAACCCAAGGGATTAATAAGTTGAAGTCTTTTTAGTATTATAAACTCAATGGATTTTTAATATTATAAAGCCAAGAAATTAACATTATAAACCCAAGGGATCAATAAACTTAAGGGATTATCAATATTATGAACCCAAGGGATCAACAAACGAAATGGATTATCAATATTATAAACCCAAGGGAATAATATTAAACCCTAAGATTAGTATTATAGGCTAAAGGGAATAAAAACCCTAGGATTAATATTATAAAGCCAATGAATCAATAAACCCAAGGGATTAACATTATAAATCCCCAAAATTAATATTATAAACCAAAAGATTAATTAACCCAAGGGTTTATTGATATTAGAAACCCAAGGGATTAATAAACCCAAGCCTTTCTTAGAATTATAAACCCAAGGTATTATTAATATTATAAAGCCAAGAAGTCCATGAGGTTTTGGATAGATTGTGATCGTGTGCTCTATCAAGTCACTCCCTGATGTGAAGTCATCGGTTCAATTCCCTACCTCGATCAGGTTGAAATATTGGACATGATTAAGATGTAGTCTTGTAAAGCTTACAAAAAAACAATCCACAGGTCTTGGATAGGCGGTGATTGAGTGCTTTGTTAAGGAACTGCTTTATGTGAAGTCACAGGTTCAATTCTTCGCCCCGATCAGGGTGATATATTGTACATGTTAAAGATGTAGTCCTCCGAAACTTACCAAAATAAAATAAAATTATAAGGCCAAGAATTTTATTTTATTTTTTTTCCAGTGAAAAATTGTAACTTTTATTAGAAAATAAGAGTTACATGTTGTAGATGCATGAGCATATGCAAATCAGCAAGTAGCTGCGATATAGATAGTGTTGTAAGCATACAGAAAAATAAATACATCCGCTATATGTGCGAGTGTTCACAAAGTGATACAAAAGACATTCTCCACATGGAGTCGGTTTGAAGTATATACATTATATGCTATAATTAAAAATGTGAGTAAAGTTCTATTGTCCAATCTATCGGGGGCCGACCCCCCGCCCATGTGCAGGAACAAATGGCTTGTGAAATAACTGGTAGTATGCATGATCATTCTGTTCCTGAACCTCCATGTGCACTGTCAATAAGTGCGTCGCCTCCTTGGAAAGGAGGTCGGAAATGGTGTTCCTCTCCCTGTAAATGTGCCTACATGAAATATGATAAAAATGTGCTTTGAGCATAAAAGTTTCAGCCAATATATTCTGAAGTGTATGTGTGTGACATGTCGATAGTTTAGAAAACCAGTCAATGCCAATCTTGGAGTCCCCGAAAAATTTGTATTGCATGTATTTCTTTAGTGATGGCAAACTGAAGCAGGTATAGGAGACAAGATATTTCAACAAAGTTATTGGTACTGCAGCCAAGTCCAACTTTGACTTTAAATGAATAATGAATAGAGAGATGAAGAATAAACCCACCACCACAACCATGAGTCTGTGCAGACCCATCAAAGTATGCCCAAGGGAGTGAGCGGTCAATGATCTCGGGGGTGATAATGCGTGGACAAGGAGGAGGAGGGTCATTAGGGATAATGTGATAAATGGAAAGAATATGTGCAACAGATGAGGGCCAATGGTGAGGAGTGTCATGGAAAATGGTTCGATTGTAGGCCATCCATATGTTCCAGTAGATAAGAATGGGAAGGTTCTGAAGTTTGATGGGATTTAAAACGGTCCACCATTGTTCCCCTGCCTCTGTAAGTGAGATACCAGTCCAGTGCTGATTAATATGGATAGATGAGGATACAATGTCCAAAGTTCGAGTGCAACAGTGCAATTTAGGAATAGGTGTTGGGTATCTTCTGCCTCAATCTTGCAAAGTGCACACCTGTGAGGTCCAGAAAAAATATATTTTTTGCAAATTAGTACCAGTGGGGATTTTGTCGGTGAGAATGCACCACATGAGTAGTCGAGCCTTGGCTAGGACTTTAAGTTTCCATAGATAGGGCCACCAAGGGATGAGTAAATCAGGTCTGTTACCCCTGTAGATATGAGTGTAGCCTTCTTTTGGTGTATACCGACCCCATTTTGATATAGTCCATATAATTTCATCTTCACAAGCCTTCAATCGAACACGGGTGTCAGACAAAGCTTCCAGATATGCAGTCCAGTTTGCAGTCCACTGTGGTTGTATTCCTAATTCCCGGTGATCCATCCACCCTTGAGAAAAGAGTGTTGTTCGTTCCTCCAGGGCAATCTGGTTAAGTGTTCTGTAACCTGCTTGGTTGAGGAACACGATGAGTGCTTGCGGGAGAAGATGAGCATTCCCGCACCCAACCCATGAATCAAGACCAATCTGGATCTTGTGGCCATTTCCAATTTTCCAGGTCAGGTCATCCTTAATGAATCTAATAGCTGTAGTAATCGCTCGCCAGATGGTAGAGGAAGATGAGTGGAATTCTAGTGGAGGCCGAATTCAATTTGTGGGGTAGAGCGAATAAATGTATTTATGAGTTGTCACTCTAGTCCATAGATTGTTTCTGTTCAATAATGTCCACCCAATATTGGCAACTAATGCAAGTGCAAAGGTTGATAGATCTTTGATGCCCCATCCACCCCATCTCTTAGGTAAGGCAATACAGGACCAATTAGTCTAGGCATATGCATGTCCCTCTTTTTTACCCAACCAAAGAAAGCGCCTGAAAATTTTCTGAATTTTGTGGAGAATGCCTTTTGGGATCCATGCTAATGACATTCAATAAACAGGAGTGGTCTCCAGGACTGCTTTGATCAGTGTTAGCTAGCCAACTCTGGACAACCAGCGATGGCACCAGTTGTTCATCCTTTTTTCAATTTTAGAAATGAGCCAATTCCAATCAACAATTTTATATTTCACAGGTTTGAGAAAAAATCCCAAGTATTTCAAGTCGTCCTCAAATATGATAAGATTGAAGGGGAATCTTTGCTGTGCATAATATATCTCAAATGGAGTGTAGCCATGGCAGGTCATTGTGGATTTATGATTATTGCATTGCATACCTGTGGCAGAACAAAAAAGAATCAAAATAGCTTTGAACACCATGGAGTCGCTAAGGGACCCATTAAGTGTTGTGAAGCCAGCTCCAAAAATAGAAGAAAAGAGATATCAACGCCTTAGAAATAAGCCACTTCGAGGGGGCAACCTCCAATACATTACATGAATGAAAATTTTTTGGATGATACAAATTACAAAACCTCCTTTCTATATATAGGAGTCCATGGGGCCACAATGTAATCCTAGTGGGTCCACAATGTAATCCTAGCCGACCTAACAATAATAATTTAAGGGCACAATAATAACAATATTGGGGTTACAGGGGTACAATAATAACAATAAGGGGGTTACACTAACAACAATAAGGTACTATACTAGTAATATTGTTGTGTAACCAGCTCCAAAAAGAGAAGAAAAGAGATATGAACGCCTTATAAATAAGCCACTTCGAGGGGGCAACCTCCAATACATTACATAATTGAACAATTCTTGGATGATACAAATGAACAAAACCTCCTTCTATATATAGGAGTCCATGGGGCCACAATATAATCCTAGTGGGGCCATAATGTAATCCTAGCCGACCTAACAATAATAATGTAAGGGCACAATAATAACAATATGGGGGTTACAGGGGTACAATAATAACAATAAGGAGGGTTAGACTAACATAATAAGGGACTACACTATTAATATAGGGGCTTAACATGCCCCTCTCCTTCAAACAAGTGTTGTCCTCAACGCTTGATTATTTCTTGATGCTTCTATATAAAATTCTCATCGTCCCATGTGGAATCTTCTACAGGAAAGTTCTTCCACTTGCTGAGATAATTTGAAATTGATTGTACTTGTCGAGTTCTTGTTTCTGTGACTGCTTCAGAACTTCTTTCGATGTGATATTGATCTTCCGGTTGTTTCATTTGATTTTTCACCAAAGTTAGGTTATCCTTTGAGAGTTGGAGAACTTGTTGTTGATGCTCATTGTGATATTCCACTACTTTATCATCCATAATAGAATTTATTTGATCCTTCAAACCATCCAAATTAGCCTCCATTTTTTCTTTTAAACCATCTATGTCATCTTCGGTTGCTCTTCGTAAGATCGAAATTTGTTGCACTTGGTACCGTAATTTTGATATCTCATATTGCAATTCTTCCTCCTCATGCTTCATATTATAGCTTTCTGAGGGCTTAATGGTTATGGAATTTTTTTTTTTGAGGCATAATAGAACCCATCACTGACAAAAATTCTTCAATATTCCCTTGGAATCAATTCAAGTTGATTCTTCAAACAAGACTTATTCGGAAAAAAAATACACACCTTTTACTTTCTTTTTAGGAGCTCTGTATTGAAATTGAATTATCTCTGTAATTGAGAATCTTCAATATCTGAAATTCAATTTTGTAGTAGCCCTCTGAAGCTTCTTTCAAATGCCACAGGTCTGATCTAATTTGGATTCCCCAAGACAAATTTGTGTCCAATCTCCCACAATGACCTAATTCTGGACTCGTTCAGTAGAGAAAACTTGTAGGACTTGCCACGTGTCACTGTTTCATCCTTTGTCTCTGAAATTGATATCCAAGAAACTACAGTCCGTGTACTTGCAAACACTTTTTACGGAACTCAAATCCACTGCCCAGAGAGAGAGTTATTGAAATTTTCCCACGCTCACCTCTTTGAGATGCAATTCAGGAGCTTGAAAAAGCACTAACTTCCACATATTATATCTCCAAAAATATTGTGAAACAAGCTCTGAAATTTTTTGAAGAATTTCCTCAGGATTTCAGCTTCGCACCCTAAAAATTTCAGCTTCTGACGCTTCGTAGAAAAAAATTTATAGCGAAAATTCCACGATGACCTGTTTGGAAGCTTGAAAAAAAACCTAACTTCCACAGATGATATCTCCGAAAATATTGCGAACCAAGCTCTAAAATTTTTAGACGATCTTGCTCAGGATTTCGGCTTCGTACCCTAAAAATTTCAGCTTCTGAAACTTCGTAAAAAAAAAGTTATAGCGAAAATGCCACGATGACCTGTTTGGAGCAGCGAAACCCTAGAATCCAAAGCTCTGATACCAAATGTTGTGTAACCAGCTCCAAAAAGAGAAGAAAAGAGATATGAACGCCTTATAAATAAGCCACTTCGAGGGGGCAACCTCCAATACATTACATAATTGAACAATTCTTGGATGATACAAATGAACAAAACCTCCTTCTATATATAGGGGTCCATGGGGCCACAATATAATCCTAGTGGGGCCATAATGTAATCCTAGCCGACCTAACAATAATAATGTAAGGGCACAATAATAACAATATGGGGGTTACAGGGGTACAATAATAACAATAAGGGGGGTTAGACTAACATAATAAGGGACTACACTATTAATATAGGGGCTTAAAAAATATAGGGACCTAACATGTCCCTCTCCTTCAAAAAAGTGTTGTCCTCAATGCTTGAGTAGCTCTGGGTGCTTATGTATAAAATTCTCATCCTCCCATGTAGAATCTTAAGTGGGTAAGTTCTTCCACTTGATGAGATAATTTGAAATTGATCAAATCCGTAGCTGTTGAGTTCTTGTTTCCATGACCACTTCAGGTTTCAATATGATTTTTCCTTCCTCATCAAGTTCTGGCAATATTGTTTGAACTGGAAGATTTTCACCTATAACCTTCTTTAAGCATGAAACATGGAAAACTGCATGCACTCGTGAAGAAGCAGGAAGCTCCAATTTGCTGCCATAGTACCAATCTTTTGCAACACCTTGTAAGGACCATAGTACTTTGGCGATAATTTATTATCCTTCTTAGCTTAGCCGAGGGACATTTGTTTGTATGGTTGTAGCTGTAAAAATACCGATCTCCTACATCAAAACTTCTCTCGACTGCGATGTTGATATGCTGTTGTTTCCTTCGCTTTTGTGCCAAATTCGGGTTATCCTTTAAGAGTTGGAGAACTTCTTGTTGATGCTCGATGTGATCTTCCACTTCTTGAACCTTATAATTTTCTCTTAAAGATGATGTGATGGACGGTGGATGATATCCATAAAGTGCCATAAATGGGGTCATTTTTGCTGCAGCATGGAAGGAAGTGTTATACCACCATTCAACGAGAGGTAACCACTTGACCCATTGTGTTTGTTTATGAGATACAAAACAACGAAGATATCCTTCCACACATTTATTCACTATATCAGTTTGACAATCGGACTGAGGATGATAAGATGAGGTATGAGCTAATTGAGTACCCAAACAGGAAAATAAATCCGTCCAAAAATTTCCAGTAAAAATGGGATCCCTGTCGCTCACAATAATCTTTGGGTTTCAATGTAGCTTTTGAATTGTGTCCATAGATGTAGTAGCAACTGTACTTGCTTTAAATGGATGAGATAATGCACAAAAGTGTGCATACTTGGTAAGTCTATCAACTACCACCATGATGACACTCCTTCCTTTGGACTTAGGTAAACTTGTGATAAAATCCATTGAAATCTCCTCCCAATGTTGACTTGGAATGGATAAAGGTTGTATAAGACCCAGGGTCTTAATTTTCTCAACTTTATTTTGCTAGAAAACAAAAAATTCCGCCACAAAATTTTGAATATCAGATTTAAGGCCATCCCAAAAAAATTATTTCTTCACCCTATGGTAAGTTTTTAAAAATCCCGAGTGTCCTCCTAAAGGAGAAGTGTGCAATTCAAAAAGAATCTTTTGTTTTAGTTGGGAATTATTACAAAGATATAAGCGATATTTGTACCATAAGGAATCATTTTTCCAACTAAATGTATCAGATGTACTAGGATCTTGTTTGCGACTTTTGAATGAGTGTCCATACTTCTTTTTCTCTTCCCATTCATCCCTTGCTTCGGTTATCCAATCTGGTTGGATAATATAAATGGCACAAAGCAATGCTTCCACCTCTTCATCCTTTCTTGAGAGTGCATGTGCAACAACATTTAGCTTCCCTTTTTTGTAGATGATTTCAAAGTCATAACCCAACATCTTTGTGACCCATTTTTTTTGCTCTTCTAAAGATAGTCTTTGTTCCAAAAAGTGTTTAAGACTATCATGATCATTTTTTACCTTGAAGTGTCTTCCCATTAGGTAAGTTCTCCATTTCTTTAGTCCATGCAGTATTGCTAACATTTTCTTCTCATAAATAGGTTTATGTAAATACTTTCCTTTGATTGGACGACTTTCAAAAGCAATGGGTCTTCCTTCCTGCATTAAAAAAACACCAATTCCATTTCCTGAGGCATCACATTCCACAATAAAGGTTTTTGTGAAGTCTGGCGTAGCTAAGACCGGTGCTAGGCACATTGCCTCTTTAAGATGTTCAAAGGCCTTAGTTGCTTCAGGAGCTCGATATTGAAATTAGATTATCTCTGTGATTGTGGCTCTTCAATATCTAAAATTTGGCACTGAGGTAGCCTTCTGAATTATCTTTCAAATTTCACAGGTCTGACTTGATTTGGATTCTCCAAGGCAAAATTATGTCCAATCTCCCACAATGGCCTAATTATGGACTGGTTCGGTAGAGCGAACTTGTACGGCTTTCCACGTGTCACTATTTCATCTTTTAGGTTTGAAATTGATAGAAAAGAAACTAAAGTCCATGTACTTGCGACCAATTTTTACGGCACTCCAATCCGAAGCTCACAGAGAGAGTTATGAAGATTTTCCCACGATCACCTCTTTGAGATGAAATTCAGGAGCCTGCAAAAGCATTACCTTCCACAGATCATATCTCTGAAAATATTGCGAACCAAGCTCTGAAATTTTGCGACGAATTTCCTCAGGATTTCAGCTTCGTGCCCTAAAAGTTTCAGATTCTGAACCTTCATATAAAAAACGTTATAGCACAAATTCCACCATGACCTGTTTAGATTAAATTGAGGAGCCTGCAAAAAGACCTAACTTCCACAGATCATATCTCCGAAAATATTGCGAACCAAGCTCTGAAATTTTGCGACGATGTTCCTCAGGATTTTAGCTTCGCACCGTAAAAATTTTAGCTTTTAAAACTTAGTAGGAAAAAAAGTTATAGGAAAAATGCCACGATGACCTGTTTGGAGCAGCGAAACCCCAGAATCCAAAGCTTTGATACCAAATGTTGTGAAGCCAGCTCCAAAAATAGAAGAAAAGAGATATAAACGGCTTAGAAATAAGACACTTCGAGGGGGAAACCTCCAATAAATTGCATGAATGAACAATTATTGGATTATACAAATTACAAAACCTCCTTTCTATATATAAGAGTCCATGGGGCGACAATGTAATCCTAACCGACCTAACAATAATAATTTAAGGGCACAATAATAACAATATGGGGGTTACAGGGGTACAATAATAACAATAAGGGGTTACACTAACAACAATAAGAGACTATACTATTAATATAGGGACCTAACATTAAGGAGGAGAATGATATCATCAACAAATAAGAGATGAGTGAGAACATAGTTTTCCGATAGTTTGATGCCTTTCAATTTGCCTCTAGAGGTTTCATCAATTATGCATCTGCTAATCCCCTTTATAACCAATAGGAACAAAAGGGGAGATAGGGGGCACACGAAGTCCCTGCTCTGCATGAAAGAAATTGGTCACTGCCCCATTGATAAGAATGTTGTAAGATACAGTAGTGATGCTGCACATGATCCAATTGATAGTTTGTAAGGGAAAACCCAGATGGGTGAGAAAAATGGGGATGTAGAGCCAACTTACTTGGTCAAGTGCTTTATTTAGATCTATCTTAATAATCATGCCTTTGATGCGTTTAGTGTGCATAGAGTGAAGGCTTTCTTGATCAATGCCAATGGCATCATGGATCTATCTATTTTCAAGAAAAGCAAATTGTTCAGGAGATATGTAAGTAGATAAGATTGGTTTCAATCTATTATCAAGAATATTGGCCATGATTGATCCAAGTGGATATCGGTGGGCACCCACCTATTCCATTTGGACCAGCACCATCAATTCTTACAACTTTTCACATTCAGCACAACTTACTATTTTTAGCAGGTTTTTGGGTCCTCCACTCCCGGAGCTGTTTTTGGGCCTTAATGATCCAGGTGGATATTGGTGGCCACCCACCTATTCCATTTGAGCCCCCACCATCATTTCTTTCAGTTTTTAAGTTGCAACAAAATTTACTATTTTTAGCAGTTTTTCGGGTCCTAAACTTTCGGAGTCATTTTGAGGCCCTAAATGACATTTTTTGGGAAAACCAAAAGTTTTACTCCTCGGACAGATATTTCTAACGAGCTATTAAGCGCGTCAAATGGAGATCGGATACCAAAGTTACATCCTTGGGAATTTGAACCACCAATTTACCCAAACGAGGCCCATAGTTTTGGCTCTTCATCTCCTAGGGTTAGGTTTTTGGACGTTTAGAGTTCTCCATTATTTCTCAATAATAAATAGGCCCTCGATCCTCATTGTAACACAGTTCAGAGGTTTGTAGCCACCACATCTCTTCTCAGATATTCGCTGCCAGCACCCTAGCTATTTTATTTCCATTATGTCTGTAAGCATATTTCTGATATATGATATTAATGAAATGAAGCATTATTTCCGCTGCATCTCTATGTTCATGGTTATTTATGTATTCCGTTGCGTTCCTGCATAGATCCAGATTAGTGGTATCAGAGCAATCTTCTCGTTCTTTGTTTTTCTTTGCATGTCCCCAACGCGGTCAGGGTATAAGGAGTTAGGGCTCGATCTGGTTGAACCCTTGCAAGATCAGTCTCGTAAACCCCGACGACCTCCCATGGTGGAGGAAAAGAAAGAAGAGGGAGTAAGAGATCCTATCAAAATATTACTCGAGGAGGCCCTCGAGAAACAAAGGAACGCGATGATGGATAATTTTTCTTAGATCCTTCAACGATTGCCCACCTACGGCGCATCTGCATCCAATATCCACTCTGGAGGCGCCACTCCTTTCAAGGTATAGGTAAAATTTGATATTCCTGTATTTGAAGGCCAAATAGATGCAGATGTTGTAGAGAGATAGTTGAATTTGTTGGAAGGGTATTTCTCGGTCCATGATTTCTTTGACCGAGAAAAGATTATTTTTGCACTCCTCAAAGCTGCCCCCCATGTCAAAGATTGGTGAGAAACCTACCGTGAGCAAGAGGACGAAGGGGAACCCTCTCTGTTCTCGGCCACACCCACTTGGAATTTGTTCCGAGATGACATCAAGGAACGATATTACCCCGTGGGGAGCTATGAGGACAAATACATCCAATGTACCACGCTGCGGCAACAAAGAGATCAATATGTGCACGAACTGATGAATCTGTTCCATACTATGTGCACAAAGTTGGGTATTAAATATTTAGAGAGACATTTGGTACTCAAGTACTGTGGCTATCTACACAAACAAATTCAGGAGGAAATAGAGTTCCTCGACATTACATCACTTGGCACGACATATCGCTATGCCGCCAAGATCGAGCAGAAATTTAAGCAGAAGAAGCGAGACTTTGGATCTGTGAATCCGAAAGGTGCCCCCGAACCAAAAAACAAGGGGCAAGGCCAAAGTAGTGCCACTTAGAACAACACCAAAAATCCAAAGAAGGACACATGGAAGTGGTGTGAATTTCATAACAGCCCCACTCACAGCACAAAGGAGTGTCAGGCTAAACAGTCATTGGTGGACGAACTAAAGGCACCCGAATCAGATGCATTTTCTGATCCTGAGTTAGAACCAGAAAAAGGAAATGAAAAAGGAAGAAGATCATTAATGCAGATCCAAGTGCCATTATTGCCACCACCAAAATACAGAGGGAAGATCCAGAGGATCCAGAGGAGGGGGAACGCCTCTTCCATTCACAGATGTGGGTGAAGGGTTTTCCACTGCAATTTCTCGATGATAGCGGAATCCAAATGAACTTCATTTCAGCAGAGGTCATGAAGCGGCTCAGCCTACCGACCATAACACACCTTTAGCCGTATACCATCGGGTGGCTCCACCCAGGGAGAGATCTCCGCATCTGCTAGCAGTGCCGCCTTCTGTACAGTATCAAGCCATTTATGGATGAGGTATTGTGTGATGTTGCTCCTCTTGATGTAACTGATGTATTATTGGGCCAACCATACTTGTGGAGGCGACATGATGTGTATGAGTCTAGGCCTCGTGCTGTTGTTATTACTTTGGGAAATAACTTTTATAGGATACCGAAGGTAGTACCGCCTCCCGTCATCTCTTTTACTACTGCAAAACAACACAGTAAGATTGTTTCCAAAACCAGGAAATTAATTTTTCTTACAACTCGCTCACAGGGAAAGAATAATATTATGGCCACAACCTCAAAACAAGGCTCCCTTACACGGCTGCAACAAATGGACAAAGTCATGGAGGAATATGAGGACATTTTCTCCTCACTCACAGAGGTTCCTCTACACTGTCAGGACAAGAACTCAATTTCTCTGACTCTCAACGCACCGCCGCCTGAGGTTGCCATACATCCTACAACTACACATACAGAATCCAAACATGTACTATCTGAGGCTGATAAAGAAACCAAATTTTCTAAAATCATCCAGCATGTCCACCCGCAGGTCGATGACATCTTCAACAAATCTAATACCCAGTCCAACAGAATTTGCCTCATCTCATGGAGGATCTCAATGCAATGGGGACCATTGCTCCCTAAGGAGGGAGGAATGATCCAGGTGGATATCGGTGGCCACCCACCTATTCCATTTGGACCAACACCATCAATTCTTGCAGCTTTTCACATTCAGCACAACTTACTATTTTTAGCAGGTTTTCGAGTCCTCCACTCCCGGAGCCGTTTTGGGGCCTTAATGATCTAGGTGGATATTGGTGGCCACCCACCTATTCCATTTGAACCCCCACAATTAGTTCTTTCAGTTTTTAAGTTGCAACAAAACTTACTATTTTTAGCAGTTTTTCGGGTCCTGAACTTCCGAAGTCGTTTTGAGGCCCTAAACGACGTTTTTTTGGAAAATCGAGAGCAACATAGGTACATAGACCATGAGCAAGGACCATGTTTATCACACCGAAATTTTTACTCCTCGGACAGATCTTTCTAACGAGCTATTGAGCGCGTCAAACGAAGATCGAATGCCAAAGTTAAGTCCCCGGGAAGTTGAACCACCAATTTACCCAAAGGGGGCCCATAGTTTTGGCGCTTCATCTCCTAGGGTTAGGTTTTTGGACGTTTAGAGTTCTCCATTGTTTCTCAATAATAAATAGGCCCTCGAGCCTCATTGTAACATAGTTCAGAGGCCTGTAGCCACCACATCTCTTCTCAGAGATTCGCTACCAGCACCCTTTCCATTATGTTTGTAAGCATATTTATGATATATGATATTAATGAAATGAAGCATTATTTCTGCTGCATCTCTATGTTCATGGTTATTTATGTATTCTATTGTGTTCCTGCATAAATCCGGATCAATGATCTTATATATGCAGTTACATAATGAAATGGGATGGTAATCATTGAAAGATGTGGGGTGATCATTTTTGGGAACGAGAGCAATAAATGTGGTATTGAAAGCATCATATAAGCGTCCAGATTGACGCGTTTCTTCCACAAATTCCAAGATATCATGGCCCAATAATTCAAAAAAAGAAAGATAGAATTCCACCGCCTAGCCATCAAGTCCAGGGCTCTTGTCCTTCTTGAACCACTTAAGAACATATTCAAGTTCAAGGCTAGAAATAGGTTGTTGTGGATCATCCTCTATCGCTTCATCAACATACCTGGGGAATAGAGATGCCACCTTTATAATTTCTGCCAGGGTGGGTTGGGGGGTGCCTTGTAGATCTCCTTTAAATGGTTGATGCCTTTTTGGGATAGATGAGAAAAGGTAGAAGCTTTTGTACCATCCTCATTATCAAGCTTCCACATGGTATTAATAGCCTTTCTACCATTGGAAAAATGATGAAAAATTTTATTATTTTCGTCCCCCGCATTGATCCAGGTGGCATGAATTCTGAGTCTCCATTCCTCATTTATGTTTTATAGGATATTTAATCGAGTGGTTTCCAGTGAGGTGAGCAATGTCTTATCTGCATCAGTACCAAACCCACCTCCATTTGATGATTCCAGTCCCTGTATTTGCTGTTCAATATCTAGCAAAATCACAATCCTCTGATATTTTTTTTTCATTTACCCAACTAATAGTATCCTTCTTAGTGATGAGGATTCTATGTGCAAAAATGGAGGATGGTGTGCTTAAATGTGGAGGCGGAGGTAGTCTCCAAAGATTATTCACCATATTGATATAGTCAGGATCTTGAAACCAAACAGAGTAGAATTTAAAAGGGGAAGCCAGGTTTTTAAAAGCTCCAGTAATTTCCAGATATATTGGAGAATGATCAGAGATGCCCCTAGATCCAATCCATTGTTTGAAAGAGCCAAAATTCCATAGTAATCCATCTTTGATGAGAAATCGATCAAGTCTTCGAGCCACCAAATGATCCCCTGTATGCCTATTGTGCCAAGTTGGAGAGGGGGATGTAATTAAGGGGTCCACCAGATGATGAGAAAAAAGCAGGTGTCTGAAGTAATCAGATAAAGTATCCACATGCACACTAGGCCCCCAAGATTCGGAGATCCCGAGAGAGAAATTCATATCCCCAGCCAAGATAATGTTCTCCGGGCGCATAACAGATGCATTCATAAAAGAATCCCAAAAAGGTTGTCTATTGGAGTAGGGGCCATAGACATTAATAATGGTGAATTGCATTCCAAGGGACTCCGAGAATACCTCCATGCCTAGGGCATATTCCTTTCCCTAGATATTAATAGGATTGATGATGTGGGGGTTGAAACAAAGGGCCTAACCCCCCGAGCACCCAGTGGCATCAACAACGTGAATCTTCCAACCAGGCAATAAGGAGTTGAGGGCACGGGTAACCATATCCACAACACCATGAGTTTCTTATAGACAAATGATATCGGCATGAGAAGAAGTAAAGAGTCGGTGAAGTGCAAGTGTCTTCGCAGGGCTAGCCAGCTCACGACAGTTAAAGAGAGACAAATCATTGGGTAACTAGAAAGGGGGATTGTCTTGCTCTAAGAATCCCATCGATGGAGAGTTGAGAGCCGGATGCAACTTCAAGTCCAACAAGGTGAATAGCTTTGGAGATATGAGAGTGTTGACCTCGAGAGGATTTGTGCAAGGGAGCCAGAGGACCAGTGTGAGTGGCCAAGCCCTTCGGTAGGTGGGATCGGGAGCGGAGGTTATAGGTCTGTGAGGAGGACGATTTAGAGGGTTCGAGAACAATAGGGGTGCAGGGAACAGGGGAAGAGGGAAGGGGGTAGTAAGGAGGGGAGCAGTGGATGGAAGAACGATGGTCGATGAGGAAGCAGGAAGAAGGTGGGGTAATGAGGGGGGGGTGGGGGGAAAGCATAAGGGGGATGAGGAAGGTGGAAAACAGATGGAGGGAGCGACGTAACCAACCAAGGCAGTGTCAGAACACAAAACAGAAGTTGCAAAAAGAAAATATAGGAAAGTAAAAGGAGAGGAGGAGGAATTACGTGCAATCGGAGGGAGTCCAGTAGTGGTAGCAATAGAAATGGATCGAGTAATCTTGGCGGGAGCATCCAAAGCATCTGAGGGTTCTGCCACCAAGGATAAGTCAGCAGAGTGAGGTAGTCCCGAGAGCGATGACCATCTTTGTACTGAAACCGAGACCGGAGCAATCAGATGTCTGCCATTGATGGAGTTGGAAGCCTGTGTCAACCACGATATAGGACAGTCCTTGAAGATGTGACCAACTTTATGGCATCGATGACAATGGAAAGGAACCCCCTCGTAGTCCAGTATCTTCTCCCTGGTCGAGTTGCAACATTGAATATTGATGGCTTCCTCCAAACCTTCTCTAGTGTCCAGATGAACCAGAATGCGGGAAAATGCCATTTTTCTAGAGGTGATGAAAGAACGATCATGGTCCAAATAGGTGCCCAAAAGATTACCAATGTCCATGAAAATTTGTTCAGTCCATAAGTGATAAGGTAGACCTGGTAGGCGAACCCAGATGGGGCCAGTGCCCAGCGGTTCCCTATTAGGATCGAAAATAGGGTTCCATCTTTTGAGCAGAACCGAGGCCATATTGATGTGCCAAAACTGTGAAAGAATAATATCAGTAGGTTCTCTAGAGGAGAAGCAGAGAACAAACCAACCCTTGGTCAATGTGTGTATGATGGGCATCTCCTGTATGAGATCACCCCAAATCTCTTGTGCCCACAGATTCAGATGCTTAACCCCATAGTTCCGTCCTCGGACCTGACCAACAAGAACCCTGTCAACAGTACCCATGATGTCTGCCATCTGAACCCCAGCCCTGAGCGTGAGGAAACTTGCACGTTTGTTTTCTTTGACGCACTTCGTGCGACGAGGGGCACGGGGGGTGGTGCCAGGAGGAATGAGAGTAACTGCCGAATGCGAAGGGTGTGGCACCAAGACGGTGGGAGGGTAAATGGTGATAGGGGGAGGGATAGAGAAGAAGCCAGAGGTGCGACGAGAGGCAAGCAGATGGGAAGACGAAGGAGGAAAGATGGGAGAGGAGGGGGAAAGAGAGTGCACGGGTAGAGTGGACCACGGGGGCAAGGAAATAGGAGGTATATGGGGAGCAACGGTAAATGAGGAGGATGGAGGAGAGTAGATAAATGAATGAGCGAGAAAAGAGAGGGATGTGGGGGAAGGTGGC
The DNA here is from genome assembly GCA_034641835.2 of Pinus albicaulis. Classification (NCBI taxonomy): domain Eukaryota; kingdom Viridiplantae; phylum Streptophyta; class Pinopsida; order Pinales; family Pinaceae; genus Pinus; species Pinus albicaulis. Next base: position 453,613,379 of record CM076578.1, read on the forward strand.
CAAAGATCCGATGAGCTGATAAGGTCCAGCTCAACAGCCGATAGAATAGCAGGGGAAGATGAGGAGAGAGTCGAGATCATAAAGGAGTCCAATTCAGGGAAAGCAATGGGGGAGGGCACCGAAGTAAGAGGGTCCACAGGAGAAAGATTACAATGAGGAGATAATAAGTGAGAGACTTGCATACCTGAGGAGAATCGATTAGAGAGGGACCAAATGTCTAAACCCTCATATGGGTCCTTCGAATAGTCCAATAATTTCTCATCCTGGGCCCCTTCCATAACAAATTCCAAGACAAAACCATTGTATAAGTCCAAAATAGCCCCAACTGTCCAGACAGAGCAGAGAAACTGGTCATAAAAGAGTCAGGAGCAATAAGCCTGTTGGTAACGGTGTTTCGAACATAGCAGAGAGTGTAAACGACAGCATAACGATTTTAACCAAAGAGTAACCATCATTATTCTTGAAAGGCAGCCAAAAGAAGCTGTACAGGGTCAGCAAGCAATGACGCTGGGAGGTCACCGTGCGTAATGAGTTAAGCACATAGAAGCAGCAGGTGTATCCATGGCTGTTGTGCGCCATAGAGGAAACATATAAAACCTCAAAAACCTCAAAACCCAAGGTATGTCGTCGTCAGTCGCTGGAGATTAGGTATCCGCCATGCTATGTCGCGAGGGAGTCCATAGCAGGTGTTGGCAGAACCCTAGTAGCCACCATGAGAGTCCTGCAACCATCATGGGACCTCTCCCTCCAAATTCAATTATGAATTATCACCAATAAATTAATATTATAAACCCAAGGGATCAATAAACCTAAGGGATTATCAATATTATAAACCCAAATAATTAATCAACCAAAGAGATTATTATTATAGACCCAATAGATCAAAATTTCGTAAGGGATTAATATTATAAATGCTTGAGATTAATATGATAACCCCAAGGGTTTATTAATATTATAGGCTCAACTGATTAATTAACCCAAGAATTTATTAATATTATAAACCCAATGGATTAATATTATAAATCCAAGGGATTAATAGACCCAAAATTTATTATTATTATAAACCCTAGGGATTAATAAACCCAAACATTTATTAGTATTATAAAGCCAAGGGATTTATAACCCAACAGATTTAGGATTTATCGTGGTTTATAATATCGGGTTTAGGGTTTAGGATTTATTCTCATTTATAATATTGTGTTTAGGGTTTATAATCGTAGGGTTTATAATGTTAACCCTAGGGTTTTTATTCCCTTGAGTTTATAATATTAATCCATAATATTAAACCCTAATTTATTATAAACCAAAATACTAAACCTGAATATATTAAAAACCACAATATTAAACAAAAGATTAGAAACCCTAATATTAAACCCCAATTTTGTTATGTCATATTGCAACGTTGAATAAATTATAATGTGATATGACATTACGATAATCATTGCTAGATTGATTGTCGCATTGAAACAATGATTGTCACAATGCAACACTGGACACTGGACAAGAGGAGAATAAAAACAACGGGACAAATATTCTATATATAATTTAGCATATTGAACATATATTAATTTGATTGACATAATATATTAAACAATTTTACATTAATGTTTTAATTTAATATATCAAAGTAACATTATATACAATCAAACATAGTCAAACACAGTGAATCACATTATTAAATGTGGTTGATTAATTTATTAATGTCGCATTGCGACGTAGCATAAATTACAATGTAATGTAATATTGAGGCAAGGTTTGTCACGGTGCAATAATGTGGTTATCACATTATGACATTGGATAGATTTATGTGCCATTCCGATGTTACAACATATTTGATTATTAATATTAACTTGGATGGATTTATGTACCATTCTTGTGTCATAACATGTTTGCTTATTAATATTAATCAATAATAATAATAAAAAATGATATTTGACTGAAGTTGAATAATGTTGACTATCAAACATGATCAAACATAAGATTAATAAACCATATATATTTTAAACCATATTAATATTTTTATTATTAAACATTTTTAAATATTGACTATGGTGTGCATGGTTTAAGTATGGGTGAACATGGTTTGACTAATTTGATCATGGCTGACCATAGTTTTCTACGATAGATTATGACTATCTATATTGATAATGAAAATCTATCGTTCACCATGTTAGACCATATTAATTATTATTGGCAATGTTGAGCATGGGTTGACCATGGCTTTCAAAGGTTGATTATGGTGGCTATAATTGACCAAGGATGACCATGGTTAACCTTGGTTTCTCATGGGGCCATGGTATAACATATTTGGCCATGGTTGTCCATACTTTTCTATGATGCATTATGGCTGTACATTTTGACAATGGTAGACCACATTCAATCATAGACATCCATTTACCATGTTTAGCCATTCCAACCTTGGTTGACCTTAGTTGGCCATTAGGAATGGGTAGAGTAAGGGATTTTCTAGGTTGAGAGGGATTACTATGGTTGACACAGGTTTACCATAGACTATTATGTTGACCAAGAACAACCATGGTTAAATATTGGTAACTAATGTTGTGCATTGTCGAGCATAGGTGACAATGAGTAATAATGATTAATTATGTTGTCATTGTTTTACCATGTATGACCATGCTTGAGTCTGTTTTACTGTGTTTGAATAAAATGGTTACAATGATTGACGAACGTTGACCATAGGCTACTATTGTTGACCAAGGTTGACCATAGGTTACTATGTTTGAATATGACTAACTAGGGTTGTGTATTGTCAAGCATAAGTGACAATGATTAACTATGTTGGTAATGTTTGACCATGTATGACCATGATTGAGTTTGTTTTACCATGTTTGATTAGAATGATTACAATGCAAATCTTAATAATGCTATTTATCACTAATAATCTTAATATTATTTATATTAATAATGTTAATTTTAGTATCAATACTACTATCATTAATAATATTAATCATCATATTTTTAGAGTGAATATAATTCTTAAAATCTAATTTTATTAATAAATATATTATTTGTTATTATTAAGTAAACATTATTAATATTAATAAGATTTATATTAACAATGTTTATGTAATTAACCATATTAATATTATTAATAAAATGTTATTAATAATTTTAATAAACGTTAATAATATTTAAAACTTATTAGTATTAATAACATTATGAAAATTAATTTTAAACATGAATATTAATGATGTTATTAGTAATATTGTTATTATTACTATAAATGTTAATAATAATATTGTTTTTTAATATTATTTAGAGTGTCGTTGTTATTATTAATATTGTTTTTAATATTAATCATCATTATCGTTTTAAATATCTAATATTAATATTATTTTTAGTATATATTAGAATATCAATGTTATTAATGTCATTGTTATTATTGTAGGATTTCTAATATTGAGTTTATAATATTGGGTTTCTAAATTATAAAACCTAATATTATAAAAACTTGGAAACTTAAATTTACAAAAACTTAATATTATAAAATCTTAAAATAATCTAAAATTATAAAATCTAAAAAACGAATCATGGTTTGTTAATATATCTTTTGCTCTTATACACTAATTATATTAATTCTATCAATTACATTAATGTTAACATTATCAATATTAATAGTATCGATAAATAATTAATCAATATTAATAACATTATTAACATTATTAATTAACTCCCAATTGGGGGTGATGGAATCGAGCAACATGTGGCAACAAGGCGGCGTACGGAGCCCACATAGACTCCACACGCCCCTTGAATGTATCATTATGAATACGTTCATCATTAAGAGCCCACAGGTGGGCAACCTTCCCACTTGCGACGACATTATAGCTTCGATCCGGCTTGTGAAGATGTTTAGTGTGGTGTTTTGGGAAATGAGGTGAGAGACTGTAGAGGATTTTGGGTTCGAGCTCTAGTTTTCCCGGAAAGGGTCATGGCACTGAGCATGTGAAGAATGTAGGACATGGTTTATCCTAGAGCAAGGATAGGTTTTGGCCAGGAATTGTCTGTGGGATCTTGACATGACTGAGGTGGCTACGACACTGAGCTTCCTTTAGGATTTCTTGGTCTGTATTTTGAGTGCTCAGGATTTTCTCCAAGGGAATGTTTCTGCTCCCACACTTTGTTTCCTTGGCCTCAATTGGTGTCCTTCGGCTGAGATGCTGTCCCCTCCACTCGTGGTTTGATTTCAGGTTAGTAACGCAATGGGATTTGTTTCAGTCCAACTCTCTTGGTGTTGGAAGGGTTTGTTTTGTGATGGCTTACTCTTGTTCTCATTGTTGTTGGGAGGTTTGTGCACACTTCGCTGGGAGTGGTGCAATTCGAGCGGACTCGAATTGGGTGGCGTTGGAGATAGTTGAAAGAAGAGGTAGAGCACCTCCAGTCTCGGTTTCATTGGGTCTGGTAACATGTTTTGTGATTTCTTTTACATTGTTAATCTCTGTATTGCTTGGTATTTCTTGTCGAAAGGGTGGTCCTTCTTTAGTTCCCCTGAAAGGTCCTTCTCAGTTTCTTGTGGGTACGTCTATCTAACCTGGCTGCCTTCAATTTCCCTCAGCCTGCCTTAACGTTGCACCAACGGGGTCGTCCTCATCGAGGGGGAGAAAATCCTTGCCAATATGAGCATAAAAAATGGAACGATGGCAATCACTCATCCTCGACAAATGCAACCAACATGAACACAAAGGAGGATGTTGCAATCTCTCATGCCTGCTCTCTAGGACAAGTCTTAGCTCCAACCACCCTGGACTCTATTGCAGGCCAATTGAAAAATATTCAACTGAATATTGACATCCTGAGGGACCAACGTTATGAGGACCAGAATGAATTGGTTGCCTACGTCAACGATGTTCATCATGTCCAGAATGAAACCTTAGACAACTTGGAAAGCCTTCAGTTACAACACTGATGCACCAACGACCACCTTCGCACTTTGGAGGTGAGAGTGGAACACATTGACTTCCACATGCAAACCTCTTTGTTGCCCCTCCTGTCTTCTTGCATAATTCACATCCTTAAGAGGTTGTATATTGCTTTGAGTTTTGTTCAATTTTGGCTATGTATGGTATGGCTAATAGGCCACTCGGAAAAAAATTCTGGCACCGAGTGTCACTATTTTCCCCGGGCCTTATGCTCACTAAGTATGTTCGGCATGAGAGAGAAAGGTCCTTGGAGATAAATTTTGTACTCGATTTCCCTTTGATAATATAATGATAGCTTGTTAACCGACAAAAAAACATTATTAATATTAATATTAATATTAACATTAACATTATTATTATAATGTTATTAATTATTAATATTAATCAAATATTAATATTAATATTATAATATTAACTATTAATGAGTAATATTATATTTTAATATAAAATTAAAGTAACTATAAAACTAATATCCTATCAAAGAAAATATGAAAAACTAATATTATTACAAATCTAATAAACTTATTATTAATATTATAAAGTCGTAATAAAGCATCATATTATTATAAATAGAATAAAACCTAATATTATTTTTGCTACATTAATAATAATAATAATAAAAATTATCTTATCATATTAAAAAAAAAAACTAAAAACTACATATCAAAAGATTAAAAACCTAAAAAACCCTATGAAATATCCTCATCTCAAAATAATAGTGTCATACAACACACCTTTTACTAAACCATTATATTTTACCATAATTTATATTATTATACATTGTGATGTTACATTAAAACCATCATACATACATACATATATATATATATATATATATATATATATATATATATACATACCAAGATTATTATAAAACCTCCAACCGTGGTATTTTTTTTTAACAGAAAAAAGTATACTTATATATTAATCAAAGCTGGTTCTTGACATGTAATAGGGTGATTTACAATGACAGTACATTACCAGTGAAGGCTCCAAATTTTTTTCTTGTACTAATGGGCCTTTCCATTTTACAAAATTCAGTGAGTAATTCCATACTACTATCTTGCAACTATATAGACAAAAAAATTTCTTCATTAGAAGAATACATTTAAAACCTATCATAAAAACTACAAAAACAAAAAACTCAAGAGTTACTGGTCAGATAATTATTCTTCCATATCAGCAGGGATGTTGAGTTCGAATCATGGTCCTTTCAGATCCTCTTTCCTACCCTTGTTATGCTGCGAAATTTGAGTTCTTCCAGTTGGCATTTGAGTGCATCAATTTCATCCTGCATCTGCTTTATTTTTTCGTTCTTGGCCATATTATGCTCTTTCACGTTGAGTGTGTCTTGCTGCTACTGGTGTCTATTGTGTTGAATTATCTGCATCCCCATTATGATTTCCTCATTCTCGGTAGCGCAACATTGACAAGAAGCCAACCCTGACCCGCGTCCTTTACCACCTCTGCCCCACCAACATTCAGACCTTGGTCTGCGACGATCCCATGGCCCAGTAACCGAGCTACCCACCTCTAAATTACTGTGGGCTTCCATCCAAGGAACAACCCCAATTTTCCCAAACAATTTCGCGAGGATCCTACAACACTGACGTCCTCCAACCACCTCCAAAATTCGGGCTATGTCTTGCACCTTTGACACACTGTCTGTGGTGCCAATTCTCACCACATAAGATAACCACAGAGCACCCTCCAATCCCTTGAATTTCTTTAGACAACCCTGCTTCTACCCCTCACCAACGTCTTGCACAATTGAATTCGCTGCACATCCTGACTCCAACACATGTCCCCCAAACTCTCGACTACAGTCACACTTCCCCGTCAACAACCTAGTAGGGGAAGAAACAAAACTCCCACAACACCCTTCTAGCCACCTAAATCCTGTCTTGACTCCGACCTAAAGCTTAATGGATTTCGTAGGAACCTTCACCCAAGAAAGCACAAAGACTAGACGATGAAGGCTTTCAATACTTCCAACTCTGATCCAAATGCTAAAATTCTCACAGACCTTAGAGCCTAAACCACCGTTAGAGTCTCTCAGCAGTTTCACTCTCCATAAGTATTTGTATTTTCCAGAACCTCCAGCTCTACATTCCACATTCATCTCTTCACCAGCCTCCCGGGAAACATAACATAGCACTAACCACACATTTTCAATGCCTGCAACACTGTCGAGAGATTTCCTCAATGAAAACCCAACTGACCTTGCTAAATGAATTGTAATTTTTGTCACGAAAGGACCTGGAGCTACTATATAAATAGGGATTCAGCTTGTCGCGAATGACCTCATTATGCAGGCACTCTGTGCTGCCAACTTCCCCATAAACCTCCATTACGCCTTTGTACCTAGAGTCTTCCTCAAACCTATTATTATGACGATAATTCCATGCCATCTACCATTTCTTGCACCTTGTGCTTAAATTCCACCTGTGATTTTCCATAATTCGCATGCTCAAATCATGAATGCGTCGGCAACCTCCATCGCTCCTAATCCAGAATCCATCGACTCTTTTTTCTCTGACATGAGATGATGGTAGGTAAATTGCATGTGTGACACCAAACAACATGCGTTTGAAACCCACGACCTACCTCCATGGATAATCAGCCACGAGCAACCATTTTCCAACATATGAAAGAAGGCCTAAAGGGACAGGGGTAGTGAGGGCCCTTGGGGGTCAGATTGCTTCTCTATCTAACTCTTGTATTCAGCCCTTTTCCTGTGAAGTTTTACAATGAACACTCCCAAATTATCGACAAACTCTTCGCTGAATAGCTTATCCCAAGAATTAGCTGCCAGAATACCTGCATAGTTTTCCCTGGTGTCTTTGAAGGCCTCACATTCTAGAATGAAATGTTTTTCTGTTTCCACTTTTCCGGAGGAGCAAAAAATACATACTCTTTCTTGCCACATTTCTTTTGGCCTTTTCCAGCGCCCTGTTTCACATCGGAGTTGATGAGAATTAGTCCTTAATTGAGCAATAAGAATTTTAGATCTCCAAGAAATATTAGCCCCTATGTACGCCTTTTGTTGATGGTTATGCGTGGGGTTAAACTCTTCCATGTAGTACTTCTTCTTTCTCTCTAGCTCTTTCTTCCAAGTATGTTTGTGGAATTTATCCATAACAAAAATTTTTATCTCTTTACTATTTGTAGGACACATGTTCAAGAAAATACCCCATTTACTAAACCATTTGTTATTTTGTCGCATCCAAGTCTTCTGTCTTTTGCACAATCTGTCATTAAACACCACCTTAGGCCATCTACCCTCTTCCATTTGCTCAATTTTTTTCAGATACCTTATGACTCGCACCATCAATTGCTTCAATAGGATCATCCCCTGTTTCACTTAACAAGATAGCATAGGGAACTGCACTTTTAATTTTGAATCTGTTTGTAATCAAACGTTTCTGAATTTTCTCAATTTGTTTCCACTGCATCTTGGTTGTGCTGCTGGCCCACAGTTCACAACCGTAGAGAATCACCGGAATCACTAGAAGCCCAAAAAGAGTTAGAGTGGTTTTCCAGTCCCACGGCTCTACCTCTCTACACCTGTTTTGAAGAGCATAAAATGCTTTCCAACCCCCTAAAGTTCTTTTCTTTCTACAACCATCCCAACTTAAATTTCTGTTGAAGTCAATTCCGAGGTTTTTGTAGTCTGCAACTTCTTCCAGAATGCTACCTTCAAAATAGAACTTATGTTGGTTATGCTTTCTTTTGTTAGAGAAAACCACTACTTCCGTTTTTCTAATATTTACTTGCATCCCAACCCTTCTACAAAAATGCTCAAGGGAACGTAAATTCTCTTGCAAACCAAGAGTCGATTTAGCAATCAATATAAGGTCATCTGCATACAAAAGAAGCCTGATAACGAACTTGCCCAAATGGATACCGTCACCCCCTTGCGAATTTAGCCACTCTTCAAGCTTGTCAATATATAACCCAAAAAGGGTAGGAGACAATGGGCAACCTTGCTTGACCTCGATATCGCTTCTAAAACTTTCAGAAATGCCAGCTGAAGTTCTGATTTTGACTTTCACCTCTTCATACAACCTATGCACAGCTGCTCTCAAATTCTTGGGAACCCTGAGTTCCTCCATTCTGCCCCAAAGCTTATCCGTAGGAACCGTGTCAAAGGCTTTTTTGAAATCAACAAAGCAACAAAAAAATTCTTCCCTTTTTTCCCAAAATTTTTCAATGATGTGCCTTAAAGTTATACAATGATCAACTGTGGAATGTTTAGGTCTAAAACATGCTTGCCCTTTAGCACGTTTATCTCTTTCTTCTACCCACTTGCTGATTTTCTTTTCTAACATGCTTCCAAATAACTTTGCAAACAAGGGGTTTATCATTATGGTTCTATAGTTGGAGGGATTATTGACGTCACCGCTCTTGAAAAGAGGTATTGCCATACTAGTTGTCCAATCTGTGGGGAACCCCTGCTGTAAGATGTTGTTGAAAATTTTTGTGATGTGAGGTGAAAGAATTTTAAGCCCCACTTTAGATACTCTGCTTGGAGTTCATCTAAGTCTTTTGCTTTTCCAGCGCCCAACCTCTTGATACCCATCTCTACCTCTTGCACCGTGAAGAGTTTTGTGTCTGTGTTGACCAAGGGAGGAGGGTCAACCTTGGGATCCTGCTCATAAAGTTGTCTTGCATAGTCAATCCATTTAGAAGCTGTAATGTTGTTTTCGGTTTGCACCTTTTTCGATTGGAGCTCCTTCCAAAATAATTTGGGGTTATTTTTCCCGAGGAAGATTAGTTCTTCTCTCCTTGAAACCGTGAAATCAACTTTTTTCTTTTTTACTATCTGCTTGTAAGATTTGAGCTTTATGTTATCCGTGTCTGATTCCTTCCACCTTTTCCTTGCATTTTTGCATTCCTTGTCAAACCAAGCATTAACCGGAAAACAATTTGTTTCAGACTTCTTAATTTTTTCTCTTTTTCACTCTGCAAGTGTGCTTTGAATTAAATGTGTTAATCTATGACTATGAAGGCCATGAGATGGGATTTCCTCCTTCTTGAAGAGTCTCTCTAGCATTATTTTGAAGGTATTACAATTCTCTTGATTCAAGAGAATTCTTCCCTTTGGGGGATTTTGTTGAACACACTGATTTTTTGACCCTAATTGCTTCTTTCCGGTCCAAGAGAAACTTAAATAGATTGGCTTGTGATCTGATTTTAAGTCCCAAATTTGATCCCCAATCAACACTTCCTCCATTTTCTCACACAAACTATGCGAGCAAATTACACAATCTACTACACTTGCTCCATTGTAAGTATTGCAAGTGAAATTACCAAACTTTTCCCATCTAGTCAAACCATTACGAATGACTAAATCAAAGGCCCCACATAGCATAAGCAGTTGTTCTCCAAAGAGATTGCAGCCTTTATCCTCTAAAATTCGTTCCCACTAATGATTACTCTCTTCTGTAAGCCAAATAGGGTCACTGTCTTCTTTACAACAAAGAATGCTAGCTTGTTCACTTGCAGTTCTAGCATTGAAATCCCCCACTATAAGGACTTCACCTAGCTGAGAATATATTGCAATATCTGTTTTTAGGGCTGCAAAGGAATCTTTGTGGTCAAGCCCTCTACTTTTGTAGATTTTTGAAACTTGCGGCGCAAAATAGCATGCTGCAATTCTAATGTGATTTCCATTTTCTGATATTTTAAGCCAAACAAATTGTTTATTTGGGTCTTCTTTTTCTAGCTGAATGAAACGACCTTCTTTTTCTCTTACTAATACCATGATACCCCCGTGCCCTTTGCCATTCCCTGCTGCCTTGTTCCACACTGCTATCTTCCAATACTCTTCAAACAAAGGTGTCTTACACCCTTCATGCTCATGTGTTTCTATGAGGCAAATTATGTCTCTACCTTCCGCAATAGGCCCTAACCCAGGTCCTCGTCTCCATGGGTAACCCCTGCAGTTCCAACAAACTAATCTTAAGGAAACCTGGGTAAGAATTGATTGCTATTTGTTTTGACATGCAAGACTCACAGTTGAGTCTTTGTCCCTGCTTGCCCATAATGACCTTGCTTCCTCATTTCTTGCTAAAGAGTTTGCTGCCTCTTCTTTGTTATCATTTTGCTGCCTTGCTTTGGAAGGAGGTCCAAATTGCGCAATCACGGCTTTACCTTTATAAATCCATGCTCTTTTTCCCTCATCTCTTGCTGCCCTAACTTTTTTCATTTCATCCCTCCTTTCCTCTTGTTGTCTTACAGTTAAATCTTCTTCTAGAAAAAACCGAGAACCCCTTAAGAGTTGCTTCTTGCTTAGAATGATATCTTTATCACACAAGTTGGGCATGATGACTTTTATGGGCCTGGCTCTCTCACCGTTAAGCTTACCTACTCTCCATGCTTGACATATTTGTCCTTGCCATTGGAGCTTGTCTTTCAAGAAGTCTCTTGCAAGGTCAAGAGTACATTCATTTTTCCCATACTCCTTCACCCCTTTAATAATTATGTTTGTTGCTCTATCCAGTCTTTCCTTGCTTTCTCTATCTTGCATGCTCTTAACCTGAATGTTTGTTTCTCCTTCCCTCTTAGCAGAATTGCTAATAACTTGAGCCCAAGTTTTGGAAAGTTTTGTGGGATCTCCTTTCCTCCCTTCTGTTGATGTTTCTTCATTGTTGTCTATTTGAGCAACTGCTTTCCCCTTATCCTGAGATGGCTTCACATTCATCACCTCTGTATTCTCCACTGCAAATTTCTTCATGTTTTTCAGCTCTGCTTTCATGCGTTGCCATTCTGTTTTCCCTATTCGGAGAGCTTCCTGCAGTAATGACACTTGTTCCTTCAGAACTTTGATGCTTTCTGCTAAAGCCTGATTTTCAGCTGTTATTATATGGATTGTACAATATCTTTCCAACTCTTTAGCTTCTACTACTTCCAACCTTTCTTTTACATTTAAGATTTCTTTCACATAAAGATCATATGACCAAGTGAGAGGTGTGGATGTGGGACTATATAAAGCATAATCATCACTAACTTTTTCTTTTCCTTTGGACTTGTTGCCACATGTTTGCGAAGAAGACTTGTTTGAATGTTGTTTCTTGCGAACAATACTCTCCCTTTGAGACCTTTTTTTCCTTGTCTTCTCCCATTTTAGACGAGCTAGTCTCCTTTTTAAAATGCCCTGATATTGTTTGGCATTGACTCAAACCCACTTCCCAGTTTTCATTGATGAGGCAATTTTCACTTGCCCTATATCATTTGTTTCCACGAGTTCTAAATTTTCTTGTCCCATTATCATGATGATACTAAGGGAAATCAAAATCTCTGCCCAAAACTAACCCTTTGTTTTATGCTTAACTCTTCAATATCTTTTAGTTTGACCACTGAAAACTTGCTGCTCTGTCCTTGCTGCTCTGCCCACTGTCCACTGAAAAATAGCTGCTCTACCCTTGCTGCTCTGCCCACTGTCCCTGTCCTATGTGCTGCTCTCCCACTATAAAATTAAAATTAAAATTAAATACCACTTTCATAGAAAGAAAAAAAATATAATGTTTATTAGGCTAAAAATAGTCTATGAGACAGATTACTTCTTCATTTGGTTCTTGTATTTGGCCCTTTTTCTGTGCAGTTTTACAATAAATGCTCCAAAATTTTCAACAAACTCTTCGCTGAATAGATTATCCCAGGAGCTAGCTACCAGAATACATGCATAATTTTCCTTGCTGTCTTTGAAGGCCTCACATTCTAAAAAGAAATGTTTTTGTGTTTCCACTTTTCCGGAAGAGAAAAAAATACACTCTTTCCTCCCGTATTTCTTTTGGCCTTTTCCAACACGCTGTTTCACAACAAAGTTGATGGGAATTAGGTCCTTAATTGAGCAATAAGAATTTTAGATATCCAAGAAATATTGGCCACTATGTATGCTTATGATTGGGGTTAAAATCTTCAATGTAGTACTTCTTTCTCCCTAGCTCTTTCTCCCAAATACTTTTGTGGAACTTATCCATAACAAAAGTTTTTATCTCTTTACTATTTGAAAATAATATTTGAAATCGAGTGAGCGCCTAGGCAAAACATATCTTAGTTTTATTTTCTTTGGATCATTTTCAACTATTAAATATAGTTGAGTTTGAGTAAAGTAACAAATGAACATGGGGCCACAGGAAAATTGTCTCCCAAGCTGAGTCACGAAAAATTCCACATGGACAACACATGTGGGTCGACACGAGATGACATTAAAAAAACCTAAATTATTTAAAAATCACTCAAATTACTATATTGCTAAGATCTATGACACTATTATTTTCAAATTCCAAAGTTGCTACAAAATGAAATACCACCCTTATATCTATCGCGATTCAAAACACATTTGATAAAATAAAAAGTAGGAAACGAGTTTTGGATGAAACTAGCAAAATAAACATCATGTCAACTATGTTCCTCACCTATGGAAAAAATGAGAAATACTACCAACATAAATATGAAGCAAAGGCATTTAATGTTAAATAGAAGACGTTACTCTATGCAATGTGGATTAAAGATTCTACATTTTCTAACTGAGTTGTTATTAGTGCGATTTTTTGGAGTTTTTTTGGTGGATTTTTCCGAATAAGTTTCTTTAAAATTTGATCATAATTCATTGAAATCACATGTTTGATGGGTAACCCTGCACACCCCAAGATCCAAGTGCTCTAGGAGTTTTTTAGGGTGCTAAATCCATATATATAGTCAAAAAATTAGTTTAAATAATAGAAATCAAAATTTTACCTCAAATTTTTCTCCCTGATTCCGACACTCGAAATTCCAAAAAATCGCACTAAAGACAAATCCTTTTATAATGCACAATGACTTTAAAATTGACGTCGCAGGTGTAAAAAAAAAATGACTTTAAAATTTCCCATGGCAGGTCTAAAAAAAAAAAAAATTTATTATCCCTCTGCATATCATGTTTTAATTGTTAGCATAAGCAATTGGAAGAAGCTAAAGCTGGGACAAACCGGAGGTGATTTGACACCTTCGGTCTACCCCTTTCCGGCACGACTCTGTTTTCCGGCAAATTCGTCTTTCCCCATTTATGAGGGCCCCACTAACAGTGTGCCACCCGCCACCCCTCCCGTCCTCCGCCACCCTCAACTACCCCGAAAAATGGCCCCTGCAGCATTGAATGCGGGTGACAATTTAATTTGTGAAGCGCGGAAGGTTGGGATAATTCCATTCCATTGCGAATTGGTGAAGCGCGGGAGGAAGGCAGACTGTCTCAAGTTCGTTCCGAGCATGGTTCTGGAGTGATTCCCCCAACAAAATCCAATTATCAACATCCATTCCTCGCTCATTCAAACGCTGTCTACCAGTCTTCAAGGCATGAGGCAGTTTTCACAGCAACAAATTTCAAGCATTGTTTGGCTTTGCCCATTTTACTCCCTGCCTTCTTCCATGTCCATGTTCAAATGAGATAAACCCCCTACAGAGCAACTGGCGGTAGGAGGTTTAACACTTCCAGGAGAAGGAAAAATAAGGAGGCGGCACCACAATAAACAATATTGGGTTAGTTTCTTATCTGTTGTTCCTGCTCTATTTAATTTGTATTTTTCCTTCTTTATTCATAATCTGTCATGCCACTGTGAGATTTGTACATGGGGACATGTTTCATTTTCAATTTTTTCTTCTGTTACAAATGGTCCACACCCTCCTCCCCCTTGGCTCTGTGTTGTTATTTTCTCTTTTATTTCTTTCCTAACAAACCAATCCCTTCCCAATAGTAGAAAATACACTTTGATATTCTTATGGTCAAAGCAGTCTGGGAGTTGCTTCCTGCAAAAAATATAAATAAATGCAAAGCCTGTGAGTTGAGTTTGGCATTAGTGGAAGAGGTATTATTATGGGCAATAAGATATTTTTTTATAAAATGCTGTTGTGCTTCATATTCTCATGTTTGCTCCTTTTCTTCTTCTTTTGGCTTCGACCAAGCTTCCTCAGCTTAGGTATGAAATCCAAAAACACCCTTGTTTCTATTTTATAAGTGAAATCCATGGTTTCAATTTGATATTATTTATACCAAAATACACTGTTGCAATTTGATATTTCCACCAGTAACAAATTCAAATTCAAACTCATAGGTTTTAAAAAAATATGATCGAAAGATCATAGTTTCAAACTCATATAGGCTTTTAAAAAATCTAATAAAAAGATCATAGTTTGAGTAATTTGGTGAAAAATTTGTTTCTTAGTTTGAGTAATTTAGTGAAAATTTTGTTTCTTGGTTCAAAATTTTTAGAGAAATGTTACAACTTACCCATTTGTGAGATTTATGAAATAGTTGTATCTGTTATTCGACTAATCTTTTAAAATTACAAGTTTTCCTAAAATATTGATTAAGCTTAATAAAAAAAGAAAAGGAACAAATGAACAAATGATACCCTCCCTGAGAGGGAGAGGTGCTCTACATTTTTTCATGTGCTGAGCTGAGTTGATCTCCTTGATAGCTAATGTTTAATAAGTAGTATTTGAAAGTGCAAAATCAAAGTTTTTTTTGAATCCCAAGAGTGGATCCAGGTTTAGATGAATCCATCCTTTGTTTTTTTTAAGATCCCCTACTAACCAAAGGCTGAGTAGTTTGAGAAATTAGTTGATGCAAGCTGAGAAAATTCCAGAGTGTAATTCAAAGTGTTCAATTGATATTTGATAGTAATGATTTAGCAGTGACTTCACTGTACATTCATAGGAAAACGATGAGAATGGAATAACAAATTCAGCCTTTTTGTAATTTCATTTGAGTAATATGGATTCTGCATTCAATAATTGCTAACGCCAAATATTACATATAGAGCCTGTAATTCAATGAAACAAACTTTGCTTTCCTTGTTGGGACCTTGCTGCAGGGTTTCTTAATGTAGTGGATACTAACATAGAAAACGATTCCAACATTTCAGAACAAATCAGAGCAGTGGGCATGGCGAGTCCAATGATTGTGACAATATACAAGAATCACAAACTCACATCCATTGGTAGAGAGTAACCTTTGTGTTCCTTTACATAAAGGCAGGAAACCTATTGAAACTTGCTTTCAAATGTATTTGGTAGAAGCCTAACTTGACTACAAAAGCTAAGAGCAAGCCACATCCATTCAAATTGATTCCCACTGATCCCATATCATTAAAACATATTTTATGAAATGGTAATGGATTCCCATTATTCCAAATCATAAAAAAATATTTTATGAATTAGCAATGGCAAAGCTCTCAACCTTCTTTCATATTTATAATGTAAGAAAATATTTTGTGATAAATTTAAAGGTAGATACTTCTAGGTGGGATGTCTAGGCTCTTGTTATCTCATAAGTTTCCTATTAAGCATTGGCATGTGGATTGTTGGTACTAGCCTAAAGGTTACAATGATAGTAGAATTTGAACTTAAACAACTAGAAAAAAATAAAAATTATGAATTGGTAATATATTCCTACTACTTCATAGCATTAAAAAATATTATATATATTGGTAATTGCAATTTTAAGACCTCCTTTAGATTATCCATGAATAGTGAAAAACATTACAGGGGTTTTTCAATCTCCAAGTACCCAATGAATACAACTAGAATCAAGGCATGCACACATACCATAGTAATGAAGAGAATACATTATCGTAAGAAAGAACAATATGAAGTAATCAATCTAGGATGGGGAACCTAGCTTTGAAGTTGATAAATGCATCTAACCCTAGCTTAAACAATCATTCATAACATTTCAGTGACTCCCCACTGCTCTTTGTCATATTTTTTTGACAGGTACGTGCTATGAACTTCATCCAATAGTATAAAAAATTTCAGGAATAACATAAACATCCCCTTTTGATAACTAGTAAGAGCACTGACAACTGAAACTGAGATATTGTGTGCTAAATGATTTTTGGATTTTGGCAACAGTTCTTCAGAGATGACCTGGATTTAGAAAAGAAAAGTAATTTGTTTATTATATAATAAAAAAATTAATTCAGAGTTGACCAATTACAGTGCAATGCTAGAAAATAAGTCCCATGCGTATTAGGCACCCATACTCTCATGGTGGCTTTAGAGGTATACACTAGCCATGTTAGTAATTTTCCCTTTTGTTGGGGAACAAGGTTCTGGTTTATCTTAGTTGCTTGAAAAAAGTGGGAATTTCCCTTTGGGTAGGGAATGGTGTTTGGGTTTATCTTAGTTGCTTGAAAGCATTGGGAATTTCCCTCTGAGTAGGGAATGGTGTTCTAGTTTATCTTGGTTTCTTGAAAATAGTGAACACTGTATCATTTGCATTTTACCAAATTTCATTTTCTATGGTATAATTCTTCAAAGTCTAAAGCTATATCAATCATTTTTTGGATGTTGCAATTATGGAAATCACATAAACTAGAAAGGGTTGAATTGAAATTGTGAACAAATAGTTATGTGACTTTTGATACATTTCCTTGCTGTTAAATGCAATTCAGGGTGTATTTGCTAAAACCTTTCAAGAGTCTGTATATGGATAGTAGGGCTGCTACCTGTGAGAGAAGGTCATGTGGAGGTTTGAAGGGTGATATGCCCACAATCCATGCTTGAGGAAAGCACTTTGAACTTCAGATATGTTGCTTTTAGCTTGCTTATCTATTTTGTTTAGCAGGGTAGTCCAGTGCAACACTATGACCACATACAGTCTTAGATTTGAAGACAGATTGGAAGATCCCTCTAACTGCATCTTGTGAAGTGTTGGGTATGGATGGTTTTGGCGTATGATTTGTAAAATTTTGTTGAGAAACAATATCACTTGCTAGCGTTGGTCTATTCCAAAGACGATCTATCAAATATTTGTATGATGAATGTATGTTATGGTGAATTGAATCTAAAAGGTGCATTGGATGTATTGGATATGATATATCAAATCTTTGTTTGATGAATGTATGTTACGGTGTATTGAATATTATCTATCACATTTGAATGTATGTTATGGTGTATTGAATCTAAAAGGTACATTGGGTGTATTGAATTCAATGGTAAAATTTAAATGCCTAATTCTAATATCATGTTATTGTTATTTTTTTTCCAGGTATTGTAATATAGAAATGGTGCAAAAGTGGATCATGTGCATTGAGGTGTTTTCCTAATCTGGGACGAGCTATCGTTCAATTTGTGCTTTGCAATAGTGCAACAAAACATGTGTTGCATAGAAAGAAAGAAATGTAGGGTAGGATTACAAATAACGAGGCATATGACATTGCCCTTGTCGAAGGCCTAAAAGAGGAAAAATTTATTAGTGTCAGTGATATAACCATATTCACAAATTTAGAATTAATTTGTAACCAGATGAAAGGCACATATCAAGTTCAAAAGGACAATCTCAAACCCCTTTACAAGGAAGCCAAGATTAGGAGTTATGAATTCCAATCTTATAACATAAATTACCATGCCAATATACAAAGAATGCCCACTCATTTATTGTGTGGAGTTGTGAATGATGACATAGGATCATCATCTCTTACATTATAAGTCATTGAGCAACACCAAGATAGGTCATTGTTATGGGAATGCATTTTTGTCTTTATTTTTCTGGGGGTGCTAATGACATGGTTCTTTCATTAAAGAAGAACCCATTAATGTAATTTTTTCCCCGAACTTGCAAAGATTGGGTTATCTTGTATGGGTGACAAGTATATGGACAAATGTGATATATTCCATGTATATAGAGAAATGTAACATTTGCATCGTTTGTGACTAAATAATTGACTGATTTTGAGGTTAAATATATTTTCTTTTGTGTTTTATTACCATGTTAGTGATTTGAATTTTCTAATGCATTGAGGAAATTATGTCTTGTGGTCAGAGCTGTTTAGAAACAATGCACACACATGAACCTATACTGCAAATACAATCGAGGAGACAACAGTTGACCCGATATTAATCAGAAAAGAAAAAATTCAACAACATGCAAATTTATGTTAAAAATTGTTGTTGATGTAATAAAAGGTCTCAACATTGAAATTTTCCAGCCTAGGAAATTTGTGGGTTAACCATGATGTATGAATGTACATTTCAAATCTTGTGATTTAACATGCTATTCACATGTTAAGAATAAAACATATTTATGATGCATTTGGTCAATCCCATTACAGATACCTGGTAAGCATGGGTATATGATGGTGGTTCAATGGAAATTATGATATTACATGCATTTATATACATGGGACACTTTCAATTTGTTTGTTAAATCAATTTTTTGAATTTTTTACATGGCTAGCAATCCCAATGGTTAAGGAAACATATCTCAAAAATCAAAAAATGAAAGACATGAGAAGAAAGAACAAAAGGTTCACCATCCAATTACGTGTCATAAGTCAAAACTGACCAATCTGTGTTTTTCTCGTGTCAAATATTAAATATTCCATCCCATACCAGCCAATGGGTATTATCACATAATGCCAGATATATGTTTATTGATGTTGATTTCTTATCATTTTATGTTCTCTATATTATATCTATAAATATAGAGAAAAATATATATAGTCAAATTTAAAAGTGAACCTCATACAAACCTGATCAAAAAAATTGAATTTGAATCAAACTTAATCCTTGCCAAACTCGAATATGAACCCGAACCATGTGACTTAGGTTGCAACATTTAAATTACAACTATGAACCAAGTTCCATTTTTGGATTACATTCTCAAGGATATTTTTCTTTAGAAAATTTATTAAGTGTGTATCCACAAAGCACAATACATGAGTTTATTTTGAAAGAGGCTCATTCTCCCTCTTACAAGAAGCATTTTGGTGTCAATAAACAACTTCAATATCTTCAACAAAAAATTTATTAACCATCTGTATGGAAGAATATTGAATCCTTCATTCGTGAGGGTTCCATTTGTAGCACAACCAAGCCTAATAACATTAAAGTAGGCTTGTATCAACCACTAGTAGCTCCCTATCAACCTTAGGATTCTATCTCCATGGACTTCATCAACAAATTAATTAGTCATTCAATGACACCATAATTACACCTTTATGCTAGTATATTTTTTTTCTAGCATCATCAATTTCATTCTTTACAGTAAGACTGTCGAGCATCAATGCACATTCAAAAACAGATTTATTATTTTCACATGTATGGATACACTTTGGCCTCCCACTCACCATTGTTTCAAATCACAATTTTTTGTTTCTCAACCAATTTTGTGAAGGAAAACATCTCGAGTTGAGCCATGTGGACAACTTGTTGAAAATTTTATAGGAACACAAAACTCATAGGAAAATTTCTATATGCAATAGATCCCCTACACTTCAGTGCTAAAAAGGTGTGCTTTGTAGTGTAAAACTTTTCCAGAAAATATTTATAACTACTTAAGGTGATGGTGTAAGACAAAGAAGTAAATGATGACAATCATTAATTTCATTGGATGGGTCAATGTTAACTCCATGTCAATATTTTATTGCAACTAAACATCAAGTTCATTCTTTGTAGTAAGTCTGTCCAACATCAATGCACATTCAAAAATAGATTTATGCTAGTAAATTGTTTTTCTAGCATCATCCATTTCATTCTTTGCAGTAAGATTGTCCAACATCAATGCACATTCAAAAATAGATTTATGCTTTTCACATGTATGGATACACTTTGGCCTCCCACTCACCATTGTTTCAAATAATAAATTTTTGTTTCTCAACCAATTTTATGAAGTAAAACATCTTGAGTTGAGCCATGTGGATAGCTAGTTGAACATTTTATAGGAATACATAACTCATAGGAAAATTCCTATATGCAATAGATCCCCTACACTTAGTGCTTCCAAGGTGTGCTTTGTAGTGTAAAAATTTTCCAGAAAATATCTATAACTACTTAAGGTGATGGCATAAGACAAAGAAGTAAATGATGGGAATCATTAATGTCAGTGGGTGGGTCAATGTTAACTCCATGTCAATATTTTATTGCAACTAAAAATCAATTTCATTATTTGTAGTAAGACTGTCCAAAATCAATGCACATTAAATGATCTAAGGCTCAATTTTTAGCTACAAATTGAAAGTGCTCAAAATTGCTTCGAACCTGAATGACCGGATAGAGTTCGTCGCCAGGATTTTGGCGCAACTCATTTCATCAAAATCCGATTTAGTATGACTGAGTTATCGTCTGCTGTTCATTTTCCAAAACATGAAAAAAAGCAGAAGAGGTACAAGGATGATGTGGCAGGTACAGTCAACATTACAAGGAATATTCTATAGATTGTAGCCAGTGGCACTGCGACAAGTGCTTCACCAGATGGGTTTGTGAAGGGATAAATTGCCCAATGACCTCCAATATTCTTCCTAAGTTTGAATTTGAATTTGTTTTAGGTTAATTACCATATGGAAAGTATAATAATATATATATCTGGTAGAGCCCCTCCAACCCTTGGGTTTGAATTGTTATTTTCACATTATGTTTGAAATTAAAGGTTGAAATGGTGGAATATATATATATATATATATATATATATATATATATATATATATATATATATATATATATATATATATATATATATATATATAACCTATAGTTTAAAACCCACTCTCGGCGGAGTTAACTAAATTTGGAGGAGCCTCCAACTAAACTGATGGAGGTTAGATATATAGGTGAGCTCTAAAGTTGGCGGCAAAGATAGTTGTAAATTTGTGTAAAATTTTTGGTTGGATCAGGGCTCGAACCCCTGACCTCACGCCTACCGCCCGAACACGTTACTAACTCCCCTACTCGGTGTTTCTTAATCGTATAGGGACCTCACTACATCTTATAGTTTGTCAATCCGACAGTTGGGGGTTGGAGGGGGCAAACCCCCTCCCCATATGGCCAATTCCAAGAACCAAGCGCTTCAACGAATGAACCAACGGAATTTTAAAACACTTTTAATTAGTTTTAAAATGTGGTTTAACCACATTTAAACATGATTAGCGTTAAAATGTGCTTATCCTTAAAAAAACGTTTATCTTATAATTAAGATGCACTTATGAAATAATTAAACTCTGGTTTAAACTGATGGAGGTTTAGGGAGTGCACCATTTATGGTGGGATTTCCAAATGTAGAAATCTAACTAGTAGTCTCTCCAAGTTTAGTGGAGAAATTGTGGGAAAAGTAGTTTTGGTCATAACTCATCCAATTTTTGCCCAAACAGAGCTCAGGAAGAGGCATTGTAGTCTAATTGGTATGTTGGGAACTCAATGAAGTAGGTTGCAGAGGCAGAAAAGGTCATCTACAGGTGTTTTAGTGCATTTGAATATTTTTGAAGGCCAGGGCCACCATGTGTTGGGGTCATTTCCAAAGCATCCAGAGTCCAAATTCAACAAAAAAATAGTCAAATTTGGGAGATTATGATCTTTTAAACTCATTGGAATAGGTTCCAAGAGGTTCTTAAGCTTGTAGCAGCAATTTGAGCAGAATTGAAGCTAATATAAAGGCCCACACTATGAAGCTGGACCAAGGAGATGTAGCCGAGGAGGTGTGAACTCCTTTATCAAAATTCTGTGTGTTAAGCTCTGTTATGTGTGTTTGTTATGTTTAATATTGCTTCTATGATGTCATTTAAAATTATGTTTTCTAAGCTTATGACAAACTCATAATTTTACCAAGCACAATGTTTTGACAATCACATGCTCATAAATAAACCTACGAAGGATAAGTAAAACTAAGAAAAAAAAAGTTTATACATGATATGATAATAGCACAAAAATAACTAGCAATCATTTTCAGATCATTCAAAAACAGATTTATGCTAGTATATCGTTTTTCTACCATCATCAATTTCATTCTTTGCAGTAAGACTGTCCAGCATCAATGCACATTCAAAAACATATTTATGCTTTTCACATGTAAGGACACACTTTTCATCCCACTCACCATTGTTTCAAATCACAAATTTTTGTTTCTCAACCAATTTTGTGAAGTCAAACATATTGAGTTGAGCCATGTGGACAACTAGTTGAACATTTTATAGGAACAAATGACTCATAGTATAAAGCTTTTCCAGAAAATATTTATAACTACTTAAGGTGATGGCATAAGACAGAGAATTAAATGATGGAAATCATTAATGTTAGTGAAGACAACTTGTCTAACAAATGGTATGCAGACCTCACAATCAATGTCAAACATCTCAAGCCTCGATAGTTGTTGGCTAATAAAGGTGGGTCAATGTTAACTCCATGTAAATATTTTATTGCAACTAAACATCAATTTCATTCTTTTCAGTAAGACTGTCCAGCATCAATGCACATTCAAAAACAGATTTATGCTAGTATCTCGTTTTTCTAGCATCATCAATTTCATTCTTTGCAGTAAGATTGTCAAACATCAATTCACATTCAAAAACAGATTTATGCTTTTCACATGTAAGGATACAATTTGGCCTCCCACTCACCATTATTTCAAATCACAATTTTTTTTTTCTCAACCAATTTTGTGACGCCAAACATCTTGATTTGAGCCATGTGGATAGCTAGTTGAAAATTTTATAGGAACACAGAACTCATAGTGTAAAAATTTTCCATAAAATATTTATAACTACTTAAAGTGATGACATAAGACAAAGAAGTAAATGATGGAAATCATTAATGTCAGTAAAGACAACTTGTCTAGAAAATGGTATGCAGACCTCAAAATCAATGTCAAACATCTCAAGCCTTGGTAGTTGTTGGCTAATAAAGGTGGGTAAATGTTAACTCCATGTCAATATTTTATTGCAACTAAACATCAATTTCATTCTTTGCAGTAAGACCATCCAACATGAATGCACATTCAAAAACAGATTTATGTAGAATCTTGTTTTTCTAGCATCATCAATTTCATTCTTTGCAGTAAGGTTGTCCAACATCAATGCACATTCAAAAACATATTTATGATTTTCACATGTATGGATACTCTTTGGTATCCCACTCACCATTGTTTCAAATAAAAAAAATTTGTTTTTCACCCATATGATGCAATATTTAAATGAAGTTATTTAATTATACATGAAAACTTATGGTAATATTCAAGAAAAATGGTTAGTAAAAACTATAGATTACAAGCCTCATGCCAAAAAGGAAATGCAATTAGAAAGAACAAGAAAATTTTTGTGAGCATAGAAATCAGAATCTAGCAAGTTTTTGAGCATAGGTAAAATCATAATCTACCCTACACACAATGCTTTATACTCATTTTTCCATGTACATCCAATTGTAAGAACTCAAGATTGGAAAAACGACATTGCATATCATAGGAAGCACGTACACAACTATATAATATCTAATGCATCATCTTTGACCTAAAATATGACTCAAAGCTGCCTCAATGATGAAAGTTCTCTTGAAAACTACAACCATCATCAAATCATAACTTGTTCTTATCTAGGACGACTAGATACAATTATAATAATGTTTGTTAACTATAGAAACAACTAGAGTTGCATATTTCCCATTTTTTGTACGCTTTTATCCATCCTTGTTCCAGTTTATATAATTAAGCATGTATGCTAATGTGAATCTATTAGACCATTTTTAATTTGTAGTGTCTCCCCATTCTTCAGGTTGTAATATCTGATCTTTTAATACAATAGTTTCATAAAAGCCATTGCCCCAAGTTGCCTAATTATTCACCAAGAATATGAAATCAGAATCACTAAACTCTGAAACTCATCTTTGCCATGCCTTCATGTCATTTACCTTACAAATACTGATGTTGGAAACTAGAACCTTCAAGGCTCTGCTTACAAGAAGCATAATAGTGTACCATGGACTACAATCAACTTTATCTCAGTAGCTTGCCCAAATGGCTATCAACATTGCTGAGACCTCTAAAGAGTATGTAGCTCTTGTGCCCTCCTACATGAGAAGTAACAGAAAATTCCACTCTTGGAAGAAGCAGACACTGCAAGAATAATGACAGCCTATCCATCTTGCATATTGGAAACCATTAAAACATACTAGAATAGGAATATGCTACACACTAGTTAGAGATTAGAATAACGAAATAACAGGTTAAAAAATAGTTTACACAAAAGGGATCACTTGCCAAGAATTCCAGTAAAATGAAACAAACAAAACATCACATTTCTTAAGCCCATTTCTAATAAAAAAATGGCACTAAAATGTAGTTAAAGTGGTGGACAAATTTAGCAATCTTCTAAACATCACTAAGTTCACAACAGAACGAAAGAACACAATTTATAAATCGTGGCCACTTAAACATTCCAAGTATGCAAATAAAGGATTCTAAATAGCCATGAGAAAAACCTTCCTTGCGGGAAATCTTCCTTTGAAGAATATTCCTTGATGGAAATATTCCTTGTTGCTACACACATATGGAAATTACCAAAATTGAACAAGGCCACAACTGCAATCTCCTGAAACTTGTTTTTTTCCATTTCCTCTATTCATTAAATTTGATTTTTTTTATACAAATTAATTTGCAAAATTGCATTATATTTTGTAGCTGGTTTTTGGTCGTTGATGCTTTATGATATTGTGCTTCTAGCAAATAATATATCCCACATTGTCTGATATGATTTGTGGCCAGTGATATTCAATGTTTGAGCTTATATATGGATTAAATAAGCAAAAATACAATAGCGTGTATTTTATGAGAAGAAAGGTAACATTCAAAGGACACATTCAAAGTAGTTTAAGCTATACAAGGAATGGGGAAAAACATGTACTATCTTCTCTTTTCGTTGCTAGTTGTAATAATTACCTATTTTGATGGAGAGGAAAAAGGGCTTCATTACTACTACTCCTCTAATATGTTAGTTGTTTGTAAGTTGTCTGATCCTTCCTTTCTATGTTGTGGTTTATGTAGTTATAGAGGGTCAAATATTCACACATAGGTGATAGACCAGGAAGAGAAATAAGAGCTCTCCACTTCTAGGCGTTGTCGGAAATCAGTTCTTCTTCAGATGATAGAAAATTGGAATTAGAAATTAGAGACAAGAAATTCCAGGTTCTAGGATCTAAACATAGTTGAAAATAAGAGTGAAAATGAGGGAAAATAAAGGTTGCAAGGAAAGCGCCAAGGCCACTATGGTTGCTATCCCTCTTTCACCAGGGCCCACTTGGATGAAAATGCCATTGGGCATATTTTTTCAAGTTTATATTGTTGGATGGATTTATGTTTCCATTCTAGATCTGGATAATTTTTTTCTAATAGATGTTATCAATAATGTGTGAAGGATTGCAAGGAAAGCGCCGATATTATGAGTTAATTGAACTGCAGTTATCAGGACCCTTTTCCAGATGATGAAGTCAATTAGAAAAATACATTTTTTAGATAGAAACCATATAGTATTTTAAGATCCATATTATCCAGGAAAGAAACCATATAGTATTACAAACTTGGTATGCTACAATTTTCTAAACAAGGTATATCCCCATTGACAACATTATGTGTATTGCATGCTGAGCTCTTGAACTGGGAATAAAAATACATTTGGCTTAAAACCTTCAAGGCATGTCACATGTCAAGGATGTCGCACCCGTGCAAAAATTTAGACACTACATTAAAAAAATGTATAACATCCAATACACACGTTTAAGAGACAATTAAGAGGGAAGACATGGCAACAAACCTGACATATAACCGATTGGGCAGTTGCTGAGAAACAAAGCATGATCCAGTGGAGGATGGTCCATAGGAGAAGCTCTTGCAGCTGTAAGATAACAATGCAATTTTCATCAAAGAAATTAATGGAATGTAAAGTAATGCAAACATCATAAAATTGACTACATGAATTAAGAATCTAAACATGTTGACCTCATCACTTTATGGAACTTACCTGAGTCAATATAGGATGCGTTGTTGGAACGCGGATGACCTCGCTTGTTGAGATGTGGAAACCGAAATGGTTCACAATTGGATGCATGGACATTCAAATCAATTTCCAAGCTGGCACTTTGTTTTTCACTCTTTTGTTTTTTAGGGATAAGGAAACTCTTCTTTCTCTTCAAATATGACTCATAAGCACCCACCCTAAGGGTGAAGTTATAGTCCATAATATGAATATCATTAGCATCATCCAACATTTTTTTAAACGAACCTATCAACTATTTTTTATTGCTCAAAGTAGCATGAGGGTTATTCCTCAACAGGTCTATGTAGCCAAACAACTCCTCTCTATCCAACTAAAGTTCTTCAACATTTGGATCTACATTGTTATCAACCATGATATTTGTGTTGACATTTGTATCGAGGTTTGAATCCTCCATATCTATCTCAGGAGGGGCATTGAATGTATTGGGTATGAGGTCATGATCCATTAAAGCATGCAAATTAATTGTAGCATAATATAAACAACCCACCTTTATTGCATGCTTGCAAACATTTCCACGAATAGAACATGGGAAATCACAGGTGAAAAAATTTGTGCGATGCCAAGTGATAAGATATTGCACATCAATTATACTTTGAATCCTCACCCAATAAGCATGAGATAGGCTCTCATGAGGGTTGCAATCACTATATGGAATTATTCTAGCTTTCTCAATTGACGATTCAAGTTGCTGCTCTTTCTTGTGGTTGTTCAAATATCCTTCCTTTTTCAAAATTTCCTTGAATCGGTAATAGGGTTCAACATTTGTGAGGAGAGTATAAAATATCCAATCCATCCTGCGAGCACATTTATTTATATGATCAGAGAGAAAGGCAGTCTTGAGATAAGAGTGATATGATTCCACAACATTATTTGTCTTCTGATTTGCATGAGGAAACTCTCGGCATCCTTTTACCCACATCCCTACATGTAAAAACTAAATTAGTAAATATAGATTATCTTTACGGACCAAAAAAGAATAAACACAAGAAAGAGTATGTGCACTTACTAAACTTATCACCAACAACCCAATTCTTATGGAAATAGTCCAAAAACTTTACCTCAGTTGAAAATTTGGTGAAAATCCATTTATTGCAGTAGTCACTTCATTGTTCGAACAATTTTTCATGATATGGCCTAGCTCATTGAACAACTCTTTTCATTTTTCTGTATTATTGGATAACCTATTAACATTTTTGAGCTATGCCCTCTTTACATGCCAAACACACAATATTACTTCACACCTGGTGATGTTCCTGCCATATATAGTTCATTTTAAGTAAGAAATGTTTAGATTGAATACAAGTTGCAATGTGAAATAAGAAGACTGATTTTACCTCAAAGCAACAATTTCAACCAATGCATCATCAACCATGAAGGCATTGACCTTCCAATCATGACGAAGTTGATAACACCTACGCATTAGGTGCTCCAACCAAAATGATATATCATGTGATGTATTACGTGACATCACCACCCATGCAACAGGAACTCCACCTTGTTGTTGATCAAACGCAACGAGTGTGTACAACTGATATTGTCATATTAAAAAAAAATGAAGAACACCATTAATCATATTGATTGATTACAATCAAAATTATTTCACTAAATGAATCAATGGAAAAATACTAACCCCATATTTATTTGTGTTGAATCTTGAATCCATGCCTATTAAACTATTATGGGATAGCTTAACCATATTCTCCAACATCCATTTTGTTTGTATTCTAGCTATAAAAGGAACATTTTCACCATTCAGATTTTGGTAAAAGAAGAAATCAATTTGGTTTTTTGCATACCAAAGATTCGCACACATTTCATCTTTTTTATGAAGTTGGTAATTTACTTTCATCAGACGATTATAGATGTTTACGACATATTTTTTGCATAAGAAAAAGTCCCTATCTCGATCCCTGGAATCTATGTCAACATATTTTTGAATATGCATTTTACAAATTGATTCAATTGGCACTTGTAGAAAAAAACAACTTTCAACATAAGAAACCATGTCCCTTGAAAGCCTTGGCTTATGCAGAGACCTAGCATCACCTGAAATGTCATTTTTTCCATGAGAGGGCCATCCTTCCCCATATTCATGATCATACATGTTGTATGTTATTATTGCTATCTGAGAGATTTGAGCCAAAATATTTATAATAAAATGGCATTGGCAGCCCCTCTTCTTCACAAATCTCTTCTTTTGTGTGCTTGTACATTTTTTTCTATTGTCCTTTGGATCATATGAGCAAGCATAACTACATAATTTTTTTTAAGACATCAAAATATATGAAAAATAATAAAGCACTATTAATACCAACATCTAAAGAAGGCATCTCTAAAATACTTACAATTCCCATCGCAGGGTAACACTACCCCTTAAGCTTGGATTTTCGGTTAAGCTTGAAGTTTTGGCCTTTTGTCGGGTAAAGGTACATGGAGCCTCAAGATTCATTTCCTCTCCTTTAATGAAGTCATCCACTCTATCTAGAGGAATTTTTTCAACTCGATCAAAACTCATGTTGGCCTTAGATAATTTAGACCAGACCAAATCTTTACTAGAAAATATCATTTTATCTTTAGGGTCTTGCACGTCAAGGCCTATTAAAGCCTTCCATTTATTTTCCATTTTGATTCACAATCTAAAAAAAATAAGGAAACATATTAGGAAACATTTACAAGTAATGTCCAGGGATAATTTTTGTTTGTTTGTTTTTCCTCTCAAAATAAACTGCAGCAAAGAAAAATATATTGGAAACAGTTGGATATAAAAATTACAACACCAATAGAGTGTAAAATTTAGGGAACAAGGGATATACAACTTTATTTCCAGTAGAATAAAGGTACCGTCTTCTAAAATTCATGATGAACTTAAGCTTTAATTCTGTTGTTTGTTGTTATATCCAAGGATACTGCAAAATTCATTCTAGATGAATTTCAAACAACAAACTATGTGTTTTTTATTTCAACAATAAATTGCTAAGAAAAAGGAAAAGGAAAAGAATTTAGTTTGGAGATATCATAGTGTAAGTGCACCTAGTTCTGACCATACAAAAGGGCTTGATTATATGTCAAAATATTAAATATCACATGCCAGATGCGGTTTCTATTCTTGGTAATCAAAGGCATTTTGTTTAGACAGGTAGATGGATAGGCTCACTTGGCCCTTTACATCAAATATTTGATTAATGGCAACCATTTTGTGTTATTTTGGGTTCATTCAAAAGTGGTAAATCGAAAAGCTACTATTTGATAGTTGTTGAACCCGCAACACCTCTCTTGTGCTTGTATATTGTGCCATTGGTATCAATGCAGATCTTGTGAAAATATAGGTTCTATAATCTATTATTTCATACTGTTTATTTTTGTCACAATTTAAGAGAAAAATAAGTAGGTGACCGATTCAAATTTTTTTTATCCTATATGTTTTTATATTGTCTTCCATCCAAAAAGCTGACACATCACAACTTTGAATGTTGTGTTTGAATGGCAGAACCTGCCCTTGCATGCATGCAAATTAAGCATGAGTAAAAAAAAAAATTAATTGTCTAGGTTGGAATCTAGGCACTTGTAACAAGTGGCGTTATTAGAAGGGATCATGGAATGCCTTAGAGCCTTAACTTGCAACCATTCAAGACATTTCATAAGGAAGCAACGACTTTACTAATTCACTTTAAGTTCTAAAATTGTTGAAAATATTTACACCATTATTAAGGTCCAACTGACGATAGCTTTCCTCATTGAATCACTTACTGTCATGCAAAAAATGATATGGATGAGGTCATGAACATATTTTACAAGTAGGTTCATTTGATAACAAAAGTAAAAATCAATGTTTTTATACATTTCAATATGCTTATGACCGATCCCATTTATAAGGTCTATATTTTTCTGACAAGCAACATAGAGTGGTTGTAACGTATAATCTCTCATATAAATTCTTCAATACTATTCCATATCATTTGCATAATGTAAGCCAATATTTTGGGGGTGTCTTCAGGTTTTTGATGTCCCAAAGTCCTCTATCCCCTTTTCTCATTACATTCCAATTTCCCATTTCTTGTTTATGGTAACATAGCTTGAAGCATGGCAACAATTTAAGCAAGGGTTGTTTTGCACCTCCCGCTGTACAAGATAGAATAAAATTCTATACAAGAAAGACTAAACTAAAATAACACCTTTCTATATTTCTGCAAGCCGAGACAAATTCCCTTGAAGTAGATTGGCACCCACTTTAAGATACTGCTAGATTTATGATGTTTTGTCAAAAGCTAATTAACTATATTCAGTGAAGTCACTAAGAGAATCATACACAAACTAGAAATAACAACATCTAACTTTAACTTATCAGGACTTTTGAAATGGCCTGAAAAATAATTATTGTAGAAAAAAATTGTGTAAAGCAAAATAAATAATCTTAAAATAGATCACACTTTTGGTTCAATATATTTGTCTTAACAGATAAAATCAATGGAACCTCATGCAAAGTTGGTGCAAATTTGTCCAAAAAATATTTTGATATATCCTTCTATTAGAAATGGCCATTAATCACTTTCCAGAGTGGACTTAAAAGATTCAGTTGCATGTGAAGTAGCACAATTTCATTTTTAATATCAAATTTAATCTAAGTACATTTACTAAGTAGGGCAAAGTGGGCTAAAAGACGATTTAGTTTATTTCTACCACAATAAGTGAAAATGCTTCTTAATAATATTTCTGAAGCACTTCAGCAAGCATTTAAAAAGATGACCATAACCAATTGAGTGTAGTATAACTTCATTTTAAGTCATCCTTACCAAAATTGTGCAATCAAACTATGTTCTCCATTAAGAGAAAATTGATTAAATTTGAATACTGCAACTTGAATTCCTAGTATTAAATTCCCTTAAATTCAATCCTGCAACACAGGTTGAGCTCATAGGCTAACATTGATGTTCATTCAATCCAGGTGGATATCAGAACCTTGCATATGTAACTCCCTTTATATATTAATGAAATAAGTTTTTTTTTTGTGAAAAAAAAAAACAACAAAGCCGAGTTAGGCTTTTTGTATCAAAAGAGTCCACTACATTGAAAGTTTACAACTGGTTCAATTCTACTACTATGAACATGTTTGCACTGGAAATTGAAGCAACATTACTTCAACGTAACATAAACTGATGTCAATGAAGAATTTGTAAAAGCAATTGAAAATTGAAAGACATTTTCCTCTATGATTTTATATTTTGACGTTTTTAAAATTTCCTCTTCCGTTCCCTATTAAATTATTACTAAACTGAAATTGAAGAACATTCATCACCAAATCTCTCCCCTAAAATGTTGAAATATCTGCCAATATATGAGTGTTGTTAGAAAATAATGAGGATGGCATTTTCCAAGGTTTGTCTAATTTTCAATCTAAAAAATCAGCATTGAAGAAAACCTTCACATCAGTCCTGAAAAAAACCCTCACTAGGTTCAAATTTATCTTAAAATATTTTTGAAGTCTTTATCTCAAATGTAGATTTTAGAATATTTGGAAATATGAGGGAGACACTACTTTAATTTTGTCACAATTTTTTAATTCCAAAATGTGCAATCTGAAAAATGATAAAGAGTTGAAAAAAAAAAATATCAGATTCCAACCATTTTTTACAGTCCAAGCAACTACCAGATATATTGAACATGAAAACTTGAAACCACCACTCGTATCACCTCAAACTCATTACTATGTTGAATTTTTGTGTGTGTCAAGGGCTACTAGTAGCTTTTCCCTATGCTAGAAAAAATGTAATTTCCTAATAGTGCCTTTTCTTAAAATTTGGAAAATAGGAATGTGTCATGAAACTATTTGCTGACTCTGATACAACGATAATTTCGAGAGAATAAATGATATGATTGGACAAATCTAGAAAATATGTGTCTTTCCTATCATCACCAATAATTTTAAAAAGAACAAAACCTATTCTTAACATTATGGAAGCAATTGACATCTGTAGAAATAATTTCTTAGCCAAATATCTATAGAGAAAATTTTCCACAATGTAGCAATTATCCCAGATAGGTAATCATAAAACATGCATTGCTAACAAATTTAACACGTATTTGTTAATATATATATGTTAATTAATATAAGAATAATCAAATTTTAATTGAGATAATAGATAATGTGTTAATTTTGATCCTCTTCTGTGTCGTATGACACAAATTTAGTCTCAGGAACAAACTCTACCTCCTTCATTTGTCTAGTCAGTTGTTGTAATGTTTCATAGATTTTATTTGCTTGTGGATGAGATCTATCTCCCTTGGTAAATGCATGTACTTTATTGTTGACCGAATTTTAATTTTATAAACTATTTATACCTAATCCCATAGTGATAATAATTCACTACATAGATCCCTCAATTAAATAGATAAAATACTGCATTGGTTGTCACTGGCACTTGGTATGGAGAAGGTGGACGGAGATCGAATATTAATTGAAGCTACTTCCAATGATTCATTGAGTGGATTTTGTTTTCTGTGCCATTCACATATCTTCAAGTGTTTAAGAATTTAATTAATTCAATTAACTAAACCCATAAAGTGATATTTACACTTGCCCAGTTCCATATTTGTCCACCATAAAAAATGATCACATTACTGGCCATACAGTTTACTTCACTATTCACACTATCACCTTTGCATTTGAGGAATTAATGTTTCATTGTTTGTATATGCGATCATAAAAAAAATAGAAATAAAGAGGAAAGAAAGAATAAATTTAAAGTGGAAGACCTTGATATCAAAATTTGGAATGGTAAGCTTGCAAAATAGGAAAAGGTGAAGTGTGACCTCAATTTCTCTAACTTGATGTACAATTTTGCATCTGAGTCATTTTCAGTAAATTCAATGTCCCCTCCAAGCAATATTGAACATGCAAACTTGAAACCACCACTGGTATACCCTTTTGTTATTTATAAATTGTTCTGCAAATCAAGGGTTTAAAACACGGGTTTATCATTATGCAGAATATGGTTTATTGGGGATTTAATTTTTTGAATGAACTCATTACAGATTGTTTCAATGTCAAATCCATCTATCTTCACATCTCTCCCAAAATTAACTTAACAACAATGTCAAACCCCTCTACACGTCTTTGCCAAAAATAACTTATTCCCCCTATTCAACAAGCCTCTTTTCAAGGTAATTTTGGTCTATTTTTTTTGGTCAAATTCTGAGTTCTACTCAACACACTTCTTCATTTTGAATTGGATCGTGCTTTTATGATGCAGGAGATTTGGCGATGTAGACTATCATTTTGTAGACTATGGTTTTTTAGGGATTTAACTTCATAACATTTCTTGGTTGCGACAAACTGGAGCGATTTACAATAGAGGTTGTTATCTATAAATTGTTCTGCAAAACGAAAAACGATTCAAGAAAATTCAACGAGGATTGATAAAAAATGGTTCTTGCCTAGTCCTGAAGATAAATATGCAGGTTTTTCGCTCCAGATGGTGTTGGGTAAATTTCTATCTATCTTATCCTCCCACGCACTTCACCAATTCGCAATGAAATGGGAATTATCCCTCCCGCGATTCATGAATTTAATTTCCACCTGCATTCAATGCTACAAGGGTCAGGTTTCGGGGGCAGGTGAGGGTGGTGGAGGATGGGAGGGGAGGAGGGTGGCGGGTGGCGCACCGTTAGTGGGGCCCTAAAAAATGGGAAAAGACGAATTTTCCGAAAAATAGAGTCGTGCCGGAAAGGGTGAGACCGAAGGTGTCAAATCACCTTCGGTTTGTGCCGGATTTAGCTTCTTCCTACGCAATTTGATTTTTTTTCCAATGGTCATGAGATAACATGTGGATGTCTGTGATTTTTTTTATTCGTGGGCACGTATGACCACGTGGAAATCATAAAACTTTTCGAAACGAAAGGAGTGACCGTATTTACAATTCAACATTACAAATAAAATGGAAAACGACGATGGCCAGGAAGGAAAACCATAAGGTGGGAAGCAGGATTTGGTCGGAGATTGGCACATATTTAGTCAACACTCACGCAAAACTATTGAATGTGAAAGGTTGGCGAACATCAAACCAATTTAATGTGAAAATTATGGAGATATAATGGCGATAAGAGATTTACTTGCTCAATGTCCTTTGTCCTCTGCTCTTTGATCACAGACAAGATTTCTCTGACGCATTCCTCAACATTTGAAAGCCCTGGTGTTGGCTACGGGCGAGGAATACATCAACACATTTATATAAGTACGAACCAACCCAAATTATAGTTCAATATTGGAAAATCATAATATTGTGGGAAATTTTTTAAATAAAATGAAAATGAAATGATATTTTAACGTCCAGGAGACTAAAAGTAGTCTATGGGACTATGAGTTCCCTGTTTTTTATCTTTTGCATTTCAGTCCTTTTCTTATTCAAACTGATGATGAGTTGGCGCAACCTTCCAACAATCCTATCGCCGAAAAGACAATGCCAAGAAACAAATGCTAACATATTCTCATAACTTTCTCTGAAGTCTTTGAATGCATCACATTCCAAAATTAAATGTATTTCCGATTCCATTTCCCAAGACGTGCAAAATGTACACACCCGTTATTCCAAAGCTTCTTTAGGAATTTTCCACTATCGTGTTTCACAATGAAGTTGATGCGAGTTGGTTCTTAATTGAGCAATAATAACCTTTGCCCTCCACGGAATGTTAGCTTCAATGTACTCTTTTTGTTAGAGATCAATCACAGGGTTGAATTGTTCAATGTAGTACTTCTTTCTACTCAATTCTTTTCCCCATACCTCTTTACAAAACTTATCCATAACAAAATTATTTAGATCCTTGCTATTTGTGGGACAAGCATTGAGGTAGATATTCCATTTTTGCATCCATGTGTAGTTTTTTCTCTTCCATGTTTTTTCTTTCACTCATGCCTTCCTTGAAGATAGCATTAGGTCTCTACCTACTCCCATTTCCTTAATTCCTTTTAGATATATTATGAGCCGCACCATATCAATTTATTCGATAGGAGTTGCTCCTATTTCAGTCAACATTATCTCATAAGGTACCATAATTTTTATTTTGAACTTGCTCATGATCAAGCATTTTTGGATTTTCTCAATTTGCTTCCATTTTGAGACAGGGGTGCTACTAGCCCACAATTCACACCCATATAGCGTCACTGGACAAACTAGGAGTAAAAAAAGCACTTTAATCGTTTTCCAATCCCATAAATCTGCCTCACTACATCTGTTTTGAAAAGCATATAATGCTTTTCACCCTCCTAAGATTCTCTTCTTTCTGCATTCCTCCCAATTAAACTGGTTTTTGAAATCATTCCTGAGGTATTTGTACTCATTTATTTCTTCAATAATTTTGCCTTCAAAGAAGAACATATGTTGACTCTGCTTCTTTTTATTAAAGAAAATCATTATTTTGGTCTTGCTAGTATTGACTTGATTCCCCAATGCTCTACAAAAATTCTCAAGGGCATATAGGTGCATCACAATCCATGGGCCAATTTAGAAATCAATACAAGATCATCAGCATATAAAAGAATCTTTATCACAAAATCCCCCAACTGAACACCATCCCCACCTTTCAAATTTAGCCACTCTTCCAGTTTATCAATATATAAACAAAAAAGAGTAGGGAATAGAGGGAAACCTTGCTTGACTCCAATGTCACTTATAAAGCTTTCTGAAATACCTGCAGAGGTTATAATTTTGACTTTCACCTCTTCATAAAGTCTATGGACAACAACTCTATAATGCAAAGGAATTTCAAGTTCTTCCATTTTATGACACAACTGATTTATAGGGACTGTGTCAAATGCCCTTTTCAATAATGTGTCTCAACGTGATGCCATGATCCATTGTAGAATGCTTCGGCCTAAAACTCGCTTGTCATTTTTCCCTCTTTTATTTTACTTCTGCCCACTAACTGATTCTATTTTCTACCATGCTGCCAAAAACTTTGCAAACAAAGGATTGATCATAATGGTTCTATAATTGGAAGGATTAATAATGTCTCCACTTTTAAAAAGGGGTATTGCTAGGCTAGTTGTCCAATATCTTGGGAATCCTTATTGAATGATGTTGTTGAATATTTCCATGATGTGTGGTGCAAGAGTGTTCATTCCCCATTTTAGATACTCCGCTTGAATTTCAACCAAGTCTTTTTCCTTTCCTATTTTCAGCTTCTTAATTCCAATCTCCACCTCCTGTAACGTGAAGAGATTTGTAGTTGTGTTGAGCCCCGGGGGAGGCCCGGCCTCTAATTATTTCTCATAGAGTTGTCTTGCATATTCAAACCATTGATTGGTTGTAATATTATTTTTGATTTTCTTCTTCCTTGGTTGAAGTTCCTGCCAAAAAAACTTTGGGTTATTCTTGCCTAGATATATTAACTCTTCTCGCCTTGTTTGCATGAACTCATATTTTTTCCTTTTTAGTATCTGCTTATATAAATTTACATTCGTCTTCTCCTTGCCTGTATTTTTCAAGGTTCTTCGTGCCATTTTTCATTCTGTTGAGTCTCAAAATTGTCTTCCATATCCATACATATTTCCATTATGTCATAACCATTCAGCTCTCATTTCATAACTATCTGACCTAAAACCCTACATCAAGTAACCATTTTCATAAATATATGGGTTAGGATCCTTGTTTTCTAAAGTTATTTATTTTATGTATTTAAAGTGAATTTATGATTGAAAACTAGAAAATTAACATGGTTTCATATATCTATATATGTGTTATGAGTTTTGTGACATGTGTAGGCCTATTTTGGAGATTCTAGAAGGGTCTTACTTGGCCACCCAAGATCAAATTCGAATTTCAACTCAATAGGTGGAAGATATTCCAAGGAGAAAGATCATGGAGATCTTGATGTGTCATAGGATTTGTATCTAGAATTTAGGGATACGTTGAGACAAGTATGGATCTAGTAGATATTTAAGGGATCTACATTTATTGAGTAGATATCCCTAATTTTTGTATAAATATGGGAAGCTTTCTTCTATCATGTTATGTGTAAAGTTGGAGTTATGCTCAAGCTTTGAATAAAGAATTAGATTGTGGCAGCTTACTCATGAGCGTTCTTTCACTTTGAATTGGTTTTTATTACATATGGAACATCTCAACTTACCATCACTCATACTTTTGGATCGGCCATCTCGGCCATCTACAATGAGTGAGATTTATTTTCTTTCATAGATTAAGATTTATTTGCTTTCTTAGTATTATTTTTAGAATGACTGTGTAATATTTTTCTTTCCTAGAACATCTCAAGTAAGTATATTCTTCTATTTTCCAATTGGATTATGTTTGAGGCATTAGAGCTCATAGTTGTTTATTTTATTTACATGGTTTTACACTGCTTTCTAGATAAGATCCTCAATTATGTGTATAATTGGATGCTTGTAAATCATGCCAAGAAGATGACTCTGTCATACTTCCAAATTGGATGCTTGAGTATTTAACCTATACAATAATTTAGTTTTCCTTCACATGCCTTTACACTGTTTTCCTAAATTAGATCCTTAGTTAAATGCATAATTGGATGCTTATAAATCATGCCAAGAAGACGACTGTCATACTTCCGAATTGGATGCTTGAGTATTTAACCTATAAAATAATTGAGTTTTCCTTTACATGCCTTTACATTGTTTTCCTAAATTAGATCCTTAGTTAAATGTATAATTGGATGCTTGTAAATCATGCCAAGAAGGTGACTCTGTCATACTTACAAATTGGATGCTTGAGTATTTAACCTATAAAGTAATTGAGTTTTCCTTTACATGTTATTTAAAATCTTTCTTAGATTAAATTTTTAAAACTAAAGTGTAATCAATTGCTTGTAAATCATGTCAAGAGGGTGACTCTGTCATACTTCCATATTGAATGCTTGTGTAGTTGATCATACAATAGTTGTTTTTACTTTGAATTTTCTTTCATTTAGATTAGCATTGTCATTTCAATTATTAGTAATAGGATTTATACTTTCAGTCCATGGAGTAGAAATTAAGAATGGTGTGATTAGATTAGTAGTTTTTAGTTTTTAATAAACTGATCCCTAGCATATATTGTGCATGTATGTCTCACAAGTCCTACGGATACCGGATTGATAATTTATGTTAGTAATCTAATGTAAATGATTTTACTCAACATTTTGGCGCCGTTGACGGGGAGGTGTACATAGGGATCAACCTTAGAATTTATTTTTTGTTTGTTTCCAATTTTTTGTTTTACTTCAAAATTTTAAATTAGAATTCCAATTTTTTTACATCATGCAAATTCTCAAATTAAGTTTTGTGCAATTTCATTTTTATTTTATTTTATTTTTAGGCATTTTCATTCAAGTTTATTTGCATTTGCATTTATAAATAAAACAAAACATCCACAAATCAAAAACCCCTTTTCACAAAAAATAAAATATAAAAAAACAATGAAAATCCAATTACACAACAAATTATCATGATCATATCTACATAAGTTTACTCATGATTTTGTTGCATAAATGGATGCATTGGAAATTCTCTTATACTTACGAGAATGTTCTATTTGTTTAGAAGAATATGACTCACAAATAAAAATAAATTTTTGTAATTTTTAGGATAAATTTGATTTTTTGTGGTGCAGTAAGAACCATCCATTTACTAACCCTTGGCATGAAAGATATGCAATAAAACAAATGATTAAGAACAAGGAGCACAAGTGAAGATCAAGAGCGATAATTTAAGGTATAAGATCGATCATTTTCATTTTATTTTTGCAAAATTAAAATAAAAGGGAATTGGTTGATAAAATCTTGAGTATGCTCACAAAATAAAAATCTCGAGTATGCTCTCCTCCTGCGCTTCGTGTGACCTAGAGGATCAGAAAATGATTTTTTTTTGTTAGTATATCATATAATCTATAAAAAAAATTATTTAGCTACAAAATGCAATTCTGCAGCTAACTTATGTTTTCATCATTTGATTTGATTTGATTTTTCAATAAATTTTAGAATTAAAAAAAAAAAAAAAGGTTCAAATTTCATTTTCTTTATTAATAAATTCAAAAATAAAATAAAATAATAATAAATTGTTTTAATTAAAATATTTATGTATATATTTTTAAATTTTAAAAAATGTAACATATAATTTTTTAAAAACTAAAACATTTTAATATGAAAAAAAAAAATTTCTGAACAACAAATGCCATAACATGACCCATAACAAGTCAAACGAATGCCATAAAATGTAATGGCCCATGGCCTTTGAGCATAAGTTAAAACCAAAGGAGGCCCACACATATGCGTGAGGCTAGCCTTTGGCTTGGCCTTACGCATATGTGCAGGCCTCTAATCCATGCAAGCCACACAACACTTTAAAACCACGATCAAGACCCATTTATATAAATGGAGATTTTTGAAATGAAGAATTGGCCCCCGTATAATTAGATCTCGCTCAAGCTATATTAACCAGAGAAGTAATAGTTTGTAAGGGAGATGTCCTCTTCCATTGCTGTCGAAACACTTAATGGTCTTTTTACCCAAAGTTTTTTTTTTTTTTTTTTTTTGAAGAAGAGAATCAAGTTAAATTAACATGGAATGAAATGAAGAAATTAATTTCTGGCTAAGACCTTTTACCTGAAAGCTGCGTGCCTAGTGGTGGAAGTTGCTATTACTATGAGAGCAGTATGAAAACCTCATATTATTAACCATGCAATTTTCAAACATCTAAAACTCTGTAGAGATTATATAACTAATGCGTTATACATCCAAGATTCTCTTGATCACACACTATTTGACTTCATGCATAATACATAATCTCTTCTACTATTGATCATTACTTGCGGAAATTAAATCAATTGCATGCACACATTAAAGCCATAAAAATCCACACATATGAACACAGTGTTTTAACGGGAAAGCCTGAAGCTAAAAACCCCAAATATCTGTATATAATATATGGCATAGAGATCATGTAACAATCCTCATACAAAGCTTCTCGCAAGCTCTCTGTACAATACAATCGCTACACACTAATCAGGCTAGATCTTGCAAATCCATGCACCGATCTTTGCCACCTGCTAGCCTGCCTCTACTGCACAATCCCTGCTAAATAATGGCTCTGAGTGAACTCAAATTGGTCCAGCCTTGCTCACTCAATCCTCATTGGAATCTCCAATCACTGTGTGTTTCAAATCATGCAACACTGTAGTCACAACTGATAGTCAACCTGCTCTTTCACCTACCTCTCCATTGGTCTCAACTGAAATTGTCCATGCACTGTAGTTAACTGATGTATTCTTCAGTTGATTAATGAGTTAATATTTAGTGAATTAATTATTAATTAATTCACACCACTCTCACTAGTGTATCAATCAGTTAGACTAGATACAACTAGCTCAACTGTGTCTAACTGAGTTAAACTGAACACAACTCCACCAACTACTTCTACAACTCCACCAAACTCTGTCACATGAGTTCTAACTAAAGTCTCCATTCAATAGCTCCACTTAACCCTCAGGAATAGTGTAATTCCTTCTATCAGCTCCTGTGCCATCCGTGCGTTTAACCGAAGTGCTCCAAGAGAATAAGATAATGTTTATAGTCCAAATATTATTAAGAGCTAATAATATTTGACATATCTATTTTTAGACCGAAATCTAAAAATAGGTTCACCAATATGTCTAAAAATAAAAAGTCCATATATTTTTTCCGACTTGACCAACCATCCACAAATAGCATCCTTCAACTCATAGAATATGATCGACATGTCAAAAAATATACATAGTCTAAAAATAGACTTTGCGCCAAAAATAGCCTGCGGGCCCACTTAGTGAAGGAGACTTCTTTCGACTAAGTTCATCATCTTGTTGCAATATCAACACTCCCTCTCAAAAATATAAGGATTATTTTCCACCCCTATCTTGCCTCTGTGATATTCGAATTTGCTCCTGGTGAGCGCCTTCGTCAAGATATTAGCATCCTGATCCTCCGTGGGAATGTATGAAAGTAACATGATCTTCCGCTGCACACAATCTGTGATATGATATTACTGGATGTCAATGTGTTTAGATCTATCATGAAATACTAGATTAACTGAGAGTTTAATGAAACTCTGATTATCACAATAAATCACAGTAGGATCTAAGTGTGAACCGAACAACCCGACCAGGATCTTCCTCATCCATATAGCCTCCCATGCAGCCAAACTTGTCACATGTACTTGGAATCCGCCGGGACCGAGTGCCACTCGGGATATTATGCTTCCTGCTGTACCAAGAAACTGTTGTCGACCCGATACTGAAAATCCCTCCAGATGTGCTCTTTCTGTCCATTGGGCTCCCTGCCCAATCTGCATCCGTGAAGCCACACAACTTCACCTCATCCGAATGTCTGTACCATAATCCATATCCCGATGTGCCTCTGAGATATCTCAATACATGCTTCCCTGCCTTCCAAAAGAGCTTGGTAGGCTTAACCATAGCTTGTGAAAGCTGGTTAACAGCATAGCATATGTCAGGTTGTGTATTGACTAGATACATAAGCGACCCCACCAACTACCACCTGCCGATAAACAATGGCATCCATCGCTCTCGCCGATGTAGCATCCCTTTCCCTCAACCACCAGAAGAGGAGGTCAGGCCTAAACCATGGACAAGTTGAACTTCTCCAAGATTCCTGCATACTTTCCTCGAGACACAAATACCCATCACTGCTACGCTAAATTTCCAATCACCCCAAGAGGAAATAATGAAGGAGGCAAGCCCAGCCCTTCATTCAAACTCCTTTGCAAGATCAGCCTTGCATGAGAGTATCAACTGTTCATCACCCATCAAAATCAAATCATCTACATAAAGTACAATGATCAGCAACTTACCCTCCACCACAATCTGGTATAGGTTCGAATCCGCCTCACTCTTGGTGAATCCAAGACCGGTGAAATAACTGTCTATCCGTGTGTACCAAGCACGAGGTGCTTGTTTCAACCCATAGCGCTCTTTTGAGCCTGCACACATGCGACTCGCTGCTGAAGATCTCAAAACCTTCGGGCTGCTCTATGTACACCTCCTCCTTAATGACTTCGTTGAGGAACACAATCTTCACATCCATCTGATGAATGTGCCATCCCATCTGCGCTGAGAGAGCTAGGATGCTCCGTATGGAAGAATACCTTGCGACAGGTGCAAAGGTTTCCTCATAGTCGATCCCCTCGATATGTGAGAAGCCCCGGGAAACAAATCTTGCCTTGTACTTCTCGATGCTCCCGTCAGCTGCTTGCTTCACATTGTAGATCCATCTCGAACCTACCATTGATTTTCCTTTCGGCCTTGGGACAATCTCCCATGCACTATTTCTGACAATCGAATCATACTCTTCCACCATGGCATCTACCCATGCAGGGTCCTCCATAGCTTCCTCAAAAGAGGATGGTTCTATCATTATACACTTTCTCATTAGAGCCATGTATCCAGTATATCGGTCAGGTGACTGTCTCTATCTGCGCTGTGATGTAGGTGCTCCTACAATCTTCTCTGCATCAAGATTTAGTCGCTTAGCTTCTGTAGTGCACTTCCGCCCTCTGATGGTTGGCGCTGCATGAGTGGTTTCTTCCACTCCATGAACCTCCTCTTGTGGCTGATCCACATCCTGAGGCTCATCCTTAGGCACTAATGGCTCCTCATCTGCATGCAAGTGTGGCTCCCTCTCAAGTGAACACTTCATGGCTTTCTCCTCATGAAATTTGATATCCTGTCGCACAACAGTCTTCCGACTGTCTGGAAAATACACACGATAGTTGTGGGGTGTTTCTGTGTACCCCAATAATATCCCAACCTCTGCGGTCGGCTCCAGCTTCTTCCTGGCATCCTTCATCACATGAATGTAAACATGTGAGCCAAAAATCTTCGAATGAGAAATAACAGGCTTCTTACCAGAAAACGCCTCTTCGGGTGTACTCATGCCAAGTACTTTATGAGGACAACAGTTTTGCACATAAACCGCAGTGTTGCAAGCTTCAGCCCACAAGTGTATGGGTAGGCCCTGATCATGCAACATCACCCGTGCAGCACCCACGATCATTCTGTTCTTTCGCTCCGCGACCCCATTCTGCTGTGGGTTATGAGGTGCTATGAGCTCTCTTCGAATTCCTTATGCGCTGCAAAAGTATTTGAATTCTCCAGAGATGAATTCACCACCATTATCGCTCCTAAGAGCCTTCACCTGCTTCCCCAACTCTTTCTCCACCAGTGCCTTAAACTCACAGAACTTAGAGAATGTCTCGCTCTTCTTCTGCATGAAGAAGATCCAGCACTTACGAGAAAAGTCATCAACAAATATCACATAATACCTGTGCTTTGCTATCGAAGCTACTGAGAAAGGTCCACACACGTCTGTGTGAATTCTCTCAAGAATCATCATGGTGCGACTATCCTTCTCATGAAAGGTGGCTTTCACAAATTTTCCCAAAGTACATCCCTTGCACTGATGTGACTACGCAAGTGTACCCTTGGGAAGCTCGGTAGAAATCTGCTGCAAAATTTTCAAAGCACCATGGTGAAGATGGCCCAATCTCCTGTGCCATAGCTTGCCCTCATCCTGGCTCACCACTCCTTCTGCCTTGCCTGCCATTGCTGCGTAGCCATCTACCTGCAATTGATAAAGGTTCTTAACTCGAACCCCTATCCTCCGGGTTTCACCAGTTGCCTTACTGCGCAGGAAAGCATTTCCCTCGCTAAAGACAATATCATATCCCTTTTCTTCCAACATCACCACAGAGATAAGATTTTTCTTCAATCTTGGAACATGCATGACATACTTTAATA
Source organism: Pinus albicaulis (assembly GCA_034641835.2). NCBI lineage: Eukaryota > Viridiplantae > Streptophyta > Pinopsida > Pinales > Pinaceae > Pinus > Pinus albicaulis. The sequence goes on from CM076578.1 coordinate 453,657,902, forward strand.
TGAAGGATTTACCAGACTCCCTCTCAAAGGAAATGGTCCTGATACCGGTCGCACTGTATCTACCATCATCGTCCATCTCGATGTGCACTCCAAGATCCTTCTCATCTAGATCAACAAACAAATCTTTGTCTCCGGTCATATGGAAAGACACACCACTGTCAAGAAACCACACTGAACCCATCATAATTGAGACCAAGCATGCGATCAGCCAAAAATCCAGCTCAAAATGCAAGGCTAAGGCCTCTCCAGCTGCAGATCCAACAGCCTGCTTATTTTTCTTCTTCTGTGGACAATTAGTGGCATAATGTCCGTGTTGGTGACAGTGAAAGCACTTCACCTTGGACATGTATTGCTTCTTGCCTTTCGCACCGGATTGAGAAGTATTTTTCTTTCCCTTCCCTTTCCTTGCTTTGGCAGCCAAAGCATAATTTTATTCATCTTCATTCTTCGGTGAAGATCCATCCCTGGTACTCCGCCTTATCGCCTCCTGCACAAGATCCGACCAAAGTTGCTCCCATCTTGGCAGTTTCTCCCGACCATTGACAGAGTCCTCATAGGAATTTCAACTCTTTGGAAGCCTAAGGAGAGCCAAGCTCACCAAGTCCTCTTCATCTACAGTAACCCCCACACTTCCCAGCTCATCCCTGCACTGGACAAACTTCGTGAGGTACTTGGGTATACTGTCGCCTTTCTCCATTTTTATCTTCTCGAGTTTATCCTTGAGCGCCAACTTCCTCTGGTCGCTCTTGCTTTGGAACAAGTATGTCAAAGCTTTACACATCAAGAATTGATAAGATTTCCCATGAAGGCTTGACACTATGTGATCCTTCACACCTTCCAACAGAATCCTTCAACATTTTTCTGTCTTCTTTTGCCATGCGTCAAGTGCAGCAGCATCGCTAGAAGCAGGTTTTGGAATTTCTGCATCTATGAACTCCTTCAACCCATTATCCTCCAGAACCGCCTCCATCCTGTCCTTCCATGCAATATAATTCGAGCTGCCCTCAAGGGCATACTCCAATCACAATCTGTTGAAAAACATCTCAACTTCGACACCAAGAAAACACTACTGCAAATTCGAATTCCACCAGCACAAAACTCAACCACTTCAATGCTTTGCAATTGCTCCAATGATCAATGCTCTGATACCATGTAGAAATTATATAAATGCGTTATACATCCAATATTCACTTGATCACACACTATTTGACTTCATTCATAATACAAAATCTCTTCTACTATTGATCATTACTTGCGGAAATTAATTCAATTGCATGCACACATTAAAGCCATAAAAATTCACACATATGAACACAATGTTTTAACGGGAAATCCTGAAGCTAAAAACCCCAACTATCTGTATATAATATATGTCATAGATATCATGTAAAAATCCTCATACAAAGCTTCTCACAAATAGCATCCACAAATATATTTTTCCAACTTGACCAACCATCCACAAATAGCATCCTACAACTCATAGAATATGATCGACATGTCTAAAAATAGACATAGTCTAAAAATAGACTTGCACCAAAAATAGCCTGCGAGCCCACTTACTGAAGGCAACTCTTTTCACTAAGCTCATCATCTTGTTGCAGTCTCAACAAACTCCATTGAAATTGCAACACTGAGACAACACAGGGAGAGTTTTTTTTTTAAGCGAAATTTTACACCTGCAAATTGTATGAATGGAATTTGTAGAATCATTGGACAAATTCATTGAACATATCCATTTTTTTTGCAGCATAGAGTTCGAATTGAAATAAAATGCTTCAATGGCACTCATGAATTAGATGCAGGTGGAAATTTCTGAACCTATTCCACCAACAATTAATTTCGTCGCCGGAGCAGAAGCCAGGAAATGTGTAGCTCTTAAAAATTGTCATTTTTGAAATGTGTTTTTTGAGCAAACCAAAGCAAATTACAAAAAAACAAGACATGGGTTTTTTCAGGAACATGGTGAATTAAGTAATTTAAAAATGGTTTCCCAAGATTCCTAGCCGTTTGGGATATTTTCAGGGATCCTTTTAACTTCATTTTGTAGATTGCGTGAAGAAGAAAAATGATTTTTGAATTTAATTGCTGGTAATTAGTTGAGGGATTTCGGTCATGATCCAGTTTTTCTGGTCTGTAGGAGGTATATATGCATCTAAGACTAATTAATAAGGATTCATCCAATCGAATTGTTGATCTACCAACTATTGTGAGAATGTCGTGTTGCAAAAGAGGATTCTAGATTTTTTTTTTTACCCTAAAATTTTGGGCAGAGTGTGGCAGTTTTCATTTGCGGGTCTTCCAAATCTCTTTGACCCCGTAATTCTGGGCAGAGTGTGGCGGAGTTCATATGTGGTGGCACCATGATGGGCGATTTGACACCCTCAAAATACAAATTCATAAGCCCACGTTATCTTCGATATGAACAATTTTCTTGATGCATAAAAGTTTTATACTGTTGTCCAAGAACACATTCTTCAGGGATATGGGAAGTTCTTTGATTGGTCTCTAAAAGTTCTTTGATTGTTCTCTTTTATATGGGAAGTTCTTTGATTGGTATCAGTGTTACACCATTTTTTGGTCATCTAACCTATTATCATTAGATGAACCCAAGTACACCATGTAAGACCAATTTTACCCTAAGTAAAATTGCTTTCACTATGTTAAATAACTTAGTAAAACACCTTTATTAAGTTGTTTATGGTCTAAACAGGAAACCCCAAAAGGAAATAATAAACAAATCTATATTTGTTTATATTTCCTCAAGGAATAATCAGTTAAACATCAATTTAATTATTATTCCTGGTCATATTTAACCCAAAGCAAGGAAATCAATTAGATAAATCCTTATTTGATTATTTCCTAGGAATAAGTTATTTAATCCTTATTTAAATAATATTCCTAGTTAAATTTGACCAAATCATTTATAAATAATTAAATAAATCATTATTTATTTAATTATATTTCCACCATTTCCTTAAAAATAATAAATAAATCATTTATTTATTTATTATTTACAAATAAAGGATTTTACCCAAGTCAAAATCCTTTTCCCTCCAACAAATATAATAAAATATTCCTAAAAGATGGTTCTAGAATTTGATTAATAATATTTTATTCATACACCAAGTTCTAGACCGCCCTAATATTTTGTTATAAATAGAAGGGTTTTTTCCATTCATTAGTCACCTTTCATTGCATTAGATCACTCTAGATCTATACTCTTGGTCTGACTTTGAGCCATTATCATTCTCACATTTTCAATCATTTACTTTGTGAGCTCCCTTTGAGTTCTATGTTTGTCTAGGTTTTCTACACCAACAAGAGAGAGAAGTTTTAGATCTGAAATGCTAAGGACTTTCAAGAACCCATCCCATTGGGGATAATTGGAAACCCTTTCTTTTTTTCCTCTTAGGTGCCCCTTTAATACAAAAATTCTTTCAAATATATTGTTCTTGTCTTATCTATTGGATGCATGGAGCAACATTTTATTTTCACTGCTTAATGTCTTTTATGCATAGATCTGGATTTGTGCAGCGTTATTTGGATCAACTAACTACAGATTTAAAGATATTGGCAGCCATAATTGATGTTAGGGATATTTTTTATGCGTAGCTAAATTGGTGTTTTTCGACCAAAGATTCATACTAACAATTGGCGACTCCACATGGGTTTTCTTTTGCGACCGCTGTCGTTTTATATATTCCTGCCTATCTAGCTATTTCAAACCCTAGGGTTTCTCTTCAGTTTTTTGTTTTTCCTATTTTTATGGTGCTTTTCACCTCTAAAACCCTCAAACACTCATATTTTTAACTTCCGTGTGTTTCTGGCCCTATTGCACAGGTGACAGACATCAGCCGCAGCTGAGACGACAACTTTTTCTGAAATCTACTGCCGAGAGACCTGGATCTGCAGGTCACACTTATCGGCCCAAAACCTGCAACCTAGACTGGAGGATGCACTTTTCTACCTAAAAACTGCAACCTGGACTGCAAATAGGTCAGAACCTGTGACCTGCACTTTTTTCTGCACTTTTCCAGAATTTTTTTTGGGTTTGTCTGAAGCTTCTGTCAGGGTTTTCCAGCCTCTGTTCTCCAACTCGTTTAGACTCGTTTTCTCGATCTATTCTACTCAACCAAGTTACCCCTCGCCCCTTAGGCTTTAGTACCCTCCACTTTTGTGGAAGAGTTTTTATCGTTTCTCACGTTTAAATTTTCGCAGTTTCAAAATTTTCCTTTCGCATCCGATACTCCTGCTTTCGCATCCCTCTAGATCAGCTCTTCTCCCTTTCAAATCACCCTACATAGTATTTTGGGCTTACCCCCAGATCACCTCCTCAACCTTCTACCTTTAGTCGATTTCCTCTTGCTTACAAAAGAACCTTGCTCTCCATTTCTTGTCGTTATCTCTCGCACCCTTTCGGTGCTGAAATTTCTCGTTTAGATCCCGTCCCTCCCAACCTTAGATCTATCGTCCCTTTTTAGTGTGTTATGATTATAATTTTTCCCCTTATTAGACTAGTTTTGAGAGACCTGCCTTCTTGGGTTAGATCGGTGCATTGTTAGCTGTTAATTTTCTGTCTTATTTACTGTTCTCTGTAGATTTATTTTCAGTTACATAGCACACTTTTTCTTTTACTCTCAAAACGTTTGGGTTTAAAAATTAATATTAACACATGCCACACACTGACCCTAAGTGAAGAAGAGCCTGGTTAACATCGCCTGGCAAAGACTTTAAAATCAACTGACACTGCACCTATCTGCCCTTGTTTCGACATTGAACTCACTTGATTTTGCACCTCCTTGCCCTTGTCAGTTTTTCTTCTTCCCGTCATCATTGCGCCTCCAAGGCGTTTGTCCCGGAGACTTCTTAGCCTTCACCCTCAGTTTCCGGTTGGTCAACTTACTCCTTCCCGTCGTCGTCGAGTTAGTCCTCCCCCGAGTCCGCACTCCGACTCTTCTTCTGATTCTTCGGTTTCTCCCCCTTCTTCTAGTTCTCCTCCTGTTAACTTCACCATGTCTAGTTCAGAACCTAACGCTAGCAACCCCGGTCCTACTGTTGGGTCTGTTTCTAGCGGAACCACCACGGGAACTACCTCGACTGCCCCTTTTCTCCCTTATATGGCTGGGCTCAGTCTCCTAAATTTCAATTAGTTGATCAATGATCCTATCCACCATGATGTGAGTTGACCTGCTATGCCAACCAAGCTCCCCTCTGACATTCCCCAGTTCGAAGGCCTTGCTAGTGAAGATCCCTCCAACCATATCCGATCTTTCCACATGTGTTGTTCATCTAATTCCATTACTGATGATTCCATCCGTCTTAGATTATTCCAACACACGCTTACCGACGAAGCTTCTAAATGGTATGTTGATTAGGCCACCTCTTCCCATACCACCTTTGCGACCATTTCCCAAGCCTTTTTATCTTATTTCTAGCTCCCTCTCCGATATGACACTGGTACATAAATTTTGACTTCTTTCCATCAATCCTCTTCGACCCGCCTTTCCGCTCATGTCCAGGAATGGCGGCGAAGAAGGAGCTTATGTCGCACTCCCACCTTTGAATATCGGGTTTATATGGACTGGTTCCTTCGCTCTCTCTTACCTCCCATTGGCCAAGATGTCACATCCTAGTTCCCTCAAACCGAAGAAGCTGCCCTCCAAATAGCCTTGAAATATGACCTTATCTATGCTCAATCTGGTTATGTTTATACCGTCCTTCCTAACCTCCCCAAACCCGGTGGCGCTAACGCCCCGGGGGCATCTCACTTTGTCGACGGTATCATTGGAGCTCTTTCACATACCTATGCTCAACCTCCTATGGGCTATGGTTTCCCTCCGGGAGGGGCTAGCACCTCCAGCACTTTCCCCCCTCCGGGTAGCTTGTATCTAGGATACGACATGCCTCCTCCTTTTGCCCACCCTCCTGCTTACCTCAATGTTTCCCATCCTACCCCTTATCCTTACCCACAACCTGGTGTCCCAACTCCTCCAACATTTGGACCTCCCACTCCCCTGCCTTCTCAACCCCCGCAACAACAACTACTACCCCCTCCAGGGCAAGTATTTGCGCAGCAGGGCGCGATTAATCCTCTTCCTTCTCAAAGAAAGAGGAAAGACAATCAAAATCCATCTGCCTCTGGTAATCGTGGATCAAATCCTCCAAGTATTGATTCTAACACTAGTAACCAGCCACAGGGCTCTCAGCCCAAGCTGGACTGGCCTCTTCGAACCAATAAGCCCTGTTCGTGTTGCGGTGTTTATGGTCATTACACTCACGATTGTCCCCTATTACCACAGATGCGGCAAATGTGGTAGTCTCAGGCCACCGTGCGGGGACAACATTCCTCCCCTACTGTTCCTCCCAATGCGGTTACTTCTCAACCCACCGTGTTTACTAATCCTTTCCCTCAATAAGGATTCGTGGCTACTCAACCACCTCATGCCCCGGCAACCACTCAACCTTCCCCTTCTGGTTCCTCCGATTACCAAATTCTCATGATGACTTCTGACCAACCTCTCACCGTCAACCTTAACCTTCAAACTTGGTCTCGTCAATACTCCACACCTCCCGCTCCGTCTATCCCCGAGTCCCGATCTTCAGGTCCTACAGAGCCTCTGTCGACACCCAATGGTCCCTTGCAGATCCCTCCGCCCAAAGCTGAGGTTCATACCAAAATTCCTAAGGGCCCATTGCACCGAAATGGTGCCTTTGGTCGAGCTGCCCATTCATATAGCATAGTAGATGATCTGGCACAATCTCCTGCTACCATTTCATCACTGGAACTCCTCCAGTCGTGTCCTTCTCAAAAGAAGGCTCTACTATCTACCATGGGTGCTGTAGATCCTACTGGTGACTAATTGATTGTTTTCGATGCCCGTCAGTCAGACCATCCCCCCCTTCCTGCTTCTGTTTCTTTCCAAATCCCAGTCAAAATCCGAAATGCCAACGTCGCTCGATGTATTATTGATGAGGGGGCATCTACATGTGTGATGTATGCTTTGGTTTGGAAACAACTCATATCTCCTGAGCTGGCCCCTTCCACAATCACCCTTCATGCGTGGGATGGCCATGCCTCCCAGCCCATTGGCCTATTCCGTAACTATCCTATCACCCTTGCGGGCAAGACTGTTTGCGTTGACGTTGAAGTCATCGATGCCCCTCTTGAATATAAAATTCTTTTGGGGCGTAGCTACACCTATGCCATGTCTGCTGTCCCATCCGCGGTCCACCGCAAGATGTTTTTCCCTCACAATGGAAAGATAGTCACCATCGACCAGTTGACATATCTTGAACCAAAATCTCAGACCTCCCCTGAGTCCACCATCTCTTCTGTCACCAATAAGCAAACCATTGATTCTTTGATCAGTGTTTCCCCCGGTGTCTACAAAGACTCCTCCTTCCTTGGAACCTTCGTGGGTCCTCCCCCTCCTCTTGTTTTTGATCCTATCTTGGTGAATGTTTGCATGATGCAATCATCTCGGGCTGATATTAAGCAACCCGCTTTGGCTAGTTAGCAACCTCACCCTCACCCAACCCAACCAGCTCCTAGCCCTTCACCCCCGCTAGCCAGCCTTCTTCCTTCTAAATACTATTCTACAAATAGTCCCCATGCGCCCCTCTACCCTCCTGGGTCGACTCCACCTGATATCAACCATCTTGGCACCATTCCTCCTGGCCATTACCCTGCTGGTCAGATACCTTTCCTTGCTCCCCCTCCCAGAGTTTATTTAGTTCCTATCTTGGCCACCCTATCCCTCCCAAATTTGACTTTGGGTATACCCATATGGTACCTTAACCCTCCAACCACTACTTCGCCTGGTCACCCCAAACCTTACCTTGCTTTGAAACTGGTTCAACCGCTCCCCTTAGCTTCTTCCGTTGCTACAATGCCCCCAACACCTCAATAGAACCCTTCTCCTGTTATGAGAGCTTCGAAAAAGAAAGGAAAAACTCGCAAGGGGGCATCCAACGACACAGTTACCCCGTCGCACCCTGCACCCCCTCGGCTGCCAAAGCACGCTATCCAGTGTGCCTTGTGCGATGTTATCGGTCATGCCACCCATACATGTCTAGAGTTACCGCATCTCAATACCATGGTCAATGAAACGTTTCCAGAATCTGATATCCCTGAGGTCTATGTCACTATACCTGATTCAATCCTGAAACTTAAAAACTTGCACACCAATCACCCTTGATCTTTGTGCAATTTCCATGGCCATTATACCCACCTCTGCCCCCGCCTTGATGAGTATCGTTCCTCTTTAGATGCATACCGCCAATTCAAAGCCACACTTGACCATACACCTCCTTCACTAGCACCAGAAGACCTGTCTACCCCAATTAACTTTTCCCATCCTGATATTGAAATGACTGAATCTTCAGCCACCATTTCTTACCTCTCATCATCATCGCGATCCTCGGCCACCGTCCCCTTAGCGCCTTCCCCCCATGTTTCGCCTAACCACCCATCTGCATACTCCTCTATCACCCCACATGACGTCGCTCATGTAAGTCTTTCCCCCCACATTCACGAGTCTCATATTTCCACCTCTTCAAGTGATCCTCTTCCCTCCACTGTTCCCATCTTCCAGTCAGATGAAGACATTATGGAGGCCATGACCGAACCTAATTTTCCATGGGATGATATGCACCATCGTGCATACTTCCTTCCACATCAATCCCATGACCAATATGTTGTCGAATCTAAATACTTCATTCCCGATAAATTCGATTGGTTTAAAAACCCCATCCCTACACTTGACACTTTCGAAGAAGGTAATATGGCCAATATCTCTCCTACCATCAAAATAGACATTTATGTCAAACCAGGAATCAAAGAACATATCACCATGGGTGCCCAATGCACTCCGGAAGAAATTGAAGCCTACACCAAACTCTTCAAAGAATTTCGTGATATTTTCGCCTAGTCCTACTCAGAAATGCCCGGAATCGATCCAGCCATTGTCGAACACCATATCGACACATGGCCTAATGCCACTCCAGTCCGTCAAAAGTTGAGACCCATTCATCCCTCCAGACTTTCGGGATCTGAACAAAGCTTGTCCCAAAGACAACTTCCCCACACCATTTATTGAACAAATCATTGATGAGTGTGTGGGGCACGAGGTTCTATCCTTTATGGATGGATTCTCTGGATACAACCAAATCGTTATGCATCGTGCTGATCAACTTAAAACCGCGTTCATTAGTCCGTGGGGAACTTTGGCATACCGAGTTATGCCATTTGGCCTTAAAAACGCTGACGCCACTTTTCAACGAGCCATGTATTATTGTTTCCATGACTTAGCTCATATTATCCTTGCCTATTTAGACGACCTTACTGCACGTTCTAAACATCGGGCGCAACACCTCCATGATCTACGTACCATTTTCCTCCGATGTTGCAAGTATAATATCCGCCTTAACCCTTTGAAATGTGTCTTCTGCATTTTCGCTGGTCGTCTCCTAGGCTTCATAGTGTCTAAAGCCAGTATCACTCTCGACCCTTTGAAGGTTCAAGCCATTCTTGAACTTCCTATTCCTCGTACCTTACGCCAGCTACAAAGTCTCCAAGGTAAAGCTAATTTTCTTCGCTAATTCGTTCCTGACTATGCCACTACCGCACATGGGTTCCTTAGAATTCTTCGATCTAACACCCCATTTGTCTGGGATACCTCTTCTCAAGAGTCTTTTGATGCCCTCAAACATGCTCTCACATCCACTCCCTTGATCCGTCCTCCTGACTTTGACCGAGACTTCATCCTGTACATCTCTGCTTCCACCTATTCGGTCGCTGGTGTCCTTATCCAAGAGGACGATAATGGTATCGAACATGTGATCTATTATGTCAGTAAGAACCTTGCCAGTCTGCCTGTGTCCTACTCACATGAAGAAAAATTAGTGCTAGCTGTCGTGTTCTCGGTCCAAAAACTGCATCATTACATCCTCATGCGTTCCACCAAGGTTGTGACTAATTCCAACCCCATGGCTTACCTATTGAGTCGTCACATCCTCAGTGGGAAGTACGCTCGTTGGGTCGTTATCCTTCAAGAATTTTACCTCGAATTTGTCACCCCAAAAATTAAGAAAGGTTTAGTCCTCGCTAAACTCATTTCTGAATTACCTACTGGTACGTAGGGTACCCTAATTAATGATGCTCTTCCCAATGAACATTTATTCACCATCACCACCGACGACCCTTGGTACGGTGACATCCTTACTTACTTGCGAACCTAAAATTTCACCCTTCATCTTGATCATGATGCTCGACGATGTATCCTACATCAAGCCCCTCGCTACCTTCTGATCGGTGACGACCTTTATCGTCGTGGAGTAGATACTATCCTTCATCATTGTGTCACACACGCCAAAGCCGAGCAAGTCCTCAATGCCTATCATAGCGGTGCTTGTGGTGGCCACCTCTATGGTCTCGCTACCGCCCAAGAAGTCATGCGCGCTGGGTATTTTTGGCCTTCTCTCTTCAGTGATTGCATTGAAGCAGTCAAACACTGTTCCAATTTCCAGCATTTCGCCCCTAAGGCACGAGCTCCTCCCGCTCCCCTCCATCCCATCGTCACAGCTGGTCCTTTCTGTAAATGGGCCATCGACTTTATGGAGTGTCAACCTCCATTTGCGAGTAACCACAAATATATCATCATGGCGGTTGACTATTTCACAAAATGGGCTGAGGCTATGCCAACATTCAACAATACAACAACCACCACAGCCCTCTTTTTCTTTAACCACGTCATTGCTCGATTCGGGGTTCCAAAACAATTGGTATCTGACCATGGTTGACATTTTGAAGATGAGATATGGCACAAGCTATCCTCACTATTGGGTTTTGAGCACCAATATTCATCATCCTATTACCCCCAAGGTAATGGCCAAGTTGAAGCGGTCAACAAAATTCTTAAGACCATGCTTCAACGAACCGTGAATAAGCACAAAACCAATTGGCATCTTATGCTCTTCCCTGCTTTGTGGGCTTATCGAACTTCCGTTAAAATTGCCACTAGTTTCACTCCTTTCCACCTTGTTTTTGGTGAGGAGGCAGTTTTACCGATCGAGTGTGAGATTCCTTCCCTTCACTTGGCCGTCGAACTTCTCCCTGATACCCAACCTCTAGAAAAATGACTCATCATGCTTGAGCACGCCTCTAAAGACCATCGTGTTGCATTGCAAACTCTTGAAGCGGCCAAAAAGCACACCAAAGCTCAGTATGACCAAAAAGTACACCCTCGCACCTTTCATGAAGGTGACCTTGTTCTAGTATATGACCAGGCCCACGATGCCCTCGGTCATGGGAAGTTTGACTCATTATGGCTAGGTCCTTACATCATCATTAAAGATCTTGGTAAGGGGACATACCTTTTAGAGGACTTTGAAGGCCACCCCCTTCCTAATCCTCGCAATGCACACTATCTTAAGAGATATTACCCTTAGCATTTCTCTTTCGAAATGCATGTTTTATTTTCTTTTAGATAGCCAACATCTGTTTGTTTTTCATGATTCGCTACTTCACTAGGACACATGTTGTCCACAAAGTGTCACTTCACCTCTCCTCAAAATCGGATTTCCTCACTTACAACACTTTTCCTTGGGGTACTGCTTTGCCTCCATACTTGTTCTTGTTCGTGTCGATTTCTGTCATGAGATACCATCTTGTACTCATGATTTTATGGTCCCATTTGGATCTTCCACCACTTCATCATCATCATTAGTGTTAGTCTGTCAGTCACTCTACTATATTCTCTCGTGCCTTAGTTGAGGATCCCTTATTGCCTCACCTACGGCGGCCCTCCTTCTGTCGACATCAGCTCATTCACTCCAAAAGACAGGTCTATAGGGTGGTGTACCTTGGTTCCAGCTTCTCCACTTGTTCGGTTCCTTGAATCAGGAAACGAGATTTATCATTACCCCGTGACTTGATTGCTTCTCCATCTCCTTTCAGCATGATCAAGATTCGTATACTTGATGGTCTAGTGATGCAACAACCACTATTGGTGATTCCAGGGTATGTGTGAGATGTATTAACCCTCATGAGGGGGTGGCCCTGAAGGTAGCCCCCCACATGCCCGGATGACCTCTTCATTGCAGCCTTCGATGTCGCTCCCTATATTTCATGATGATGGCCTTCGGCGCTTGCAACACCTTTTCGATTTGCATGTATCAGTCAAATTTTGCGAGCCCTTCCCCGTTTATAGGGGGCATTTGGGTTGTATCTGTATTTCATGTACTCAGATATTATTGTATGAGTCCTAGCTGTTATCCCAGGCACAACATATATGTGAGATACATCATTCTATCTTTCTGGCTTGTGCTTATGCCAACATGTACTTTATAGTTCGATTCCTTGTTTACTGGACGTACTATTCTTTTGTACTGTCTCGCGGGCATAGGTATGCCTCCCCCGCCGCCTTTAGTACAGTACCATCCTTACAAAAAGAGACTCGTTGCACCCGTAAGTCTCATCTCTTCGTGGTTCAGTTCTTTTAGCACATCAGACTACCTTACATTTCTCTCTCTGACTTCCCTCTTGATGTCTAGTGATTGAGTTTTTACAATTTACTGGTCATACGATTTGTTCCCAACACTCGTATCACTGGGGAAATCGTTACACTATTTTTTTGTCATTTAACCTATTATCATTAGATGAACCCAAGTACACCATGTAAGACCAATTTTACCCTAAGTAAAATTGCTTTCACTATGTGAAATAACTTGGTAAAACACCTTTATTAAGTTGTTTATGGTCTAAACAGGAAACCCCAAAAGGAAATAATAAACAAATCTATATTTGTTTATATTTCCTCAAGGAATAATAAGTTAAAACATCAATTTAATTATTATTCCTGGTCATATTTAACCCAAAACAAGGAGATCAATTAAATAAATATTTATTTATTTGATTATTTCCTAGGAATAAGTTATTTAATCATTATTTAAATAATATTCCTAGTTAAATTTGACAAAATCATTTATAAATAATTAAATAAATCATTATTTATTTAATTATATTTCCACCATTTCCTTAAAAATAATAAATAAATCATTTATTTATTTATTATTTACAAATAAAGGATTTGACCCAAGTCAAATTCCTTTCCCCTCCAATAAATATAATAAAATATTCACAAAAGGTGGTTCTAGAATTTGATTAATAATAATTTATTCATGCACCAAGTTCTAGACCACCCTAATATTTTGTTATAAATAGAAGGGTTTTCCCATTCATTAGTCACCTTTCATTGCATTAGATCACTCTAGATCTATACTCTTGGTCTGACTTTGAGCCATTATCATTGTCACATTTTCCATCATTTGCTTTGTCAGCTCCCTTTGAGTTCTATGTTTGTCTAGGTTTTCTACACCAACAAGAGAGAGAGGTTTTAGATCTGAAATGCTGAGGACTTTCAAGAACCCATCCCATTGAGGAGAATTGGAAACACCTTTCTTTTTTTCCTCTCAGGTGCCCCTTTAATACAAAAATTCTTTCAAATATATTGTTCTTGTCTTATCTATTGGATGCATGGAGCAACATTTTATTTTCACTGCTTAATGTCTTTTATGCCTAGATCTGGATTTGTGCAGCTTTATTTGGATCAACTAACTGTAGATTTAAAGATATTGGCAGCCATAATTGATGTTAGGGCTATTTGTTATGCGTAGCTAAAGTGGTCTTTTTCCGACGAAAGATTCATACTAACAATTAGATCCAACACTTGCAAGCCTTTCAGATGCCAGTGTCTCCATTGCGTCCATGCTTCCTCATTTAATAAAACATTCACCTCATTTCCCTTTACATTCACTATTGCATTTCTACTTAGTCATTCAATAAAATCCTTGTCTCATTTTCCTTCATTGCTCTTTTTTTTTCACAGTTAGTATATTTTCTTGCCTTGCTTTCACTAACCTGTAACCTATCAATAAAACCATTCAGCTCCTCTATAAAGCTGATTCATTCCATTTCCATTTTCATTTTTTCAAATAAACCTTGATCCACTGATTTTTTTTTCATCCATAGTCCTTCAAAAATTATTCTTTCATGCTCGCGTTAGATGATGGAGGATTCCTTAAGGCCTCCCTTCTAACAAGTCTTGGCCTATTGACATCAACACATTATCTAGGTCCAAGATTATAGTCCTTATTAGTACCTTGAGGCTTGTATGCATTAATGACAAGTTCTCTCATTGACAATCATGGGAATACATCAATGTCCCTTGATCGTAAGATCTTGCAAGTGGCTCGAAATCAACTCATCTATTCGCACTTCGCAAGATGTACTTAGGTACCTTGGCACTCATTGACATCAATGGTGAGTTTTCCTTGCATTGGTTAACGTCATCCATCAATGGTCGGTAATCCAATGACTTCTCTTCATGCTTGACATCAACACATTTATTCGCATGACTAGAATTGTACCATTGGATTTTGTAACGATTGAAGACTACATCGTTTCAACAGTTTGTAGCAGAAATCAATTTGTATTAGCAACAATAAAGATCCCAATCTTGTCGTCAACACAAAGAGAACAAAGAAGCAGATCAAATTCCTTTGTTTACATACTTCATGATCCAACATAATAAACATCCACACTTTTCAGTATACACAACTCATCCACATCTAAGGTAAGTGAAGGTATGTGGTTTTCTAATTTTTAGTCATGTAATTACTTAGAATGCTAAATTGTAAATTTGGAAAAATTCCTCACTCCCTTTTTAACATTGTCATATATTTAGTTGGGGGGAAGGGACATCATTTAATATTCACATGTCATAACTATGAGACATTTTCATTTCATTCCAACCCGCATATACTTCCCAACCAACTATTGTTGCAGTATGATTCCAAAAGATTATATGATTTTGAAATTATCAATTCATTGATGAGTTATTATAGTATTTGATTCTAATTTTTTTTCATGAACTATGATGCAACAAAGAAAATAAAGAAGTATTACACAAGAACCATTGCTCAAAAATTGGTTGTCTCACAAGAATCAACCTTATATATCTGTGTGTGTGTGTTTGTGTTGCAATCAAATGTATTATACTTTGCCAAAAGAAAATATCATGAAGCAAAGTTTGGAAATAATCTATACAAGTCAAAACTCATGGAAAAATTAATTGGACATGAAACAACTTCAGTTGGGGTGTATGTTGAGTCTCAAAATTGTCTTCCATATTAATACATATTTCCATTATGTCATAACCATTCAGCTCTCATTTCATAACTATCTGATCTAAAACCCTACATCAAGTAACCATTTTCATAAATATATGGGTTAGGATCCTTGTTTTCCAAAGTTATCTATTTTATGTATTTAAAGTGAATTTATGATTCAAAACTAGAAAATTAACATGGTTTCATATATCTATATATGTGTTATGAGTTTTGTGACATGTGTAGGCCTATTTTGGAGATTCTATAAGGGTCTTACTTGGCCTCCCATGATCAAATTCGAATTTCAACTCAAGAGGTGGATCATATTCCAAGGAGAAAGATCATGGAGATCTTGATGTGTCATAGGATTTGTATCTAGAATTTAGGGATAAGTTGAGACAAGTATGGATCTAGTACATATTTAAGGGATCTACATTTATTGAGTAGATATCCCTAATTTTTGTATAAATAGGAGAAGCCCTATCATGTTATGTGTAAATTTGGAGTTATGCTCAAGCTTTGAATAAAGAATTAGAATGTGGCACCTTACTCATGTGTTCTTTCACTTTGACTTGGTTTTACTTACATATGGAGCATCTCGACTTACCATCTCTCATACTTTTGGATCAGCCATTTACAATGTATGAGATTTATTTGCTTTCATATATTAATATTTCTTTGCTTTCTTAGTATTAGTTTTAGAATTACTGTGTAATATTTTTCTTTCCTAGAACATCTCAAGAAATTAGATTCTTCTATTTTCCAATTGGATTATGTTTGAGGCATTAGAGCTCACAATTTTTTAGTTTCTTTACATGGTTTTACACTACTTTCCTAGATCAAATCCTCAATTATGTGTATAATTGGATGCTTGTAAATCATGCCAAGAAGATGACTCTATCGTACTTCCAAATTGGATGCTTGAGTATTTAACCTATACAATAATTGAGTTTTCATTTATATGCCTTTACACTGTTTTCCTAGATTATAGCCTCAGTTAAATGTTTAATTGGATGCTTATAAATCATGCCAAGAAGATGACTTTGTCATACTTCCAAATTGGATGCTTGATTATTTAACCTATACAATAATTGAGTTTTCCTTTACATGCATTTACACTATTTTCCTAAATTAGATCCTCAGTTAAATGTATAATTGGATGCTTGTAAATCATGCTAAGAAGGTGACTCTGTCATAGTTCCAAATTGGATGCTTGAGTATTTAACCTATACAGTAATTGAGTTTTCCTTTACATGTTATTTAAAAACTTTATTAGATTAAATTTTTAAAACTAAAGTGCAATCAATTGCTTGTAAATCATGTCAAGAGGGTGACTTTGTCATAATTCCATATTGAATGCTTTGAATTTTCTTTCATTTAGATTAGCATTGTCATTTCAATTATTAGTCATAGGATGTATGCTTTCAATCCATGGAGTTGCAATTATGAATGGTGTGATTAGATTAGTAGTTTTTAGTTTTTAATAAACTGATCCCTAGCATATATTTTGCATGTATGTCTCACAAGTCCTACGGATATTGGATTGATAATTTATGTTAGTAATCTAATGCAAATTATTTTACTCAACACATTCCTCATCAAACAAAGCATTTACAGGAAAAAAAATTGAATCTGATTTCCTATTTTTTTCTCTTTTGCACTTCTCAAGTGCCCTTTGAATTATATTTGTTAAATCATGACTGTTAAAGCTTTGGAAACTAGTTTTCTCCTTCTGAATTAATCTCTCAAGCATTGTCTTGAAGATAGTAAAATTTTCTTGTGTTAGAATATTTTTTTCCCCTTGGTAGTGATTACTGAGAGCATTGGGTTTTTGTCCTATGTTGTCTTTCTTTTAACCATGATAAATTTATATAAATTGGCTTATGGTCTGATTTTAAGTCCCAATTATGATCTCTAGAATTAACTTCATCTATCTTTTCTATCAAGCTTTGTGAACAAATCACATAATCAACGACACTTTCCCCATTGTATGTGTTGCAAGTGAAGTTCCCAGACTTTCCATCTGTCTAGACCATTGAAAATAATTAAGTTGAAAGCACCACACAGTGTAAGAAACTCCTCTCCAAAATGATTGATAACTTTGTCATCTTCTGAACATCTCACCCATTAGGGATTCTCCTGTTTAGTGAGCCAAATAGGATTATGATCCTCTTTGCAACAAAGAATATTAGCTTGCTGATTCGTTTTTCTAGCATAAAAATCACCCACTAAAATCACTTTTGTCTGCTGAGAGTACGTGGAAATATCTTGCTTTAAAGATGCATATGGATCCTTGTTGTCTAGCCCCTTATTTTTGTAAGTTTTTGAGACTTGAGGGGAAAAATATCATGCTGCAATTCTTATGTGATTGTCATTATCTGATATTTTGAACCATAAATATTATTTATTTGCATCTTCTTTCATCAACTGAATGTGACGACCTTCTTTTTCTTTCACTAAAACTAGTATTCCCCCATACCCTTTGTCATTTTTTGCTACCTTGTTCCAAATTGATAACTTCAAATAACCGTGAAAGATAGGAATTTTGCAACCATCATGTTCATGAGTTTCTGTGAGACAAATTATGTCTCTACCTTTCGAAATATGCCCTATATATATATATATATATATATATATATATATATGGTTAAATGGGTCTTCGTTGAGGCATTTGGCACTCGACCCATGGCTATCTCTCCTAAGATTTATATTATATAAAGTCCCCTATCTTGATGTTTAATAGTCTCACTATCTCTCATGACCTTAAATGGGCTTCAACAAATTTTGACCACTGTGTCCCTTATAGTATCTCTCTCCCTCTCTCTCTCTCTCTCACACACATACACACACACACACATATAAGAGAGAGAGAGAGAGATGCATACTTCCCACAAGTAATCCCATAACAAAAGGCTTGCTATTACGAATCATTTTAATGCAAGAAATTAACCAAACAGAAAAGTTTAACCCATCTCTTAAACTCAGGGAATCAGATATAAATTGATCTCATAAATACACATAGAATATAATCATTCTTCATCAACGACATAAGAACTACATCGTTCCTTAGAAATAGAAAGGAAAAATTATTCCTCACATTTCAATAGGAATATTAATATTTTTAACTGTTGAAGATTGCAACAAGAAACAGTGAAGGAGGCATCCTGAAACATCTTTCCTGATCCTAGTTGGAAAGTGATCACCTAAACTAGGTGGGGGACCACACAGGTGATTTTTGTCGCAAAGTCTATTTATAGACTATGTTTATTTTTAGACATATGGATCATGGTCTATGAGTTGCAGGATGCTATTTATGGATGATTGGTCGAGTTGGTAAAAATAGATGGACCTCTATTTTTAGACATTGAGCGGAATCTATTTTTAGACTGCCGGGCTAAAAATAAAACAGTCGAATATTATTAACCCTTAATAATATTTAGACTATAAACATTATCTTATCCTCTTGGAGCACTTCAGTTTGATGCTTGGATGTGGCACATGCAGCTGACAGAAAGAAATACGCTTTTCCTAAGGGTTAGTTGAGCTATTGCATGGTTGACTTCAGTTAGAACTCATGTGGCAGAGTTTGGTGGAGTTGATGAGACAGTTGGTGGAGTTGTGTTCGGTTTAACTTAGTTGAACTAGTTTTATTTAGTCTAATTGATAAATAAACTAGTGATGAGTGGTGTGAATTAATTATTAATTAATTCACTAATTATTAACTCATAAATCAACTAAAGAATACATCAGTTAACTGCAATGCATGGAAAGTTCAGTGGAGACCAGTGTTAGAGGTGGGTGAAAGGGTGAGTGTGGCTATCAGTTGTGACTATACTGGTGCATGAGATTTGAACACACATTGATTGAGATTTCCAATGAGGATTGCACAGTACAAGCCAAGGGGATTCAAACTTGGATCTCATTCATTCTCATCTTGGATTGCGCAGTAGAGGAAATCAAACAGTGGAGGAGATTTGAACCTGTGACTTGTTCAGTCTGAGCTAGTTTGTGTGTAACAATTGGAGATAGTGCTGAGAGCTTGTGAGGAGTTTGTACTATGATTGTTACATGATTCTCTATCATTATAATATACAGATAGTTGGGGGTTTTCAGCTGTATTCTTTCCCCATTACATACTGTGTTATATGTGTGCTTGATTATGTTTTAATGTGCGCATGCGACTGCTTCTATTTCCGCATATTGATGATCAATTGTAGAATAGGTTATGTATTATGCATGAAGCTTAAATAGTGTGTAATCAGGATAATCTCGGTGAATAATTCAGCAAATTATTCAAATTTCTACATGGTATCAAAGCGAGAATTGATCATCGGATCTATTACAGTGATTACAATTTATTTCAGTAGACAGAGTCTGTAAGCGGGCCAGGTAGCCTCTTGATCCATCCTTTCCTCTGAAAGGTGATATATCCAGTAAACGCCCCTACATTCGATCTCTGTGCTAGAAATACTTTTTTCTCACAGATTAGAAGCGGTTGAGTTTTGAGCTGGTGAAATTCGAATTTGCAGAAGAGTTTTCTTGGTGTCGAAGTCAAAATGTCTTATCAAGGATTGCGATTGGAGTATGCCCTTGAGGGCAGCTCGAATTATATTGCATGGAGAGATAGGATGGAGGCAGTGTTAGATGACAACGGGCTGAAGGAGTTCATAGATGCTGAAGTCCCAAAGCCTACTGATGATGCTCAAGTTGAGGCTTGGAAAAAGAAGACAGCAAGGTGTTAAAGGATTCTGTTGGAGGGCGTGAAGGATCACATAGTATCCAGCCTGCATGGAAAATCTTCTCCATACTTGATGTGGAAAGCGTTGACAGAATTGTTCCAAAGCAAGAGCGACTAGAGGAAGTTGGCGCTCAAGGATAAATTGAGGAAAATAAAGATGGAGAAGAATGACACTATTC
The DNA here is from genome assembly GCA_034641835.2 of Pinus albicaulis. Lineage (NCBI taxonomy): Eukaryota > Viridiplantae > Streptophyta > Pinopsida > Pinales > Pinaceae > Pinus > Pinus albicaulis. Next base: position 453,677,987 of record CM076578.1, read on the forward strand.
CGGTATACTTGACAAAGCTTGTCCACTGCAGGGATGAGCTTGGGAGTGTAGGAGTTAGTGTGGATGATGAGGACTTGGTGAGCTTGGCTCTCCTTGGTCTTCCAAAGAGTTGGCATTCCTATGAGGACTCTGTCAATGGTCGAGAGAAATTGCCAGGATTGGAGCGACTTTGGTCGGATCTTGTGCAAGAGGAGATAAGGTGGAGTACCAGGGATGGATCTTCATCAAAGGCATCTGATGAAGAGGATTGCGCTTTGGCTACCAATGCAAGGAAGGGGAAGGGCAAGAAGAATGCTTCTCAATTCGGTGCGAATGGTAAAGAGCGTGACATGTCCAAAGTGAAGTGTTTTCACTGTCACGAGCATGGGCATTACGCCACGAATTGTCCACAGAAGAAGAAGAACAAGCAGGCTGCTGGAGCTGCAGCTGGTGAGGCTCTTGCCTCGCAATTTGAGCTGGAATTCTCATTGATCGCATGCATGGTGTCTAGTGCATTGGGATCGGGGTGGTATTTTGATAGTGGCGCTTCCTTTCACATGATGGGAGATGTGAATCTTTTCAGTGACTTGGTGGAGAAAGATCTCCAGTTGCATGTTGAGTTGGGCGACAATGGATGATACAATGCGACTGGAATTGGTACCATAACCTTTCAGAGGGAGTCAGGTAAACTCATTCTTTTACAAGATGTAGTGCATGTTCCAGGTTTAAAGAAGAATTTGATCTCAGTCGCAATGTTAGAGGATAAAGGGTATGAAGTTGTCTTCAGTGAAGGGAAAGTTTTCCTTCGGCACAAGGCAACAGGAAAAGTCAAGAAGGTTGGGATTTGAGCAAAGAATATCTACAGAATTGAAGTAGATGGGATGTCTACGGAGCTTCCTACTATTGGGAAGTGCAAGAAAGACATGCAATTGATGCTTGAGAGGGAGCAAGTTTTACATGCAGGTGATAGTGAACCTCGGGATGTGCAGCAACCACAAGATGAGGATCATGGAGTGGAAGAAACCACTCATGTAGAGAAATTTCGTGCCAGATGGGCAGAGGGAGTGCATGCAGCTATACCACCAGGTGAGAGGTGGGGCGACATGCATGACTAATCCCAAGAGGAGATTTCTGGGCAAGATTCATGAGATGGTGTGGATCTCATGAATTGAACCTGGCTACGAGGTGCCCACAGTGCAGCAGTAGCATGATCATTTGGATTGATGCAGGCAGATCAAAGTGACAGTGTCGGATACTGGAGCGCGAATCAGAGTTGACAGCAAGTGCAGAGTGCATGGGTGCAAGAGTTCAACAGCGCAGTGGTTCCTGATGACATGTGTAGTTGGTACCAGCAGAAGTCGAAGACTTTGATGATAGATGCATGGAGATGCATGGCGCATCAGACTGATTGAGTTGTTTGGAGCCTATTCAGTTTCAGAGGAGTTGCAAAGCAGATGCATGGAGTTGCATGGCGCTTGTGAAGGTTGCAGGGCGAATGCATGGAGTTGCATGTCGCATGCAAAGACAATCCTTTCTTGTTCAGAGGGAGTGTTGAAGATTGCAACAAGAAAAAGTGAAGGAGGCATCCTGAAACATCTTTCCTGATCCTAGTTGGAAAGTGATCACCTAAACTAGGTGGGGGACCACACAGGTGATTTTTGTCGCAAAGTCTATTTTTAGACATATGGATCATGGTCTATGAGTTGCAGTATGCTATTTATGGATGATTGGTCAAGTTGGTAAAAATAGATGGACCTCTATTTTTAGACATTGGGCGGAATCTATTTTTAGACTGCCGGGCTAAAAATAGAACAACAAAATATTATTAACCCTTAATAATATTTAGACTATAAAAATTATCTTATCCTCTTGGAGCACTTCAATTTGATGCTTGGATGTGGTACATGCAGCTGATAGAAGGAAATATGCTTTTCCTAAGGGTTAGTTGAGCTATTGCATGGTTGACTTCAGTTAGAACTCATGTGGCAGAGTTTGGTGGAGTTGATGAGACAGTTGGTGGAGTTGTGTTCGGTTTAACTTAGTTGAACTAGTTGTATTGTATTTAGTCTAACTGATAAATACACTAGTGATGAGTGGTGTGAATTAATTATTAATTAATTAACTAATTATTAACTCATAAATCAAATAAAGAATACATCAGTTAACTGCAATGCATGGACAGTTCAGTGGAGACCAGTGTTAGAGGTGGGTTAAAGGGTGAGTGTGGCTATTAGTTGTGACTATACTGGTGCATGAGATTTGCACACACATTGATTGATATTGCCAATGAGGATTGCGTAGTACAAGCCAAGGGGATTCGAACTTGGATATCATTCATTCTCATCTTGGATTGCGTAGTAGAGGCAGGCAAACAGTGGAGGAGATTTGAACCTGTGACTTGTTCATATCTGAGCTAGTTTGTGTGTAACAATTGGAGATAGTGTTGAGAGCTTGTGAGGAGTTTGTACTATGATTGTTACATGATTCTCTATCATTATAATATACAGATAGTTGGGGGTTTTCAGCTGTATGCTTTCCCCATTACATACTGTGTTATATGTGTGCTTGATTATGTTTTAATGTGCGCATGTGACTGCTTCTATTTCCGCATATTGATGATCAATTGTAGAAGAGGTTATGTATTATGCATGAAGCTTAAATAGTGTGTAATTAGGATAATCTCGGTGAATAATTCAGCAAATTATTCAAATTTCTACATTAACAACACAGGGATCGTTCACAACATTATAAAAGATTCACATACATAAGAAATCGGTTAAGAACTTATCTTATAATGTAAAGTATTGTAACTGAGTTTGAAAATTCAACTTTCCTCTTAACCTTATATTGGATTACACTGCAAATTTTCTTGCAACCAATCACCCCCGAGCTACATTTCATAGCTTGAGGAAGAGTGCTTTAGCGAAATAACCAATGTTTCTAGATAAACATGGAATATAGAGGTCAATTCCCCTCCACCTTCCAAAAAATTAAGGGAATATAGAGACTACACCATCTCCACCCTTCAGCTAAAAAAGGGAATCCAAAGACCACACCATCTCCAACCACTAGCTAATAATAAATCAAGATAAAACAAGGAATTTCAGAGGCTACACAACATCCAACCACTGGATAATCAAGGGAATCCAAAGGCTACACACTTCCACCCTAAAATTGGAGTCCAAAACTCACTGAGAATAAAGAACCTAGGCCAATAGTGCTTAGAGTTGCTCCACCATAAAATAGGAATATAAAGCTTACTAAAGTGATTGTTAGGCCTAAAACGAAGCAAATGAAGGTGTTATAGCTAAACTTGGGCATCATCCCTAAGACTAGTATGAACAAGGTCTGTCATCCCCTAATTCAATACAAACAGGACCTATCATCCCCTAATTTAGTTGCTACATGCCCTAGAGAAGTCATTCCACTAATGGATTTAATTCATGAGAGTTTCAATGTTTGATGTATAGTTAAAATGAACCATTGAATCATCAACACGCCTTTGAATGGGCCTAAGTGCATTGCAAATAACTTACCCCCATGCAAGTGTTCTCTGCAAAGCACTTCCTGACACTTTAGCGTGTGTTGGTCTCCTCGGAGCGAAATCATCATTGTTCCGGGAATCTCCACATGTCCAGTGCCTTCTAGAAGAGCTCATAAGTGTCATACTTAGAATACATGTGTTCATCCATCACCATTGAACCTAGAAACATGTGTCATCTATTATTAGAAAGCCGTGCAATATCATTTATTGAGAAACTACCTACAATTTCCCTATAAATTGAGCACTCATCTAAGTGCAAAGGGAGGAAGAAATTTATGTAGTGTTATGTTGTTGGATTCTCAATTCTTGGAGAGCTGAAGTACTGTGATGTTGCGGGATTGATGCTTGGTGTGATGAGGATGGGATAAAGTTGGAGCAGGTTGACAACAAACTGATCGACTGGATGTAATCTATTCCTCCTAAAATTGCAATAAATATATTTGTTCTTTCTCTCATATATGCGATTATATTTTGTGAATGTATTCTCAATATATGCATGTATTCTCAGATTTAGTCAGTTCAATATGATTATGATAGATATATATTGTATATTTGTATCGTCGTCTGTTGTCTTATGGTTTTGATTGCAGGTATTGATCTGGCGAGTTCAGTTGGATCGAGAGTGACAAAAGGACGAAAGAAGAAGAACGAGAGCGGAGGATCACAAGTAAGTATATTCATCTTCTGTTTATCTTTTTATTATAGAGAGAAAATAATTTACCTTTCCTCAGTTGTTCTGAGTGAAGGAACACCACACTCAGGGAAGACTAGTTTATTTGTAGATTTGAATTCCTCATAAAAAATTGGTGACCACAGTGGGAGAAAGGGTCATCATTCCTAGTGTTTCTGTCCTTTTTAACCATCATAAATAGACTTCACTTCATCTATTCAATTATTTGAATGTAATTTTTTCCTTAAAAGTATGTTTAGCCTACTTTATCTCCAAGATTTACTTCACCCAATGCACTGTTTGTCAGGGTATAGTGCTCTTCTTAGCACCGTCTCCCATTTAGAGGTGCTCTATAATGCATTGTCTACTCTTAAGGGGTGCGTTGCCCCTCAACCAACCAAATTTTATCATAGTTTTTCTTTTGCATTCAGTTTCAGCCTATTTCTTGTTGTATTCTCAGATGACTGATTGCTCTTAGAGTCTAGAAAGAATTTCCTATCCTTCCTCCCTTTGGATATTAGTTTGTTCAGTGTTTCTTTAAGTGTTTTATTTATAACTATCAAATAAGATCCAAAGTTGTAAATTTTGCATTTGATCAATTACTTGTTTTCAAAAGAGGAAAATTATCATTTCAGTCTTCATTTCCTAAGAAAAATTGTTATTTCAGTCCTCATTTCTCAAAAAAGAAAACATTGTTTGATTGATTTGTGCATTTAGTTTCTTTTTCGTTCATCTAAACTTAAAGGAATCTGAAAAGAAAAAAATGCATTTTTCATATAGGGTTTGTGAGTGCTGCATAGGAATAGTTATGGAATTTTCATTTAGATGTGATCATTGATGTTTTCTTACATATTATTGCTCTATCCCTTGTATCTGAGGTTTTCATTGTCGAATTTGAATCGAAAATAATGCTTATCATCTTTATTGCATTCTATGAATTTCAAAGACATCTCACGGTGAACCTGAAAGACAACCTTATAAGCAATATCAACATAAAATTTACATCAATCAACCTAAAGAAGCATTGTAACATTACCAATAACACTTAGAAGGTATAGGTTAGAGACGTGTTCCTACGTCATTAAACATAGCAGTTGTTGTTAACTTATTTGCGATACATTTTGAGTGTGATACCTCACTCCATGTACGTAAGTATATCGAAGCTCGTCCACGTACATTCAGGTATATCGGGCGGTGTTCTAGTACGAAAAGTATAAGGGGGCACTCTCACTATGCAGTTTCACACTAGATAGGGCTATTACATATTTGGTCCTCCATGTACCTTTGGGTATATTTGGGAGGACAACATTAGTCTTCTTACCATCCATAGGTAACTGATTCAGTTGCCTTGTACCTGTGATACACTAAACAAAACATTCAGGGAGATTTCCTGCCCATACTTCTTGGTTCGCCAGGAGGTATTCTAAAATTCACAGTGCTTGCTAATTATTTTGTCTAGTATTACGCTCTTTTTGTTTATTTTTCTTTCTTAATAAAATAAATCAGTTATCGTGGAGGAATAACAACCCTTTCCCCATCGTTCATGTAGAATAACGATTAAACCACCTTTACCACCGGAAGCCATTTATGGTCGGCGAAGATGACCCCATTCTACTGAATCCAGTACCATCAGTACCTCTGGTGAATCATCTTCATCACATCTACCAGAGTTGTCTAGAGTTGTTTCGAGTAACCCTCACAGTTACCTGAGGACACTGAAATTCAATCCAGTGAAACGGTAAATCCAGAACCCAATCTTGTTCAACTGGAAGTCGATCCAAAAGTTGATCTAGAAGTTGAACAATAAGAATTTGTTCTCGTGCAACCGTCTCCTCCTCAGTCATTCGTAACCATCGATTATTCCTCTCTACAACATATTTTACCGCCTGAAATTTATCTCGAGCTTGACGGTGAAGCACTTCCACCTGGTTTGATTTCCTTTGAGGAAATACCTCAGGAAAAATACTTTCCCCTTAATTGATGTCAATGAGGATATTTCGTTTTAATGTGTCAACCTCGTTAAAAAATGAAACAGACCCTTGAGCATAGTTCATTTTCTTGTGTCAAGCTCCTTAAATGAAACAAGTTTCAACGAGGATAGTTCCTTTTCTTGTGTCAACCTCATTAAATGAAATAGGCCCCTATGAGGATGGTTATTTTACCATGTCAACCTCTTTAAAAAATTAATTAGGTCTTGAGGATAGTTCTTTTACTGTGTTAACCTTGTTAAATGAAACAAGTTCCCATGAGGATAGTTCTTTTATTGTGTCAACCTCGTTAAAAAATGAATCAATCTTGAGCATTGTTCCTTTTCTTGTTTCAAGCTTGTTAAATGAAACAAGCTCCCTTGAGCATAGTTCCTTTTCTTGTGTCAAGCTCTTTAAATGAAACAAGCTCCCTTGAGCATAATTCATTTTCTTGCGTCAATCTCTTTAAATGAAACAGGTTATGAGGATAGTTCTTTTACTCTGTCAACCTCGTTAAATGAAACATATCATGAGGATAGTTATTTTACTGTTTAAACCTCGTTAAATGAAACAAGTCTCGAGGATAGTTATTTTACTGTGTCAACCTCGTTAAATGAAACATGTCAAGAGCATAGTTCTTTCCCTATGTCAAGCTCGTTAAAAAATGAAACAAATCCTCTCCTAATTAAGTCGAGTCTCTCATCTGAGCTTGTAAATAAACCTTCATTCCATTCAGCTATTAATAACTTGAAATATATTTAGGTGAATGAAATGAAGTTAGGTGGGCATGCTCCTTGTTCCCTTGAAGGTTACGCTTGGGGGAATTGAACCAATTTCAAGCACAATTTTCTTTGTTTCAAGTTGGTGTAAAAATGAAACCAATTTCAAGCATAATTTTCTTTGTTTCCAGCTTGTGTAAAAATGAAACCAATTTCAAGCACAATTTTCTCTGTTTCAAGCTTGTGTAAAAATGAAACCACTCTTAAGCACAATTTTCTCTGTTTCAAGCTTCTGTAAAAATGAAGCTATTCTCCAGCATAGTTTTCTCTGTTTCAAGATTGTGTAAAATTGAAACCACTTTCAAGCATATTTTTCTTTGTTTCAAGCTTGTGTAAAAATGAAACCACTCTCAAGCATAGTTTTCCTCTGTTTCAAGCTTGCATAAAAATGAAACCTATCTCGAGTCCATTTCTTTTGCTATTATTTTCATTCTCGTAAAAACATGATAATGCCAAGTTCTTTCCGTCTTTTCTTGCTTGTAAGTTAAACTGAAATTCGGTGATATGAGTACATTTTTATTACTTTTCGGACTCATTAAAACTTATGAAAAAGAAAAACCACAAAGCACAATTTTATGTCTTTTTCAAGCTTTGTTAAACATGAAAAAGGAATTCAAAGCATACTTTTATCTTCTTTTTCGAGTTCTGTTAAAAATGAAAAAGGAACTCAAATCATACTTTTATCTTCTTTTTTCGAGCTTTGTTAAACATGAAAAAGGAATTCAGAGCACACTTTTATCTCTTTTTCGAGCTCTGTTAAACATGAAAAAGGAACCCCCATGGAGTCTTCTTTTAGCTCTTTTTAGACACCATTAATGTGAAAATATTTCCGAGCACTTGTATTTCTGAGCTTGTAAAAGGAAATGAAATGACATCTACTCAATATAAGTTTAACCCTTTTCTGGACTGAGAGATTATTTATGAAAAAGGAACACCTTAGTCGAACATGGATAAGAGGTTTTCTCAGGTATCATTTTACACTTTTTTCGGACCTTAGCGACAAATTTACGAAAAAGGACTCATGGAGTTTTATTTTTGTCCCTTTTTCAAACTCTCTAAACATGAAAAAGGACCGAGTTTTCACTGTTGTTAGACTCGTTAAAACATCAAATAGCGACAGACTTGTCAGATCATGATAAGAACGAGTTTCACTATCTCTAGACTCGTTAAATCATCAAATAGCGATGAATTCACTCGAAGGGTCGAATTATAGATCAAGCATATGTTACCCTCCTCAAGCTTGTTAAAAAATAAATAAGTACTGGTCAGCAATGACTGGGGAAAGTTTGGGAAAAATAACAAAACATTTTATGGTAGCGACACTTTCACTTCATCTCTGTGGCTTTGGGTTCGGTAATATTATTGACAGTCTATCATACCTATGGTCTATCATACCATCCATCACTTCAGTTTTGGGTCAATGCCGCCAACTCATTTCAATGTTTCCGATATGTTCAATAGAAGTCATCCAGTAATTCCTCATCTTCTACAATACTCATAAACCTTCATTTTCATGAACACCATCCCTGAACATTGTTTCATCAAGTCACATTTTGTCCCCAAAAATCATTACTCTTGTTTCATGTCGTATCTGCGACGAGTTACTGCATGTTGACATCAACTCATCATCTAGGAAGTTGACGTAGAAAAATATTTCCAGTGCCTTGGAACTTGCTTACATCAACGACAGGTTTCTCGCTTCCGGTGATAGGTTGACATCTCAAACCTTTAACCTAAATATTTTGTTTGGCGTTTGATGTCAAATCATCTATTTACGCCTTGCAAATTGTACCACAGTACCTTGAGAACCATTAACATCAACATTGTTTCTCTCGTATCTATTAATGGCTTACATCATTGGTTGGTAATCAGACGATGTCTTCCCATGTTCGATTTCTGATCACATATTCGCATGGTTAGACTTGTACCTGAAAAATAGAGTAAACAAGATAGAAGTCCCCAGATCTAGTTTCATCCATCCGGGCTGCGATTTCAGGAATTGTAACACAACATCTGTATGATGGCTTTACATACAGATGGTCATCCTATCATGGGCCTATATCTGTAGGCATGTTTATATCTGTAGATGACTTTATGATTTATGTATGTATTATTATAGTTTATGTGCTGATCATGGGTATGAATCCCTCAGTAATTCATGTCCAAGATGTACAAAATATCATGATGCAATGAATTGAAAATTGATGTAGGTCACCGTCTACCTCAGATCCTACTCATCACACTGTAAAGCATCTCATCCAAATATTATCATTATTTTGACTACATGCTTTAGGGGGCAGTTGTTATAGGTCAATTTGGGCATCATCCCTAAGACCAGTATGAACAGGGTCTATCATCCCCTAATTTAATACAAACAGGGTCTATCATCCCCTAATTTAGTTGCTACATGCCATAGAGAAGTCATTCCACTGATGGCTTTAATTCATGAGAGTTTAAATGTTTGAAGTATAGTTAAAATGACCCATTGAATCATCAATTCTCCTCTTAATAGGCCTAAGTGTGTTGCAAATCATGTACCCCCATGCAAGGGTGCTCTACAAAGAACTTCCTGACACTTAAGGATGTGTTGGTCTCCTGGGAGAAAAATCATTATTGTTCCGAGAATCTCCACATGCCCGGTGCCTTATAGAAGATCTCATAGATGTCATACTTCAAATACATGTTGTCATCCATCACCATTGAACCTGGAAACGTGTCTCATATATTATTAGAAATCCATTCAATATCATTTATTGAGAAACTACCTACAATTTCCCTATAAATTGAGTACTCATCTAAGTGCAAAGGGAGGAAGAAATTTATGTAGTTTTATGCTGTTGGATTCTCAATTATTGGAGAGATGAAGTACTGTGATGTTGCTAGATTGATTCTTGGTGTGATGAGGACGGGATGAAGTTGGAGCAAGTTAACAACGAACTTATCGACTGGTTGTAATCTATTCCTCCTAATACTACAATAAAGATATTTGTTCTTTCTCTCATACATGCGATTATCTTTTGTGAATGTATTCTCAGATTTAGTCAGTTCAATATGGTTATGATAGATATATATTTTATATGTGTATCGTCATTTTATATTTGTGTTGTCATTTGTTGTTATATTTTATAATTGGATGCTTGTAAATCATGCCAAGAAGGTGACTCTGTCATACTTCCAAATTGGATGCTTGATTATTTAACCTATACAGTAATTGAGTTTTCCTTTACATGTTATTTAAAAACTTTCTTAGATTAAATTTTTAAAACTAAAGTGTAATCAATTGCTTGTAAATCATGTTAAGGGGGTGAATCTGTCATACTTCCATATTGAATGCTTGGGTAGTTGATCATACAATAGCTTTTTTTCCTTTGAATTTTCTTTCGTTTAGATTAGCATTGTCATTTCAATTATTAGTCATAGGATTTATGCTTTCAATCCATGGAGTAGAAATTAGGAATGGAGTGATTAGATTAGTAGTTTTTAGTTTTTAATAAACTGATCCCTAGCATATATTGCGCTTGTATGTCTCAAAATTCCTACAGATATCAGATTGATAATTTATGTTAGTAATCTAATGCAAATTATTTTACTCAACACATTCCTCATCAAACAAAGCATTTACAGGAAAAAAAAAATTGATTCTGATTTCCTATTTTTTTCTCTTTTGCACTTCTCAAGTGCCCTTTGAATTATATTTGTTAACTCATGACTCTTTAAGCTTTGGAAAATATTTTTCTCCTTCTAAATTAATCTCTCCAACATTGTCTTGAAGATGGTACAATTTTCTTGTGTTGAAAGAATTTTTCCCCTTAGTAGTGATTGCCGAGAGCATTGGGTTTTTGTCCTATGTTGTCTTTCTTTTAACCATGATAAATTTATATAAATTGCGTTATGGTCTGATTTTAAGTCCCAATTATGATCTCTAGACTTAACTTCATCTATCGTTTCTATCAAGCTTTGTGAAAAAATCACATAATCAACGACACTTTCCCCAGTGTATGTGTTGCAAGTGAAGTTCCCATACCTTTTCCATCTGTCTATACCATTGAAAATAATTAAGTTGAAAGCACCACATAGTGTAAGCAACTCCTCTCCAAAATTATTGCTAACTTTGGCATCTTTTGAACATATCACCCATTGGGGATTCTCCTCTTCAGTGAGCCAAATAGGATTATGATCCTCTTTGCAACAAAGAATACTAGCTTGCTGATTTGTTGTTCTAGCATTAAAATCTCCCACTAAAATCACTTCTGCCTGCTGAGAGTACGTGGAAATATCTTTCTTTAAATATGCATATGGATCCTTGTTGTCTATCCCCTTATTTTTGTAAGTTTTTGAGACTTTAGGGGAAAAATATCATGCTGCAATTCTTATGTGATTGTCATTCTCTGATATTTTGAACCATAAATATTATTTATTTGCATCTTATTTCATCAACTGAATGTGACGACCTTCTTTTTATTTCACTAAAACTAGTATTCCCCCATACCCTTTGCTATTTTTTGCTACCTTGTTCCAAATTGATAACTTCAAATAACCGTCAAACATAGGAATTTTGCAACCATCATGTTCATGAGTTTCTGTGAGACAAATTATGTCTCTACCTTCCGCAATAGGCCCTAACCTAGGTCCCCTCCTCCAAGGGTAGCCTTTACAATTCCAACAAACTAAAATTAGGTAGACCTGGGTAGTATTTGACTACTATGCAGTTTGACACATAAGACTCAAATTTGAGTCTTCGCCACTTTTCATACATGTTGCTCCTATTGTTTTCCTCCCCATTATCGAATTCTCTATTTTTTCTTGACTACCAAATTGCTGCCCTGTTTTGTCTTGAGTCCCAAACAATTCAATAACTGCTTTACCATTGTACAACCATGCCCTTTTCCCTTCATTTCTTGCTGCCCTAATTTTCTTCACTTCTTACCCTCTCTCCTCTTTTTTTTCTCTAGTTAAATCTTCATCTAGAAAGAAGTGTGAGCCTTTCAAGAGTTTATTTTTTCTCAAGAGATGGTGTTTGTCTTACATGCTTGCCATGGTGACTTTTATGGGATGAGGCCTCTCTTCACATATCTTCCCACCCTCCTTGCTTGGAAAATTTTCCCTTTCCAATGTAGTTTCTCTTTTTGAAAGTCCCATGTAAAATTGAGAGTACTTTCATTCCTCCCATAATCTCTTATTCCCCTGATAATAAAGTTTGTTTCCATGTCTTTTCTTTCTTTGTGTTCTCTTTCCTGTTCTCTACGATCACTTGCATATTCTTCTTCCTATGTCCTAATGTAACCATTAGTGTCTTCAAATCTATCTTTGATTTCTTTTGGACCGTCTTCCCTATTGTTATTTTTTTTCTTCTCTTTCGAAATATCTTTTTGTTAAGATACTTGTGTATCCAAATGAGTTTCTTTAGAAATTATTACAGCCTTGTTTGTTTCTCTTGATTCTATCATGGTTTGCCACACTATCTTCATGCTTTTCCATTCTTGTTTTCCTGTCTCTAGAGCCTGTTGTAACATTGTTACATGTTATTTTAAAATTCTATTACCTTCCATTAAACACTGATTTGCAAATTTAATCTCTGAAAATTTGTGGTGCATTTCCTTTTCTTTGCTCCCATGCGATTGCTATATATCACTCCCGTAGCCGCAGTCACATAATAACCCTTTAACCTTATTAATAAATAATTACTAAATGTTAATAATAAGCACATTAATCTTATTAATCTTAATATTAATATTATTAATAAACCTAAAATTTTATTAATAGAATTTTATTGTTATGATTATATATTATTAATAAAGCTTATTAAACCTTATTATTAAAAGTTATTGATAATATTTATTAATTAATTTTTATTTTTTTGTGTGGATCATACTTCTTTGAGTAATTCCTCAAAATTTTACGTAGGATTTGAAATGATATCCCTTATCTCCTGATCTCACTCCGATCGAGTTTGTTGGCCAGGAGAGATAAACAAAATATAGAGACAAAATGCCAAAAAAGTGTAGAGTTTCCATGAACCAGAAGAACATAATCACAAAAAAACATGAGGAAACGTACACAACCATCCAACATCAGAAATTACAAGGGACGGTTGGGGCATGCCGAGCTTGACGAGTATCATGGGGATGAGGTCCCCCGTGAGCAAGGAACTCCAAATGGTCAAGTTTTCATTCAATCTGATCCAAACTCTCTGTGAGGCGTCATTGGCTCCTGTGGATTGAATCAAATATATCTGGCATCACCCACTGGTTGTGTTGTAAATCGCTTATGAAGGAAATAACTTCATTTCTATCATCATGTCGTTGTTGTCAAAGTTAACAAAGAGCATTGTAATACTTTGAAGTTGTCTACCTATAGTTTCCAAGGCAGATGGTGAAATCAAAGGGATAGGAGCGAGCATATCTTCCTAGGACAACTCTTTGCCCAAGACCACCTCCAGTCCCCCCACCTTCCCCTGCACCCATCCTTCCTTCCCATCCCACCCCTTATCCTTAGGGAGCCCCACCTTGTAGGGCTCATCCCCGCTGTCTAATCATGACTCTCACTACAACCCTCTACCAGAATTCAATCCAATGGCTCGCTTTGGTTCCTTGGTTACCTACAACAAGCTTCCCACTTGAAATTGTTCCAGAAAAAAGAGACCATACATTAGACTTGTACAAAGCATAAAAATGATGATTACAAAGTTGAACATTATTAAGCATTGTTTGACATCAATGGAAACACTAAAATGCCAACCTTTTATGTCACATCCAATGTATCAAGCTTCAATGATTGAGCATTGTTGTCTTCTGTTTCTTCCTTATTTGTTTGTTTTTCCCAAGAAGTTTATTTTCCAATTGTTTTCCTTGAGGATTTAGAAGGGGATTTGGCTTTCATGGGGGTATATTGTGTTACCGTTGTTACTGAATTCAGAGGATCCTCATACACATCTTCCTAGTGGGTTTTTGTTTCCTTCGGTGAATCTTATTTGTCAATAATTTCTTCATGTTTTCCTTTGATTCTTCCTTACCCTTAGTCTGTTCTTATTTATATATTTTATAATGTTTGATCTGAGCTCCTTCCCACCATTTAAGCCTCCAATTATTTTTTTAGACTCCATTGTTCTGCAAATGCTTTGGGCTGTTTTTTATTACATGCCATGTTTCATAACATGCTCGACATAAAAATGAAACATTTTCATAATGTAGCTTGTAAACCCACACATAGTCTGGAGCCATCAAATTAATATCAGCAATGAAAACCTTTTTGAAATCCATCTCAACACATATTCGAACATATGTGTTATAAAAAAATTCAGATTTTGGGTTATGACAATAAAACTTCCCTAATGAATTACCAATGGAAGATAATGATGGGAGGTTCCAAATATGCGGGGGAGGGGGGGGGGGGATTCAGAAGACATAACCAAACATAAGTTGTGGATATTGATGCCTTAACCAAGGTTGGAGACCATGGTTGCATGAAAAGGAAAACACTTCCCTAAAAAGAGGCTTTGGATTCACAAATATTCTACTTATCCTCAATATTATCAAAAACCACAACAAAGGAAAACTTGAACCAAAGGGTACAATTCAAATCATCAGTCAAGAGGGGTTTCCATGTATTATAAATACACTTTTGGAGATCGGTCAATCGCGATAAAAACCCATTAAATATGAAAAAAAAATCCTAATCTAATAATAATAATAAATTCAACATTGAGGGCATCCTCTTTCAAAGGGAAATTAAGGGTCAAATATTCTTGGACAACTGAAATAAAAGATCTAGATTTCAACATGGAATTGTACAAAATTGAAGCTTGAGTTTCCATTTCTTCAATAGAAACATATTTCTACTCTGTATCACTAAAATTCAGCATTGATCAGAGAGCTGCAAAAACCCTTGTTGCCGCTCACTCTCACTCCCATCCCTTGTGCGCTATAAAATATTTTATGTTTATGGAGGTATACTCACTTCCATTTTTTGGATGAAGCACTTTGTTTTTCTTCCCTTTTGTGGGTTTGAACTAAGGCCTTGAACTGTTTAAAATTGTTAAGAACTTAATATTTGATGTTCATGGGGTAAATGCAGGTTTAATGCAAGAAATAATCAAAGTTACATCACATATTATCATTCAAAGCTGAGGAAGACATAATTCCACATTGAATAGATTTTCTCAAAAACCTCTCTTTATCGTTTCCTACTTAGAAATGTGTCCTTGGCATGCTTTCCAAGTGCACACCCCTTGCATTCTCTTGAATTCTTGATCTTGAGATCCAATAAAAAGAGGAAATTATCCACGGTGTAAGTTACCATAGTGCCCATACCAAATATCACAATATATGTCACTACTTTGCTTTAGGGTGCCATGCTTCACGATATTTTCTTGTAGTATTACATATAGGTACATGTACATGATTTCTCTAATTGAATTTTTTGGTGTTTAAACATACTCATAGACATGCAATAATCTATGAGTGATCCACCTTATCTTATAATAGGCAAAAGTAGAGGGTAATAATGCAACATCCCTAGTTGTCAATTTTCTAGGACAAGATTTAGGGTGGTGATTGCAATATATGGTACTCTAGAATTTTAGGTGAAGAAGCTCAACAAAGATTTGGAGCTTAATAAAAAATTTCCTTCTCGATTTTGGTGTTTTAGGGATGTATTTACTCAGATATTTGAGGTGGAAATTCAATTTGTGGGGGGGGGGGGGGGGATATTAATAGATTTGGTTTCTTCTTGATATGTATTTATTTCTGCTAAGTGGGACGACCAATATTCACGGCTACTAATTTTCTTCAGTGCATTTCCTGTGTGGTTGAATTTATTTAAAGAAGGGCTCATTTTTATATATAGATTTCGATTTCATTTTTTAGTCTTTCGGTTTTTAGATTGTGGGATCATAAAATTAAGGTATTGCATGGATTAGAGGGTTAATGCACTCAATTTTTTTTTTAAAATCTGGCTCTTCTAATAATCTTGGATGTTATTGTTATATTTTTGGCACATCCTCTTTTTATTTGTACTCTTAGCTTTCATGTGCAACCCATTGATACATAGTTTCTTCCTATTTCCTCATTATGCATCGATGCCCTCATAATGTAGTAGATTTGATCAAAAACCCTTCTACTTCATCTTCATAAGGGTCGATGGGGAACTAATGAAATTTTTTCCATACTAAATGGTTTCTGAGTCATGATTTCTTCCGATGTTACTCTTGAATCAAAGCAGATATAATTGAAAAAAACCCTCACTATCCTCCATCGGGGTTGGTGGGAAAGGCAAAGGAACTGAATCTGGTCGAGGTTGGTTAAAAGAAGGTGAAATTTTTCCAAATTTTTGTAAAGGATCTAAACAGGATCTTGATCATGTTTTGGGTCTTCGAAGAGAAGTATGTGGAAGATATAATGTAGATCTTAGAGAAATGGCTTGGGATCCCATTAGCCACGCAAAAAATTCTATGTAAAAGGAAGAAATTGAAAGTTTTTCCTTGGATGGGTGATTGCAAAATAACTAGGAACTCCACTATTGTATTACTTTTGAGTTTGTGCGGAGGTGCTTCGAGCTTTAGGAAACAAACTACCTTAGTTTCTATTAAGGATGTGGCTTGGGGGAAAGGTCTCGTTACAATGGAACAAACATAGTTGATTCTAAGACCTTATATTGTTGAACAATCAAAACATGTGCCATCTCTAGAAGTATAACTAAAAGAGGTAATCAAATCTTTTCGGTTATTCAATCAAAGGCTATGAACTATATATTTAATAATATTTTACCAAGGTATGAATCTTTAAATCAATAGTTTTTTATGACATGGTCCAAATTTTTTGATATTTACCTCTGCTCAAAAGGCTTTTTCAATGTTCAGTTTGATTCCTATTGTAGGGGCTACAACCACCCTCCAAAATTTTTCCTATGCTTAGATTTTGGAGTCGAAGCTTCTTTTCACAGGAGCTCATCTTACACTAATACTAGGTATTCATCCTTTGATTGATTTTGACCCCTTATATATGCTTTTTTTCACTTAGTTATTTTTTGTAAGTCAAAAGATAATCTCATGTCATAGTCTTGCACAACAATTCTGGGCTTGCCTAAAAAATTGCGCAATCCATGAGGGGAAGAAGCCTTGATGAATGGAATTGCATATTCATGACTGGAAGTCAACCTTGAGCTTGGAAATTGTGCAGCCATGAGAGGCAACCCAACACTGAGTCTAGAAACTGCGCAATCCCTCACTAAGCTCAGAGTCTGCGCAATGCACTGAGTCGAAAAGTTGCACAATTCCCAAAATTGCGTAATCTTTTTCAGTGATGTGCATGGCAAGTTTTCCTAGGAAAAAGCATAAAATCTGAAAAATAAAAAAGCATCCCTAAAATTTAGGGACCTATTTTTAGTAACCCGAAGGAGGTACACTTTTTTTTTTTGGAGACTTTCGCCATGGTCGCTCTTTCCTTGATTTTTTGCATGCGCGTCATAAACCATAATTTTCTCAAAAACATTTAATCGATGCCCCTAGAGCTCATTTTCACACTTGATATTGGATCTCTAGCATTCCCAAGGAGATCAAGGAACCTTTGGTGTGATCATCGTTGCTTTTCCGAGTGAGTTTCACATTAATCATTTTTTTTGTAATTTTTTGTCGTTTGTTTTGTCTTATTCATGTTTTTCTTGTTTCTTTGAATGCATGTTGGTGTTTCAACTTTATTTATCTTGTAGACGTGTTTTTTCAAGTTATCATTTTCCTTTCACAAGTGTCACATCGGTTTCTTCATTTTTTCACTGATGGTCATCGTTGCGGTGACTCTCCTCACTGATTTGGTTTTCTTCCCATTTATTTAGTTTCCACACTTAATTTTTCTTTTTTAATTCACACTTAGTTAGATATGCACTCAATACAACACTATCTCTCAAATATGCTCATTTTTCACAATTCCCTTGGGCATATCTTCCATTCCCTTGGCCTGTTTTCACTTTTCCCAGCTGGGCACTATGCAATCTTGAGGCCCAAGCCGAGAGCTTGGCCTCTGGAACTACGAAATTTGTAGTACAGGTTGGCCCAACTTTGTATTGTGTAGTTCCAAGGCTCAGTCAGCATCCCTGGTCACTGAGACTTCACTATGCACATTCTCTCCCATCTCACTACCCAAGCTAAACTACGTATTGCGCAGTCTCAGGCCTCAAGCTTCGACCCTGACTATTGGGACTGCACAATGCATAGTTCCCTCATCTAGTAAAACCCTCTTTCCATTGAAAATTGTAAAATCTTTCCCGTCAGATGCCCAGTTTGTTTCTTGAACATGCCTTGAAAGTGTTTTTGCTTAAAATTGATGTTTGCATGCCATGAATGTATTTTCTCTCACATAGGTATAACAACTGTTGAGGACCTATCCAACAGTCGTTGTTACAATGGCACCTAAGAGATCTACCTCAAAAGAAACCACTGAAAGTAGTACTGGGAAGAAGTTGAGAATTTCTGGTTAACTTTCCAATATATGCGGACCTTAAGTTGTTATTAGAAAATGGATCCAAACTGACATGGCAGAAAATTAAATATTCTTTCGCAATGGACTTCAAGGGAGATTTAGAGGACCGACAGGTTTATCTCAACATCAAGCAGTCTGGACTATACAGGGTTGCATGCATACATCCAACCTTCCCATGTGTAGATGTGATCATTTGGGTTGTCTCACACACTGATGAGAAAACTATGACACTAAGAAACACCAACGAACATAAGGTATTTGATTTCCGGAAATGGATGTATCATCTTCCTAAGTTAGTAAATATCATGGAATCATTGTTTTATTCCACCCACAACTATGTAAGCACAAAGGATATCATCAATATTTGGGTGAAGGAGCCATCGAAGTTTAGACAGACACCCACCCACATGTACAAGACAAGGTCACTCAGGAAGGCCTACTAGCTTTTGGTCATATTAGCTTGAAGAATATATGGCAAACCGAGCACAAAGACCTTTCCTGAGGGGTGGGATATATTATTGAACCAGGTGGTGAATGAGGGGGATTCGTTCAACTGGTCAGACCTTTTGGCTCATAAACTAAGAGCCCATGTAGAAAAAGCTCGGGATCCTCCCAGGGGTGAGAAAGCTAGATTATATATGTTTGCATACTTACTGGATGTGATCTGTGCACATAATCAATTTCCTAGCATTAACTGGATGTGGACACTGAGATAAACTACCGTGCATATCTACTGCAAGTTGTTTTCATATTGCAACCATAGAGGAGTTATGGAGCAGCTAACTGATTAATTCGTTATCCTGCTTTACAGGCTTATCTTTCACGAGGATCCACCTTGAATGCCACGAAGAGTGATGGAGGCGATATGAAATATTGCAAATTGGTTCGCCTTACCATATGGCAGATTGATCATATTGTTTGGTGGGCAGAAGCCACCACATATTTTTCTAAGATATGCCACCTAAAAACTTGTCATGAAAGAAGTATCTTACCATCTCTCCACATGGTTGTAAAAATCACTACATATGATGAAGAAGGCACCATGGCCGATGCTTCCTTTGCAGATTGGGTTATATGAGATTAAGAATCTAAAATTTTTAGGTACCAAATTGAAATCCATAATGAAGTTTGAGTTTGGTACAATAGACTTCAATCCATATGATTTGAGGGGAATATGTAAGGACCATTGTGCGAGAATATACCACAACTAGGTCAGCACGGAATATTAGTGGTAAGAGGAGGAACCATGGGATAATTTATATAAATCATCCAGACCCTATGTCGATTAGTATAGCTGGGACTTCTCAAGTTTTTCCTTAGATGACATTAGTTTCGAAGAAACAATAGCAGAAGACAACAACCCGGTACAATATAGGGGAAAGAGGAAGGTTTTTGACAACACAGAGGAGGAGAAAATATGGAAATGCAAGAAGATAATATCATTCAACAAGAATCATTGGCGATAGAAGAAAAGAGGATGCAGAGGAATCAAAGAGCAGAGCGAAAAAAGAGAGAGAAGCAAATATTGGAGGGAGAAAATTTAATAGCATAGAAAGAAGAACACGAGCTAAGGGAAGAACGATACTTAAGAAGGAGAGAACAGGAGGAGAAGCATAAGCAAGAAGAAGAAGGAAGGAAAGGTTCCACAACAAAAGAAATGGCACCCATACAGGTTGAAGAGAAGGTACATGATTAGCCAGCAATAGGAGGAGTGAGAGAACTGATCCAGGAATGGGAGCTTTTTTAGAATATTGAGTAGTTGATTAAGGTTGCGGACATGGATTTGGGGCCAGAGCCGCAAGGGTGGCTTGACATTGCCACATCATCAAGCAGTTTCATGTCATGTAATGTCATGAGTTTTCACATCCCACTCCATTATGGTGGATTATGTAATTGATTTTTTGAAAATGTGTTTTAAAGTGAAAGTCTGAAGGACATGTACATAATATGAAGATTCATGTAAAGTTGAAAATTCATAGGAATTCAAACAGTCATGACGGTAGATGAAGAGTCACAAGGAAGATGAAGAATCACCTCCTCATTGTTATATATACACCCTCATTGTATGAGCAACGAACCTTTCACCTTGGCTCCTACAACAGGGCATTAGAGAGACAAGCTAGTTCTTTTGAGGAGAAAGGAGTGGCTTCAATGCTCCACTATTGGAGCTAGTGGTATTCATTGCATGCATGTGTATTGAAAATTTTACTTAATAACATAATCCTTCAAGGCCAACAGGTTCTTCATACAAGGATTATGAATATTTGTAAGGCTATTTTGTGGATGTTTGTATTTCATGTTTTCTTTCATATTTAATAAATTAGTTGAACTATTTCAGTTATTTTAGAACTTACCTTATTGAGAATATGTTGCAATGGTTGTTAGTGCTATCCCATCCGCAGGACACTAAATAGATATTTCTGATTGATTGTTTGTAATAATAGTCTTATCTTTTGTTTACTATTCTGTTGGATGTTAGCCGAATCCTTCTTAGTTGTGTGTGTCTCTACTAGGGTGGCACTATTACCTCTCTCCTAGAGGCTCACTTTAATCCTTCCCTCTGTAGTAGCAAAACTTTGACACACTTACAACCAAACACTCACGAGACACACCTTCCTGCTTTTCGAAGGCACAATTTCACTCCTCTCTCTTGTTGACAGTTAGAGCCAAGGAAGATATTTAAGAATTAGGCAACCAGGCCATATTATAGATGGGGCTCCTATCCAAAATGGTGTGAGGTATAATTGGGACCACATATTGGGGAGCCCCCTGAATGTTGGAGGGTCCAACAATGCCAACACCAACTTGATTGGATAATTGAAGCAAGGTATGGAAGTAAGAATGACAAAGAGGTGTGGACACACATTCAAAAGTTGCAGTAAGATCCTAGTGCATATAAAACATTTATAAGGAAAAATGATTCATTGCGTTACAAATATCACTTATATCTAGATGTAAGAACTCCCAACCCAAACAAAGGGTTTTTTTGGAATTGCACAACTATCCTATAGGAGGACATTCAGGATTTCTAAAAACTTAACACAATTTCAAGAAGGGATTTTTTTGGGATGGCCTTAAATCTAATCTAATATCAAAAATTTTGTGGAAGAATGTTTGGTTTTCCAAAAAAATAAAGGCAAGACAATTAAGACCTCAGATATTTTACAACTATTAGCCATTCGAGGTCAGTTTTGGGAGGAGGTATCAATGGATTTTATCACAGGTCTACCCAAGTTCGAAGGAAAGAGTGTCATCATGGTGTTAGTTGGTAGACTTACCAAGTATGCACACTTTTTTTCATTATCTCACCCTTTCAAAGCTAGTACATTCACTATTGCATTCATGGAGACAATTCAAAATCTACATGAAAACCTAATGATTATTTTAAGTGAAAGAGATCCTATTTTCACAGGAATTTTTTTGATAGAATTATTTTCTTGTCTCGAAACTCAATTGGCTCGTAGCTCATCTTATCACCTCAATTTGATGGTAAAATTGAAATAATGAACAAATATTTGGAATAATTTCTTCACCTTTTCTGTATCCGATAAACAATCATAATGGGTTATGTGGTTACCTACAGTAAAATGGTGGTATAAGACTTTGTTGGATGTATAAGTCGTTCTTGTGGACAAGAAAGACCTCCCAAGTGTCCTACGTATAGCTAGCAATAAACAGACAATTAAATCTATCTTTCTCTAGATATATCGCGATTCATGATTAAATTTTATAAAGGTTTTACGATCTTACCTTTGATCCAACACTTGTTTGTAGTAGTCATCCTTCAGTCGCCCGAAAGAGTTGCCTTCGAAGATCTGCAATCACAAACAAACAAACATCAAATAGCACCTGCATAGCATATATTCATAAATCATATCTATTATGGTGATCAAGGAATCCATAAAATAAACCAATCAATTGACAGCTTATTGAGAAAAACAGACTTATTTGTATTAACTTTGAATAGTAAGAAAAACCTTACAACTATGTCCGCCTTGATGTTGTACAGGTCTTCCTGGGGTCCGGAACAGGCGTTTCCTTTACTCTGACCAGCCTTGCACTATTCCAATCGAGATACATACATGTATGTAATCTTTCCCACATGAAATCTCAGCTAAAAGGGTCTAAGTTTCAACAACACTTCACCTCCAATAATACTAAAGCTTGAACTCATCAATTGTAACCCTTTGAGGCTGCCCTATGCCTCTTTTTATAGTGAAAGAGAGGAAGTTACAACTCCAAACAAGAAGGGATAGAATCCTCCTTCAAAGGGATTAGTTCCTTACATCAAGTGGTTAGCTCCTTAATGGATAAGATGCATGAACCTGAAAAGAGCGATCTTTCCACCGCAGGAATGTTTCTAGAAGCTTCCAAAAATGACTCAAACTGAGCTTCTAGATTTTACTTGCGCCCTTCTTTACCTTTTACAGGGGTCCGCACCTTTAATAAACAAAAAGTGCGTTTAGCTCCACATGATTTAGAGCAATAAGTGCAGCACCGCAAGCAATGTTAAGAGAAAGTGCGGTACAAGTGTTTTTAAGACTTTTATGAGCTTTTCTCTCAATTTCGAGGCTTGATTTTAGGAAATTTGATGTTTTGGACTTATAAGGGAGTACTTAAAATGTCATGGTGACAAATTTAAGTGTAAAAAATTGCCCCCTAAAGTGCGAAGTCTGAGAACATTCTAAGAGTGATGTGCTTTATCATTTCAAGGATTAGCCTGTGGACACCCCAGTCGGAACCCTGTAAAAACATTCAATGCAAAACATATATATATCGTCACTGAGGTAGGCATTCCCATACTCAGATCAAAACTAACTAAACTTTTTCTGATACAAAAATAATTTTAATATTACATCAATAGTGTAGACACATCATGAGCGCAGCCATCTGTAATGAATCATCTACTGCATAATGAATAATAAAACTCCTCGTAGCCTAGATGGTGGAAACTAGATCCAGGGTCTTGATTTCTGCTTCCCGAACTAGTACGATTCTATCCATGTGATTAAATGTGTTGAAGTCGAACATGGTAGAAACCACTTGATTACCAGTCAATGATGTGAACTGTTAACAAGCGTGAGAGAAACCACCAATAATGAAAATGGATCTCAAAGTACTCAGTACAATCCATGAAATGTGAATAAGTGGTTTGAAGTCTAACATTTCACGAAATCGTTCGATCGAAGGTCAATGATGCAACCTGTCGTCGAAGGCGACAAACCTGCCATTAAGGCATGCAGATTCCAAGGTATTGAAGGATTCTAGATCAACTTCCTAGATGATGAGCTGTCGTCGATAGAAATTGATCCGTCGTAAGCAAGCTCACGACACAAAACCATAGATCAAGTTTTGAAGAAATTTTTTGCAAGGACTAACTCAGGGATGGTCAATGCGAATGGAGACAAATGTTTGTAGATGAATGGTTTGTTTGAATGTCCTCTTGAACACATAACGACACTGCAGATGGTTTGGTGACAATTTCCCTAAGCTAATACCCAGAAACCGGTTGAATACCTTCAATATGGTTTAATTAACTGATAGGCAAAGGATTTCCCAACCCAGGTAGAAGTGTGTCAAAAAGTGTTGTGTTCAAGAGTGGTGTAATGCTTTTACAAATCAAAGTGTAACAAATGAATTTGTTTTCTCTCTTTTCCCCCACCATTTCTGGCAAGTACCTATTTATTTTTGACAAGCTTGAGGAGGATAATATTTGCTTGTTTATAAGCTCATCCTTCGGATGAGTCCCACTTAGTTTAAAATCGAACGCTAAGAAGGAGTGGTTTGTTCCTGTTTGTAATCGATAGGTCCTTTACTATTAAATTTTAACGAGTCCAGTATAGGAGAAACTCGGTGTTTTTCATTTTTAGGGAGTCAGAAGAAAAAACATAAGAAAACTCCATGGGTGTACTTTTTTCGTAATTTTAGTCTCTCAGGCCTGAAAAAGGATAAAATAATGCAAGAGAGAACTCTATTGACCATGATTAGTCAATGTATACCTTTTTCGTAAATAATCCATTTCAGTCTGGAAAAGGGGTAAACTTATACTGAAGGGATGATCGTTCAATTCCTTTAACGAGTTCGAATAGTCAAGTACTCGGCAATATTTTCATTTTTAGAGAGTCTAAAAAGGGCTTAAAAGAGGACTCCAAGGTTTTTCTTTTTCATGATTTTCAAGAGTCTGAAAAAGTGATAAAAGTATACTCAGTAGTTTCTCTTTTTCTGTAAATTTTAATGAGTTCTAAAAAGTGATAAAAATTGTACTCATATGGCCGACTTTCAATTTAATTAACGAGCAGGAAAAGACGGAAATAACTCTGCATTTTCATGTGTTTTACGAAAATGAAAGATAGTAAAATAATCTCGGGATTTTCATGAGTTTAACGAGTCTTGAAAATAATAACCAAAATCGACTTGAGATAGGTTTCATTTTTACACAAGCTTGAAACAAAGAAAACTTTGCTTGAGATAGGTTTCATTTTTACACAAGCTCGAAACGTAGGAAAACTTTGCTTGAGAGAAGTTTGTTTCATTTTTACACAAGCTTGAAACAAAGGAAAAATCATGCTTGAGATAAGTTTCTTTGCCCCCCAAGCGTAACTTGCTAGAGCGCATACCCCCCAAGCTTCATTTCATTCAACTAAGTAGACTACTAGTTACTAAAAGCTGGATGGAATGAAGGTTTATTTACGAGATCAGATGAAAGACTCGACTTTGACAGGAGAGGATTTGTTTCATTTTTTAATGAGCTTGACATAGGAAAAGAACTATGCTCATGGTGACCTGTTTCATTTTTTAACGAGGTTGACACAGTAAAAGGAACTATCCTCATAAAATATTATTTCTAATCTACCTACATAACCTACTCATTCATTTTTTAATGAGGTTGACACAGGAAAAGAGCTGTCCTCATGGGTCTGTTTCATTTTTAACGAGGTTGACATTGTAAAAGAACCGTCCTCATGGGTCTGTTTCATTTTTTAACGAGGTTGACATTGTAAAAGAACCGTCCTCATGGGTTTGTTTCATTTTTTAACGAGGTTGACACAATAAAAATAACTGTCCTCATATCTGATTCGTTTTTTACATGAGGTTGACTCAATAACAGGAACCATCCTCAAAAACTACTTATTTCTAATTTATCAATCTACTCTCTACAATCTACCTACTGATTCATTTTTTAATGAGGTTGACATAGGAAAAGAAATTTCCTCATATCTGATTCATTTTTTAACGAGGTTGACTCAATAACAGGAACTATCCTCTGACCAACTGATTCATTTTCTATCGAGGTTGACACAGTAAAAGGAACTTTCCTCTTGCAATGTGTTTCATTTTTTAACGAGGTTGAAACATTAACAAGAACTCTCCTCACAGACCACTGATTCATTTGTTAACGAGGTTGACACAGTAAAAGGAACTTTCCTCTTGTAACGTGTTTCATTTTTTAACGAGGTTGGCACAGTAACAGGAACTCTCCTCAAGAATTCTTGATCATGGCTTCCAAAAAGAAGAAACACATGTCAAGGGATGCACCTCGATCATGGCTTCCCAGAGGTCTTCATCAGATGGAAGAACAATTCTCTGGAAGGAGCATATGTCAAGGAACTCAAAAGGGATAAGAACATCGCGTTCAAATAATCCCAGAGGGTTTTCCATGTCAATTACCATATCTAAGTCAAAGGAAGTCGAGCAAACAGTGAGAGGCTCACTTGCATCAGTAACTGAAAACATGGGACTGGTTGCCACATAATTAACCCGTGGCGGGGTAGATACCACTTTAGCAACAATTTCAGTGTTGGATTATTGTGGTTTGTCTGTTAATTGTTAATGAAATTATTTGCCTACAATGGGTGCCCATCAGATAGAGTATACTGGCCGCGAAATATGCCAATACCACAGCCATCACTAGACATAGTCCACATAATGATGAGTAAATTTGGAACTATGGGCCCTCAAACTACCATAAGATCAATACAGACAGTTTTACCTTCCAAAGTAATAGAAAACTTAGGAAGGATCCCTAAAGGTTCACTAATGGTTCTGTTAAAAGATTTCAGATTCTATGTAACAGACACAAGCTGAGGGGAACCCAAAGCTTTCCAAGCCGTTGAGGATAAAATACTAACATAAGCACCTTCATCTACATGTGTGCGACATATATTCTTACGACAAGCCTGCACAATGATTTGGAAAGGGATGGAAGAAGGGAGACAAGTTTCTGTCAGTCTATTCCAATCAAAGTAAAAGACCTTGGTACTTGGAGGGGGTTATGTAGAAACAGGTGAAATGCCCCCCGGCGTAGAAGAATCTGATGAAACAAGAAGAACCAGAGCGGTATGAAGTTCACTCTCTTTAGGGAGAGTGGGATCGACCAAATGTGAAATCGAATCGACCACTTGATCAACTAATGGATCATCAACCTAAGTGATATGAGTTTTACTCTTCAATGGAAGAGTGGGATCGATTGTACTTGGAATTAGATCAATCCCTCCGTCATTTGACGGTAGGTTGGGAGAAAGTTGACGGTAACCAGTTGGAAGTTCTTGCTATGGAACAATAAGGTTTTCCAACAATTTTTAGGCTTCATCCATGTGAGGGTAAATGTGAGTTTGATGACTCCCTTTGCATAAACTACAAGGAAACCTAACTTTACCCTTTTTCCTAGGAACCTGACTATCACTGGTTGATGGATCAACAATAAGTTGATGAGATTGTTCTGACCATACTTCCAAGACCTTTGGAATACCAGGACAATTGATAAGGAAGTGGTCACCCTTACAAAGCTTGCAAGGGAATTTGGGCTTACGATGCATGTTGGAGGTTTCTTCAACATTAATAACACTTGCAGCCATGGTTAGTTGGGTGACTTCTTTCTTATCTTTCTTCTTCTTCTTCTTCTTCCCTTTCTTCTTCTTCTTAGTCACCTGTTTACTAGCATCAAGGCTTTTACCAAGCATAGAGGAAGAAAGGGAGGAAGAAATATTGGGCGAAGAAGGTAAAGGGTCAACATAAGGTTGGTGATGTTGAGATGGTGAACTCTGTTGAGGTGAAGCATTCGGTTGAGGTGGAACAATTTAAGTATTTGGGCCAACGAAGTTGAAAATAACCATATTGGTAATCCTATTGTAAATCTAGGTAATGAAAATGTAGCCATATAAGGAGGACCAACATTTCCAAAGCAAGGAAAAGTACTAGGATTCTCGTGAAGAGGGATTCCTTGGTTGGTAAATTCCGGAACAGTTTCCATTATATTCAACTTCAGTGAATTTTATTAACAATTTTAAAACTAAAATTAACAATTCACAAATCACACCTAAACAATTAAAATTCACAAATCACACCTATGGTCTCTAAAAGTAAAAAAAAAACAAATGAACATGCGCTATCAAATATAGGAGTCAAACCACACACAAACAGTAGATTCCCGCACTTAAAACACTAGTTGGTGATGAAATCCAACATCATAGAATTTTAATGCAGAAATGGCGGTTGGAACAGTTACCCCGACAACCTGCTTAATGAAACAGACCAATGCAAGTTTCTCCACTATACCATCTCGAGTGAAGATAACCCTCCGGAGAGTCCAAGTGAGTCTAGCCGACGTTTTATCTAGGTACAGTGGGATCTTCCCTCCACCGTCACCTTGGGAAAGAATCTGAAAGTTTATGGCCACTAAGGTTACCAACAGAAACAAATATACTTGGGGGAACAGTCTACGATCTGATACACACGCAAGGGTAGAGTAACAAAGCTTAATCCCCTTGAAGGATCCTTGACATAATCCAAGGTTTACCGACAAGTGACCCCAGGCTCCTCGACAATGATCAATCTGAGGTTTACCGTTGTTAATACGTGTATATCTTCTATCATTCCCAATGAGGAAGGATTGATTACCTCACTGGTTCGGATATGATCTCGTGCTTGACTCGTTTAGGAGGAGCTTCCCAGAGCATACATGCTACTATTGGATTTTCCTACCGCAAGATCGACTACTTGTTTGTTTCACTGTCTTGGAGAGTTAACTAAAACCTATTCCAAGACACTAGCCTAATCTATGTTGGTGGAAAGAGCCCTAAAAATTTAAAAATTACTAGATAAATTTTATTAAGCGTTGTGTTATTTAGGCTGTTATTACTCAAAGGGTAAATGGATATGAAACCAATGGTGTTATGACCTGACCCAAAACTGAATGCAATCGAATATGATAATGTGATCTTTTAAATTCAATGGATCCTAATTAAAGTAGGGAGAGAGTTTCCATTCACTTCCAACAATGCAAAAAATTGATCAATAAGAAAAAATATAACAAATTCTCTAATGCACTATTTTCATCAAGAAAAACTAATGCTAATAAATTCCATATTTTTTTATTTTTGTGTTTTTAAAACAAGCATAAAAACATATAAATTAAAGTTAAAGAAACTAATGTAAATATACGATTGATTTTTCAGAATGTAAACTATGCAGTTGTAATCTATGCACAATTCACTTGAAAAGTATGTAAATGTCATCTATGCACATGTTTCATTCTTATTTTGAAAATGAGAATTATAATTATGCAAATGTGATCTATGCAAGAGAATTCTCAAACACAAGATGATTCTAATGTAATCTAAGAACCAATCAAGAAAATTGGGTGAGAGTTCCAAAGATCAAAAAATAAAAACACTCAAAGGCGATTAACACTCATACACAATTTTGCAAAAACAAAAGAAAAAAGATGCAAAATTGTGAAAATACTGAGACAAACCTCCAAGTAATGACCAAAGGAAATCAAATTAAAAATTTCTCAAAAAAGAGACTCAAAACACCCAATTAACTTAACGGAGATTGATGAGATGAAAAATTTGTTGGAAGAAACTCATAAACAAGGCTTTTTGACAGTAAAATACAGATATGGGTAGATGCTAAGAATCCTAAATTAAATCTAGACTAAGCCTGAAAAGGAAATTTTAAGTTTTCATAAAATTTTCCCGGGGTCCGCAGGCTCCAGAGTAAATAGGTGCAGTACCGCACTGGTTACTCAAGAAAATTGCAGAGATGACTGCACTGTGCGTGAATGCAAAGTGCGGAGATCAGAAAACTTCAAGAAAACAAAAGTTTTCAAAACTTTTCAAAGTACAGACAAATTAAACGAAGCCACCCAAACCAGTATACATCAATCAAGAACCAAAAAAATCATTTTCTCAAGTCAAAACAAAAGGAAAACCAAAAATCCAATCATTCCCCAGTGGAGTCGCCAATTTGTTGGACAGATAAGTCGTTCTTATGGACAAGACAGACCTCCCAAGTGTCCTACGGACAGCTAGCAACAAATAGACAATTAAATCTATCTTTCTCTAGATATATCGCGATTCATGATTAAATGTTATAAAGGTTTTATGATCTTACCTTTGATCCAACGCTTGTTTGTAGTAGTCGTCCTTCAGTCGCCCGAAAGAGTTGCCTTCGAAGATCTGCAATCACAAAGAAACAAACATCAATTAGCACCTACATAGCATATATTCATAAATAATATCTATTATGGTGATAAAGGAATCCATAAAATAAACCAATCAATTGACAGCTTGTTGAGAAAAACAGACTTATTTGTATTAACTTTGAATAGTAAGAAAAACCTCACAACCGTGTCCGCCTTGATGTTTCCTTTACTCT
Organism: Pinus albicaulis; assembly: GCA_034641835.2. Taxonomy (NCBI): domain Eukaryota; kingdom Viridiplantae; phylum Streptophyta; class Pinopsida; order Pinales; family Pinaceae; genus Pinus; species Pinus albicaulis. The sequence continues at coordinate 453,708,055 of CM076578.1, forward strand.
GACCAGCCTTGCACTCTTCCAATCGAGATACATACAGGTATGTAATCTTTCCCACATGAAATCTCAACTAAAAGGGTCTAAGTTTCAACAACACTTCACCTCCAATAATACTAAAGCTTGAACTCATCAATTGTAACCCTTTGAGGCTGCCCTATGCCTCTTTTTATAGTGAAAGAGAGGAAGTTAAAACTCCAAACAAGAAGGGATAGAATCCTCCTTCAAAGGGATTAGTTCCTTACATCAAGGGGTTAGCTCCTTAATGGATGGGATGCATGAACCTGAAAAGAGCGATCTTTCCACTGCAGGAATGTTTCTAGAAGATTCCAAAAATGACTCAAATTGAGCTTCTAGATTTTACTTGCACCCTTCTTTACCTTTTACAGGGGTCTTCACCTTTAATAAACAAAAAGTGCGTTTAGCTCCGCATGATTTAGAGCAATAAAGTACGGCACTGTAGGCAATGTTAAGAGAAAGTGTTGTACAAGTGTTTTTAATACTTTTATGAGCTTTTCTCTCAATTTCAAGGCTTGATTTTAGGAAATTTCATGTTGTGGACTTCTAAGGGAGTACTTAAAATTTCATGGTGAAAAATTTCAGTGTAACATAATTCCTTCCATATTGCAACAAAAATGATCCAATTTATGGCACTTTATGGATATCATCTACCATCCATCACATTGTATATAGAAAAAAATTATAAGGTTCAAGAAATGGAAGATAAAATTGAGCATCGGCATCAATTTCTCTAACTCTTAAAGGATAACCTAACTCAGGCACAAAATCGAATGAAAAAACAAGTTGATAAAAATCACATTGAAATAAGTTTTGACATGGGTGATTGGGTATTTTTACAGCTAAAACCAAACAAAAAAATGTCCCTCAAGCAAGCTAAGAAGGACAATGAATTATCACCCAAGTACTATGGCCCTTACAAGGTGTTGCAAAGGATTCATACTATGTGATAGAAATTGGAGCTACTTGCATCTTCACGGGTACACCCAATGTTCCATGTTTCATTCTTAAACAAGGTTATAGGTGACAAGGTCGTAGTTCAAACTATATTTCTAGAACTTGAAGCCGAAGGAAAAATCATATTAGAGATTGAAGAAATCATTAAAACAAGAATATGGCAACTACAAAATTGATCAATTTTGGAGTATCTCATTAAGTGGAAGAACTTACCTGTTGAAAATTCCACATGTGAAGATGAGTATTTAATAAAAAAACATCCAAAAATTCTCAAGTGTTTAGGACAACACTTTTTTGAAGGAGAGGGGAAGTTAGGTCACTATAGTACTAATGTAGCCCCTATATTGTTATTGGTGTGCACCATAGAATCCCAATATTGTTTCACCCTTACATTATTATTGTTATGTAGGACCTAATTATAGTTTTACCTTTTAGACTCCTTTGTATACCAAGGAGGTATTTTTATTTGAACCATTGAATACATCTTCATTTATCTTATGTAAAAGAAGGATTTCCCCCTCAAAGTGGCTTATTATCAAGGAGATTATGTATGAGCTGGGTAAATATAATGACTTTCCTAATGCTTTTGTGATATTGACCACTAAGTTCTATAGAGAGTTTGTTGAAGTGGATTCCACAAGAGTGTGAACCCTTGATTCAGAGTGCTCTTATCTACTAACTAGTGTTTTTTCTCTATTGTAAAACCCCATTTTAGCTTGATTGTCCATGGGGAAGAAGATTACCCAAGGAGTAGACTAGAAGCTCAACTGGTGAGTTGGGAATGTTTGATTGTGACATAAAAATCTCCACACATGACAAAGACTACTTCAAGGAAGAACAAAGATCAATGGACTTGAGATCAAGACTCCATCTCCCTTGGTGCACAATATTGTTGTTTCAAAATTTTTCCTATATGTTTAATTGTTGTAGTTAATATTTAGATTGTAAAATTGAAGGATATGTTATATCTTTGTAAACTTCTAGATTGTTGATATATATACCTTGATTTTTATATGATTCTCATGTTGGTCATCATTCTATAATGAATAGTTATTAAAAAAAAAAAAACCTTCACTTGTTTACTATGTAATTTCATATCTTAGAATGCATAAATTTTTGCTAATAAGATGTGATCATTGCATCTTGCATATGAATAACTTGTTTGTTATTATCTTGTGTCTAGTTTATATATATAAAAAAAGAAGAAAAAAAATATGTGTGTGTAAATTTCATTATAGGGAATGCATATACATTTGGTACCAGAGCTAAGTTCACACCTTGAGCCTAGGCACAGTCACTATGGATGAATCTGATTATATCCTTTATTCTTATTAATTGAGTCAATTATACTCTTCTAGAAACTCTAATAATTGAAATAATAATAGAGTTACATATTTTCACCCTCATTTAGAGTCTTATAATAATTACTTTTAATAGTTGGTGATATAATAGAAAAGGAGGTAATCGAAAGAGAGGAATCAACATTCATAGTCACACTCTTCTTTCATGAAAAAATAGGCAAACACATGTTGATCTAAAACTGAAAAATTGTGTTTCTCTTGCTAACACTATGAAATATTGTACCATAGGAAATTTTCATAGTCTATGGTTAAAAGTACTCATGGAAATGTTGTTGGAAACCTTTGAGCACTACTTGTTATTTTATCATATTTTTCTATGATGTTTCAATTAATTCAACCCAAATCAATTCTTCATTAAGCAATCCATCCAATTATTAACAATGTTTCCAATCATAAGTAGTAAATGAAGATAGAACAATAAATTCAATCAGAAAGGAGACAATAGCACATCCACAAGAGACACTAGATTGGTCAAATACCAGGGGAAAACCCCACAAGGGGGAAAATCCTTTTAAATATTATTCTTATTAGATTGTCATAAAATGTTTCAACGAAGAGTACAATGAGCCCAATACATAAACATCCAAAAGATATTTACCAAATACGAAAAAAAGAAGACTTTCAAAATTATTGTAAAGAAAAGAGAAACCATCCAGCCATTAGAAAATTGTAGTCAATTGTGGTCAAGTGTCAAACCCTAGCTCAAAATCCCGGTTGCACTCATCAATATATTCTGCAAGCGACTGTAACTTCCTAGTTGCTCCCTGATACAATGTATGCAAGTGGCATGTCGCTCCCAGGGGAATTGTAAGCGCACGACTGGGGAAAAAATAAACCATATTAGTCTCAAACCCACAATCACACCCTTCAATATTTTGTGTGTCTGACTCAGCCTTCCTAGTCGCACTGAGGAACACTACAAGTGTACAACTGAAGAAAAATTCTTCTGGATTTTCCTTAAAACCCCAGTCCCTCCCTTTAGGTCGTTGTGTGTGTGAATTTAGCCTCCCAGTCACATTCAAGAACACTGTGTGCATGCGACTATGATAGAAAATACCCAGTGACGTGCGTGCGATCGGAAAACAGAAACCATAGGAATGTGTGAGCCTCAAACCTGTAGTTTTGGACCCTTGAGTGAACTTCCTCCATCAGACCTGTGAAAAACAAGTCAATAGAAGAGGATAAAAGAATGCTTGATGAATTTTTCAAAATGAGATTGAGGTATCTTCTATTTATAGGCTTCCATGAGGGTCCACTTGATGTTGAGGCCGACGTTATCTATTGTTCCTGTGCATAGGGCTGACCTAATTCAATGTAAATAAGAGGGTTCATAAATTCAAAAGCCAACTTCTGCTTTTCCAAATGAGGTGACATTTAGGTCAATTTTGGTCCTCTCAAAACGAGGAATTCATTGCAATCATCATATTTGACATTTGAGTTGTCCAAGGTGGAGACCCTAGTTTCAAAAATTAAGACTCCCTCTCAACTAGGAATAATTCGACCTGCCAATATTTGTTTGTTGATCATCAGATCATCCTGTCATGATGTCATCATGCCTTAACCATATCTAATCAACTCTATCTGCTGAAAATTACTCGAATCTAAAATAATAAGAATTGGGGATCATTATCTTCCACCCATACCGAGCAATAGGATATTAAAACATACAGGGGAGCACATCTTCAACCCTTGAATCACATCAGGGAGCTAATTCTCAACCCAATCCTATTTCCTACTAATATTCCCATGAATGACCCTCAAGATTCATGAGGTATAACACCCACATCATAATTGACTGGGGTTTTACACCCCAAGTACACTCTCAACCTGTTGGCCAAATAAGGAGTAGTTTTCCTAACAAGCTTAACTTGTGGGTATGATGCCAACTAGGGTATACTCTGCATATACCAGATAGGGGAGAAAAATATCCAACCCTATGAAGATAGGGGAGAAACATCTCCAAGCATATGGGTAACAGATAGAGTGATACCCTATTGTCTAGAGATCCCTAAAACCAGGAGCCCTCTATCCCAATTCCTCACCCTAGGAGCTCAAATAGGGTGGGAAGAGATGGCTCAGTGTCCTCAATCAGTGCTACCACTTATCAGGATGGATTAGATCCATCAGTCCAAGCCGCTCTCTGAAGACAAAGAAATTTACTTCCTTGGTGATAATATCTGCAATCTTCTCATCTGTCGATATGTGTTGGAGTTTGATAGATCCTCTCTGCACCATGTCTCGAATAAAGTGATACCAAATCTCTATGTGCTTGGACTTGTCATGAAACAAATTCTAGTTGGTTCATGGAACACTAGTTGAGTTGTCAACTAGGTATTCATTAGGTCTTCATGTTTATGCCTATGAGGAGACTTGTTTCAGTGATGCGATGGTTTCATGATGATGATGATGTTGATGTTGCAGAGGTTCTTCAGATGTGTTGTGCCTTGTTTAAATTTCTGGTGGAGAGTGGAGGACTTGTTGGCATACTTTCAAACCTTGTTTATTTGCTTTCTTAGTGAAATTGACAGTGACACTTGGGAGGATTTTTTGATCCACTTGAAGATGTGTTAGATTCCATGTCAGAGGTCTGGAGGCTAGTCTATATGTTGGATAAGAGGATGGAATATATGGAAGAGGTCCTAAGATGAAGGACAAATGGTTTCCCTCAGTTTTAGCCATAGTAACATGCACATAAGCCTATGGGAGTGGTTGGAATCCTATATTTTCATGAAGGCAGGCTCAAGGGAGCGCTTATAGCCCCATTCAAGTTCAAACAGTGTCAAGAGAGCAATTATAGGATTTCATGAGATTTTCTTTGCTTTCCTCGCGTTGTTCGGAAGGAAATTAATTTGGAAATCCCCAAAGGCTTCCAAAATTAGTGAAAATGGTCGCAATTGGTTTGAAAATTCCATCTCATGATGTGAATTCATTTAGTGCACTATTAGTGACCTTATTGGATTGATTTGGTCCAATTAGTGCACCTTTGATCCTAGCCCCAAGCTCAATTTCACACTACATGTTTTATATACTTGATCTTGGAGTTGTGGATTGATTGATGATAGTAGTGAGTGAGTGAGAAGGCATCAGTGAAGGAGATTATGCTTTAGACCTATTGGAGAGCCTAGATGCTTCATTCTATGAGTGTTCATGACTGAATAGTGAGAAGACCTGAAGGATGTTGCAAAATAGATTAGAATTGGAGTTGTTGGTGTGGAGTTTGATTTGGAGAATTTTTTGTATGTTGTTGGAGTATACGTTGGTGAGCCTCTCACACTTGTTTTGCAGGAGATTTTGATGAATTTAGCATATATCCATGTGTCTTATGATGTTATTTGTATTATGTAATATTTTAATATTGTGAGGTTTTGATAGTACTCATATTTGTGTGACCACAATTTATACTGGAGAGCCCATGCTTTGTGCATTTGTTTTATTTTGATTTGATGATGACATCTTGTTGCTGAGAGCATGTATGAAAAGATGATTTCAGTTTGAGCATAGTGTCTTTGGATCTAGTTTAAAAATACATGAAAGGAGGTTTGCATAGTGGGAAGTGAGCAATGACTTCATGAGAGAGGAGCAATGATAGTGAAGCTTCAACGAATGGAACAATTTTCTCAATCCAATGGTGGTTGGATATTACAATGGTAGTTGGGTAAGGATCGACATATCATGGTGGCCTTTAGCGGATGGTAGTCCATAGATATCCTTAGAGAACATAGTCTTCTGAGTTGATCAGTAGTATCGAGTCTCCTGGCCGATGGGTGTTGGAAATTTGTAGATGACGTTCAGTCTCCATGTTGATGGGAGTCAAAAAGCTATGTAAAAGACCAATTGCTTGACTAATAGAAATTCAAAGTATAGCAACAACAACAAGGGTGGTTGTTTTCTCGGTGAAGGGTTTTCCACCAGACATCTTGTGTCTTATGTGTGATGATGTGATTGTGTGCATTGCTTATAGTTTTCAGTTATGTTTATGTGATGAACATGTTTAATGTATTTATTCTAACACATGTGTGATTTAGTAATTGAAGTAATAAAAGGAAAAATCTGTATATAAAACACACTATTGATTCACCCCCCCTCTTATTAGTGTTAATTTTTGAAACTAGGGTCAAATTCCGCCTTGGAAAAATCAGATGTTGGATGTGGTGATTGCATTGAATTCCTCTTTTTGAGAGGACCAAAATAGACCTAAAGATCACCTCATTTGGACAAGAAGAAGATGGATTTTGAATTTATGAACCCTCTTATTTACATTGAATTAGATCAGCCCTATGCACATGTACAATAGATCAGGTCGGCCTCAACATCAAGTGGACCCTCATGGAAGCCTATAAATATAAGATAACTCAAGCTCATTTGTACACATTCATCAATAATTATTTTCTCCTCTTCTATGGTCTTGGTTCACACAGGTTTGACAGAGGAATTTTGTGTAAGGGTCTGAAAATATAGGTCTGAGGCTCGCACGTGCCTAGGGTTTATGTTTTCTAGTTGCACGCATGTCACTAGGAATTTTTGACCATAGTCGCATGCACACAGTGTTCCTCAGGGCGATTAGGAGGCTAAAGTCAAATGCAAAACGATATGAAGGGAACAACTTGGGTTTTAAGGAAAATATAGAAGAATTCGTCCTCGGTCGCATGCTGGCAGTGTTCCTCAGTGCGACTGGGAAGAGAGAGAGTCGCACACACAGACTCTTGAAGGATGTGAATGGGGGTTTGAGATTGATCTGGGTTATTTTTTCCCCAGATGCACACTTACATTTCTGTTGGGAGAAACCATCTACTTGCATACAATGTCTTAGGGAGAGACCATGAAGTTACAAACACTCGCAAAATATCTTGGTGAGTGTGACCAGTGTTTTGAGCTAGGGTTTCACAGTTGACCACATGAGTTGACTACAATTGTATAATGGCTCGATGATTTCTCTCTACTTTACAGTAATTCTGAAAGTCTAATTTTGTTTTTGTATTAGGTAAATATTTGTTGGAAGTTTATGTATTGGGCTCATTGTACTCTCTGCTAATTTTTTTTATGAAAATCTAATAAGAAGAATATTTTTAAGGGTTTCCCCCCTTGTGGGGTTTTTCCCTGGTCTTTGACCAATCTGGTGTCTCTCGTGGATGTGATATTGTCTCCTTTGTCATTGCATTTATTATTCTATCTCATGTTACTACTTATGATTGGAAACATTTTTAATAATTGGATGCATTTATTAATGAAGAATTGATTTGGGCTAAAGTAATTGAAACAACATAGAACAATATGAAAAATTAGCATGGTATCATAGCTAAGGTGAAGGACAAGCCCAAAAGGAGACAACCATTGAAGCCATCTTCTTTGGAAATTTGACAGAGCTTTTCTAGTCAAAGTCAAGATGTCTTCCTCCACCTTCAAGGAGCATGAAAATTTGGGTGACGCATCAAAATTTGCTACATGGAAAGTCAGGATAATATCATAGCTGACAAAAATGATGTGTTGGATTAGGTTCAAGGAAGAATTCCTGAGCCTCTAGAAAATTCTTCTGCTTCCCTAAAAAACAGGTACAAGAAAGGCAAGTCCAAAGCAAAGAAAATTATAGTTGATGGTTTACAAGATCATTTACTTGCATATGTTGAAAATTAAAGGAATTCTAAAGACATGTATGATAATATAGCCGACGTTTATGAAATCAAAAACCTGAATTAGGTCATCAATTTGGAATATAAACTCAAAGAAACCAATATGAACAAAGGAGAAGAAGTACAATCCTATATCATGAGGATATCTCACCTTAGAGATCAATTTCAAAGAGTTTGGGAAAATGTGCGAGACATGGAACTAGTGATTGTGACTCTTAGAGGTATCCCTCCTATTTGGGAAACCTTCACTACTATAATAATGAATAGCAATGTCCTCCCATCATTTGATGAAATTTTTGGAAATATTACTCAATAATAATGGATGATGATAGAAAGAGGAAGAATTCAAAAACATGAAGAGGGACAAACCACTGCATGTATCACTCATGACAAAAGGATGAAGAAAGGGAAAGTAGGTCCACCAAGAAATCCTCCTCCTAAAAATAAAAAATAAGGAATGATAGAACATCATCTCATATTGAATGCTACAACTATCACAAAAAGGTCATTATGCACGAGAATTTCCCGAGAAGAGAAAAGGACCATTTTTACAACACTAGAAGCAACAATAATCTAAGAAGAAAATACGATCAAAGAAATAACCACGATAGAAGATATGAAAGAATAAGAAGAGAAAACTCAAGCGATCGTGAAGAATATCTTCCTCCTCAAAAGAAGTCAAGAGTTCCCCAGTATGAAAGTATTGATGCAAATAAATTTGAATACATTTTTATTTTTTCCTTTACCAATTATTCTCCTTTGGATTCATGGGATAGTTGGTTGGTTGATAGTGGGGCCACTCATCACTTCTTTGGATATAAGGAAGTCCTCTATAATATAGTAAAGAGGGAGACTAAGCCGAATGTTTTTCTTGGATGCAACTCCACTCATCCCATGAAAGGTTTTGGGTCCGTCAAATTTCATTTGAATTTTTGGGAATCAGTTTTGTTGCATTATGTTATGTATGTGTTAGGTTTAATGAAGAATTTGGTATCTACATCCACATTGTAAGATAAAGGGATGATGGTTTCCTTAATCAAAGAAAAATTTCTAACTTGGTATGTTGGTTCACCTATGAGAGATGCATTCACATTAGTATCAAGATTTGAAGGACTCTATAGAGTCACTAGAAGGCCACTTCTAGCATTACCTCATAATACCATTCATATGAGAAAGTTGTGGCATCACATATTGACTCATCTACAATATGATTATCTTCCGAAATTGAAGAAATTGGTCTTAGGTATTCTCGATGTTATAGCCCATCATGATGGAGTATGTCTAGGATGTGTGAGTGGAAAAATAATAAGGGGACCATTCCCCTCTAGTGAAAACAAGACAAATGACATCCTCCGTCTCATTCATTATGATGTATGTATTATGGTGCATATGCATTCTATTGGTGGTCATCTCTACTACATCACCTTCATGAACGACTTCTCAAGAAAGACATGGATATACTACTTGAATCACAAGGATGAAGCCTTTTAAATGTTCAAGGAATTCAAAGCTTTGATATAAAATCAAACAGGGAAGAGAATCAAAATATTTAGGTCCATAAATGGAGGGGATCATATTTCAAACGAATTCATAACATTTTGTAAGAAAGAAGGGATCAAGAAGGAAACAATTGTGCCATATACACCTGAACAAAATGGATTAGCGGAAAGGAAAAAAAATTCTATATCAGAAGTTGCATGTGCCATGCTTCATGATTAAAAGGTGCCAAAGTTACTTTGGGGAGAAGCTACACATGTTGTTGTATATGTTCAAAATAGGGTGCCTCATCAAGCATTTAAAAACAAGACCCCTGAATAAATATTCATAAGTGTCAAGACCAACATTAGCCATATTTGTATATTTGGATGCCCCGTATATTTCAATGTGTTGAAGGACAAAAGGAACAAGTTGGAAGCTACAGGAAGAAAAGGTATGTTTGGTGGTTATTATGAAAATTATAAAGCATATATAATATATATTACTGGTCAAAGGAATGTTGAAATTAGTAGGGATGTAACATTCGATGAAGATGTTGCTCTTGGAAAATAAATAGACCTTCCTCCACCTCCTCCTACCAAGAAGGAGAATGATGACAAAGATATTATATATGGTCCTTTCGTGCTCGAACCTGAGACTAATATTTTTTTATGATACCATGGAGCCTATGGATCCCTTAGATCCTCCTCCAAGTGATCCTCCTACTAGGAAGATACCACTTTGGCTTCATGATACCCTATAGGATGCTGAAAGACATGTTCCCATTTGAAGATCATTTAGAGAAAGGAAGCAACCATGTAGGTATCAGGGATATGTTGTAGCCATGAGAACTATGATTCAAATCGAACCTTCCATAATCGACGAAGCCATAAAAGATGAATTTTGGAAGGATGCTATGGTCGAGGAATATGAATCGATTGTGAAAAATGATGTATGGGATGTTGTGCCAAGATGGTGAATTCAAAGTGGCTATTCAAGATCAATCATGGAGTTGATGGTAGCATTGATAAATATAAGGCAAGGTTTTTGGCTTGAATATTCTCACAGAAATAGGGAGAAGATTATGATGATATATTATTTTCACATGTGGCTCGACACACAACCATTCGTTCGATAGTTTCCATTGTCGCAAGTCAAGGATGGAATCTTCATCAGATGGACATAAAAATCGCATTCCTCCATGGCATATTACAGGAATAAGTGTATATTTAAAAACCCCATGGACTTGAAGTGGAAGATCGAAGAACACATGTTTGTAGGTTGAAGAAGGAATTGTATGGTTTGAATCAAGATCCTCGAGCTTGGTATGCATTCATTGGCGGTAATTTGATGAAGTTGGGATTCACAAGAAGCAATGTAGATCCCAAAGTTTGCTTCAAGGTAGTCAAAGGTATGTCATTGATTTTGGTTTTGTATGTTGAATATTTATTCATGATAGGTAGTTAGCCTCTGATGATTGAGTGTACAAGGGATCTAGCCTCTAAATTTGAGATGAAGGACCTTAGACTCATGCACTACTTTCTAGGCCTTGAGATGTGGAAAATACCTATTTAAATTTTCCTTTTCACAAGGAAAATATGTTTTGAAGTTGTTGGAAAGTTTTGGAATGACAAAATACAAATCCATGGCTACACTGATGGAAATTAACTTCAAGAAGTTATGTGGAGAAGCTGCAGGACCTGATTTGGAAAATCCATACGAGTATAGACAATTGATTGGGGCTCTTATATTCCTTGTGAACACCCATCTAGACATTTGCTATTTAGTGAAAATATTGATTAAATTCATGGCTGAGCCCCTCCATGCACATTGGATTGCTTCCAAACATATATTGAGATATTTTCATGGGACGATCACACTTGGTATGAGATATTCTGCATATATTTTCGACTTCATCGATACATTGATGTTGATTGAGCATGACATGTTAATGATAGAAAGAGTACATCTGGATGTTGTTTTAGTCTTGGACCTTCCATGATATCAAGGATGAGAAGCAAAAAAAGGTCTATAATATTGAGAACCGCTGAAGTACAGTATATTTCCGCTAGCATGGCTAACTGCAAAGCCGTTTGGTTGAGGAAGCTCTTTGGAGAGATATTTGAGTAGGTTCTAGAAAATACAATGATATATTATGACAACAAGAGTTGGATCCATCTAGCAGAGATCAATGTGCCTCTCCTCCAATGGTTAGACCTGCAATCAGATGCCTTATGGCCAAAAATGTGATATACGTTACAATAACCATTAAAATAATAATTATACCTATTAGCCATTCTCCTTGGCAGTTGAAATTGATGGAATCTCTGCTGATATGGTCTATATATTTTCTCCAACAATTTGCTACAATATGCTCAAACTTGTGACAATTGCAACATTCTACATTATGCACAAAGGAACAAAAGGACTTTGATTCCTTTGAAATCTAACAAATCTGTCACAGTTATCTCTAGGAGAAAAAATTATTCTCAATGTATATGCTCCTTGATATTTTCTTCTCTACTGCTGGGTTTTCTATTTGATTTGTTGTTGGTTCTACTTCTTATTTCCTTAGACCTCATTTTTGCTGCTGGTATTGTTTGCTACAATTTTCTTGGGTTTTCCTTTGATGTCTTTGCCTGCATGAAAACTAGATTCACCCTTTTGAAATCAAAGACCAGTTTTATATAATGGTTATATTTTGATCTCAAGAAAATTATCCAAGGCTACCATGCTCTTCTCCATTTTTTCCTGCTTTCTCAAGGAAACAACTTCAAATTATAATTCCTCAATTTCCTTTTCTTTCTATAGAAATTTTTTCCTCATGCCTTCCTCAACCTTTTCTCCTTCATCTAACTTAATCTTTAAGTTGAAAATATCTTCCTTGAGTTTTACCTCCTTATCATCGCAAATATGCAATAGTTTTTCTTAATCCTTGCATGCAATTTTTAGTCTAGAAATATCGATCTAAGACTCTTAATAACGTTTGTAGCTTCACTAGGTGCATCAACATGATCTAAATATGAATTATCAAAATTACAACTCAACATAGAATAATTGATGTTTATACCTTTAGGTGCAATATTTTCTTATGTCTTCTCATCATTTTTTGAATCATGTGCATTGGAAGAATGAGACTCTTGTGGCTGAGATTCTTGTTTTTGGAGGTTCTTCTTCTTGTTTTTCTTTTGTTCTTCTTCTCATTACTCTTCTAATTTTCCAAATTGTTGTTGGTTCCATCTCCAAAAATAGATTCCAGATTGTCCCACATCTCTTTGGCATGTTTCAAATCCATTAGTCTCTTCATATCATCATCATGAAGATTCTTGTAGATAATGCATCGTGCTTGTGCATCTTTCAACAAAACATTTTTTGCAACTGGATATTTCCTACAACCTTCACATACAAATCACCAAATATAGGTCCATAAAATAATAATTGATATTTAACATTTTTGTGCCATACCTTGTAATTTGCAGTAGTGAGGACAAACATTCCGAAAAAAATAATTGATTTCTACTAACAAACCCCAGAGATACTCTCCAACAATCAATCTACAATGAAGAGGCCCGCTCTAATACAAATTGTTCGAAACCTTTGAGAACTACTAAGAGGGGGGGGGTGGTGAATCATTAGTGTGATCTATATATGATTTTTTCCTTTTATTACTTCAATTACTGAATCACACATATGTTAGCAACAAACATTAAACACGTGCGTCACATAAACATAATTGAAAACCATAAGCAATGCACATGTTCACATCATCACACATAAGGCACAAGATTTCTGGTGGAAAAACCATCACTAGGAAAAAAGGCATCCTTGTTATTGTTTCCCTGCTCTAAATTTCTATTATTCAAGAAATTGGTCTTTTACATATCTTGTTGACTCCCATCAACAAGGAGACTCGACCCCATCTACAAAATTCCAACACCCATTGGCTAGGAGACTTGATACTACTGATCAAATCGGAAGACTTTATTCTATATGGATCTCTACGGACTACCATATTCTAAAGGACACCATGATCAATCAATCCTCACCCAACTACCATTAAACTATCCAACCACCATTGGATTGAGAAATTGGTTCCTTTCGTTGAAGTTTCACTATCACTACTCCTCTATCATGAATTCATTTCTCACTTCCCACTATGCAGACCTCCTTTCATGTATTTTCAAACTGTATCCCAAAACACTATTCTCAAAAAAAAGTCAAATTTGCATACATGCTCTCAGCAACAAGATCTCATCGCCAAATCAAAATAAAACAAATGCACAAAACATGTTCTCTCCAATATAAACTGTGGCCACACAAATCTGAATACCATCAAAATCTCACAACAGTAAAATGTTTCATAATAAAAATAACATCATAAGACACATGGATATGTGCTAAATGCATTAGAAACTCCTACAAAATAAGTGTGAGAGGATCACCAACATATACTCCAGTAGCATACAACACCAACAAATCAAATTTTGATCTATTCTACAACATGCTTTAGATATGCTCACTATTCAGTCATAAACACTCATGGAATAAAGCATCTAGGATCTCCAATAGGTCTGAAGCATAGTCTCCTTAACTGATACCTTCTCACTCACTCACTATTATCATCAACCAATCCACAACTCCAAGATCAAGTATATAAAACATGTAGGGAGAAATTGAGCTTGGGGATAGGATCAAAGGTGCAAAAAATGGACCAAATCAATCCACTAAGGTCACTACTGGTGCACTAAATGCATTCACATAATGAGAGGATTTTTCAAACCATTTGTGACCTTTTTCACTAATTTTGGAATCCTCTGGGAATTTCCAAGTTAATTTCCTTCCGAATAGCGTGAGGAATGCACAGAAATTATCGTGAAATCCTATACCTTGACACTGTCTGAACTCGACTGGGGCTATAACCAATCCCTTGATCCATGTGACTATAGAATTCCAACTGCTGCCATAGGCTTATGTGCATGCAACTATGGATAAAACTGAGGGAAACCATCAATCCTTCATCTCAGGACCTCTTTCATTTGTTCCATCCTCTTCTCCAACATTTTTACTATCCTCCAAACCTATGACATGGCCTATGACACCTCTGCAAGTGGATCAAACAAGCCTCCAAAGTTTCACTGCCAAGTTGACCTAGAAAGCCAATAAACAAGGTTTAAAGTGTACCAACAAGTCCTCCACTCTCCATTAGACCTCTAAATAAGATGAAACACATATGAAGCACCTTTGTGACATGAAAATCATCATCAAGAAACCATCACATATCTAAAAAAAGTCTCCCCATAGGTATAGACATGAAGGCCTACTGAAGTCCTAGATGACAACTCAACTAGTGTACCATGAACCAACTAGAACACATGGATATTTGTAGCATGATCATCATCAAACCAATGCCATCATTTGACCATCATGACAGTTCCATCATCAGTTCCAACACATACCAACACACACCATAGTCCATCAATCAACAACATCATGAGGTTGGCATAAGGGCATGACCTCAAGAGTTGACATCAATTCCAACACAACCATCTCACTGTCAATACATCAATGCCAACTAATAGGACTGGCAAGTCAACATCCATCACAAATGCATATGAAAAGTATGATCATGACCATGACCTTGTTGACATCAATGCCAAAACAATAATGCCAACAAACGTGGGATCAAATACCAAGAAAATATGCACTTTTGATTAGAAAAGGATGCATAGTTTGAACCTCGACTGTAATATTGTTATTATTTCATATGATTCACTTTGAAATACAATCAAGAATCCTTGCTCTTTCCCCCATTTTAAAAAATTATACTAAATCATTTTAAGAAAACAATAAAGTTATAGACGCGGTTCCCTTTAGAGTAAATCACACAACACATTGTCTATCAATTGATCAACGACCGAAGTGAGAATATTAATAGATTTACCAAAAATGTAAAGTGGAACATGACTAAGGCACTAGGGTTCTAGTACCAAAGATGGAAATCTATTCAAAATAATTAATATCTTAGTGTTATTGGGTGAATAACTTTGATTTTATTTTCTGGTTAAAATATTTGTGACTAGCCAGCTTATGTAACAACAGAAAACTCAAGTATGAATTTGTGTGGATTCTTAAGCATCATATAAAAACCGTGATATTATTTTGTATAGATATTAGCATAATATAATTGGTTTTCAAATTTCCAACAATGGAAGCCCTTGAATCATTTCCTTGTCTTTATGTTTCAATAGTAGAATATCAACACATTTTTGGAAGTAATATTTAATCAAGACTTCTTTATAGAGAAATAATGACGTCATTGTGCAGGGAGTTTAATAAATAGTGTTAGTTAATCATATTCAAAATATAATAATATATAATGTAAGAGAGCCATGCCATGTCTCAGATCTATGGACATGATCACCTGCATATGACTATGATCCATTCCATCATCTACAACACCACCTCATTCGGATGCTCATTATCAATATTGAGAATCGAATGATCTACAAATTTCCTTCAAGAAAATTAGTGCGACCCACTAGCATTGGTGTAATCCATATCTCCTTCAAAATTTCATGCAATACATTTGGTCCTTACTTGCATCAATGTACAAAACTTCTGACATTTTGTTATACTCTTGCGAATCTTCATCAAATGGAATCAATTAAGAATAACAAGTTGCAGCTAGTACTAGTTGCAAAGTATCAAGGCTAGCCTAGGGATTTTAATTTCTTTGATGCAACGTACTATACCCAATGTTTGCACCATCATATGGAGTGCATCAACCACTCTATTTTATTTTCTTTTGATGTACTTGATCTTGAAATCATACTCACTAATTGTGGCCAGCCATCCAGCCTTCTTGAAATTTAATTTTGGGTGATCAAATGAGTATTTTATCCCTCCATGATTAGTCATTAAGGTGAATTTCCTTACTACGGAATAATGTATCCACATTTTCAGCACATGAATGATTGTTGCTAGCTGTAGACTGTGAGTTACATAGTTTTTCTCATGCTCCTTCAATTTTCTAGATTCATAACAAACTACTTGTCCTTCTTACACCAAGATTCTGCCAAGTCCTTCCTTGCAAGCATTTGTGCAAACCACAAAATCCTTGTTTGATTATGTTATTCTTAACACTACTACATGAGTAAGAAAACACTTCAATTGATCAAAGCTTGCAACACATTCAACTGTCAATTCAAATCTCATCCTCTTCTTTTACAATGCCATGATTGGATAAACAATCTTGGAGAAGTTCTTAACGAACATCATGTAACAACATGCTAACCCCATAAATGATATAATATCATCCACATTTCTTAGTGTAGGCTGGCCCACGATGGATTTAATATTATTTGGGTCAACAACCACTCCCCCCTTTGAGACAATATGTCCCAAATACTAGATTTGAGACTAAAAGAACTCATATTTGTTAAGCTTTGCATATATTTTTTTCTCTCTTAATTGTTGTAACACCACAACTAGGTGTTCTTCATGGTCCTTGGTTTTTGAGTAAACCAATATGTTGTCAACAAACACTAACACAAACTTGTCCAAATAAGGACTTAACACATGGTTCATTAGGCACACAAAAATAGTTGGTGCATTATTAATCCCAAAGGGAACTACCATGAATTCATAATGACCATACCTGATCCTAAATGTTTTCTTATGGATGTCTTCATATTTAATTCATGCCTGGTGATAACCAAACAGAAAATCAATCTTTGAAAAGACTACTTATCCCCGCAATTGATCAAACAAGTTATAAATTCATGGCAAAGGGTATCTTTTCTTGATGGTAACCTTGTTAAGCTGCCTATAATCTATGCACAACCTTAGTGTTCCATCCTTATTTTTCACAAACAAGACCAGTGGCCCCCATGGTGATACATGACCCATTGTAGCCTTTGTCTATAATTTCTTTGAGTTGTAGATTCAATAAAAAAATCTCAATAGAAAAGTCCACTTCTCAGTGTGGAAGTAAACTAGGAATATCCTCTGGAAAAACATATTGAAATTGATTCAAGATTGGGTGTTCCGATAAATTACTTCCACCTATCAATCTCAACAATGCTATTAATTTACACAGAAAACATATTGCATACCTTTTAGAAACTCCTCTCAGCCTGCACCATGGTAATTAGTCTAATTGATATAGGATTTCACTTGCATTGCAACAATTTCATCGTTGTCACTAAGGCATTCAATTGAATTCTCGAAACAATCAAATTTGGTCATACGAAGGGTCAACCAATCCATCCTGATCACCTAAAATTTTTCATAGTGCCTAAAGATAACAAAATAAAATTTGTTTTTATTAGAATACTGCCTAACACAAATGGGCATGATTTTACCATGTGCTTGACTCTCCTTTTCATTCCCGTGGCTAGTTGTACGTTCAATGATTCCTTATGTTCTTCTTTGGACAGATTGATTCGTTCAACTACTATTATGCTATTGTAGTTAAATTTTGACCATGGATCACTTAAAATAGAGATATTATTATTATAGATTGTACCTTCCATCTCAATAATGGATGCCTTGTGATCAACTTATCTGTTATCCATGAAAGCATAGATCATGGGCACATTTTGTGCCATGTCCCAAACTGTCTCAGCATCTTGAACATTGTACAAGTGTAAGCCATAATTCCTTCCATATGTAAAATCCCTTTTTAGGTGATTCTCACTACATATCCAACACTTAAAGGGTCCTCCTCCATAGAATTTTGCCTCTTCTCCTGTAGTATGAGTATATTGATCCTTATTGCCATAGTTGAAATTATGCTAGGTATCAATTCTACTAGTGGTGGTGAATCTTCTTTTCTTTTCTCCGAGCTACTGCCTTGCAATTCCCTGCCTCTTTCCTTTAAATTTGAGATTTCCTTTTTCTTTCAAATTGGTTTCTTGTCTAACTTACGCCTATACTACTCATAACAATGTTTTAATTTTCTGATTTCATCATCAAGGGTATGTGGTTCATATTGGAAATACTGGGGGGGGGGGGGGGTTGAATCAATATTCCTTTCAATTATTACTATTATTAATATTTCAGAGCATTATTTAATCTTCAATTATTATCAGTGTTTGGATAATGATTCGGTAAACAAAATGAACACAATTGCACACAATTGTTAAGGTGGAAACCCCCTCCAGGACGAAAGCCACTTGAATTATTTTCTAATAATTCTTTAATATTCAACTCCAATTGAAAATAAAGCTCCAACTTCCTATAATATAGAAAAGCATTCTTCTCCAGCTCCCACTGGATGGAGGCTCCAACGCCCGAGATCCTTCAGTAGTCAACTGAACGGATGCCCCAACACCAAATGAGCTACAAATCACCCTAGCACCACCCTACCACCCTGAAGTTCTCACAAGCTTGGACCTATTGGTGACTTCATGCACTAACCTAGCACCACCCTACCACCCTATAGAAGAATAAAAGAAGAATGGACTCTCGTACCAGGGAAAATGGTCCACTTTACAATGATATAGAATGATGTAGAAGAAGAAGACACACTAGACCATAACCAAAACTATGATAAAAATACCTAATGATGATCCTAGACCTCTCGACACTGCCTCTTCACTTCTTGGAAGATAGCAAATTGTACAAATTTTACAATGATGCTCTTACAATGACTCAGTACAATGATACCTTTACAATGACTGTATGCAGTGTTGCCCACGTGAGGACTTCATGTGGTAAATTTCTTGCTGATGTTCTGCACCTTCATTGCTGCCCTTGTCATGCTACCCTTTCTCACTCTTCAGAACATTAGATCATGCATTGAGTCTTATCTTGATGAATATATAATACCTGCAAAAATCCTTCAAGGAAATACCCATGACATGATAATAGCAAAAATTACCTCATCCTGTAGAGCATATGTCAGTGCTAAAAAAAAAGAACAAACTAGAATACAAAGAAATTAATGCAATTGAGAGATGAACATGCATATACAAAATTTACTTACTTGAAGCTTACCTCTGTTGCACCTTGCTTTTCTTTGCTACCCTAGAAAGTCTGGTCCTTTGCAGCCCTTGACAACACATAATCTAGCTTTTTCTTGCCTTCTAGGAGCTCGATATTGAATCTAGTGTATCTATGTTATTTCAGATCCACATATGTGATTTTCAGTCCTATATTATTCCTCTGAGTCTTATTTCCAATGCTACAGGTCTGACCCAATTTGGATTCTTCAAGGAAAAGTTATGCCCAATCTCTCACAATGACCTAATTATGGACTAGTTCAGTAGAGCTCACTTGTACGACATGCCACGTGTCCCTGTTTCTTAATTCAGCTCTGAAATTGATACAGAGAAAACTAAAGTCCGTGTGATATCTTCCAATTTTTACATAATTCCAATCCGGTACTCAAAGAGAGAGTTATGACGATTTGCTCAAGGTCACCTCTTTGAGATGAAGTTCAAGAGCCTACAAAAACCCTAACTTCCACAACTCATATCTCTGAAAATTTTGCGCACCATGATCTGAAATTTTTACAGAAGCTTATTCAAGATTTTGGCTTTGCCTCATAAACATTTCTGCTTTTGAACCTTCGTAGAAAAAAATGTTACAGTGAAAATTCCACGATGACCTGTTCCAAATAGCGAAATCCCCACATGAGGAGGTTATGAGGATCACAATTTATATAAATTCTTAGGTTGAGAGGGTCTTCAACAAGTGAACGTGGGAGGGATTTTAGGAGCTTAAAAATTATTAATTATTGAATTTTTAATGACATATGCCACAACCCCATGGGGTTTTAGCCCACTAACTGGGGTTACTAAATGCAAACATGAATATCTCTCAAACTATGAATAATTACATGGCGTGCCATATATCAACAGAAACATCTCGACAAGTAGAAACCATCAAAAACGTTATCGACCCAGAATATAGTAATTTTTTAGGTCAAAATTCCCATTCAAGATCGGGGTAGCCCCTGGTGTTGCTTGGGTTGACTTCAATGACAACCATTGATAAAAAATCTCCCCCTTTGGCATTGATGGCAACACAAGTACTCCCCCTGTCATCATGACACCTCTTCCTACAACATTCTATCCCCTTTGACATAAATGGAAAAGGGTAACTCCCCCTGACACAAAACCATCCTGCAGACTTGTACATAATTCCACTCCCCCTTTATTTTATGAATAAGGAAAATCTAATGAGAACTTGGGAGAATCCCAAGCTTCTGGCGAAGATATTCAAATGCTTCACGAGTACTCTTGCGATCATCAACGCTTCCTTCCCAATCTGCATCTGTAAAGGCTTGAATAATGGGATTGTTACCCTTGGGATACCATAAGCCATATTTTGTTGTTCCCTTTAGATATCGAAGAAGTATTTTGACGTCAATAATATGTGATTCTTTTGGTGCTACTCGGAATCTTGCTACTTTTCCAACTGCTTGCATAACATCTGGCCGAGAGGCTGTTACATATAGAAGACTACAAATCATAGATCTGTACAACCTCTGATCCACAACCTTAGATGAGTCTTCTATGCTCAATTTGCTACCTGTTACCATCAGAGTAAGGACGAGTTTGCAATCTTCCATTTTGAATTTATTGAGCATTTCCTTGATGTACTTGGTTTGACATATAAATATTCCTTTCCCTTGATGAGATATTTGAAGCTATAAGAAGTATGTCAGCTCACCAAATAAAGAAATCTCGAACTCTTTTTGCATCTTTGTAGCAAATTTCTTACTTAGTTGATCATCATTGCTATCAAAGATTATATCATCCTCTTTAGCTAGTAGATGTGCCTTAGTTTCTTCATCCATAACATATATGTCATTTGGAGCTCGACTTGTTGTAGCCACAATTTTACCATACTTGCCTTTCCTGATTTCACTTTTTGTGGAGTTGAATAGTATTGTGTGTGATCACACATTTTTCCAACACTGAGTAGATTGTGATTCATGTTTTCAACCAATGGAACATTCTTGGCTAGAGCATCCTTGCTTCCAAGAGTGACGGTACCTGATTCTATAACATTTGAAGATCCATCATTTCCAAAGGACACGGTTCCATACTTCTTATCTTTCAGAGATTCAAATTTCCTTCTATCTCCAGTCATATGTGTTGAAAACCGCTATCAACATACCACACATCTTTTTTTTTTGAGCCTTGAGAGCGAAAGCACAATTATCAATGTTCTTATTCTTCCATGTTCATTCGTTCTGTGGATTCGAAGATTATTCTGGAGGATTTTCAAGTCTGCAGTCTCTTGCTATGTGTCCAAAGTTTTGACATTTGTAACATTCAATATTATTTTTTAAATGTTCAAATCTATTGATGTTTCTTTGAGCCCCGGGAGGTTCATATTTGACAAATCTCCTGGAATTGTATTGGTTCCTAGGGTACGTGCAACATTCTAAAACTTTATGACCAAATTTTCCACATGAATAACAATAGCCATGAAAAATATGTTGGTACCTGCATGGAAATATTTGTCGGGGAATTGTATTCCAAGGTTGTTCTTGCGAATCTTGTCCAATGAAGTCTCCATGCATGTTAGATCTCATAGGTTCATTGTATTTTGTTGTAGAAGGTCCTGCTTCTTCTTCTTTGTAACCAAGGCCGGTTCTGTCGTTGTAAGATCGTTGATTGTTGATGAGTTTTTCCAATGCCCTTGAGCTGTTGGCATAGTTTTGGAAAAATTTTCCCTCTTCACTTCCTTACCCAGCGGGACTACTTCGACTTCAAATGCTTCCCTTTCTTGGTTGCTTTCTTCCAACTTCTTTTGAAGTGACTCTTCAATACATTTGTGTTCTTCAACTTAAATTTTGAGACCTTGAACTTGTTCTTCAAGAGTATTGGAATGGATCTTCTCAGCCTTGAGCTCTTTTATATGCTTGATTGCCTCCTTAGAAAATTATTCTATGGTCAACCCTTATTCTTCGTTGTTTGATACCTCTTGTTTATTGTGCTTGGCCATAAAAAATACTCTCTCATTGGCTTTTTCTTCGTTTTCATTGTCTTCATCGGATGATGAGCTATTTTCTTTAGAGATAAAGTTTATTTTTAATCCTTTATTTTTTTCTTGATTGTTGAATTGATTAAAGCCTTTCTTTTCTTTTGAGTTGCCATGACTTCTATTCGGACATTTTGCTACGAAATGCCCAACCTCACCACAACCAAAACATATCGATGGAAGTTTACCTTTGAATTTTCCCTTACTAATTTTTAGTTTTCTCATAAAGTAAGCACATTCTCCATCTGAAAGACCTTCTTGATCATCTTCCTTTTCTTCACACTTGAAGGTGCAGGTCTTTGCCTTTGAAGGTTGTTTGTCATTATTGGTTTTCTTAGATGCAGCGAACACAGTTTCTAGATGCGAAGTACCCTCTTCTTCATCAAGTATCATTTCATATTCTATGAGAACTCCATGTAATTCCTCTTTGGTGAGTTTGTCCAGATTTGCACTATATTCTAAGACTGATACCCTTGGTTTGAATCTCCCTGGTAACATTCTAAGAATATTTCATATAATATTCTTCTCGTTAGCAGGCTCTCCCAATCCTTCTAGAGTGTTGGTTATCTCATCAACGTGTTGGAAGTATGCAACTATGTTGCCATATTCTTTCATTCTAAGTTGCTCAAATTTTACTCTGTATATTTGAAGCTTTGCTTCTTTGACATTTGAGTCACCTGCATATATATTCTCAAGCCTGTCCCATACATTTTTGGTAGTTTTACAACCCAACACCTTATGATAAGCAGATTCAATAAGTCCACTGAAAATAATTTTCTTTGCTTTTGCATCATTTACCAAATTATTCTTACCTTGTTCATCCGTGGTTGATGTTAATCCATTTTGAACAGTGTCCCATACCTCGTAACCTTGCGCCAAGAGATAGACCTCCATTATTCCTTTCTAGAGTGCACAATTGTTTTCATTGAACAAAGGTACACCTTTCTTGGTATGATCCATGACCTCCTTCCAACTGTTAAACTGTTATTGAAGGAACCAAGCTCTGATACCAATTATTGGAAATACTGGGGGGGAGGGGTGAACCAATATTCCTTTCAATTAGTATTATTATTAAACTTTCAGAGCATTAGTTAAAATTCAATTATTATCAGTGTTTGTACAATGATAGTAGTAAACAAAAGTAGCACAATTGCACACACTTTTTAAGGTGGAAACCCCCTCTGGGACGAAAACCACCTGAATGATTTTCTAATAATTATTTAATATTAAAATCCAATTGAAAATAAATCTCCAACTTCCTAGATTCTAGAAAATCATTCTTCTCCATCTCCCACTGGATGGACGCTCCAATTCCCGAGATTCTTCAGTAGTCAACTGAACGAATGCCCCAACACCCAATGAGCTACAACTCACCCTAGCACCACCCTAACACCCTGAATTTTTCACAAGCTTGAACATGTTGGTGACTTCATGTACCAGACTAGCACCACCCTACCACCCTATAGAAGAATAAAATAATAATGGACTCTTGTACCAGCGAAAATGGTCCACTTTACAATGATATAGAATGATGTAGAAGAAGAAGACACACTAGACCATAACCCCAACTATGACAAAAATACCTAATGATGATCCTAGACCTCCCGACACTTCCTCTTCACTTCTTGGCATATAGAAACTTGTACAAATTTTACAATGATTCTTTTAAAATGACTCAGTACAATGATACCTTTACAATAATTGTATGCAATGCTGCCCACATGAGGACTTCATGTGGTAAACTTCTTGTTGTTGTTCTGCACCTTGATTGTTGCTCTTGTCCTACTACCCTTTCTCACTCTTCAAAACATTAGATCATGCATTGAGTCTTATCTTGATGAATATATAATACCTGCAAAAAGCCTTCAAGGAAATACCCATGACATGATAATAGCAAAACTTACCTCATCTTGCAGAGCATATGTCAGTGCTAAACAAAAAGAACAAATTAGAATACAAAGAACCTAATGAAATTAAGATATGAACATGCATATAAAGAATGTAGTTACCTGGATCTTACCACTGCTACACCTTGATTTTCTTTTCTGCCCTAGAAAGTCCGGTCCTTTGCAACCCTTGACAACACATGATCTAGCTTTTTCTTGCCTTCTAGGAGCTCGATATTGAATTTGGTGTATCTCTATTATTTCAGATCCAAAATATGTGATTTTTGGTCCTGTATTATTCCTTTGAGTTTTATTTCCAATGCCACAGGTTTGACCCAATTTGGATTCTTCAAGACAAAGTCATTCCCAATCTCTCACAATGTCCTAATTATGGACTGGTTCAGTAGATCAAAATTGTACGGCGTGCCACATGTCCCTATTTCTTCATTCGGCTCTGAAATTGATACAGAGAAGACTACAGTCTGTGCAATATCCACCACTTTTTACAGAATTCCAATCTGATACTCAGAGAGAGTGTTATGATGAATTTCCCAAGTTTACCTCTTTGAGATGAAGTTCAGGAGCTTGCCAAAACCCTAACTTCCATAGATGATATATCCGAAAATATTAAATACCATTATCTGAATTTTTTACAGGAGCTTCTTCAGGATTTGGCTTCGCCTCATAAAAATTTCAGCTTCTGAACCTTCATAGACAAAAATTTATAGCGAACATTCCACAATGACATGTTCCAAGTAGCGAAATCCCCACATGAGGAGGATATGAGGATCACAATTTATATAAATGCTTAGGTTGAGAGGGTATTCAAAAAGTGAACGTGGGAGGGATTTTAGGAGCTTAAAAATGACTAATTATTGACTTTTCAATGACCCATGCCACACCCCCATGGGGTTTTAGCCCACTAACTGGGGTTACTAGCTTCAAACATGAATATCTTTCAAACCGTGAAGAATTACGTGGCGTGCCATATATCAACGGAAACATATCGACAAGTAGAAACCATCTAAAAAATTATTGACCCAGAATATAGTAATTTGGTAGGCAAAAATTCCCATGAAACATTAGGGTAGCCCTTGCTGATGCTTGGGTTGAAATCAATGACAACCACTGATCAACAATCTCCCCCTTTGGCATTGATAGCAACACAAGCACTCCCCCTGCGATCATGATACCTCTTCCTACAACATTATCTCCCCCTTTGACATCAATGGAAAAGGGTAACTCCCTCTGACACACAACCATCCTGCGGACTTGTACACAATTCCACTCCCCCTTTATTTTATGAGTAAGGAAAATCTAATGAGAACTTGGGAGAATCCCAAGCTTCTCGCGAAGATATTCAAATGATTCACGAGTACTCTTGCGATCATCAATGCTTTCTGCCCAATTTGCATCTATAAAGGGTTGAATAATGGGATTGTTATCCTTGAGATACCATAAGCCATATTCTGTTGTTCCCTTTAGATATCGAAGAATTATTTTGACATCAATAATATGTGATTCTTTTGGTGCTGCTCGGAATCTTGCTACTTGTACAACTGCTTGCATAAAATCTGGCCAGGAGGATGTTACATATAGAAGACTACCAATCATAGATTTTTACAACCTCAGATCCACATCCTTAGATGAGTCGTCTATGCTCAATTTGCTACCTGTTACCATCGGAGTAAGGAAAGGTTTGAAATATTTCGTTTTGAATTTCTTGAGCATTTCCTTGATGTACTTGGCTTGACATATAAATATTCCTTTCTCTTGATGAGATATTTGAAGCCCTAGAAGAAGTATCTGAGCTCACCAAGTAAATACATCTCGAACTCTTTTTGCATCTTTGTAGCAAAGTTCTTACCTAGTCGATCATCGTTGCTATCAAAGATTATATCATCCTCTTTAGCTAGTAGACGTGCCCTAGTTGCTTCATCTAGAACATATATGTCGTTTGGAGCTCGACTTGCTGTAGCCACAATTTTACCATACCCGCCTTTCCTAATTTCACATTTTGTGGAGTTGAATAGTATTGTGTGTCCTTGATCACACATTTTTCCAACATTGAGCAGACTGTGATTCTTGTTTTCAGCCAATGGAACATTCTTGGCTAGAGCATCTTTGCTTCCAAGAGTGACGGTACCTAATCCTGTAACATTTGAAGATCCATCATTTCCAAAGGACATGGTTCCATCCTTCTTCTCTTTCAGAGATACAAATTTATTTCTATCTCCAGTCATATGCGTTGAACAATTGCTATCAACATACCACACGTATTTATTGTTTTGAGCCTTGAGAGAGAGAGCGCAATTATCAGTTTTCTTCTTCTTCCTTGTTCGTTCCTTCTGTGGATTCGAAGATTCTTGTGGAGGATTTTCAAGTCCGCAGTCTTTGGGTTTGTGTCCAAAGTTTCGACATTTGTAACATGCAATATTTTTTCTTAAATGTTAAAATCTATTGATGTTTCATTGAGCCCTGTGAGGTTCATATTTTCAAATCTCCTAGAATTGTATTGGTTCCTAGGGTTCGTTCGACATTTTACAGCTTTATGACCAAATTTTCCACATTGATAACAATAGCCATGAAAAATATGTTGGTACCTGGATGGAAATCTTCGTTGGGGAATTGTCTTCCAAGGATGTTCTTGTGAATCTTGTCCAATGAAGTCTACATGCATGTCATACCTCATAGGTTCATCGTATTTTGTTGTAGAAGGCCCTGCTTCTTCTTCTTTGTAACCGAGGCGAGTTTTGTCGTTGTTATATCGTCGATTGTTGATGAGTTCTTCCAATGCCCTTGTGCTGTTGGCATAGTTTTGGACAATTTTTCCCTTCTTCACTTCCTTACACAACGAGACTACTTTGACTTCCAATGCTTCCCTTTCTTGGTTTCTTTCTTCCAACTTCTTTTGAAGTGACTCTTCAATAAATTTGTGTTCTTCAACTTCAATTTTGAGACCTTGAACTTGTTCTTCAAGAGTATTGGAATGGATCTTCTCAGCCTTGAGCTCTTTTATAAGCTTGATTGACTCCTTAGAAAATTATTCTATGGTCAATCCTTCTTATTCGTTGTTTGATACCTCTTGTTTGTTGTGCTTGGCCATAAACAATACTCTGTCATTGTCTTCTTCTTCGCTTTCATTGTCTTCATCGGATGATGAGCTATCTTCTTTAGAGAGAAAGTTTATTTTGAATCCTTTCTTTTTTTCTTGCTTGTTGAATTTCTTAAAGCCTTTCTTTTCTTTTGTTTTTCCATCGCTTCTGTTCAGGCATTTTGCTGCGAAATTCCCAACCTCACCACAGCCAAAACCTATCAATGGAAGTTTACCTTTGAATTTTCCCTTACCAATTTTTAGTTTTCTCGTAAAGTAAGCATATTCTCCATCTGAAAGACCTTCTTAATCATTTTCCTTTTCTTCACACTTGCAAGTGCAGGTCTTTGCCTTTGAAGGTTGTTTGTCCTTATTTGTTTTCTTAGATATAGAGAACACAATTTCTAGATGCGAAGTACCCTCTTCTTCATCAAGTCTCATTTCATATGCTATGAGAACTCCATGCAATTATTCTTTGTTGAGTTTGTCCAATTTTCACTATATTCTAAGACCGATACCTTTGGGTTTAATCTCCCTGGTAACGTTCTAAGAATCTTTCGTATAATAGTCTTCTCATCAACAGGCTCTCCCAATCCTTCTAGAGTGTTGGTTATGTCATCAACGTGTTGGAAGTATGCAACAATTTTTCCATCTTCTTTCGTTCGGATTTGCTTAAATTTTGCTCTGTAGATTTGAAGCTTTGCTTCTTTGACATTTGAGTCACCTGCATATATATTCTCAAGTTTGTCCCATACATTTTTTGCAGTTTTACAACTGAACACCTTATGATAAGAAGATTCAATAAGTCCACTGAAAATAATATTCTTTGCTTTTGCATCATTTACTAAATTCTTCTTACCTTGTTCATCATCGGTTGATGTTAATCCATTTTGAATAGTGTCTCATACTTCGTAACCTTGCACCAAGAGATAGACCTCCATTATTCCTTCCCAGAGTGCATAATTATTTTCATTGAACAGGGGTACACCATTCTTGGTATGCTCCATGACCTCCTTCCAGCTGTTAAACTGTTATTGAAGGAAATAAGCTCTGATACCAATTATTGGAAATTCTGAGAGGGGGGTGAATCAATATTCCTTTCAATTAGTATTATTATTAATCTTTCAGAGCATTAGTTAATATTCGATTATTATTAGTGTTTGTACAATGATAGTAGTAAACAAAAGGAACACAATTGCACACAGTTTTTAAAGTGGAAACCCCCTCCGGGACGAAAACCACCTTAATGTTTTTGTAATGATTATTTAATACTCAAATCCAATGGAAAATAAAGCTCCAACTTCCTAGAATCTAGAAAATAATTATTCTCCATCTCCCACTGGATGGACGCTCCAACGCCCAAGATTCTTTGGTAGTTAACTGAATGGATGCCCCAACACCCAATGAGCTACAACTCACCCTAGCACCACCCTACCACCTTGAATTTTTCACAAGCTTGAACATGTTGGTGACTTCATGCACTAGGCTAGCACTACCCTACCACCCTATTGAAGAATAAAAGAAGAATGGACTCTTGTACCAGGGAAAATGGTCCACTTTACAATGATATAGAATGATGTAGAAGAAGAAGACACACTAGACCATAACCCCAACTATGACACAAATACCTAATGATGATCCTAGACCTCCCAACACTGCCTCTTCACTTCTTGGCAGATAGACACTTGTACAAATTTTACAATGATGATTTTATAATGACTCAGTACAATACCTTTACAATGATTGTGTGTAGTGTTGCCCACGTGAGGACTTCATGTGGTAAACTTGTTGTTGTTCTGCACCTTGATTGCTGCTCTTGTCATGCTACCCTTTCTCACTCTTTAGAAAATTAGATCATGCATTGAGTCTTACCTTGATGAATATATAATAATTGCAAAAATCCTTCAAGGAAATACCCATGACATGATAATAGAAAAACTTACCTCATCCTGCAGAGCATATGTCAGTGCTAAACAAAAAGAAAAAATTAGAATACAAAGAACCTAATGTAATTAAGATATGAACATGAATATAAAGAATGTAATTACCTGGAGCTTACCTCTTCTGCACCTTGCTTTGCTTTGCTGCCCTAGAAAGTCTCGTCCTTTTCATCCCTTGATAACACATGATCTAGATTTTTCTTGCCTTCTAGGAGCTCGATATTGAATCTGGTGTATCACTGTACAATATGTGATTTTCGGTCCTGTAGTAGTCCTCTAAGTCTTCTTTCCAATGCCACATGTCTGACCCAATTTGGATTCTTCAAGGAAAATTTATTCCCAATCTCTCACAATGACCTAATTATGGATTGGTTCAGTAGAGCTAACTTGTACGACGTGCCACGTGTCCCTGTTTCTTCATTCGGCTCTGAAATTGATACAGAGAAAACCAAAGTCCGTGAAATATCTGCCATTTTTTACAAAATTCCAATCCGATACAAAAAGAGAGAGTTATGATGATTTTCCCAAGGTCACCTCTTTGAGATGAAGTTCAGGAGCCTGCAAAAACCATAACTTACACAGACGATATCTACGAAACTATTGTGCACCATGATCTGAAATTTTTACAGGAGATTCTTCAGGATTTTTTCTTCACCTCATAAAAATTGCAGCTTTTGAACCTTCGTATAAAAAATGTTATAGAGAAAATTACACAATGACCTATTCCAAGTAGCAAAATCCCCACATGAGGAGGATATGAGAATCACAATTTATATAAATGCTTAGGTTGAGAGGGTCTTCAACAAGTGAACGTGGGAGGGATTTTAGGAGCTTAAAAATTATTAATTATTTACTCTTCAATGACCCATGCCACAACCCCATGAAGTTTTAGCCCACTAACTGGGGTTACTAACTTCAAACATGAATATCTCTCAAACTGTGAAGAATTACATGGCTTGCCATATATTAACGGAAACATATCGACAAGCAGAAACTAATAAAAACATTATTGACCTAGAATATAGTAATTTGGTAGGTAAAAATTCCCATGCAAGATCGGGGTATCCCCTGGTGCTGCTTGGGTTGACTTCAATGACTACCACTGATCAACAGTTCATCAAACTTGATTCGAACTTTAAATGGTTTTCGCATGCCACTGATATACCTTTGAATTTTTTTCATTTCATCCTTTATGCACTACAAGGAAAATACCCTCTAGTGGATTTTTTTGAGGAACCCCTTATAAAAATAGCCCAGACATCCGTTTGTAGCGGAGGTTAGTAGAGGTGGTTGGCGGGTGGAGGTTTTTGCGGATGTTTTTCTTCTGATGTGTTTATCATCCTAAACCACACCGATGCGTTCAACTAGAGAAAGCATGGGTGCACACAAAACATTGGCACACCAGGACACCGTGCGCTAGATATAAACCCACCCGGTGTGTCTCATTACTATAGCGCAATGGTGCTTTACAAATATTCCGCATCAGTGTGCCTTAAATCCCTGCGCCAAAACTAAAACAGCCCAGTGCGGTTTTAAGAAACCGCACCAGTGCGCTTATAAAACCCCCCCATCGGAACAGGGTTAAATAAAAAAAATTACGGCCAAAAATCCACATTTTTCACTTTTCAGTGCTCCAAATCTCTTAAGCACCGGTGGAAATTTACGTTGTGTGAGGCGCCCTGCCATCGGTGCTCCCATTGCACGCACTGCTGGTGTCCATTGCCCACCATCTCCATTTCAAATTTTGCAAAACGATGGGAAAATTTAGTTTTGAAAATTCTACAGTCAATATGCCTCCTCAAAGGCCAAATGTACAGGTATTTTCCTTGTTTTTCGATAATTAAACCTTTTAGAGGATTAGTTTTCTAAAATAGCTTAAAATTCACCTTATTTATTTATTTATTTATTTTCCCGCGCGGTGCACTCGAGTTGTTCGGTTCGCGGTGATGCCTGTAAATTTACAGTGCGCACCGTGACTGGTGCTAATGGTATCCGCACTGGTTTCGGGGCGGTACCGAAACGTCGCACCGTGATTTTTAAAATTAAAAAAAGTGCGATGTGGTCAGTTACCCGGCTGCACCATTGACCACGTTGAATTGTGGGAATGTGGTGCGTTGACGGAAATATCCACCCCAGGGCGGGTAATTTTGTCAATGCACCCCCCCCCCCCTGACATGGAAACAAACGCACCGTTGACTATGTATTGATGTCAAGAGGGCGGTGCGCTTCCTAAACTATACGCCCCGAGGCATATAGTTTGGTTAGTGCACCGCCCTCCTGACACTGGTACGTAGTCTACGGTGCGGTCTGCTATACCACCGCACCGTTGACCTTGTATCAATGCCAGGAGGGCAGTGCGCTTCCTAAACTATACCCCCCGAGGTGTATAGTTTGGTGAGCGCATCGCCCTCCTGACACTGGTACGTAGTCTACGATGCGGTCTGTTATACCACTGCACCGTTGACCTTGTAACAATGCCAGGAGGGCAGTGCGCTGAAAATTTTCAAGTGCACCGCCTTCGGTGCGCTGAAAATTTTCAGGTGCATTGCCTCTAGTGTGCAACAAAAAAAGATGCACCATTATCGGTGCATTGCCTCTGGTGAGAGATATGTACCCTCGCCCTATTACAACAGCCAACTAGGGTCTCCTAAGGCAGATAGGCCTCCTCAAGTTCTATGAGGAGGCTACATCCCTAAAGGGTCATGGTGTGTTTTTGCGACATCTTATCCGCAGGTACAATGCCCACCTATAGGCTTTTCGAGTTGGTCCTAACCAGTGGTATGCGCCCATTGAGGAGGAAATCTATTTCATTACTGGCCTATCGAGGATAGGGGTGGATTTTCCCTCATTCCCAGAAGTCCCCGTTGGCTATGCAACAGGGAGTCAGTTGGTGTAGTCCCAGAGATACATTAGCGCGGATATACTGTCTCCTTCAGATTTTCAAGTCTTCGGAGGTTAGTTATGTATTGCTTCATTTGGTGGAGATAAGGTGAGGTGCCTCTCACTACTGATTTCGACCATTTCACACCATACCAGCGACAGGCAACACATTAGTTGTCCGCTTCTATTTTATGTTGATTCTTTATTACAAGAGCCATGACTTGTGAGGTGGTTTTCCATTTTTTTGTGGTAGTTATGTACAACTTTAGATCAATGTCATGCTCAGGCACAAGGGAGGGTGAACTTCCCTTTTTCTTCAGAGCTATTTTGTTTATTATTTGAGAGGTTTCTAGAGATGAGGCCTACTTTTTTTTGGAAGCCTCGTAGGCTGATGTTGCATGTATAGATGCAGATGCGGGGAAAGATGATGCCCAAGAGGTGCAAGTCAGAGTTTTCCGCGAGGATATTGCATGATGCACTAGAGTTGCTAGCCAGTGTTGATGAGCATCCCTTCGTTTTGGTACCCTGTCCATATGTTGGTTTGGATTGGCAAGGGTGCGCCAACATCCTTTTCACAGAAGATGAGTTGCCGGACGATATAGGTAATATTATTATTTTATTTAAATTTATTCTAACATGTTCTTTAACTTGTTTTTATTAAACTGTTTAATGAAATTGTCTAATTATTGTTGTGTACTTATATATATTTTGCATACATTGGGTCATTGGATGGCGATGAGATTCCACCACCACCAAACGATCCAGGTGTAGATCCTGATGACGATTAGGATAAGGCATATGCCGAGGATCAGGCTGATGTAGATAGATCTGGTCCTCATGGTGCATCGGTACCACCTTTTGCTAGGCGTAGGCTTGAAAATAGATTGAGGATGGAGTTGGGTGACCAACTTTGTGCACTATTTGTGGAGGTGGGAGTCAGGCCCGCCACTATGAGAGAGATACATGTCGATGCTAGGGTATAGATGTGGAGAGGCATGCTGTATGACATGTTCACCTTGATGCGGCATGTCGTAGGAGCTACCAGCTTAGTTACGTGGTTGAGGAGGGCCCTTCGACGTAGGCGTGGTAGAGACGTAGTACGTTGATAGTCGAGCAACGACGCATCATCTGATGATCACGATCAGGGGAGTGATCATTGTTCACCTCGTGTCGTAGATGAGCAGCCTGCAGCATCGACCATCATTCATGGTGGAGAGCAAGCTGGACCATCCACGTCGAGTCAGCCTTCGCAGCCTGTATCATCCAACATTCATGATCATGAGCAGGTTGGACCATCCACTTCGAATCATCATGACCAGTAGCCTACAACATCCAGCAGTACTCATGATCATGAGCAGTCTGGACCATCGACCATGTCGAGTCATCATGAGTAGCCGACAATTGATCCTAATCAGCATCAGGCACCACCAGATCAGCAGGCACGTGATGATCGTCATCTATATGAGCTTGTTGAAGCTGCACCATTGATTGAGCATGCCTCGACTAGTACTATTATTGATGATGTACCACTAGCTGATATTTGACATTTATATTATAGTTGTATATTTTTTATATATATATATATATATATATATATATATATATATATATATATATATATATATATATATATATATATATATATATATATATGATCCATGTATTTTATGTTCATGTTGTAGTTGTAATTAATTTACATGTTGGTGATCATCATGATGTATTGTTAGGTCATGTTAGATATGTTCATTTAATGTGCAGCTTGCAAATAGATGTGTATGTGATAACAGTTATTTGACATGAAATGTATATTTGATGTTTGTGTTGTGATGATGTTATGCAATGCTAATTGTGTTTTGTTAGATGATCATGATCACGATGATTAGATGATGTTAGCAAATTTGAATGCGTTTTTTAGTTGAATATGATGTTTGTATGATGGTTATCATGACCGTGATGTTTATTTAATTTAATATTAAATCATTTTATTTATTAAATATTATGTCGTGATTGTAATTGCAATTTTAATTTTAATTGTATGTAAAATTGTAAAATTGTAATTGTATGTAAAATATTTGTAAAATTTTAATTGTAGTTGTAATATTTAATTTATTGTGAAATGATTGTAATTGTAATTGTATATATGTGAAATTGTAATTGTAATTTTAATTGTATGTAAAATTCTAAAATTGCAATTGTATATGTAATTGTAATTGTATGTAAAATATTTGTAAAATTGTAATTGTAATTGTATTATTTAATTTATTGTGAAATGATTGTAATTATAATTTTAATTGTAATTGTATATATGTAAAATTGTAATTCTAATTCTAATTGTATATAAAATTCTAAAATTGTAATTGTAACTGTAATTGTAATTGTATGTGAAATTGTAAAATTGTAATTGTAATTTTAATTTTAATTGTAATTGTATATAAAATATTTGTAAAATTTTAATTGTATTAATGTGAAATGATTGTAATTGTAAAATTGTAATTGTAATTGTATGTAAAATTCTAAAACTATAATTTTAATTGTAATTGTAATTATAATTATAATTCTAACTCTAATTGTAATTTTATGTAAAATATTTGTAAAATTTTAATTGTATTAATGTGAAATGATTTAGTTAAAATTTTTAAAATTTTAAATTTGTAAAATTGTAAATAATTGTAAAATAATAAATCTAGAATAATATGAATTTTTGTAACATAATAAAGTTTAGAAAATAATGCAAATAAATCCATGTACTTTAGAATTATCATTATTTTATTATGATCTTACATACAAAAAAAAAGAACTTTATACAGTACGCCATTGTTTTTGAGATCAACATAATTGCAATGTATCAAGTGAAATATTGATTTTAACATTAACACAATGCAAATTACCAATTAATTCAAAATACCTATTATAATGTTTCGAAAAAAGAGTCTTATAAGTTATAAGGTAACTAAGCCCTCTTATTTATAAAAACTCATCTTAAAAAGTATAAATATTGATGAAATAACACATGCACCATATCAATCTCGGTTCTCATGATCACCCTCATTATCTTCCAGCTCACATGGCATGAACACTATTGTTCTCAAAAATATGTTTTGATCTAGGCTCATGTCTCAATACGAACCACCAATCCCTATCGAACACATCTGGGTAAAAAAACACTTGGTTGCAGTGTCTGGGGAAAACATAGGGCTCATTAGCTTCATCCCACATCTTTCTAGATTTGATACATATCAGCCTACTATTGCGATCTTCCTTTACATTATTTCGATCAAAGGTGTCCCACCACTTGCACCTAAAAATAACACATTGGAAAGAAGAGAAATACAATTCAATGATCTCTTGTATCTTTTCGATGTAACCTAACATCCCTCGTACTAGGTTTTGATCATGGTGGCTAGATTGACTAGATTGATCGAACTCAACTTCCACTCCACAGTCTTGTGTCATGTGTCCATCATCGACAATTTCTGTGCAAAAATGTTGTCTGTATGCCCACATAGATGGGAACAAATGCACCTATAAAAATTTTAACAAATCATAGTGCCATTTGTCTTATAATAACCTAACAATTAAAATATGAAATATAGATGTAATTACATTTGAAAGGTGCATTATTAAGTTTCAAATGTACATATAAATTAAATAGATTATTACCGAGTTGGTGCACCGAATCCCTACTTTTAGCGCATCCTCTTCAACACGCGGGTAACGACCAGTTGCTTCATATTTATCTCTGACTTGGTCAACAACCCAACTGTTGGGGCATATTTTTACATATTTTCTTTTAAATGATCGGGATAAGAACGCTTATACCATTCAACCATTTGAATTATTTCATGCCACTATCCCATTTCGTCCTCTTGTGTTCGTACAATACGATTGACGGTTGTGTCGCTTTAGAATTGTACAGAACGAATTTATTGATTTCTTCAATTTCTGCATTTGCTGATGAAATCAAATCGACATTATATAGTACATAGAGATCAAAATATACATTATATTGAAGTTCAACATAAATATTTACTTTGTGTAAATTTGAAAAATTATAAGTCACTTACTCTTTATCAAGCATTTTTTTCCATTCATTTGGAGCAGCTCCCCTTCTCTTTTGTCTTCATCCCTTTCATTGTCCCAAATCACCGCACTTGATCTGTTGTCGATCTGCTTGATGTACTCACTGACATAATATAAAGACTCATACGATATGTACCCCTATGCCATAGACCCCTCGGGTTTTTCCCTTTTTCGAACAAAACCTTTCAATTTATTCATGTACCTCTCTAAGAAGAACATCCAACAACAAGAAACCACCCCAACTAATTCAACCTCATCTACTAGGTGGATTAGAATATGAACCTGCAAATCCATGAAACTCGTCGGCAGTTCCTTCTCAAACATACAAACAATCTCAACTATCTCTTGACACCACTGTGGAATGCTAGCCACATGAATCTCCTTTGACGCTATCCAAAGTAAAAATGTAGATAATTTAGATATGGCACATTCTAGGTCTTGAGGGAATTCATGTTTCATACACCCATGCATGAACAAAGGATAATGACATTGCAAAGTTATAAACACGTGAAATAATATACAAAATTATTTATGTTTTATGATCCCTGCATGGGATAAAGTTTATTAATATAAAAAATAATAAAATCATGCTTTTGACATTATACTTACTCTTAGAAGATTCAAATGGTCATGCAATTTCAACCCCGACAAATGGTCATCCACATTGAAGCAGCGCCATAGTGAAGATCCGTATGAAGATGGAACCCTCACACCCATTATAACTTCCTTTGCCAAAGAAAGATCATTTTTTAAAAATCCATGGGACATCACCTTGTTTGAAATACCAGGAATTAGAGGGACCAGTGCCTGCCTCTGATCCTGTACTTTCTAATCGTCTTGGCCAATGTTTCTTTTTAGTTTTTGGAGTAATAAGATCTTTCCTAACAACTAATGTGTCACTTTGTTTCGATGATATGTACCTCCATAAAGAAGATGAAACATTTTTAAATATATGCATGGGATCTAATAAGTGGGTAATATTAAGATGCTACCAATATGGGAGATTATAAGAGATAGATTTCCTTTTCATCGCAATGGGAAATTTCTCAACATAGGTGTCGAATAATTCTAGATCATCGAACATAGGCTCCCCATTTTAATCTAACATTTCTATGAATTCCTTCTCCTTCTCTCTCTCATATGCTCTAAGCCATTCAACTGGTGTTGTTATTGGAGGCCGTTGGGTTCTCTCTCATTTACCATTGAAAGCAGATGCCGCTATTCTGTAAGGGTGTTCTTTTGGGAGGAATACCTTGGAGTAGTCATACAGTGGCTTTCGTAGGTCTTTGGACCATCTAACTTTCAGAGAATTAGGTCCACAACATTTACATCCAAAATACCCTTTTGTTACAAGACCTGTGAGATTATTGTATACAATTTATATACATGGCACATTAAAGAATATCATGAAGCTCGGAACAATTACAACAAATTAAATAACTGATATGTGAAAGAATATTGTTACGTATACAAACAAATCAATAAGCATGTAATTTACCAGAGCAAACTCCTAAGCCTGGATAATCATGTGTCGTGTAAGCACATATGCAATACAACGTAAAAATCCTCTCTGCTGCAATGGGTATTGATACATCGTATACATTTATCTCATCCCATAATTCCTTCAATTCATCTACAAGTGGTTGTAAGTAGACATCCACATTCTTCAGTTGTCTTCTACCATGGATTATGAGACCCAAAATAAGATGTTCATTCTTCATGGAAAACCATGGGGGGATATTGTTATTGATCACTACTACAGGCCAAACAGAATAGTTGGTGTTCTGGAGGGAATATGGGTTGACGCCATCCATGGCTATTTTGAGTCGTAGACTTCATACTTCATCCTTGAATTTTTCGAGCCATGTATCCTCTATATGCTTCATGGCTACTGAATCAGTTGGGATTCGCATAACTCCCAACTCACTTCTGTGTGAGGCATGCAATCCTTGCAACATAGCTAATTCTTTGCAACGAAAGAGCCTTTCAATCCTTGGGATTATAGGCATGTGCCTCAATATCTTAAAAGGAGGACCACGTGATTTACCCTTCTTTTTTTATTTATCATACCTATCATGCCCACATTTTAGACATATCTTTTTGTCTGCATATTCTCCTCTATATAGAATACAATCATTGGGACATGTATGATATGATATGTACTCAACACCCAACATTTTCAACAATTTCTTTGCCTCTTCACAGCTACCGGGCAAGACATTATCACTCGGAAGAACCTTATCTTTGAATAACCTGTAGTTGGTGATCATGGAGAATATTAAATGTACATTAATGCTGATATAATTATTAACGTTCATAAAATTGACCATTTGTAATGTTCATTATGTGATTATTCTCAAATTTTTATAAGGGAGGACCTTATGGTAACTTACCTCAAAATTTTCGAGAAACATGCATTCGACAAGCCAAACTTTGCTTTCAAGTTGTACAGAAACATCGTTGTCCCCAATTGGGTAGACTTTGACTGACCGCCAGGTCCAAAGAGAGGGATATGAGCATCAAGAAGCAAATTTAAGGCTTTCGAAAAAGGTGTCAGCGATATGAGCATCATCCTCTAGCTGATCATCGTTTTGGAATGCATCTAACAACATTGTCTCCATGGCAGTTGTATCCCTTAAGTAATCATCCATACCAACCTCTATTTGATTACCTCCATTGCCAGCTTGTGAAGAAGTATTATTGCTGTAGTCATTCCTAATTGGTGAATCTAGACGTAGCAAGAATTGAATCGGTGGTTGATTCAACCATTCTTGGTATCGTTCCTCTCTGATCTTTTCTCTTAATTCAGCCTTCTCTCGATTTGACATTGTCGTGGGTGCAACGAAATATGGTAGGTAGGTCACTCATCATCACTAGAATCCTAATAATTTCAAAAAATATATTTGAACATGAATAATACAAAATCTATGATATCAATTAGTAAGAACGTTGACAATGCATGATTAATTTGTTTGACGTTGAAATAATTACATTATTATACCAAACAATTATTATTACCATCATTGTCTCGGGATTGTGGCTAGAATATGCAATATTGTTACAATTGGTAGGGTGAAGCAGTTTTTCATTTTCATCTACCAAATGCGCCTTGCGGTATGCTGCTCCTGATAAGAGCTTCCGACGTTTTGGAGCTATTTGAATATTTTGTGCATCTGAACTCGCTTCTGAATCTGCATGAACTTGCAAATTTGTATACATTATAAATTTTACTAAGATGATTGACATGGATAAAAAACATAAATTCAATTAGATAATGAAAATATAAATAAAATCTGAAGTAAATATTACATCTCGAGATGGATAGGGAGAAATCCACGATGGACTTTGAGAAATATTATGGAACGAGTTGGATTTTGAAGAATTGTCCATTCGATATAATTATGATATTTTCTCCCTACATTTGAGCAAAATCAATAATAAATTTTAGTGCACACACCTAAAAGTAATTTCGGTGCCTTAAAAATGGACTTATTGTTATCGGTGCTTATGTACAGATAATTGCATCGATGCATTTTAGTTACTACGCATCGATGTCATGTTATTAATTGATACACCGGTGTGGTGTTATTAATTGATGCACCGGTGACGAAAAGCTGCAAATAAAAAAGCGCAACTTTATTTTTTTAAAGTGAAAAGAAAAACGGTAAATTGAAAAATGGGTAGAAAAATATTTTCAAAAATCTGATTTCATAAAACGATTCTTTAAATACTAAACACTTTTCATTATTTCACTATTTTTGCAAAAAAATTCAGCCAGATATTTGCGAGACATACCTGGAGCAAGAGAGCACGAGAGCACTGTGGAGCAGCGAAATAATTTCAAACAAAACTATTCAGACAATCAGAATTCCAAACCTATGATGATTCAAACCCTCTAGCATAAAATTTCAAATGATCTCGTGATTAAATTTTATTGTTTTTTTACATTTTCTGCAGTATTTTTTACGCAGTAAGTAAAAAATTTAAATTTGTTGTTCATTTTCAGGAAAAAATAAAAACAAAAGCACAAAAAACAAAACAAAAAACAAAAACAAAAATAAAAAAACACATTTTACCCTAAACCCTTCATTCTTTTTGTTTTTGCCCTTGCTTCTTCCTGTTTATGTGATTTCAGAATTAGGACTTTTCATTTTATATTTATAGGGTTTTTATTGATATATATATAGGCCTATGACATCTAACCCACGGGACGACTTGCATAATGAGATCCCAATCCATGTTGGCCCTTGCGTGATTTTTTTAAAAACTGAATTTTTTTAATCGGTGCGCCCTGCATAACCTAGTGCACCGGTGCGATGGATTATCACAGCCTACGCCCTACGACTGCTTTGATAAAAAATTTAAATTTTTTTTAAAAAATCCGTGTGCCATATGTAAAATGAGACATATGATACTATATTTCATTATAGTGCACCACACACTTCACTTGTTTGAAAAAAACAATTTTTATTTTGTGTTATTCGGTGCACCATGTAACATATAATGCGCGGGTCTCTTGTGACGAGAGAGCACCGTATGGTGGTCCCTTGTTTGCGTGGGGTGTTTATAAGAATAGGCGGCATCGCCCCCTCCACGACACCATATCTTTATAAAACTAACACTAGACGATTTTTTATTATTATTTATGTGTTAATCGATCTGATGGTTAACATCCAACGCATCGGTGCTCCATGTTGACATAGAGCATCGTACGGTCTATTATACTATTTTTGCAGTGTGTTTATAAGACCCCCATGCACCGACGTTGGTGCGTACACCATGAATGGCGCACCAGTGAATTTTTTTTTTTTTACTTGAAAAGTTGACAATTTATTTATAGATATATTAATAAATGATATGGTACATGTTTTATATTGATAAAGAAATGACTGACAAGAGATCAAGTAACAAAAATACTGATAACACATCAAGAAAAACAAAAAAGGCAAGTTCTTTGTAAATTCTTTACAAAAAATATTATTTTTGAACTATATTTAAGCTTAACTAATATGTATTATTTACAGTGTATCATGCAAAGCCACAAAATGACGAAACTCGATAAGATTGTTTCTGATCTAGGACCAGAAGAGTGTAAAATCTTGATGGAAAAATTGCAAAATGATGAATCAGGTGAATGAAAAAATACTATCAATCCAATATGAGTTTCATTTTTTAATTTTCATTAATAATATACTTAAAATTATTAGATAACATGTGTCAAACGATCTATTAATTCACATCTGTTTAATGTTCTACAGGGACCAATAACTCAGAAAATGAATGTTGTTCTAAGAAAATTAAAAAAATAGAACATGCAAATGAAAATGAATTGCTCATTAGCTCATTTGGAGTGATGTTGGAGGTTAATGAAAGGGGGAAAAACTTTTACAAAAGTTTGAGGGATCTAGTGGAATGAATGTATAGACGTTCTTTCCACTTACAATACAAAAATCAATCCAATGATTCCAAGAACCAAATTTTATCTAAACTATAGGAAGAGTTTCTAGAGAATTGGTCAATGAGACATGTTAGACTTTTAATAGCAAAAACGTACAACAACAAAAAAGAAGGAATGAAAAAGTAATATTCCTTTAAATGTTTGTCTAGAATTATTTATAAATATCACTTTTGTTATATTTACTTTTCATATATCAATATAAAAATTAAATAGTTTATTTTCATGTTACATTTTCAGGAAGATTATGAAAATCTCAAAAGGTGAACAAGCTGATATCAGAAATATGCCAATAGGAATGTCCAAAAAGGTGTACAAGGAGATGGTCAAAGAAATGGAAAAAATTGCATCGTAGGAGGAGCCATCTCAACAACAACGTGCTTCAAATGTAATATGTAATCATTGAATTTTTTGATCATTAGGTACAATAAATAAACAATTTAGCATTAAATATTAATTTTCAAGAATTTTCTTGTAGAAAAGAAAAGAAAATGGAACCCATTCAACACATAAAACATGACGACAAGGAAGAAAAGGGTTGATATCTAAGTTTGTGAGTAATTGTTACTTCCTTATAACAACTTAACTAGATTTCATTTTTGTATTTTTTAAGTTGTTTTACAAAAATCATCATTGAATGTCTTCAAACAGGTGCTAACATACAAAGAAGAACCATCAAACGAATTGATTGAAATTGGGTTAAATATGGGTTGTGAGTATATGTTGGCATATCAGAAATTAATTGTGGAATTTGTAAGCATCTATCGATCTTGTTTTACTTAGCTCCGTCTATAATTAATAGAACAAAAAAAACTTTTATATTAAATATATGATTGGTTATGGGGTATAAAACTTGCGGGAAACAAAGTATGGAACTGCGCCAACAGATGAAATCTTGAAAGATGGCATGAAATTAGGTTTTGAAAGAATGTGTATAGTTCACGAGTCAATTGTTGCTATGGTACGTCATTTCTTTTCAATTTAAATTGATGTATATTATTTAATATTGCAATTTTCATTATTATCACCAATGTATATACATTAATTACAATTTATTTTTATGTTTGTAGATGGAAGGTGAAGAAGAAGAAAACAATCAACACCGTGAACAAAACATTTCTCAAAATAACCCAAGTCATGGAAGTAGCTCAAGCAGTGACAACAGTTCAAGCGAAGAATGATGATCATTATGTTTGGATATCAAAGCAAGGCGTTGTATTTTTTGAAATATTTGTCTGCGAAATCAGACATTTTGTTTAATGTAATTGACATAGTGTCCAAATTGAAAGACAAAGGGATACCAATAACTATCCCATTTTGTATGACAAAGATTGTCTTATTCATATATATATAATAAAATATGCTTTAATTTATTCTATTGCGTTCTCCATTTTCGCTGTGAAATGTAACACCATTGATTAAATTCATGGATGTTTAAATATTATGATGAAGAGATGTGATATCTGATGATATGATATAACAAATTAATCCAAACATCACTTTCAAATGCACTAATAAAAATTTAATTGATATGAATACTGTTATAATATATGTGTCGTATTTTGATGAATAATGAATTAAAAAAAATC
Source organism: Pinus albicaulis (assembly GCA_034641835.2). Taxonomy (NCBI): domain Eukaryota; kingdom Viridiplantae; phylum Streptophyta; class Pinopsida; order Pinales; family Pinaceae; genus Pinus; species Pinus albicaulis. Next base: position 453,751,411 of record CM076578.1, read on the forward strand.
ACAATAATTATGATATGATATAACAAATTAATCCGAATATCACATTCAATTGGATTAATAAAAATTTAATTAATATGAATACTGTTATAAGAAATGTGTCAAATTTTGATGAATAACAAATTTTAAAAAATCACAATAATTGCACTGCCACAGGTCGATGTTTCTAAAAAATACAAAATGAACACCGGTGCATGTCAGTTACTGTACACCGGTGCATTTGTATGATACAGTGCACCGGTGTGTTTCTATGACCTATGGGCACTGTACAAATACCAATACCAATTATAAATCTTAGTGCAATTGTGCGATACTGCGCACTGGTGCATTTATGTGAGACTAATCACCAATGCATTTGTACGACCTACGGGCACCACACAAATACCAATATGAAATAGACCAATTGGCACGTTTGTGTGATACTTCGCCCCAGTGCGTTTGTGTGAGACTACTCACCGGTGTGTTTGTACGACCTATGGGAACTGTACAAATACCAATACGAATTAGAACAATCGATGCGTTTGTGTGATACTGCTCACCGGTGCGTTTCATTAATACTACGAACCGGTGCGTTGATACAACCTATGGGCACCACACAAATCCCAATACGAACAACCTGGTGCGTTGTATCACCTACAATGCACCTAGTGTGGTTTTAGACCTTTACGTCTCAGTGCATGCACCTTTGATCGCCCTAGGCTGACTGTTTAGATGACATGCACCAGTGTGTTGACACCTGAGTAGTGCATCGATGAAAAAAACATCCGTAATAACCTCCGACTGCCCATTTTTTTTAAATGTGTTAAAATTCCGTTAGAAGCTTCGCCAAAAGCTCCGTTACCGAAAATGGATGTTGTAGAATTTTTTTTTTTACAATTTTGGCCAATTTTATAACACTAAAAACCTCTTTTATAACCTCCGCTAGAGGGTCTTTTCCTTGTAGTGATGTAGGGAACATACCTCAACAATTCTAAATTTTTTGTGTTGTATTCTTCGTATGACATTTTCCCCATTTTGAGTTCATAGAAATCCTTAGTGTTTCTATCAAAGTAACTCTCAAGAAAGTACTTTCCCTTGAAGTATTGCTCAAAATCCTTCCAAGACAACTCTTCTTCTCTTATATTCTTCACATTCTTTAGGTACTCCCACCAAATATTGACCTTTCCTTTGTTGAAGGTAACCACCCTTTCCTTCATGTTCTCCAAGTAGTTTTGGACTTTAAAGAACTTTGTTATTCCAATCAAACATACCTCAACATCCTTTTCCTTCTTTACCTCATCATCAAATGTAGGAAGTTTATCTTTCCTGAATTCCTATAATATATGTTCATCTTCCCTCCTCCTCCTATGATGATAATGTCGTCTGTGAGTAGCATCGGATTGATGTCCATGGGTGGTTTTCTTTCTCTTTGGAGTACTCAATGGAGTAGCTCCCCTTACTTTGTCTTCACTCGGTAAATTGTGCATTTTCCTGGATCTCCTTTCATATGCTTCATTATTATTTTCTTCTTGTTTTATTTATCTTGCGGAGATTTGCCTAATATTATGGTTGGATCCCAACTCATTATGCTTTTGTCTCTGTAAGTATGAGAGGCTTTTCAGTACAAATACATTCACCTAAGCTCACCTCTCCTATGCCTTGAAAATATTCTCATTATCAGCTTTGCATCTCTTTACCTTAGCCCTTAGGCTTCTCAATGTATCCATCCAAACATGAGATCCTGCCTCTCCTCTCTTCTCAAATGATTCTTCCTCTTCATGTCCATCCCGTGACCTGTCAGTGCTATACTGCACCATTCTACTACTCATTCCTTTTAACCCTGATGCATCTTCTTATGTGTTGTCACACACATAATTGTTAGCACATCAATACATCAAAAATATCTATTCATCATTACCTTGAAATTCCTACGATAAACATCAATTTCCATAAGTTAGTTTCCCATGACACAATAGATATCAACATATAATCCATGTTCCAATACCACAACAACATATAATAGAAACCATATCTACATACTCTATTAATGCTTTACTCCCTGGTATATTGTACCAAGGCCTTGACTTTGCTTCTAGAGGTTTAGTACTGAACCTACTACTCTATTAACTTTGTAACGAAGCCTTAATTTTATTCCCAAAGGTATAGTGTTGAAACTTTACTATAATACTACTCTTTAACATACCCCCATCCACCTCATAGCCCCTAGTAAGGGTAGAAGAAGACATTACTATCATTGATCCAATATCCATAGTCCTATCATGAAAATGGGGTTTGAAAATATCGTCATTTTTCAAACTCCTTTAAACCTAAAATAAACATCACCATTACATCCATCTCGTTGATAAATTTCTATAGATATAAAATTTTCATCAATTTGACTCATGGATCATAATATATGGAAATTTAAATGTTCGATTCATAACCTCTTGCCAAGTCATTGGATTTGACATGTGGCACCCATGTGTTCCCCACTTACCACTCCATTGCATGCCATATCATCCTTGCATGGGTCCCCATCTATAAACAGTATTGTACCATGCATCCATGGCATATGCCACATCATTATACGTGGCCCCACCAGACCACCCCAGGCTTGCAGTTCGTCAAACCCCCATTATAATGCAATCTTAACCCTCGGCCATTTCTTTGTCATATTACAGGGAACTTTACAAAAACTCTGAGGCTAGATGGAAATCCTTCCTTGTCAGTCGGCGGGAGGATTTCTGGTCTCGACCCCTCGCTCCTTGATGTGTTCCCTATGATTTCCATATAATGCATATAAGAAAAATCTTGGGGTGGACATAACTTTCTACATCAAATTCCAGGATTATTTCTCACCTTGGTCCATAAAAAACCTGGGCCCATCCCCTACGTTGGATTTTATTTCCGTGAGGCCCAAGACTCTGAGGCGTCAATTATCGCCATCAACTACTAGAAATTTCTTCCATATCAACCCATAAATCTTGCCCATTTCTCGCTGCCAACCATGTCGAGTCCTTGATATGACATCACTCTAACGTCACACTAACATCAACCTATCTATGTAGCTTCCTTTGGGCTCACCATGTGTCACCTATTTTTGTGCGACTTTCCCGCCCCCCCAAAGGACAAATCCAGCTCTACAACATGGCACATTATCATGGTGCCATCTCAGCTTGGATCCATGTCATACATGTACCTAGCCCAGTTCCCATTGGTCTTGACACTTTGGAGAAAATAAAAATATTCACGCTATAATAAATTTGGTGCTCTCCATACCTCGGGCCTCCATCCTTTGTAATTTATTTAAGGTGCAAGACAAAAACTCATTCACAAAAATTTCCATGCTTTTCTACCTCTCGGTCATGCCACAATGTCCACACATCTAGTTTTCCTGAGGTTTGAGACCCTAAAGTCCTGAGACAAAAAAATGTTTAACCGGTCGAAAACTAGGAACATTGTTGTCTCGACCCCCCTCTCTTGGTCGTCGATACTCAGTTGAATTCACGCATAATTCTCTTCCGAGCTTGTATTATATATACATGTATGCATATATGTGTGTGAGCATATATTTAAATTAGGTTCCCTGCGACATTTAAACAACTTCGCTACCTCTCTTGAACTTAACAGATATATAATATACATATACCCTTCGACACTTAGTCGACATGGCTATCCCTCCTAATCTTATATATATATATATATATATATATGGTTAAATGGGTCTTCGCTAAGGCATTTGGCACTCGACCCATGGCGATCTCTCCTGAGATTTATATTATATAAAGACCCCTATCTTGATGTTTAATAGTCCCACTATCTCTTATGAGCTTAAGTGGGCTTCAACCACTGTGTCCCTTATAGTCTCTCTCTCTCTCTCTCACACACACACACACACACACACAAGAGAGAGAGAGAGAGAAAGAGAGAGATGCATACTTCCCACAAGTAATCCCATAACAAAAGGCTTGCTATTACGAATCATTTTAATGAAAGAAATTAACCAAACAAAAAAGGTTGACCCATCTCTTAAAATCAGAGAAATAGATATAAATTGAGCTCATAAATACACATATAATATAATCATTCTTCATCAACGACATAAGAACTAAATCTTTCCTTAGAATTAGAAATGAAAAATTATTCCTCACATTTCAATAGGAAGATTAATATTTTTAACAACACAGAGATCATTCACAACATTATAAAAGATTCACATACACGAGAAATCAGTTAAGAACTTATCTTATAATGTAAAGTATTGCAATTGAGTTTGAGAATTCAACTCTCCTCTTAACCTTATATTGGATTACATTGCAACTTTTCTTGCAACCAATCACCCCCGAGCTACATTTCATAGCTTGAGGAAGAGTGCTTTAGTGAAATAACCAATGTTGCTAGATAAACATGGAATATAGAGGTCAATTCCCCTCCACCTTCCAACAAATTAAGGGAATCTAGAGACTACACCATCTCCACCCTTCAACTAAAACAGGGAATCCAGAGACCACAGCATCTCCAACCACTAGCTAATAAGAAATCAAGATAAAACAAGGAATTTCAGAGGCTACACAACATCCAACCATTGGATAATCAAGGGAACCCAAAGGCTACACCACTTCCACCCTAAACTGGGAGTCCAAAACTCACCGAGAATAAAAAACCTAGGCAAATAGTGCTTGAGTTGCTCCACCATAAACTAGGAATATAAAGCTCACTAAAGTGATTGTTAGGCCTGAAACGAAGCAAATGAAGGTGTTATAGGTCAATTTGGGCATCATACCTAAGACTAGTATGAACAGGGTCTATCATCCCCTAATTCAATACAAACATGACCTATCATCCCCTAATTTAGTTGCTACATGCCCTAGAGAAGTCATTCCACTAATGGCTTTAATTCATGAGAGTTTCAATGTTTGAAGTATAGTTGAAATGACCCATTGAGTCATCAAAACTCCTTTGAATGGGCCTAAGTGCGTTGCAAAGCACTTACCCCCATGCAAGGGTGATTTGCAAAGCACTTCCTGACACTAAGGGTGTGTTGGTCTCCTTGGAGCGAAATCATCATTGTTCCGGGAATCTCCACATGTCTAGTGCCTTCTAGAAGAGCTCAAAAGTGTCATACTTCGAATACATGTGTTCATCCTTCACCATTGAACCTAGAAACATGTATCATCTATTATTAGAAAGCCGTTCAATATCATTTATTGAGAAACTACCTACAATTTCCCTATAAATTGAGCACTCATATAAGTGCAAAGGGAGGAAGAAATTTATGTAGTGTTATGTTGTTGGATTCTCAATTCTTGGAGAGATGAAGTATTGTGATGCTGCTGGATTGATGCTTGGCGTGATGAGGATAGGATGAAGTTGGAGCAGGTTGACAACAAACTGATTGATTGGATGTAATCTATTCCTCCTAAAACTACAATAAATATATTTGTTCTTTTCTCATATATGCGATTATATTTTGTGAATGTATTCTCAATATATGCATGTATTCTCAGATTTAGTCAGTTCGATCTGTTTATGATATATATATATATATATATATATATATATATTGTATATTTGTATCGTCGTTTGTTGTCTTATGGTTTTGATTGCAGGTATTGATCTGGTGAGTTCAGTTGGATCAAGAGTGAAAAAAGGACGAAAGAAGAAGAACGAGAGCGGAGGATCACAAGTAAGTCTCTTCATCTTCTGTTTATATTTTTATTATAGAGAGAAAATAATTTACCTTTCCTCAGTTGTTTTGAGTGAAGGAACACTGCACTCAGGGAAGACTAGTTTATTTGTAGATTATAATTCATCATAACAAATTGGTGACCACAGTGAGACAAAGGGTCATCATTCCTGGTGTTTCTGTCCTTTTTAACCATCATAAATAGACTTCACTTCATCTATTCAGTTATTTGAATGTACTTTTTCCCTCGAAAGTATTTTTATCCTGCTTGATCTCCAAGATTCACTTTTCCCAACACACTGTTGGTCAGGGTATAGTGCTCTGCATAGCACCGTCTCCAATTCAGAGGTGCTCTGCAACGCATTGTTTGCTCTTAAGGGGTGCATTGCCCCTCGACCAACTAAATTCTATCATAATTTGTCTTTTGCATTCAGTTTCAACCTATTTCTTGCTGTATTCTCAGATGATTGATTGCTCTTAGAGTCCAGAAAGCATTTCCTATCCTTCCTCCCTTTGGATATTAGTTTGTTCAGTGTTTCTTTATCATTGTCAAATAAGATCCAAAGTTGTAAATTTTGCATTTGATCAATTACTTGTTTTCAAAAGAGGGATATTGTCGTTTCAGTCTTCATTTCCTAAGAATTTTTTTTTGTTTCAGTCCTCATTTCTCAAAAAAGAAAACATTGTTTGATTGATTTGTGCATTTAGTTTCTTTTTCGTTCATCTAAACTTAAAGGAATCTGAAAAGAAAAACATGCATTTTTCATATAGGGTTTGTGAGTGCTGCATAGGAATAGTTATGGAATTTGCATTTAGATGTGATCATTGATGTTTTCTTACATCCTATTGCTCTATCCCTTGTATTTGAGGTTTTCATTGACGAATTTGAATCGAAAATAATGCTTATCATCTTTATTGCATTCTAGGAATTTCAAAGACATCTCGCAGTGAACCTGAAAGACAACCTTATAAGCAATATCAACATAAAATTTACATCAATCAACCTAAGAAAGCATTTTAACATTAACGATAACACTTAGAAGGTCTAGGTTAGAGACGTGTTCCGACGTCGTTAAACATAGCAATTGTCACTAACTTGTTTGCGATACATTCTGAGTGTGATACCTCACTCCACGTATGTAAGTATATCGGAGCTTGTCCACGTACTTTCGAGTATATTGGGCGGTGTTCTAGTACGAAAAGTATAAGGGGGTACTCTCACTGTGCGGTTTCACATTAGACAGTGCTATTACGTATTTGGGCCTCCATGTAGCTTTGGGTATATTTGGGAGGACAACATTAGGTTGCTTACCATCCATAGGTAACTAATTTGGTTGCTTTGTACCTGGGATACACTGAACACAACATTCAGGGAGATTGCCTGCCCGTACTTCTTGGTTCGCGATGAGGTATTATGAAATTCACAGTTGCTTGGTAATTATTTTGCCTAGTATTACACTTTTTTTGTTTATTTTTCTTTCTTAATAAAATCAATCAGTCATCGTGGAAGAATAACAACCCTTTCCCCATCGTCCACGTAGAATAGCGCTTAAACCACCTTTACCAACGAAAGCCATTTCTTGTCGGCGAAGGTGACCCTATTCTACTGAATCCAGTACCATTAGTACCTCTGGTGAATCATCTTCATCACATCTGCCAGAGTTGTCTAGATTTGTTTCGACTAATCCCGATTTATCTGCTATTGTCAAGACAGAACCCTCACAGTTACCTGAGGACACTGTAATTCAATCCAGTGAAACGGTAAATCCAGAACCCAAGCTTGTTCAACTAGAAGTCAATCCAAAAGTTGATCTCGAAGTTGAACAACAAGAATTTGTTCCTGTGCAACCATCTCCTCCTCATTCATTCGTAACCATCGAGTCTTCATCTCTATGTCATAGTTTACCGCCTGAAATTTATCTCGGGCCTGACAGTGAAGCACTTCCACTTGGTTTGATTTCCTTTTAGGAAATACCTCAGGAAAAATACATTCCCCTTAACTGATGTGAATGAGGATATTTCCTTTTACTGTGTCAACTCATTAAAAAATGAAACATACCCTTGAGAATAGTTCATTTTCTTGTGTCAGGCTCCTTAAATGAAACAAGTTTCAATGAGGATAGTTCATTTTCTTGTGTCAACCTCGTTAAATGAAACATGTCCCTATGAGGATGGTTCTTTTACTGTGTCAACCTCTTTAAAAACTTAATTAGGTCTTAAGGATAGTTCTTTTACTGTGTCAACCTCGTTAAATGAAACAGGTTCCCATGAGAATAGTTCTTTTACTGTGTCAACTTCGTTAAATGAAATAGGTTCCCATGAGGATATTTTTTTTATTGTGTCAACCTCGTTAAAAAATGAATCAATCTTGAGCATAGTTGCTTTTTTGTTTCAAGCTCGTTAAATGAAACAAACTCCCTTGAGCATAGTTCCTTTTCTTGTGTCAAGCTCGTTAAATGAAACAAGCTCCCTTGAGCATAGTTCATTTTCTTGTGTCAATCTCTTTAAATGATACAGGTTATGAGGATAGTTCTTTTACTCTGGCAACCTTGTTAAATGAAACAGGTCATGAGGATAGTTCTTTTACTGTGAAAATCTCATTAAATGAAACAAGTCTCAAGGATAGTTCTTTTACTGTGTCAACCTCGTTAAACGAAACATGTCATGAACATAATTCTTTTTCTATGTCAAGCTCGTTAAAAAATGAAACAAATCCTCTCCTAATTAAGTCGATTCTTTCATCTAATCTCGTAAATAAAACTTCATTCCATTCAGCTATTAGTAACTTGAAATCTATTTAGGTGAATGAAATGAAGCTAGGGGGCATGCTCCTTGTTCCCTTGAAGGTTATGCTTGGGGGAATTGAACTAATTTCAAGCACAATTTTCTTTGTTTCAAGCTTGTGTAAAAATGAAACCAATTTCAAGCACAATTTTCTTTGTTTCAAGCTTGTGTAAAAATGAAACCAATTCCAAGCACAATTTTCTTTGTTTCAAGTTTGTATAAAAATGAAACCACTCTCAAGCACAATTTTCTCTGTGTCAAGCTTGTGTAAAAATGAAATTATTCTCAAGCATAGTTTCTCTGTTTCAAGCTTGTGTAAAAATGAAACCACTCTCAAGAATATTTTTCTCTGTTTCAAGCTTGTGTAAAAATGAAACCACTCTCAAGTATAGTTTTCCTCTGTTTCAAGCTTGCGTAAAAATGAAACCTATCTCGAGTCCATTTCGGTTATTATTTTCAAGACTCGTTAAACTCATGAAAATCCCGAGCTTCTTTTGTTATTATTTTCATTCTCGTAAAAACATGATAATGCCAAGTTTTTTCCATATTTTCCTGCTTGTAAGTTAAACTGAAAGTCGGTGATATGAGTACATTTTATTACTTTTCGGACTCGTTAAAACTTACGAAAAAGTGAAACCACAAAGCACAATTTTATCTCTTTTTCGAGCTTTATTAAACATGAAAAAGAAATTCAAAGCATACTTTTATCATCTTTTTCGAGTTTTGTTAAAAATGAAAAAGGAACTCAAAGCATACTTTTATCTTCTTTTTTCGAGCTTTATTAAACATGAAAAAGGAATTCAGAGCATACTTTTATCTCTTTTTCAGCTCTGTTAAACATGAAAAATGAACCCCCCAGGAGTCTTCTTTTAGCTCTTTTCAGACACCATTAATGTGAAAATATTGCCAAGCACTTGTATTTCCGAGCTCGTAAAAGGAAATGAAATGACATCTACTCAGTATAAGTTTAACCCTTTTCCGGATTGAGAGATTATTTACGAAAATGGAACACCTTAGTCGAACATGGATAAGAGGTTTTCTCAAGTATCATTTTACACTTTTTTCGGACCTAAATGAAAAATTTACGAAAAAGGACTCATGGAGTTTTCTTTTCGTCCATTTTTCAAACTCTCTAAACATGAAAAAGGACCGAGTTTTCATTGTAGACTTGTTAAAACATCAAATAGTGACAGACTTGTCAGATCATGACAAGAACGAGTTTCACTATCACTAGACTCGTTAAATCATCAAATAGTGATGAATTCACCCAAAGGGTTGAATTATAGATCAAGCATATGTTACCCTCCTCAAGCTTGTTAAAAAATAAATAGGTACTAGTCAGCAATGACTGGGGAAAATTTGGGAAAAATAACAAAACACTTTATGGTAGCGACACTTTCACTTCATCTCTGTGGCTTTGGGTTGGGTAATATTCTTGACAGTCTATCATACCTATGGTCTATTATACCATCCATCACTTCAGTTTTGGGTCAATGTCGCCGACTCATTTCAATGTCGCTTATATGTTCAAAAGAAGTCATCCAGTAATTCCTCATCTTCTGCAATGCTCATAAACCTTCATTTTCATGACCACCATCCCTAAAAATTTCTTCGTCAAGTCACATTTTGTCTCCAAAAATCATTACTCTTGTTTCCTGTTGTATTTGCGATGAGTCGCTTCATGTCGACATTAGCTCATGATCTAGGAAGTTGACTTAGAAACATATTTCCAGTGCCTTGGAACTAGCTTACATCAACGACAGGTTTCTCGCTTCCGGCGATAGGTTGACATCTCAGACCTTCGATCTAAATATTTTGTTTGGCATTCGACATCAAATCATCTATTTACTCCTTGAAAATCATACTGCAGTACCTTGAGAACCATTAACATCAACAGTGGCTTCTCTCGCGTTTGTTAATGGCTTACATCATTGGTTGGTAATCAGACAATATCTTCCCATGTTCGACTTTAGATCACATATTCGCATGGTTAGACTTGTACTTGAACAATAGAGTAAACAAGATAGAAGTCCCTGGATCTAGTTTCATCCATCTGGGCTGTGTTTTCAGGAATTGTACCACATCATCTGTATGATGGCTTTACATACAGATGGTCATCGTATCATGGGCCTATATCTGTAGGCATGTCTATATCTGTAGACGACTTTCTGATTTATGTACGTGTTATGATAGTTTATGTGTTGAGCATGGGTATGCCTCCCTCAAAAATTCATGTCCAATATGCACAATATATCATGATGCAATGAGCTGCAAATTGATGCAGGTCACCGCCTGCTTCAGATCCTACTCATCACACCGTAAAGCATCTCATCCAAATATTATCATTGTTTTGACTTCATTCTTTAGGGGGCAGCTGTGATAGGTCAATTTGGGCATCATCCCTAAGACCTGTATGAAAAGGGTCTTTCATCCCCTAATTCAATACAAACAGGGTCTATCATCCCCTAATTCAGTTGCTACATGCCATAGAGAAGTCATTCCACTGATGGGTTTAATTCATGAGAGTTTCAATGTTTGAAGTATAGTTAAAATGACCCATTGACTCATCAAAGCTCCTCTGAATGGGCCTAAGTGTGTTGCAAAGCACGTACCCCCATGCAAGGGTGCTCTGCAAAGAACTTCCCGACACTTAAGTGTGTGTTGGTCTCTTGGGAGCAAAATCATTATTGTTCCGAGAATATCCACATGCCCGGTGCCTTCTAGAAGATCTCATAGGCGTCATACTTCAAATACATGTTGTCATCTATCACCATTGAACCTAGAAACATGTCTCATCTATTATTAGAAATCCATTCAATATCATTTATTGAGAAACTACCTACAATTTCCCTATAAATTGAGTACTCATCTAAGTGCAAAGGGAGGAAGAAATTTATGTAGTGTTATGTTGTTGGATTCTCAATTCTTGGAGAGATGAAGTACTGTGATGTTGTTGGGTCGATGCTTGGTGTGATGAGGACGAGATGAAGTTGGAGCAGGTTAACAACGAACTGATCGACTGGTTGTAATCTATTCCTCCTAATACTGCAATAAAGATATTTGTTCTTTCTCTCATATATGTGATTATATTTTGTGAATGTATTCTCAGATTTAGTCAGTTCAATATGGTTATGATAGATATATATTTTATATTTGTATCATCATTTGTTGTCTTCTGGTTTTGATTGCAGGTATTGATCTGGCGAGTTCATTTGGATCAAGAGCGACAAAAGCGATGAAAGAAGAAGAACGAGAGCAAAGGATCACAAGTAAGTCTCTTCATCTTCTGTTTATCTGTTTATTATAGGGAGGAAAGCATTTACCTTTCCTCTGTTGTTCTGAGTGAAGGAACACCACACTCAGGGAAGACTAGTTTAGCCGTAGATTAGAATTCCTCATAACAGAAGGCACTAAGGTATTCCCAAGAATCCAAAGAGCATGATATCCACCCACTAGCTAATCAAAAAATTCCAAATACTTCTTCCCTTCACCTGAGAGATTCCCAATTATATCTTCCCATACTCAACCGAAAGATCTTCTCTTCTATTAACTATCTAGGAAATCATCCAACGCCTCATGCTACCTCCTCCATTCTCGTTTCATTTGAATTTTGATGCCCTTTTCATCATGCGCTCTTCCCCACCTATCTAGCTTCTGGTTGGTGGTTCCATTTTTCCATGTGTGTAGTTGTGGGGGTGTTTTCATGCCAGCTCCCAATGTCACCCTTTCTAGCCTCACCCTCTATCTAATTTTTTTGTCCTCTTTCACTTGTGGGATTTCCCAAGAGAGGTATGGATCTCATCCTCTCTTCCTCCAACTTAATCAATGTGTATTCAACCCCCACTAAGGCACATCGATTAGCTTCCCATAACTGACTTTCCCAAGCAATCTTCCTCCCCAAGCTCTGAGATCTATGTTCCAGATCTCATTTTGTTGATTACAACAAATATAATTATATCATTTAAAATAGGGGGATTAATACGAAGGGTTTTCATAGTATTGATGGTGGGAAGTCTAAATTATTTAACTAAAACACTGATAGATATTGCATATTCAATCATTATGCTTACTTAATTCATGACTTAGCCACATGATAATCATTAGAAAGAAACCAGCAATCCTTTGATATCTAAAAATGATTGTAGAATTTGGTAATAAATATACTAATGATTTGAATATTGAATTGATAGGTTATTTAGATTTTTTTTGGGAAGGAGTTCTAGACGTCAATATTTCCACCAAGGGATATGCATTTAGTATATGATTTAGAATTATATTTTGGAACAATATGAAGCATTCAATTGTTTCATTTTCTTCCATTGAAGTTGAGTACAAAGCATTATGTAGTGCCACTAGTGAGGAAATTTAGCTAAGAAAAATCCTAGAAGATATATCAAACTCTATCAAACTTGCTTTCAATGCAATGTATCATGCCAAGAGAAAGCATAATGAAACCCATAATTATTTTTAAGGTAACACATGCACATGTAGGGACTCCGAAACACAACTCCACATACATAAAGGAGAACCACATCTAGTTATACTTCATCAATAAAATCAACACTTATGGAAACTATAATTTTTCACTATTTTGTTACCTTCAGCTTTGCATCCTTATTTACCCATCCCAATGGATATGGTCTTGGATGATCACAAAATTCCAATCCCAATTCCTTGACTAGCTCTACAACAATGAGATTCACCTGCAATCCCGAGTCAAATAGAGCATCAATCTTAGTCTTCTTGACACGTATCTTTATATGTAAAAGTTTGGTCATTTCTCTCTTCTTGTTGTTGAAGGCTACTTAGATTCACCTCCTTCTACAAATAAACAATCTTTTCATCCACATTCGATTTTCTCTCAACTTGGTTGCTCGAATCATTGGTTATGATATTCTTCTTCTTAATGTCTTTCTTTTTTTCTTCGTGTTAAGCTTTGAATGCAACTTCTAACACTTCTTCTCTATATGGTCGTAGATGTTGCAGTGATTACAATGGTTGCTAAGATATTTGTATTGTTGTGTTGTGGCTATTGTATTTTCATATTTTCCCTCTTTATGCTTCTTCTTCCCCTTCTGAGAAGCATCTTGTTGCTCCTTATGCATTGATCCAATTGATTGTACTTTCTTTAGGCCTATTTTCTCCATGTACCATGCCTATACACAAGTCCCATCCATCGATTTTGGCTTGAACAACATTACTTACTCTTGTAGATGGTGGTGTAGACCCCCAAAATATTTGCGTAGTACATCTGGGTTCTTTAGGGAGATACCCAACATTATGGCCATCTTTCTGAACTCTATGGTATGCTCCTGCATGCTTTGCCCTAGTTTTTTCCTGAAGTAGTGCCACCAAATCCACTAGTTCTCTACATAGCTAGTAGGGTAAAATTATGACTCAATGGGGGTTTTAAATTCCTCCTACTTAGTCACTGGAGGCTCTCCCTCCAACCTCAAGGTCTCCATGTGGCTTTCCCACCAAGTTAAGGCACGACCCTTTATTTTTAGCCGCAGAAATGGAATCTTATGTTATTCCTTAATTTGATGGACACTTAAATGCACTTCCAGTTTTTGCAACAAGTGATTTAGCTTTAGACCGTCGAACTTGCCACGGTACGAATTGATATCGACCTTTATTTCCATTTTTAATAGGAGATTTTTTGATAAATGACACTCGAACTAGGTTGATATTTTTCAAGTCCTTTCCTCAGCTAGTTATTTGTTTCTTCCCGATCTTCCAATCCCCCTTATGATTTTTCCTTTCGCATTAGAATCCCCATATTCTCTAAATATCCCAAGCTTATTGCTCAGGGCTTCCAGAAGGGGATTTACATTGTGATTTACATCCATGACTTGTCCAGTCGCAAAAACCTCTGCAAGATCACGAGGGTTTATTCACAAATTCATCGATCATGATTAGGGTTTTCGAATTTTGGCCCAACTAATCTAGATCCCCTACAAATCTCTGCAATATACCTAAATAAACCTACTCTGATACCAATATGATTTGTAAATTGTTGTGGATATTCCACAAGACAGCTTGTCACAACAAATTTGATAAAATATACTTAAAATTTCAAGATCTACACTATTATAGTTTTATATATTTATATTTATAGATTTGTAGATTAATGTTAATGATATATGAATGCAAATCAAAATTATACAGAAAATAAAGAACAACAAAATAAAATTTCACAGATATTTGATACTAGATATGACCTAAGAAACCCTTTTGGGGGGAAAACCCAATTGGAAGGTGAGGTCGCTCTACTCTCTTTCTTTGATAGAAAATGTCTATGAGTACAACGAAGTAGGGCATGTGGCTTGTGAGAAACTACAATGCACAAATATTCTTTGTGTGCCTTACCTCCTATCCATCTCAGTTATTTTGTTTATCTATGGAACAAATGCCCTTGAAAGAATGAAACAGTGTTTACCCCTAGTGGCCTTGTTATAATATCGTCTGATATCCTATTAGTGGTTAGGTTTGACTACCTTAACTCTTAACTAGAGTTAAAATATAGACTCTATTAGATTATTCTAGATCATAATCATGTGAATAGCCCCTTTTTTATGAATAATCAGGGTTGATGTGGCATTCTCTCGAATCATGGTGGTGAAAACAGGAAGGTTAATTTATGAGTGGCATAACTTTCACATACAAACTTCGATTGACGCAATTCTTGCGTAGTTTGAAAGGTTGATGTTTGCAGAATATGAAAGAAGGTATGATGCTAAAGCAACCAAATTTTACCCCCCAAATAATGTTGCTTGATGCCTCTAAACGCTCTCGAAAGGTTTCAAACCCCAATTTTCCGAATTGGCTCTTGTTGGTAAAAAATAGTTATGAGAGCTCATTCCTCCACTTTTTCCACTATGAAAGCATCAATATATAAATGAAAAACAATATTATGATCTAATCTAGATCAATATAAAGCCAATATAGATCAATCTTAGCCACAAGAGGTCAAAATATCTTAATGTGAAAACCGTTATTTCAAGATTAACATGCTAAAATAGGCTTGCATCTTAGGAGATTTGATCCCTCTCAACATTTGCTTGATCTATGGTTAAGATGGATCTATACTTGTATCTATGGTTGAGAGTGAGAGAAATAATTTTACCACATCTCTTTCATATCGGGTTATAATATCAACTAGTAAAGATCCATCTTAACCATGGATCTTGAAAGTGTTGAAAGGGATAAAATCTATTGAGGTGTAAACGTTTTTTAGAGTGTGATAGTGAAAAAAGGGTTTCCACCTCAAAAGATTTGATCTCACTCAATTCTCGATAAATGCATGGTTAAAATGGATTTATATTGGTTATATCCCCCATGAGTAATTTTTAAATATTTAAATTGCATTTGATGGCTTGAAAACCCCCTTGACACTTAGATTGTGTAGCCTATAAAACTTAAGTTTGCAATTCCAACCAATCTTTAATGAATTTTAAACAAAATATACCTCACAAAGGACTAAACTATGAAATAGTGAAATTTTTTGAAATGTTTTAACCATTAGATTTGCTTTTTTAATTGTTTTATATAATGTATACATAATTTTATTTTAATTAACAATATATATATCATACATAGTTTATATTGAAATATTTTATGTGACATGGACATTGAAATATTTTATTTATGAACCATATTTTTTACCCTAAAATGGTTTTTTTTTATTATCAACATATTTTGAAATACACATCAATATTAGTTAACCCTAACATTGAAATATGGATTTATTGAAATATTTTATTTATGAACCATATTTTTTACCCTAAAATGGTTTTTTTTTTTTTGTTATCAACATATTTTGAAATACATGTTAATATTTTGAAACACTAACATGAAATATTTTATTTATGACCTGCATTGAATTATTATTATTATTTTTAAACACCACATAAATTTCACATTAAAAATATAATTATTTTATTAGGAATAATTGATTTTTTTTACTTTCAATTACTTCTTTTATTATAATCAATATGAAAATAATTTATTTATTTATTTATCAAATTTTTCTTTTTATATAAAATATGAAGTTAATATTGAAATAAATTAATTAACATAAATATTCAAATAATCCATTGAATATATATATATATATATATATATATATATATATATATATATATATATATATATATATATTCTTTATACTCAAAAAGTGAAAATTTAAGATTTATTATTATTATTATTAAAGTTGATAGTCGTACTCAATATCAACTATGTCTAATATTATATATTTACTCCTATAGGTGTGGTTTATATTGAAATTGAGCTTTATGAATTTGCAATTTTTAAAATATAAGAAATTATAGATGTCTTTGATTTACTAATCCAAGAATATTCTTCATTCTTATACATGATTTAATGAATAAAATTAAAACTTTAAATTTACTAAATATTTTTTAGTTTCATAATTCCATATGCCATTTTTCATAATTCCATATGACAAATAACATATAAGTATTTATGAATTACGTTTAAAATATTAAGGATAAGGTTGTGAAATGTCAAACAATAAACCAATGTAGCCTCTTTCATTGCTTGAGTTTAATCTTTCTGTCTATTCCATTTACTCATACCTCCTTGCAGATCTAAAAGACTAGCTTTGGGATGTCTATTTCTCTCACATGCTATGAAAGTTTTTTCCCTATAAGGATGAGATCCTATCCATTCACGTGAGAGTTTGGGAAATAATTACGGTTTAATCATTTCTTAACAATTTGAACTCTTATTAAAATATGTGCAAGAAAATAGCAAGTATATACGAAGCAATCCAATTCAAATGTGAACATATATAATTTAGCTGGACTTTCATTCAAGTGAGAGTTCTGCAAACATTTAGTTTTGATAACAATAGGACAGTGCAAAAGAAGATTCCATTAAGAATCTTTGCTAAAGCAGTTTTTAATTGTTGTTTGTACTTAGAGGACAAGAAAATATATGAATAAATCTACAAAGGTTGCTTAGAAGAAATGACTCGTTGTTATTGATGTCCTCACTTTTTAGTAGTTTCACAGTTCCTTGCCTTGGCTGATTTAAAAACAAGTTCTTTGATCAGTTTAAATGAAGGGTTCACATTCCAAATTGTGTCCATTAAGTTAAAATTGAAATTACTCACAATAAAATTGTGTTTACAATATTGCTCATAGTTAAAATTGATTGCATAGGTTTTCAATAAGATTAAAGAGACCTTATGAAATCAATTTTGTTAATTTTAATTTATTTTGCTTTGGTTTTCACATAAAAAAATTTATTTTGAATTTCATGTTTTTTATTACTTACTATTATTTTTTAAGACATTAATTTGTTATAAGATAATTTAAAATTTTACTACTTTAACATTTGAAATAATAATTTTGATTACCAACGTGATATTGTTTTAAACAATTTTTAATGTATATGATCTTATTAGAGAGGTAAATGAAAAAAATGAATTATTATGACAAATGTATGTGATATTCTTAGTATTTAATAAAATACAAATTATTAATTATTTCAATTTTCTATGCCTTGGGGCATTAATTATTTCACTTTGATGAATTTTGTCGCAACTATCTCTCAAATACTTCATTTTATTGTCTTGAAGTGTTTTTTATTTATTTATTAATTATTGTATGTTTTTACTTATATCAAACACATTTACTAATGTTGTTGTGTACTAGTATTAATTAAAAGAAAGTTAAGTATATATTATATATAGCAAAAAAAACTCAAGTAGTTTGAGTATTTCACTAATGTTGTTGTGTAAGTGTTTGTGCTAGTATTAATTAAAAAAGAAGAAGTTATGTATATATTATATAAAGCAAAAAATAAAATCTTATGGTTTATTTGACCCTTTTCCACCTATATTTTTGGATTAATTTTGTCTAAAATTCATTAAAAATTTGTTGGAATAGAAAGCTTAAGCTGTGTAGAGTCCAAGTACCCAAGAGGATTTTCAAAACATCAAATACATTTATGCATTTAAAAATGCAATTTAAACAATGAAAAATTACACATGGGATATACATAAAACCAATATAGATCCATCTTAACCATTAGAGATCAAATCTATTAAGGTACATTTTTTTTTTTGGTAAGTTTGCAGTCTAAAAGAGGTTTGCACCTTCAAAGATCTGATCCCTCTCAACATTTGCTAGATCCGTGATTAAGATGAATCTATATTGGTGTTTATGATTGAGAGTGAAATAAATATCTTGCACCTTCAGAGATCTGACCCCTCTCAACATTTGCTAGATCCATGATTAAGATGAATCTATATTGGTGTTTATGATTGAGAGTGCAATAAATATTTTTACCATCTCCTTAATACTTGATTAAAATTTAATCAAAAAAGTTTATGTGAATATAGTAAGAGTTGCATTATTGATGTTTTATAATGCTTTTAATAAAAACTAATTAAATATGTATATTTTTTTTTGTTTTTTAATATTGCTGACATTTTAAGTATGAGGGATTTCCGAAGTGCATTATATTAGATATCATTTTTGGGATTCAACTGTGTTAAGTAAGTCATTCATCTATGACCATTTCCATGAGAGATAGTCGTAACTGACTAATTTCTCATGATTTTTGAATAATCCACTTAGCATTCATTACATCGGGTGATGCTCATAGTGGTGAAGAAGTGGGATTGAAACTCGTGAAATGAATCACATAGCAGAAATCATCACTTCCGGGGCTTGCACCTGGTAACTAGGACTTCCTGAGAGGTCACCTATCCCAGGACTCCTCTAGGCCAAGTGCGCTTAACTATGGAGTTTTCCCCAAAATCAAGCCCACTTAGCTTGCTACCCCATTTGCAAAACCTTAGCAAGTATTGTGCCTCATGAACCATTCAAGTAGAGCTCCCTTCACTTTTTGTATTTTAAGTATGAGGGGTTTCCACAATGCATTATATTAGATATCATTTTTGGGATTCAACTGCGTTAGGTAAGTCATTCATCTACGACCATTTCCATGAGAGGTAGTCGTAACTGACTAAATTCTCATGATTTTTGAATAGTCCACTTAGCACTCATTGCATCGGGTGATGCTCATAGTGGTGAAGAAGTAGGATTGAAACTTGTGAAATGAATCACATAGCAGCAATCATCACTTCCGGGGCTTGAATCCCAAAAAATGATATCTAATATAATGCACTGCAGTAACCCCTCATACTTAAAATACAAAGAGTAAAGGGAGCTCTACTTGAATGGTTCATGAGGCACAATACTTGCTAAGGTTTTACAAATGGGGTAGCAAGCAAAGTGGGCTTGATTGTGGGGAAAAATCCACAGTTAAGTGTGCTTGAGCCAGAGGAGTTCTGGGATGGGTGCCCTCCCGAGAAGTCTTGGTTACCGGGTTCAAGCCTCGGAAGTGATGATTGCCGCTATGTGATTCATTTCACAAGTTTCAATCCCAATTCTTTACCCCTCTAAGCATCACCCGATGCAATGAGTGCTAAGTGGACTATTCAAAATCATGAGAAATTAGTGGGTTACAACTACCTCTCATAAAAATGGTCATAGATGAATGACTTACTTAACGCAGTTGAATCCCAAAAATGATATCTAATTGCTGACATTGTTCTTTATTTAGAGAATATTTTATTTTTGTTTTAAAAAGGACGTGTCAAAACAAATTTGAGGATGGAAAGAATTACACCTCTTTCATACATTTTAAATTTAAAAAATGATTAAATTACATTTTTTTCCTAACGATGGGTCCTCGTCTAGACCTAAAATGTTTACTTAAAAATCAAATCGATAAAACCTTAATAGAAACACTCACCTAACAACCATGAAGTGGAGTCATATTTGATGCTGTTGCATTATTTATGTTTTATCATGTTTTTAATAAAAACTAATTAAATATGTATATTCCTTTTTGTTTTTTAATATTGCTAACATTGTTCTTTATTTAGAGAATACTTTATTTTTATTTTAAAAGAGACATGTCAAATCAAATTTGAGGACCGAAAAAATTACATCTCTTTCATACATTTTAAATTTCAAAAATGATAAAATTACATTTTTTTCCTACACAAGGATGTAGACGTTTAAATTTTTTTCAAATAAGTATCCGTTCGGTTTAACCTTTGCTTTGTCTTGAAATCCAAATAATAATGTAAAAAAAATATAGGCAATAAACCTAATTTAATCTATGGAGTTGTCTTTAGTGTGACTCTTTGGACTTTCCGGTTGAAAATTTTGAGGTGAAATCTTGATTTGTGTTATTTAAACAGGTTTTTTCACTACATATATGGATCCAACATCCTGAAAAACCTCTGGGACACTTCGGTTACCTATCAAACTTGTGATTTCAATAAATTTCTGCCAGATTTTAGAGAAATTAAACCAAAAAAATCCACCGAAAAAACTTCCAAAAATCACACTAAAGACAACTCCTTAATCTATGTCTATCTTGTCTATAAAATATGAAAACAAGTCTATAATATATGAAAACAAAAAACTTAGTTTAATCTATCTCTGCAAAATAGCGGAGAAAAGGGACAGAAACTTATTTTAACTAAGTCGGAATCCGAAAGAAAAATATAATAATAAATAGTATGAAAACAAAAAACTTAGTTTAATCTATCTCTGCAAAATAGCGGAAAAAACGGACAGAAACTTATTTTAACTAAGTCGGAATCCGAAAGAAAAATATAATAATAAATAGTATGACAACTACAAGTCCATTTCATTGATTGTAAAATGGCAAAAGACATAAGATAATCCGTGAAATCAAGTGATATTCACCCCAAATTGCATGCTCAACATCTTGAAGCAACAAATCCTGCGAAGGCACAGCCTGATCCAGTAAAACTTGTTTTCCACCGGAATGTGCTATTAGTCTGCAATATTGTATAGATATATTTACTAATGTAGGATGGCAACGTTAGTTGCATATTTTTGAGCTGAAACATCAATGAGACATCTAATTGATCTAGCCAGAAGCGATGCCGATATCATTTACAACAATATACGAGGATGGAAATAAACGCAATCGAAAGTTTTAGCCAGCCAAATTGATTCAAGTCACAACTTCCAATGTGCCCAACTTCCCACCATTGAAGAACTGTGGAGAAAGGAACTTCATGTTATGCCCAAACACTTGGCAGGTAAAGCCTATATTAAAACACCCCTTAATGCCCCTACATCATATAAAACATTTATAGATATAAATGTCCCTGCATCATATAAAACACCCCTTGATGTCCTTACATCATATAAAACATTTATAGATATAAATGTCCCTGCATCATGTAAAACACCCCTTGATGTCCTTACATCATATAAAACACCTCTTCTGCGATTTACCATACAGACAGAAAGATGGAGGACGAGATTAGGTTTTATCGTCCTACACGCTCAGTCACTGTAGAGCAAACAAAACGAAATAGCATTCAAATTAAGTCTATGCAGCTGAAAATGCTCCTCAAGCTTGGTTGGCCTGGCCTGGCTTGCAACCTAAATCAATTTGGCTCGTAGTCAAAATCAGTTTTCTGGGACAAGTTGCTTTTCAAGGCTGCCTATTTTGTGTTTTGGTTACATCATGCTTCTTTATCCCAAAGCATGCCCATGAACATATACTTAGCTTGTTTTCGTTATCTAGCACACCTTTCATAAGAATACAACCTTACATCCTAGCTGTCATTGACCATACAACAACGCCCAACTCTGTCAATGAACCAATGTGAGGAATATTTTCACATTGCTTGATCCATAAGCATGCTCAGCAAGGAACACACGTCAAGGAACTTAACAGCACCACTACAAAGACAGTGAGACGGAACCATCCGAGTTCTCACTGAATTTTGGATGGATAAGGCTGTCTGTCAGATATAACATTTCACTCCACAGAAACGGGAAAATGGAAAGCGGAAGAATTCAAGGAGATTATGAAATGAGTTCGAGACTGCAATATTTTCAAACATCTTCAAAAAAAAAATTAAAACCAATCATTTGAATTGCTAATATCTCTATATTATGCAGTTGAGCTGGATTTGGAATCAACACTGTATAAATACCATGTGATTGGATGTAAGAAATATCCTGTGATTGGAAGTAAGCTAAATCTGCAAGGGAAGAGAATGACTACATTCTATGAACAATTCCTCTTGTATGTGGAAATCAAACACTGCATAAATACCCTGTAATTGGAAGTAAGCTAATACTGCAAGGGAGAAGAATGACTACACATTGTATGCACAATTTCTCTTGTATGTGGAAGTCCCTCTCTTCAGGCATGAAGTTTCATGTTGATTGGTCTTTAATATTCCAAAATGGAGGATAGTTGTTCTGAATAGCCCTTAAAGACTATAGCTTTTGTGACTTGTAGCATTTCCCATGAAACATAAACGAGTCAAACTTGATCTCGGTCGATAGAAATTGAATTTTATAGCTTTTTTTGGCTTGTGTCATTTCCCATGAAACATAAATGACTCAAACTTCGTCTAAGTCAACTTCTAGACAGATTTCAATCCCTTGCTACTGTTCCCAATTTGGATATGTACAAACTGGCTAAAAATCAAATAGATTTTGAAAAAGATCTGCCTCAGCCACTAGTGAAAAACAAGTTTGGTTTCAAGTGCAAATTAATCCTTTTAATGTTCACACCAAAAATAATTCCTAATGCTAATGAAAAACACATATTCCCGCTATATTTGCTTTCATATTTTAATAAGCCATTCTGTTTAGAAGCTTTCTTAGCATACAAGACTCTATAACGGCTTAGTTTGGCAAGACCCATTCCTTCCAATGGTATATTTGTTAAAGATGACTTTGCACAGTATCAAGCTTTTCACTAACTGTAATGTTTGAAAGAATCATATCATCCAAACAAAAGCTTTCAAATTTCAAAGCCGTGGCATTTCTGCACAAATCCCTTCTACTCACAGAGTCACAAGTACAACTACAGATCTTGAAAGAATCTAAGGCAACAAGATAAACAATCAGTTAACAAAGAAATGAAGAAATTATTTCTTACATATACAAGATCCTAAATGCATTCCACCAAGGTCAGTCAATCTAACAAGTTAAAATCAATTTACAAGATATAGTGAGTCAAAATATGGATGTTAATATGCATCAATGAAGAGCATCCAAAATTTAAATGGGAAACCAATGAAAGAAATTAATGCATATCATACTCTTGTTCAAAGTAACGACCAAGTCTTCCAGCGATTGCACACAACCGAGATATATACTCAAAGAAAACAATTATTATCCAAAGCAAACATAGATGACGGAAAATACAAACATTTTAAACATATCATGTCCCTCTTGGACATGAGCTGAAAGCTTAATTATGCTTTCAATTTTTTTTATTTTTTTCGAAGAAGATGCTTTTACAATATTGCTGACAGCAGATGCCTCAAGAACTAAACACAGTTTCTTCACCGCTACATTCCAAGTTATATGCTGTACTGAAACTAGGTAGAGCAAGCTTGATGGAATGACAGCGTCTAAAAGTAGTGGGGGATGGACTAAGAGGATGAATAAACATTGCCACTAGAAACTAGATGATTAAACCAACGGGGGATATCTGAGGAGGATTGTATACTCATCCCTGATTGGAAAGTGGCCCAGAACCAAGTAAATTTAATAATGACTAAAAAAATTTCCAAAGTGGTAATCTCAATCTAATGAACTCCAAAAGCTCACCTCTCAAGCTAGCTCAAAATTTCATATTCGAAAACAGACAGATTCTGTCAGTTTTTAGTGAAGATAATCATAACCCTGTCTTGATTGTCTTACACTTGTAAAACATTTAAAGCCTGGTTTTCTCAAAAGTGTATAATCATTGCACCTGATAAGTTTTTCGAGATTGATCTGCAGCTTCTTTCCTTTCATTTCCAGTCCTAGGTTCTGCAAAATGATGATAACAATTTCCCTTCCTAAAACATATAGAAGTCATACAAAATCAGTAAAAGGAAATAGTATTTCTATATCACAGTAAATACATGCATAAATCCTTGATTGAAGAAACAATAATATGGACCCAATGTAGAATTTAAATTAATAGTTTCCAATATAAAATTGTCACTGAAAAAAAACTGCCTTCACAAATTGCAATCAGCAAAACTCCCATTCAATTAAACGAAACTCATGTTGTAAACCAACCGATTAGAAGAATTGTCTTACACCTTGTAATAGAAAACTGTAGATTCTCCCATGCTAGAAGAGGGAAGGAGATATTCATCAATAATTATCAGAATGTCATTGCAAATCCTGCCGAGTTCATTAAATTTGTGATCGTACTCCTTGATGCATTTGACATCAAGCTCATTACCCCTTGACTCTTCTTACTGCTCTATGGAAGACAGTAACTGCCATGAAGCTCTCTAATTTCAGCACCCATGGACATGGCCTTGATGAGATTTCTTTTATGTATCCATTTTATTTGTCTCTTTCAGTCTTTGAGCTAGTCTTTTAATTATGTTATTAGATATTTTCCTTTTGTTATTAAGATAGCCATTAAAGCCAATTATGCACTTCAAATTTGTAGTAACATGGTGAACATTAATAAACTTTTCTGATCTTATTCTATCACTGTGCCATAATGACACATCTAAAGAGAACGCTCTGTTTCGTATCACTACTACAAATTCCACACGAAACCAACTAGACAACAACAATAATGGCAATTATTTCCAGGATCCAATACATATTGAGCATTGGGTGTCCCCAAAGGACGCAGAACCATTCAAACCAATGAGTATGCCAGTTACAGAAGCAGAAGAAAGTCACAATAGCGACTACACAAATTCAGTAGATTAATCCATGTGCGGCAACAAAACCAACACACGTGATGTGCTGATATTCTACATTTTATTTATTCGACATAGGCCATCTTAATGCTGTAGCTTTTGATCTAACATGACACACTGAGAGGCATATATGCCAATAAAATGCAATTAAATAACAGCAAAATAAGAATCATGAGAGCTGGTACAATCATGTTGATGATTCTCTCATGTTCTACATGAAAAGATTGCCACTTGTTTTATGAACATAATTCTAATATTAATTCATTCACCACAGCACATACTAATGCAATTAATTGTTCAATCTCGATTCTCAACATATTTACATCCCACTTCACTTCTATAATCGAACCTTCATTCATTTTAACTTCCTTTTTTTTGTTTAGATGGCATATGCAATGATGATGTTCTAAATTCATCTTTGCATCAGCAACACCAGATTTCAAAGCAGCAAAATCATCAGCCTTCATCTCCACTGTTGTCCCTTTCTTTCATTTCATCAGATGCTTCACACTGCTGTTTTTCTCTTCTTTGTGAAAATACATTTTCCCTTGTCAGCTTTTCAAAAAATGCATCTTTAGAAGTAAATGCTGATCTGAACTTGGAAAGTGTTTTTCTCTTTGAGTCACACCTAGAGAGTGACTGGAATGGTTTACATTCAGATCTTGAAGAAACCAACATTGAAACAGATGTTGCAAAGAGCATCTGGAAAATCCTGATGTACATGACTGATCAGACACAGAAGCTATTGAGTGAGAATGGACATTGCTCCAACAGCAGCTCTTGCTGAACGGGCATAACTGAGCCACTCCATTGTCCTGGCCATCAAAACAAATATCGGTCCATGTTCCAGAAAACCTCTAGTGGACCCACTATCTCCATTGTGGCCGAAGAATTTTCCTTAAAACACCTAAAGAGATTGTGGATTGCACTAACATTTGTAAATGTCTATTTGATCTAGACTGCATAGCCAAGGTAGCAGCAATTTCAACTATATCAATAATAACCTAAGGCCAGTGTACTAGATTTCTATGATGGAGAAATTTGATGAGGATAGATGAGCAAACCATCATTTCCTCTATTCTACATTAAGTATGACAAGTCAGGAAGAACAGAAACAACTAGTCCATTTTCAGAAGACTGATGTTGAGAATGGATAAACATCTGTAGAAGAGTAGGCTACTATGCCAAACAAACGCTTCAATCTCAGAATCATGGAACAAACCAATTTATACCATGTGCTTAGCCATTAACGTGAAACTTGGACAATCTCCATGTTAACAAACCTCACAAAAGTTTCAGTAACACATGCCCTGGTTCCTAAGCTCCAAAAGAAGGGACCTCTAAGCCTATTTACGCCTGTGGATGCCAAGAGGAGCATCTTCCTCTTTTCCATGATAAGCACCATATCCAAGTCAAAAAGTTTCTTCACTGAATCTTCCATCTCTACGACATGCCATTTTGTTGCAAAAGGGGGTCAACCGATCTTCAGTGTTCCTTAAATAATGAGAGTATCAGCAGGAACAAGATTCACAATTGATAAATGTCTAGATATAATTGCATACAAAATTAACTGTCTGCAAACTCCATCTATTTCAAGGCAAAGTTTCATGTTGTTGATGATTGTAGCATCAGACAGGTATTTCCACAAATGAGTATCTAGACATGTGGGAGTCATCCAAGACCTTCAAGATTAGAAAATTCATTTTTATTAAAGGATTAAATGAATCATTAAAGTGAACTTCTTATTATAAAAAGTGAGTTAATGTTTTGAAATGCAAAGGTTTTTGGATTGGTGAATTGATCAATCTCAACCATTGATCTCAAGTGAAGTGATATCTAATCTCAACTGTCAATCACTTTTGAGATTAGGGATTTGGATTCAATCAACAAATCAAGTTTATAAAAGCAAAGCTAGGTGGAAGAAAACACAGTGACCACAAGACACAATGAGAAAGTGAGGATCTTAGTGATTGGGTGAAGGACTTTCATCCAAGTGTGCAGGGTCTAGAGCAAGACAACAAGAGGATTTGCAGCAGTGAGAGGAGAAAACCTAGGAGCAAAGAATCAGAGGACAGAAGATTTCTACAGCAGCAAATCCCACATGAGCAGCAAAGGACACCGCATGAGCCCACACATGTATAGGTCATACAACAGTGTGCACGCATGAGGACAGCAAGCCATACAATGCATATTCGTCGTAAGTGTGACTTGTATAGGGCATATAACAGGTCATACAATAGTCCGTGAGGGAAGATTTGCAAGTTGAGGTTGATCTACGAAATTAAGAGGGCCATATATCCCATACAGGTGCCCAATAAAAATTTCTAAGTTGTTGTAGCTTCTGTGAAAATTCTGAACCTTGCAAACAGAAATCCTACAACAATTAACTGATTTGCATTACCTACTTGTATTTTCCATTTAACAAGTTATTTTCTGAATACTTCAGTAAAACATTAATGCAAATACTAAGCAGCCTACACCAATATACGGAACAAGTACTGAAAAATAAATTAGACAATCACACAAAGGACACACTTATTTTTGGACTAACGTCCCTGGAAAAACCCAATGCGGGAAAACCGGTGTAGCAGATCTGAGGGTTTGTATTATTAAGCAACATTATTCTGAGTACAACTAGGGTGCCAAACCTGACTCACCCAATAGAGAAAATCCTCAGCAAACAGGTAAAATAGTGAGTTTTGCCTCACACTACAAGTCCTGGCTGATCCAAGATCCAAACTGGCGAAACCCCGGCTTCCTCTGCACAGTAGATGTGTAGGTCTGCATGGGAACGACTGAGGACTGTGTCACCTCTTCTCTGCGCTGACCTACCTCTCGAAAAATCGAGTTTCAACTCTCTCGGCTTAGAAACCCCGATCTCCAAGAAAATACAAACTGTCCCTTGGAAGCTCTGCGTTGCCCCTACATGAGCCCTGCGATGCCTGCATCACCCCTCCAAGGGATTACGTCACCTCTCCTGGTGGATGTGGTGCCTCCTCTGTTGTCTCTGTTGCCTCTCTGCTATGTACTCTTGGTCCTCCAACCAACAACTACTTCTGCCCCTCACTGCTACTAAATCACTCAGATCTTATCTTCGTCCGAGCACTGCTCCATCAGAAGAATCAGATTCACTCACTATGTGTGTTCTCGAACTAACCCTCAAGTCTTCCTTTATACTTTTCTTGTTGAGAAATCAATGGTCGTGATCTAATCTTTAATCAACGGCTAAGATTAAAACAGACTTGATCCTCGTCACTTAGAAGCTTCTCACCCACATTTAAATTAATTCATTTTAATTATTTTAATTCCCTAAGTTTTAACTTAGGCTCCATTAAAAATAATTAATTATTTGAATAACTTTCACTTCGGATGGAATTTCTCCAAACGATTTCTGGGTCTTGGAGATCTCATGTGTTCTAGGCTTCTAGCCCCCCACAAAATTTCGGAGCTAGAGCACATCAGATGCTACCCAAAAATCAACAACTTGCTTATTTTCTCATTGGGTCATTTTCTCAATAAGGGAGCCCATGTAAGCTATGATATTATTTAATGAACATAAGATTTTGAAGGGAAACTGTTTATGTGTGCATGTGTGAGATTTTCTCATTTTGCTTCCACTAATTTTTATTTTATTTACTGTTAAAATCCAAGTTGTGCAGTTTATTCAATAATCTGTAGTTTAATTTAATTTAAAGCAAAAAATTATTAGGAATTATTTTACCTATTTTCTAGGGTTAGGGAAAAATAACATGATATTGCCGAGCTTAAGGAAAACTAACATGGTATCAGAGCTTGTAATATCCCAAATTGGGAATAAACAACAATACAAAGGACACAAGACTAAAAACTAAAGAAAAATAGGAAATGCTATTAAAACACCATGAATGGAGCCAAAAACATCTGAGCCATTTTATTAATTTTTCTGTGGGAAAGAGTACAATAAGGTGCTCAGAAAGATGGCACCTAGGCTTGCACAAGACAGGTGGAGATAGTGCTCAAACCCGGATAGAAACACCACTGATTTGCTGCTCTACGTGGCTTCACCTCTACGTTGCCAAAACGGGAACCACTGCTGCTGGTTGGAAATGAACTACAAGTTGGGCTTGCTCCTATGCTTAGAAAATTTCGGGATTAAAACCTCGAGCTCTACTCACAAGACCCACAAAAGCCCGCAAAGAGTTTCCAGAAATCTCGACCCTGGAAAATAGCCCCCTTGGGCTTGGCATGCTGCCTTGTTGGGTGAATCGGTTCTCTGGTTGAAATGATGGAAAGTGCCTCTGAAATTTTGCCCCAAATCCCTGGTAGGAGGTGGCTAGCCTCCCCTCCGAAACTCTGGCTGAAATCTGCTCTTCCTCCCTACTTCCCAACACTTCTCCTCAACTGGACTGCGCAATCATTGCACAGTCAAGATGGCCTCTGCGCTGTCCTGAAGGGACTGCATATGCCTGGAATTTCTCATTGCAAGATTGTTAATTTTAGAACATGTTCTATGCCATTTCAGATTTAGGGCACAAAACACTGAAGCAAATAGAACATAGCAACAGATCGATGGAAGACAAGCCAAAACAGAGATAATGAATGGTGGTGTTACGGTGATCAGTAGGATGTTTCTACCAGCAAAGTCTCCAATAGGTCATTCAGCCAAGCGTGTCACACATAACCCTAGTACAACCCAAACACAAATACGTAGCTCCATCACCATCAAGAGAGAAGAAAATCCTCCACACAAAATGTGTGTATAATGAACTCCAAGTATCTCCATTATATAGGCATCTTTGGGGGTGTGTGACACGCTCTTTAAGACATTTAAGTCTATATTATATTCCAGGCCGACCTAGCATATAAGTGGAATAAATTCAAAGTCCATGTTCTGCTCATCCAATCGAGATGATCTTTAGATCAATCTTACACCTCTCTGAAAGAGGAGTCCAATAAAAATATTGGGATCGTCATCTGAGAAGCACAACCCGGAGTTTGGACCTAGTTGTCCAATTTTAACACTCCCTCTCAACTAGGGAGAACTCCGACCACTAGTGCAATCCAAACATCGTCCCGTCGTAACTTGCTTTGCTGGCCTCTTTATTTCAGAACAAAAGTGGGTCAGTCACAAAGACATCATACCCGGCTGACAGATTCAGCCCAGAGGTTCGAAACCTCTATAGGACTCACAAAGAGTCTCATACCAACCCGAAGTTGGTTTACCTGACCAAAGGTCAGTTGGAGGTCCGAAACCTCGCTAAACTTGATACCAGATCAAGTGGTTGGACACGTGCCATCTTAGACATAGAGAGTACGACAATCTCCGATGCATCCATCAGTCTTGCTATGGTCTCTGTTCACATTTCCCACCTCATTGGCCAAATAAGAGGTACTTCCCATGAGTCCGAAACTCCATGGGTAGGATGCATATGGGGCACAGATCAGAGAGAGGTAAACCATTTCAATATCATCACGGTGGGGTAAAAGCACACCAACTAGGTTCGGCAAGCCTAGCCCTGTGGTTGCTTATAGCACCAAAGCTATCCCCAAAACCCCCTTGGAGCTCCCAGAGCTCATCGTCCAACAGGACCCTCAGAATAGGGTCGTTCCATGGTTCCAAGATTCTCACGGAAGGTTAGGAACATGACCTTCCCCAAGGGAATTGTGAGAATATCTGCGACCTTCTCATCAGTTCCTATATGATCGAGCCTTACGACGCCTCGCTGTACCATATCCCGGATAAAGTGGTACCAGCCATCAACATGCTTGGATCAATCGTGGAACCCAGGATTCTATGACAAATGAATCCCCCTCTGGTTATCACAAAGGATAACGGTGGCATCTAGCACATGCTCGAATAGCTCACTGAAGAGCTTTCGCAACCAAGTGACTTCACAACGGGCCATACATGTTGCAATGTATTCGATCTCAGCGGTGCTCAAGGCTACCGACTTCCTTTCCTGCCCGAGGTAGATCTACTTGTGAAGTAGCATTCAGATGTGCTCTTACGATCCATGACACTGCCAGCCCAATTGGCATTAGTATATCCAAGGAGTGTCATGCTCCCGGCAGTGTATCTCTGCCCATGGTTTGTTGTGCCATAGAGATATCTCAAGAGTTTCTTGGCACCAACCCAGTGAATGTTATGATCAACCATGTGTTGTCTCAAAGTGTTCACTGCACAACATATGTCCGGACGGGTGTTCACTAAGAACATTAGAGCCCCTACGAGTTGACAATACTCAGTAGGATTTGCTAACACAGGCCCAACAACGCTGCCATTCAACTTCTTAAAGTTGAGTTCCATTGGTGTCGACACGGACTTACAGTCTACCATACTAGAAGCTTCATAATGTATTTTCCTTGAGAAAGGAAAATCTCGTTAGGTCTCTGCCAGACCTCCGGTCCTAGGCATCAGTCCTAGGTCCTTCATCTTGAACTCAATAGTGAGCTCCCTCTTACACTGATGAATGAGAGGGTTAGCACCTGTCAGGAAGAGGTCGCCCACATACAGCACCAAAATGAGAGGCTTTTCTCTATCAACCTTGAAGTAAAGGTTCGGATCAACATTACTACGAGTGAGGCCTAGCTTCATCGGGTAGCTATCTATCCTCTCGTACCAAGTTGTAGGTGCTTGCTTCAGCCCATAAAGGGCTTTCTTCAACCTGCAGACATGGGTGTCCCGATCCTGGATTTTGAACCCTAGAGGTTGCTCTACATACACCTCTTCCTTTATAGCACCATGCCACAAAAAAATGGTCTTTACATCCATCTGATGAAGATTCCGTCCTTGCGTAGCAGCAAGGGAAATAATAGATTATAGGTGCAATAATAATCAGTGCCTTCAAGCAACACATTTTCCCATCAGATCCATGCTTGATCTTTTATCGAGGTGACAACAGCTTTGATCTGTGGTATAGGAACCATATCCTAGACATCACCCTCGCATCCTTGCAGACTTTGATGCTTTCCAGTTTCTTCAAATGATCTAGGCTCATATTGTACTCATGGCAGCTAGATACCCCTGGTATTTATATGGCTTCTCGATTTTCTTCCGGAATTCCCCCCTCTGAAGCCATAGGATCTTCTTTCATTCAACAATGATATTAGCTCAGGAGCATATACAGATGTATTCTCCCTCTTAATGCCAGTTTCTCTCTCGAGAGAAGACATTTATTTTAAATGAGGGCATCCTAGA
Source organism: Pinus albicaulis (assembly GCA_034641835.2). Lineage (NCBI taxonomy): Eukaryota > Viridiplantae > Streptophyta > Pinopsida > Pinales > Pinaceae > Pinus > Pinus albicaulis. The sequence continues at coordinate 453,783,805 of CM076578.1, forward strand.
CACCAACTTGGAAAAGGGGTCTTATTCTCCCACAGTCAAGGCCATCCAAATCGACTTTGTTGATCATGGTTCAAGACTCCAACAACGTGACTGAACGCTACAAAAACTTCTCAGTTCACACTTCAAGTTTATCATTACGCTGTTACTGCTATTATGAATCTCGTAAACATGGGTGTTTGTTTGTCACTGTCATAATGACAGTGACATAGAATCACAGATTTAGCTCCTCAAAATGGTGGATACAGAGATACCTTCTGAACGACCATTACTATTTTCTTCATCATTAATAGAATTGAAGATTTCAAGATTAAAGAAATTACCTGATGTTTTGTGGAGATCTGCTGTAGCTTCCTCAACCAGCCCTTTAAGATTTTCTTTACTGCAACCCACATAACTAGGGATCCAATCATGATTCCTTCTCTCATGATTTTGCACTTGAGGGCTTCATCTACTACATCTGGTATTTCATCCTGCACTGCTTCTTATTTTCAGATCTACCCAACTACAGTTAATAGTTGGCTGATCTAAGGCTACAAATCTTAAGATCTCAAATCTGCAATTTGTCTCTTAAATTGCATAGATCTAGGCACCAATCATACAGTTGTTCCAATCACAGAGTTGCACTTTCTTTATGTCAATCCATGCAGATCTAGCACAGTCATAAGGGTACTCCAGCTCATCAATGTTTCTGCCCCAATCATCCAACAGGATAAATTTGGACAAGACACTTTCTAAGGTCAGTGCCAATAGATTAAATTCAGGTATATGCTGGTTCACAACCACTGTCACTAGTCAACTGTGACAGTATCATAATACTGTTAGATGATGCACTGCACTGCCCCTCAAGTCATCAATACATGTTACATGTGTTCCTTTGTTTATGCACAGATCTGGGCCACTTAGGGATAGAGCTTTTCTAGCTTCCTTTAAACATAGGAGACCCTCAGTTGGGGCATCATTCAGTTCTGAGTACACAGAACTCCCAGGCCATTAGGCCTTCTATGTCATTCTGATATGTTGCCTTGTTGACTAGACAATACTTTCCAGACAGCTGCTGAACTGTTGAAGCTTGCATAACAAGTTCTGTTTTTTGGTTTGAGCATTGCTAAACATACAATTCGTACAATCTACAGATTTGATTTGCATGCCTGGAATAATATCTTCTTTGCAACAGAAAGGCATGCAATCCATAGTAGGTATTTGAATAAATGCCTTGTCAAAAACATGGACTGGCCCTTGTGCCAGCGGCTCCCTAATACAACAACATACGCTGCCATTCTATCAGCGTACCAAATTAAGATATCTCCAGTCCTGCTGCCCTCATCAGAATACTTACTAATGATCTAATCATGAATTGCAAAGTGTGCCCACCTTTTGTTGTACAAGGTCCTTTATGACAGCGAGTCTAAGGCACCTTGTCACCTTAGCACATCATAAAGATGACAAGCACATGATCCAAACACTGGCCCACAAATCATGGACACAACACACCTCCACAAGACACTGCTGTAATACTGTTTGCACTGTTAGTTCACTGTACTCCTGGTTAGGGCACGTGCTACAGCCCCAGTTTCATCACATAGTCATCAAACAAGCCCTTCTAGGGTTGCGATTTACCTTGGAGGGGTTCCTTCAATGCCATACTGCCTCCTTAGGTTGCTATCCACTCTTTGACAACCCTCTAATTTGACCCAGATGTGTGCTATGCCCTGCGGCCTAGCACCACAATTATCCTGTAGCTTCCTGACACAGCTTCACATCATGCCCAAGTCTGCTCAGAGAAAGCAACTTCCTTCTGCTGTCCTTCAGGACCTTCAAACGATATTAAACCCTTAAATATGCCCAGACATTGCTTCAGATCCAGTGGCTGTCCTCCTGTGACTGAGCGGTCTTCAACCTAACTCAAATAGCCCTAGATCTAGCCATGGATATCCACGCTAGATTGCTTCCATTTCTGCGGCCAATTCAAAATTTAAACCAAGCAAAAACAGATCCAAACTTACCTTAGGGATAGACGTCAAACTGCTATTGTATGGGCACAATTATCATCCACCAAAACAACATTTCTTGACTGTGGCATCCTTCAAAAAATGAGGTAGGGACAACAGCATCATTTGGCTAAAGTTCTAGGCACTTTGCAGTCGCAAACACTCTTACGTTGCCCCTGGTTTAGGTTGATAATGCCTACAACCTATCTTAGCATCATGTTGTCACTTCTCCTTACCTCTATGCAGCCCAAACAAAACTGCGTAGACTCCTGAAGATGCTCGGTCTCCTTGCTGAAGCAAACAACCCTTTAGATAGCTCCTAAAAGGCTCCACGCATCCTTTTCTTCCTATCTGTTGTAGCCTATCTCCTACGGTTTCCTTCCAAAGGAACTTCGGCCTCTCTTCCTGCACTAGGTCACCCAAAACAAACATTAAACCCTTATAATTTTCTTCGAGTTCCTTTCTTTGAAAGACGGCTCCTATGCATTGAAGTTCTGGGGTTTATTTCCAGCTTTCAAACAGATTTCGACCCCCACTCTAGGGCTGTGGCCTCCTTCAGATTCTCTACGGCTCCCTAACGGCCCTTAGAACAACCTCTTGAAACTTCTGTTTGACCTTCAAACAAGGCCGCAAACATTTCAGCCTTCCAACTCTTTCCTCGGTCTTCCTTAGTTTTCAGCGGCAAGCTTCAGGGGTACTTTCCTTCTTCACCGAGCTCTTCTCTTGTGATGTGAATAGATCGAAGATTGCTTTTCAACATGAATTTGGGCTTTGTCTTCTCCTCAGCTTTGATACCATGTTAATTTTAGAACATGTTCTATGCCACTTCAGATTTAGGGCACAAAATATTGAAGCAGATAGAACATAGCAATAGATCGATGGAAGACAAGCCAAAACAAAGATAATGAATGGTGGCGTTACGACGATCAGTAGGATGCTTCTACCAACAAAGTCTCCAATAGGTCATTCAGCCAAGCGTATCACACAACCCCAGTACAACCCAAACACAAATACGCAGCTCCATCACCATCAAGATAGAAGAAAATCCTCCACACAAAATGTGTGTATAATGAACTCCAAGTATCTCCATTATATAGGCATCTTTGGGGGTGTGTGACACGCTCTTTAAGACATTTAAGTCTATATTATATTCCAGGCCGACTTAGCACATAAGTGGAATAAATTCAAAGTCCATGTTCTGCTCATCAGATCGAGATGATCTTTAGATCAATCTTACACCTCTTCGAAAGAGGAGTCTAATAAAAATATTGGGATCGTCATCTGAGCAGCACAACCTGGAGTTTGGACCTAGTTGTCCAATTTTAACAAAGATCTCCCCAAAATTAGATGGAACTCCTCTCTTGAGCGGGCACTCGAAGTCCCCCGAGGTAGAGGTTGAGATCTCCGCTCGGAAATCTTTGTGCTAAACAACACTTGCAGACTCAACTAAACAACTCAAGCATGCTACAGTCAATTAGACAAACATAGGTGATGAATGAATGAGGAATGAGTTGCTCTCACCCTCTTTTGTCCAAGTTGAGCCCCCAACGTTCCCCTGGGCCCACATGGACTATGTTGCCCCTCCTCGGGCCTACCTCTACGCTGCTCATTGTGCTGCCCACTGCACTGCCTCTCCCACGGTGCCACTGGGACGCTGCCTCATTCGAGTGGGTGGCCACATGGACCCCACGTCAACCTCAATATTTGCCTCTAGTGACTTTAGGGAAGCAAAATAACTGCATAGTTTATTTGTGGGTCCCCTTACCCACTTTATTTTTGCTAAACATTAGAAAAAGGCAAAATTAATCAAAATTAATATTCCAATTAGGTGATTTCTAATTTGGAATATTACAGTCCTCCCCGCCAAAATGTTGCTTGTCTTCAAGCAACTTCAAAGATGGATGTTGCAGGATCTTCTCCCCCTCCCAAGTGGCATCCTCATCTGGAAGGTTCCTCCACTCGATAAGATACTCCTTTACCACCCTGCTCCTCAGGTGCCTCTCCCTGATATCTAAGACGGCCTCCGGCTGTAGCACCAAATGCCCCTCATCATCGGTAGGAGGGAGCTTCGTAGTTGCTGTCATTTGCTGCCCCAAAGCCTTTTTCAGGCAGGAGACATGGAAAATGTTATGAATCCCGCTCCCTTGTGGAAACTCCAGCTCATATGCCACCTCTCCAATCCGCCGGATCACTCTGTATGGCCCATAGAAGTGTGGATTGAGCTTCTCAGCTCCCTTCTGCTTTAGCGTGGATTGCCTGTATGGCTGAAGTCGAAGGTACACTAAGTCATGCACCTCAAACTATCTCTCCACGTGGCCTCTATCTGTGTACATCTTCTATTGGTTTTGGGTTGTTGCCAAGTTATCCTTGAGAGCCCTAAGAATGTATTGGCTCTCTTGGATCCAGTCTATAGCCTTGGGGGCCTTGCTAGCTCCAAACATCACATCAACAAAAGTCACTGCATTATAACCATACAAAGCATAGAATGGAGACATACTGATAGACATGTGGAATGTCGTGTTGTAGCAGTATTCCCCCAAGTGCAGCCAACACAGCCAAGCCTTCTGCTTCCTTGTGACATAGCTCCTCAAGTAGCCCTCCAGCCACTTGTTAACTATTTCGGTCTGTCCATCTGTCTGTGGGTGGTAGCTGGTGCTAGGTGTTAGCTCTGTTCCCACCAAACAGAACAACTCTTGCCAGAAACCTCCCATGAATCGACTATCCCGGTCACTAACTATGGTCTTGGGGAGACCATGGAGTTGGAAAATGTCCCTGAAAGACAACTCAGCCACTTGTGAAGTAGTGTACTGAGTTGAAATGGCAAAGAAATGGGCATACTTCGTCAACCGGTCAACCACCACGAAGATGCAATCATTGCCCTGTACCATAGGCAACGATGTGATGAAGCCCATAGATATGCTTTTCCATTTCCCCTCTGGAATGGGGAGCAACTACAACAACCCCACCGGGTGGTTCAACTCCCCCTTGTTCTTCTGGCAGACTACACACTACCTAAAATGCCAGAGTACGTCCACCTTGAGGACCTTTCAGGGGAACCTCTCTCTAATGATCTGGTGGGTCTTGGTGACCCCCTGGTGCCCTAAAAGTGAGAATCATGCGCTGCATGCAAAATCTTCTCCCGTAACTGGGAGTTGGCCGTCAAAAAGATCTGGTCCCGATAATAATAACCTCATCCACCACCCTGTACCAGTCATTTGTCACTTGCGCATCCAGTAGTACCTCGCATGCAAACTGGTCTTTGGAATACTCTACCAGCAACTGAGCCCTCCAATTTACGTCAATGCTCATCAAGGATAAAGACGCTGGTCTCTGGGATAACACATCTACTACGACGTTGTTCTTCCCTTTGACATACTCAATGTCAAAGTCGTATGCCTGGATCTTGCTGACCCATTTCTGTTGCCTCTCTTGCAGCTGCTTCTGCTCCAAGAAAAACCTGAGGTTGTTGTGATCTGTCCTCACCCAGAACCTGTTCCGCACTAGATGTTGTCGAAACTTAGCCAATGTATGCATGATGGCCAGGATCGTCTTGTCGTAAATGGGGGAGAGTCTGTCATGAGGCAATAGCTTCTGACTCTCGAAAGCTATGGGGTAGTGGTACCCTCCCTGCATCAGTACTGCACCTACTCCTTCCCCCAAAGCATCACACTCCAACACAAATGGCTGCATGAAGTCTGGAAGGGCTAGTACCAAACAACTGCTCATCACCTCCTTGAGCTGGTCAAAGCCCTCTGCGCAGTCTCAGTCCAACTGAAAGCCCCCTTCTTGGTGAGGTATGTGAGGGGTGCTGCAAGCTGCGAAAATCCTTTGACGAACTTCTTGTAGTAGGTACAAATACCCACAAACCCTCGAAGCTCCGTCGCATTTGTCGGCTCCGGCCAATCTCTGATGGCCCTAATCTTCTCCTCGTGGAATCTCACTTCGTCCACCCCAATGATATGCCCTAAATAGAGCATCTTCGTCAAACCAAACTGGCATTTGGACAACTTGGCATAGAAATGTTGCTCCTCCAAGATACACAACACCGTCTCTATGTGCTGCAAATGCTCCTCCCATGTGCCGCTGTATATGAAGATATTGTCAAAGAACACCATCACAAACTTCCTCAACTGACCACGGAATATGTGGTTCATGCAAGACTGGAAAATAGCCAGAGCATTGGTCAGCTCGAAGGGCATCACTAAGAACTTGAAATGGCCATAATAACAACGAAACACAGTCTTGGGGATGTCCTTCTCCCTCACCCTGATCTGGTGGTATCTCGACCTCAGATCAATCTTGGAGAAGAACTTCGCTCCCCTCAACTCATCCATCAACTCATCGATCCTGGGAATAGGGTAGCAGTTCTTCATGGTCTTCTTGTTTAGGGCCCTGTAGTCTATGCACATCCGCAGTGTGCCATCCTTCTTCACCAAAACCACTGAAGAAGCGAATGGACTCGTGCTGGGCCTAATGTGCCCCAATGCTCATGGTAGCTCTCTCGATCTCGTCCCTATAGGCCTTGGGATGCCTGTAGGGGGTGGTGATCACGGCCTAAATGCCAGACTCCACTTCAGTAGTGTACTCAAACTCCCGATCCGGTGGCTGCCCCGGTGGAATGTCCCCAAAAACCGTAGAGTAATAGTTTAGGATAATCTGCACATCAGGGTGCGTAGGCTGCCCGAGACACCTGCATCCGAAATCCTCAACTCCACGGCCCACTCTATGTCTCCCTTCCGGAAATTTGCCTCCATCCTATGTGCAAAAACTGTCTGAGGAGGGTATGTGTGCATGCCCCTGAGCATCACCTGCTTCCCACTCTTCTTGTCCACAAACTCCATATCCAGTGTTTGCCAATCAGTGCTAACCTTCCCAAGGGTGATGAGCCACTGGACTCCCAACACTAAGTTGGTGTCCGAAATATCGACCACGAAGAAGTTATTTGTTAATGTGTATGTCGCCATGGTCACTGACAATGCCGGGACATAACGAATTCACTGCATGGTCCTAGCCCTTGGAACCAGCACAAAAAACCCATCAAAGCTCTATGTCTGTATGCCTCTCCTCTGCACCAACTGGGCATCGATGAAGTTGTGTGTATCCCCTCTGTCCACCAACACTTAGACATGCTGCCCCTGAATTGTCCCCCAGACCCTCAACATTAGGTACTTGGGAACTCCCCACAAAGATGCAAGGACCCCTCCAGTAGGCGCAAACGCTGATCCCCCTGCTGCTGGAGGAGGTGGTAGTGGAGGATCCTCTCCTGGTGCTCCAGTGTCGGCATCTCCTCTCATCTCATAATATGTCTCCTCTTCTCCCTCATTGTCGGAGAAGATCTCAATGTAATGTGCCTTCCCTCTGGCACATCTGTGACCCGGTGCCCATGGCTCCTGACAGGTGAAGCAAAGCTTCCTTCGTCTCAAATCCCTCCAGGTGTCATCATCCAAATGCCCTCGGCTCTAGTTCCCTCTCAGGGGTGGGGCTCTCACGTCCCTCCCTTTCTGCTGGAACACTGGTCTATTGGGCATGGGAGCCCTTGTTCTTGGCAAAGCGTCCTGCAAGTCTCTGGTTCTCCCTACTATGTCCTGCAGCATAGTGGGTTGAGTAGACCTCACTAACCCACACAAAGGTTCTGCCAAACCGTTAATGAACATGTAGGTCCTCCTAGGCATGTACAAGTCTGGAACCATCACTCAGAGTCTCAAGAACTCAGATATGTATGTCTTCGGGTTCCATGTCTACTTGAGCTTGGTTAGCTCAACAAAATTCTCCTTCGGATCCTTCCGATCAAACCTCTCTAGCATTCTCTGCGTGAAATCATCATACGTTGTCACTCTTGAGTGACCCAGCGTAGTCATACCATGGAACCACCAATCATGGGCTTCTCCCTCTAGATGCAGCGCAACCACCTTGATGGCCTTTACCTTCACCATCTGATTAAGCTGGAAATAAATGTCCAGCTTCTCCACGCAAGCTTTGGTTGAACATTTTGACGACCCATCGAAAGTTGGCAGGAAAAGCCTACCCATGGTACGCTGCAAGTCATTGCCCTGCATGTACCCTCCTCCTTTGGTCTGGCCTCTGGGTCTACTGTTGCTTTTCAGCTAACAAAACTCATTGAAGGTGACAACACCTCCAAACTCTGGCCCGTAAGACTGATACTGCGCAAAGTACTCTCCATAGTGAGCCACATCCAGCTCTTGTGGCCCTCCTAATCCTACTCCCAAAGCCAGGAATGTGGGCATGGTAGAACGTGGTGGAGTGCGTGGCACCACCTGTTGCACAGTGTTAGCCTCCGGTGGGTGATGGGAAGTGTTGGATCCTTCTCCGATCTGGAATTCCCCTGGCACCCCCCTCTGCTTGTTATCTTCGCCAATCTTCTGCCCCATCTCCTCTATCCTCTTGGTGAGGTCTTGTATTGACTTTAGGAGTTGAGAAAACTCTTTTCCCTCATCTCTTTCCTTTGCCATGTGTTCCTTTCCTCTCTCTTCTTCCACCGGAACGCTGTCTACCTGGTCTGGTGTAATCTCAAGCCTCCTTTCCCTGCTCCTATACCTTTGTCTCCGGTAAGTGACGTTTTGCCTATCCTCCAGTGTCATAGACCGTGTGCTCCACACGCTAAGCCAAGTCTATTAACTATGATACCACTATAATATCCCAAATTGGGAGCAAACAACAATCAAAGCACACAAGACTAAAAGCTACAACAAAACAAGAAATGCTATTAAAACACCATGAGTGGAGCCAAAAACATCGGAGCCATTTTATTAATTTTTCTGTGGGAAAGAGTACAATAAGGTGCTCGGAAAGATGGCACCTAAGCCTGCACAAGACAAGATGAGATACTGCTCAAACCTGGACAGAAACACCACAGATCTGCTGCTCTGTGTGGCTCCACCTCTGCGCTGCTAGAACGGGAACTACTGCTACTAGCTGGAAATGGACTATGAGTTGGCCCTGCTCCTATGCTTAGAAAATTCCAGGATTAAAACCCCGGGCTTTGCCTACAAAACCCACAAAAACCCGCGAAGGGTTTCCAGAAATCCTGACCCCGGAAAATAGCCCCCTTGAGCTTGGCATGCTGCCCTGCTAGGTGAATCGGTTCTCTGGCTGAAATGCCGAGTGCCTCCACTCGCCCAAATCCCCCGTAGGGGAGGTGGCTAGCCTCCCCTCCGAAACTCCGCTCGAAATTTGATCTTCCTCCCGTTGACCACACTTTGTCAACGACCCCATAGCAAAGACACCCCATTTTTTCAAATGGGTCCATCATGTTCGACATGGTCACGCCATTCAGATTTACTCTCCATATATGACATTGTTATAAATGATGTAAACCCATTGTCGTATGGTATGATGTAAATGATCTAAGCTAAGTCACCTGGATTCGCCAAAAGGGCCACGAATCCCGAATCCCCTCACCGGATACGTGTACGTATGGGATATATGGGATCTCGCCCAATTCCACGAATATGGTGTATCCTGGGCACGGCGATCCCGACCGTACTCCCCGTTCGGACACGCCCGGGTGATCCCGTACAAAATGATACGCGGCAAGGAAAATCGCGCGATTTTTTCTTTAAAGTTCGGTTTTTCTTCATTCTTTTTTCACCCATTTCATTTGTGAAGTGAGAAGGAGAGCTAGTGTGAGCAAGGAGCAAGTGTGAGCAAGGAGAAAGGGAGTTCTTTCGAAGAGATTCGAGCATCCGGTAAGTGCATTGTCCCTCTATATTTTGCATTTAGTTTGTTGTTAGTGTTTGCATGTGCATATGTTTTATATATTTAGTTGTTTTTGTTTATTTTTTACAGTATTCATGGCTCAATCAAAGGCAGCAAGACAAGGGCAAAGAAAGGGGAAGAATGTCTCCATTGAAGATGCCCCTCTTGTCCCTCTTTCATCAAGGTCTGCAAGTATTCCATCCATTGGAAGTGGGGCTGCAACAGTAGCTTCAAATGTGCAGGGAAAACAAATTGTTGACCCCAAATACCCATTGTGGAAATATGTGACAAGAGAGGAAGGGGCAGCAAAAAAGGGAGGAGGAAATTGTTCATGGAAATGCAATTTTTGCAATGGCCATTTCACTTGCACATATTTCCGTGTGAAAGCTCATTTGTTGGGTATTCCAGGTTGTGGCATTAAATGTTGTACAACAATTGAATCGCCAGATAGGAAGGAATTGGAGAAAGAGCAGAGTATTGGTGAGGCAAATGTGGCAGCAAAATCAAAAAAATCCAAGACTGATGACCCCCTTCCATTCTTGAGGAAAAGCAGCAGCAAGTTCCCTTTGAGACTTCTAGTAGGGGAGAATTAGCAAAGAGAAAGGAAACTGCAGTTGGTCCAATGGACAAGATTTTCCAAAAAGAGAAGAGGGAAGAGCTTGATCTCACCATTGCATTTTTTTTCTATCAGAACTTCATATCCTTTAATGTTGCACGATCACCTCTATTTATTGAGATGTGTCGAGCTCTTTGTCATGGGGCTCCATCAGGGTATGTGCCTCTTGGGTCAGAGAAGCTCAGAACCACATTGTTGACAAAGGCAAAGAAAGAGGTGGACAAAATGCTTGAGCCTATTAAATCAGCATGGCCAACATCTGGGGTTAGCATTGTTTCTGATGGATGGACAGATCCAACACGCCACCCACTCATTAACTTCATGGTGTCATCCACGAATGGTGCAGTTTTCTTGAAAGCAGTGGATGCATTTGGAGAGTACAAGGATGCACAATATATGGGTGAGTTATTTCTAAAAGTTATTGAAAGTGTAGGTGTGGATTGTTGTGTGCAAATCATTACAGATAATGCACCTGTTTGCAAGGCTGCTGGCATGATTGTGGAAGCAAAATATCCACAAGCATTTTGGACACCTTGCATTGTCCATTCATTGAACTTGGCACTGAAATCTATTGCTTCTGATGTGCTTTGGATTGGAGCCATTATTGAGGATGCACGACATATCCGCAACTTTGTAACAAACCATACAAATGCCCTCACTATCTACAAGGAGTACAACAATCTATCATTGTTGAAGATTGCAGATAAACGGTTTGCCTCTTCATTCATCATGTTGAAGAGGTTGAGGGAGGTCAAGACCGCTCTTGGGTCTATGGTTATTTCAGAGTTTTGGTCTTTTTGGAGAAAGATGGATCAAGCAGCGTCAAAGAAGGTGAAGGACATAGTGTTGGATGATATATGGTGGGAGAAGGTAGATCTAATTATTCAGATCATGGAGCCTATCATTTCCTTGCTCAGATTTTCAGATACAGACCAACCCATCCTAGGAGAGGTTTATGAGGGATGGGATTCCATGATTGAGTCTGTGAGGACCATTATTTTACAGAGTGAGTGCCCAAAGTATGAGACATCACCTGAGGCCTTCTTCACCGTCATACAGGATATTCTTGTCAGCAGATGGGACAATAATTGCACACCTTTACATTGTTTGGCTCACTCCTTGAACCCAAAATACTACAGCCATGAGTGGCTGAATGGTGGACCTTCCCGCAGATTCCCTCCTCACATGGATGCTGAAATCTCACAGGGGAGGAAAGATGCATCGAGGAGGATTTTTCAAGATAGGGCATCCCTTGATGAGGTGGAGGATGCCTTTGCAGATTTTTCCACTGCTAGGGGGCGATTTGGAGGCTATGATTTGATTCGAGACAGGGGGGCTAAGAAGCCCCATTCTTGGTGGGCAACTCATCGGGCAGCAAGCCCTCCTCTACAGCAGTTAGCCATGAGGCTCCTCTCTCAGGTGACTTCATCCTCTTGTTGCGAGAGGAATTGGAGCACATATGGGAATTTGTATAGTGTGAAGAGGAGCAGGCTTGAGCAGTCCAAGGCAGAGACAATGGTGTATGTGCACACCAACCTTCGTCTCATCTACAGGCAGAGGGAGGATTGGTTGAAGGGAAAGACAAAGATGTGGGATGTCTTTCCTGATGATATGGGTCTGGACAGCAGTGTTGAGTTGGCATTGGCCAACTTGGATCTCAATGCGTCAGTGCTAGAGCCTGTCACATTTGATGATGGAGTAGAGGGGTCATCCTCCACACCAGCAGATGCAGAGATGATAGAGGAGGAGGATGCATCAGAGGCAGAGGAGAGCAGTGGTGAGCATGATGATCAGATGAGGACAGTGATGTTGATTATGAGGATTGATGACTCTGACTCATTGAGGCTTTAGGCTTGTAGTCTTGTAGACTGTAGTTGCTTTTGTATTTTCTATTTCTATTTTCCATTGGCAGTGTTCTTATGTAACACATTTTGATTCTGATGACTTAATGAGAAAACTACAGTATCTTACTATCTTCAATCTTGTCTTTCTGAGTAAATTTGACAATTGTATCATGTATGGTGTATCAATGTATCATTGTAATTTGTATTATAGTATCAATGATGATGTATGACTCATGAGTATCTAATATCTATGTTTGAATCAATGAATTTTGTATGAATTTGTGCAAAAAATATCTAATTTTTAATATATTAATATATATATATTTTAAAATATATATATATATATATATATATTTTTAATAAAATAATATATAACGATCATATCCTTGTAACACCCTCATCCGGGTCACTCGCACCAGATCCGATTCATCGAATCCCGTATCCCCGTATCGGGTGACTTAGGATCTAAGTAACACTGCAGAATATATGTAACAACCTAGGTAAGCCTAGTATGTTGGTGACGATTTCTATCCTAGAAGGTTTTTTGTCTCACTGATTTACTTGTGTTTTTCGACACAAGTTATCGGCAAAGTTTTCCCCTCCAGCCTCACTCCAAAGCTAGGGTGGATCTTGTCATCAGCATGCTAAGTGAGTCCTAGTTTAAGGCATTTGTGTCCCCGTAAAGTTCATGGAGTAGTATGAGCTACTTGGTCTACTAGATCATGTTTTGAGTCGCAGAATCGGGTATCTATTTTAGGGTCTATACGAATGTATTCCCCTTCATGTATGTAAATGTATTATCTCATGTAAAAGGGTTGAAAATAATTATAATCCCCTCTCAAACAATTAATTAATAAAATCTTAAACCAGAAATTTAATTAATTTAGGGTCCTATGTTAGGATTAAATCTTTAAAGGCAAAATTTGTGGGTCCTTGGAAAATGATTTTGAAAGCCCCAGGCCAAGGGAATATTGAGAATTTTAAGAAATTTTGGACCCTTGGGCCTTGGTGGTTAAGTCAAAATCAAAATTTTGGGGTAATTAACTCAAAAATCATATTTTTGAGTTAATTAAAATTGAATTAATTGATAAATTCGTTTTTTCCCCAAAATTTTAATTTCAACGCTCCGGATTAAAAGATAATTAAATCTTTTGGACGGTTGAGATTATTTTGACGAGGATCATCCAAACTAGCCGTTAGAGATCTTGTCCTATAAATTTAGAGGTCTTTCTCATTCTTGAGTCATCCGATCTTAGGATCGTGCACTTGTTCTTAGAAGCTCTTGTAAATTTTTGAGGAATAAAGCATAAAGACTTTGGGGTTACAAATCTTGATGTTCCTTCTCAGATCTATGTGGTGAATTGTCTCTAAACTCTGCTACTTTGTTTCTTGCATTTTATGGTTGATGGCCTTCATGGATTAATCTGCATACAAGTATCTTGTGCAGTTTTCTGGGTTTATAAAATGACATTCTGATTTTTCTGAAAATGTCTCATGTTGTTTTATTAAATCTCTATCGATCTAAAGTTCAGATCTAAGTGTGCAGGGAAATTTTTTTTAAGATTGAGCGTCTGGGGAAGGCTTCGGTTGGACTAGCCGACTCTCAATAAACATAAATCTGAAAAGCTCATTATTTGTTAAATTCTAAGTCTATCTTACGAAATTGGTGGTTTTGCAAGGTTTTCTAAGGCTTGTGCCTCTCCTAAAAATTTTAAATCTCCGAAAATTGTGCTAAAATGGATTCAGATCTGACCATGAGGGTTTTAAATCTGTAAATTAGTTTGTATATTTGTAAATTTTTCAAGTCTGTAAAGGTTTAATCGTTTTTTGGTGTTTGTATCTTTCAGATCCGGCTGGTTTCTTGCAGGTTCATGGTTCAAATCGTAATTTTTTTTTTAGATATAAGGCAGATCTAGCCTCCAAAGGCCAGATCTGGCCTCAAACGCCTACTGTGGACAAATCTAGACATTGTTTTGATTAAAAGGAGCATAAAATCTGAGCTTAATTGAAAAAATTTATCTGCTGGGCATTTTAAATGAGTACTGGGTTCTGTCTAAAACGCTGTCAAAAAACTCATCTATTCCTATTCGCCCTCACTTCCTCTTCATCTACTGCGTTAACCCTCTTTCTGCCATCGACTTCTTCCATTTGCTACCTTAGCAGTCAATTCCCCTTTGTTATCCATCTGACTGCTCCATATCCTCAACCCTCATCTCCATCACTAGCCATCCCATTTCCTAACGCCCTCCTCACGTGTTCCTCTGATCTGCAGCCACCTCTATCCCTCATCGTTTTCTCATTGATCCGGTCGTCCAAGCTCCGTCCTCCGCTTTCCTAATCCGTTTGCTGTGGTGCTGATCTCCCTTCCTTATCTGCCTTCCGTCGTGCTCCATTTCCGTCGGGCGTCGACCTGCAAGAACAAGCGTTAAACACACCAGAGGGCATTCATAAAAAAATCGAATTCAAATGTGTGCACGTTGAAAAAAAATTCATAAATCGGATTTTTTTCGTTGTGACAATGTTATTTTATTTATTTATTTGTATAATTAGACCTTAATAGTTAGTCGTAGAGATTTTAAGACTTAGCGTATTTTTGTGAGTAGTAGATTTTAATTTAAGTTTGTTTTATTTTAATTTAATTTAGTTTTTTAAAAAATTTGAATTTTTGTTTTATTTTTGACTAGTAGTTTAGATTTTAAACTTTATTTTTAAGATTTTTTTAAATAGTTGGTTTGGATTACTTTTGATTTGGTTTAGATTCATTTTGGTATTAGACTTTATTTTAATTTAAGATTTTATTCTTTTTAGACTTTGATTTAGTTAGTTTGATTTTAAAATTAGCATTTGACTTTAGTTTTAAATGTATATATTTTAAATTTTAGGATTTGATTTGTGTTTTATTTTTTATTTTCTTTTATAATTTAGTTTAGATTAAATCTTAACTTAATTTTGCATTTTTTTTAGATAAAAAATAAAAAATAAAATAGAAAAATACAAAAACATAAAAAAATTTCAAAAGATTTTCAAATTTTTTTTTTAGTCAAGTGCGCTAAATTATTTTTATCTAAAGTTTTGACTATAGAAACATTTTATGGATCGGAATTAATTGAAGCATTATAAATTTGGAAATATTGCAAATATCTGGCATTTTCATCTTGTGATAATATTGCTGTGGGTTTAAGATATTTTAATGCATGGTTGTGGTGTCTTTCAATTGAATATCATTGTGATCAATCGTGTTTTAATAAGCAACAGTTAATCGTCACTTGTTTATAATTGCATAACGGGATTTTGTTTGACTCCATAAGGCACTGGTCTTAAACGTGAAATCTAATTTAGATCTGTGGAATCTCGTTCATTTTATCAAGTATTTGGATGTTTTAGCTGTGTCTCCTGGATTCTTCCTCTTCATTTCTAATAGGGTCTACCTCCCTTAGCTTGCAAGGAGACAGCTTAAATAGAGAGATTGGGGATAAAGGTGACAGCCCCCAATCTGAGCCGTTGTCGCGGTGCCTAGACAATCTGTGCGACAACATTTTTTGGCGCCGTTGCCGGGGATAGAGTTTTTTTGTCCTTGGTCTTAACGACATTTTATAATCTTCTGATCTTTCATCGCCATTCATTAGCCTGTCGCAAGAGATCACATTTTCTGACGACTTTTCATCTCTGCATATTTTCATCATCTTATCTTTCGTCATATCACTAATCATTTCATCATCGTATCTTTAGCACCTGGACATTTCGGTTGGCTTCTTGTTTGGGTGGCGACTCCACTTATTCATCTATTTACTCCCAGACAAGAATCCCCCCCTGATATCCATCTGCTATCTCTCGATTATTTCTTCTATTTTAGAATTAGTTTCATGTTCAAGCGACGACTCCAATTCTTTCATTTCTTACAAGAGTTCCTGCTAAGAAGTTCGCTTCTTGAGGACCTTTTGACTATTCTTGAACACGGATCTATTTCTAAAATCCTAAAAACGATATCATGGATGTTTTTACCTCGTGTAATTTTGCTAATATTCAGGGTTATCCCCATGATGTCCCTCAAATGGATAAATTACCTTCTTTTCAAGGAAATGATGCAGTTAGTGTTAAATCTCATTTGTTTGCTTTCACTAACTGGTGGAATAGATTTGCAGTTGCAAATAATAATTTCGATGATGTAAAGATGAAAAATTTTGTTCTTACTTTTGGCGAGGATGTTGCTGAATGGTTTACGGAAAAGCCTGATAATTCATTTGATACTTTTGAATCCATTGTAGCTGCCTTTAAGGAAAAGTACGGTGATAAAAGGGAAGATAGGCATTTGGTAAGGGAGATCAGTACCATAAAAAAGAAAGAAAATGAAACGACTGAAGAATTTAACAGGAGATTTAATGGTATTCTTAGAGAAATATCTCAAACTCATAAACCTCCTGATGGATCTCTTCTGAATTTTTACATTGATGCTTTTGATTCGGATACTTCATATGAGTTAAGGCGAGCTAAAACTGCAAATTATAAGGCTTGTCAATCTTTAGCTGAGGAGATTGAAAAGGATAAGAAAGCATCTGGAATGTCCAAAACTCCAGATTTTGATAGATCTTTGACAGATACTAAGTTAAAAGAACCTCTAGAAGATGATGATGACCCTGTGAAAAGGTTAATGCAAAAGCTTGAAAGCATGGAGCTTAATCATGCTAAGGAAATAAGTGTCTTACAGGCTAGGTTGGTTCAAATGGAAAGGGCTCAAATGCAGAATTCCCAACCTAGAAATAATAATGCTTTGCAGGAAAGAGGCCTATCTAATGAGCAGAGACCGACAAATCAACTTGAGTTTGCAAATCTTGTGGATGAAGCTCTGCCTTATTGTAGACCCTGTAATGCTCTTCATGAAGAGGTTACTTGCCATGTTGTCAAAAGAATCATAGCTAGTAGAATGGCAAGGTCAAGTCATCAAATTAATGTTGTTGGTAAGGACTATCACATGCATATAGAAAATCATGAAAGTCAGGTTAAGGAACCAGCTCAGATGATTAAGGATGTGTAACCCAATCATACGCAAATGATTCAAAACATGGAAGCTAACCAAATCAATCTTCAAAATAAGATAACTTCCATGGAAGCAAGTCATGCACAGGAAATAAATGTCATGGAAAACAGGTTAAAGATAATGGAAGTTAATCATTCTAATCAAATGTCCATTTAACATTATACAGAATCATATGATTACAATGGAAGCAAGACACACCCAGGAAATGACTACCATGAAGGAAAATCACTTGTTGGAGATGAGTTCCATACAGAAAAGGTTGGAAAAAATGGAAAAATTACATATACAAAAGTTTCAGCCGAAATTTGATTATGAAGATTCATCAACAGATCATAAGACTTCTTGTTTGCTAAAGCCATTCCCATCTCATCACACGGAGGATTTAACTATGGTTTCAAAGGATGTTGAGAAAGACCAAGCTTATGTGTCACCATTGACAAAGTATATCCAGAATAACATTGGTCATGCTCCAGGTTCTTCAGATATTTTGTACAAGCATCTTCAAGATGAGGACAAGAAATCTACAGTGATCTCATTGCTGACATCACAACCCACTCAGAAGAAGAGAAAGAAGCAAAAAATAAGTAAGTGGTTTGATTCGTCTGATGGCCGAGAGCAGCTTGACATTTGCATAAGACAAAGTCCTACAATTAGCAAGATTGGACATGGCACATCTGAAAAGCAGCCTACAGACTTGCCTGAAAGCAGGCAAATGCTCAGCATACACTATATTGAGCACATCTGATGCCACAGGGCATCCTCTGTATTGTATCTCTAACCTTACACCTTGTTATTTCAGCATTTCATTTTGCAATTAGAGTAGATTTACTTTTCATGTTAAGTAGAATAATGAATAAAAGAAGAGCTTCTATTTTTCATGTACTTAATGTTATATGATGATATTTGGATGGACACTACTTATGTAATCTTGTGTGTTGCTTGGATGCAGATTCTGGATTCTCACATTCCTTTGATGAAACAACGTGTCCCCAAGTAGAACGGATGTTATTTTTTATTAACGACCCCACTAACGATACACCCCCATTTTTTCAAATGGGATTCGTCATGTTCGGCAGTGGTCATACCATTCGATTTCATCGACAGTTGACATTGTTATAAATGATGTAAACCCATTCTGCATTGTTACGATGTAAATGATCTAAGTAAGACCGTCAATGTATGTAGCAACCTAGGTAAGCCTAGCATGTTGTTGATGATCTCTATCCTAGGAGGTTTTTTGTCTCACTGATTCACGAAAGTGATCGGCAGAGTTTTTCCCTCCAGCCTCACCCCAAAGCTAGGGTGGATTTTGTCATCGGCATACTAAGTGAGTCCTAGTGTTTTCTACTTAGGTCACAGTTTCAAAAGTAGTATAGGCTACTTGGTCTAAGATCATGTTTTGTGTCAGAATTGGAGTATCTGTTGAAGATTCTATGAATGGGTATTCCTGCTTATGTAAATGTATTATCTCATGTAAAAGAGGGTTGGAAAAAAAGTATAATCCCCTCTCAATCAATTAATTAAATTTTCTGGTCAATTAATTTAAAAAATCTTAAACCAGAAATTTAATTAATTTAGGGTCCTAAGTTAGGATTAAATCTTTAAAGGCAAAATTTGTGAGTCCCTGGAAAATGATTTTGAAAGCCCCAGGCCAAGGGAATATTGAGAATTTTAAGAAATTTTGGACTTTTGGGCCTTGGTGGTTAAGTCAAAATCAAAATTTTGGGGTAATTAACTTAAAAATAATATTTTTGAGTTAATTAAAATTGAATTAAATGATAAATTCGTTTTTTCCAAAAATTTTAATTTCAACACTTCTGATTAAAAGATGATTAAATCTTTTGGACGGTTGAGATTATTTTGACAAGGATCATCCAAACTAGCCGTTGAAGATTTTGTCCTATAAATTTAGAGGTCTTTGTCAGTATTGAGTCATCTGATCTCAGGATCGTGCACTTGTCTTGGAGGCTCTTGTAAATTTTTGATTAATAAAGCATAAAGACTTTGGGGTTACAAATTTTGATGTTCCTTCTCGGATCTATGTGGTGAATTGTCTCTAAACTCTGCTACTTTGTTTTTTGCATTTTATGGTTGATGGTCTTCATGGCATGACATTCGATATTTAGAAAAGGTCTCATGTTCTTTTCTTAGAAATCTCTATCGATCTAAGGTTCGAATCTAAGTGTGCGGGGAAATTTTTTAAGATTGAGCGTACGGGAAGTCTTCGGTTGGACCAGCCAACTCTCTGATAAACATAAATCCCAGAAAAGCTCGAAATTTATTTGTTAAATTCCAAGTCTATCTTACGAAATTGGTGGTTTGCGGGGTTTTCTAGGCTTGTGCCTCTCTCTAAAATTTTAAATCTCTGAAAATTGTGCTAAAATGATTAAAATGCGGCCATGAGGTTTTTAAAATGCAGCAAACTAGTTTGACAGTTACTAAATTTTTCAAGGCCCCGCTTGAGAGTTAATGCGTTTCTTGGTGAGTGTATCTTTCGGATACGTGGTTTCTTGCGAGTTCATGGTTCAAATCGTAATTTTTTAGATCTGGTGAGATCTAGCCTCAAAGCCCAGATGGCCTCCAACCTGCGTGGACAAATCAGGACATTGTTTGATTAAAAAGGAGCATAAATCTGAGCTTAATTGAAAAATTTACTCTGCTTGGGCATTTTAAATGAGTATTACTGCCTTGATTTATACATTGTCATATTGTCAAAAAAGAAAAACTCATCTATTCCTATTCGCCCTCACTTCCTCTTCATCTGCTGTGTTAACCTTCTTTTTGCTGTCGACTTCTTCCATTCGCTACCTTAGCAGTCGATTCCCCTTTGTTATTCGTCTGACTGCTCCATATCCTCAACCCTCATCTCCATCACTAGCCGTCCCATTTCCTAACGCCCTCCTCACATGTTCCTCTGATCTGCAGCCACCTCTGTCCCTCATCGTTTTCTCATTGATCCGGCCGTCCAAGCTCCGTCCTCCGCTTTCCTAATCTGTTTGTTGTGGCGCTGATCTCCCTTCCTTATCTGCCTTCCGTCGTGCTACCAAAACCAGAACGAGCTGCGAAACCTTAAGCGTTAAACACACAAACCCATGCATAAAAAAGCAAATACCTCCTGAAACTGCATCCATTTCTTCCGCGGTGCTGATCTCCCTTCCTTATCTGCCTTCCGTCGTGCTCCATTTCCGTCGGGCGTCGACCTGCAAGAACAAGCGTTAAACACACCAGAGCGCATTCATAAAAAAATCGAATTCAAATGTGTGCACGTTGAAAAAAAATTCATAAATCGGATTTTTTTTGTTGTGACAGCGTTATTTTATTTTTTTATTTTTTTATTTGTATAGTTAGACCTTAATAGTTAGTCGTAGAGATTTTAAGACTTAGCGTATTTTTGTGAGTCGTAGATTTTAATTTAAGTTTATTTTATTTTAATTTGATTTGGGTTTTAAAATTTGAAATTTTGTTTTATTTTATTCATAGTTTAGATTTTAAACTTTGTTACTAGATTTTTTTAAATAGTTGGTTTGGGTTGCGTTTGGTTGAATTCATTTTGTTATTAGACTTTATTTTAATTTAGAATTTCATTATTTTAGACTTTCGTTTAGTTTAGTTTGATTTTAAATTAAAATTTTGACTTTAGTTTAAATATATATTTTAAATTTTAGGATTTGATTTGTGTTTTTTTTTTTTTTTTAATTTTACTCAATTTTAGTTTAAATTCAATCTTAGCTTAATTTTTGTTTTTTTTGCTTTTAGATAAAAATAAAAAAAATATAATAAAAAAAATATAAAAAATTTAAAATCTAAAAAAATCTAAAAAATACAAAAATATAATTTTTTAAAAAATCTCTATAGTCAAATGCGCTAAATTTTTTTTTCTAAAGTTTGACTGTGGAACATTTTTATTTTTCGAACTAAGTCATATTGGAAATATTTGAATTTCGGAAATATTTCAAAGCATCTGACATTTTCATCTTGTGATAATATTGTTGTGGGTTTAAGATATTTTAATGCATGGTTGTGGTGTTTTTCAATTGAATATCATTGTGATCAATCGTGTTTTAATAAGTAGCAGTTAATCGTCACTTACTTGTTTATAATTGCATAACGGGATCTTGTTTGACTCCATAAGACACTGGTCTTAAACGTGAAATCTAATTTAGATCTGTGGAATCTCGTTCATTTTATCAAGTATTTGATGTCTTAGCTGTGTTTCTTGGATTCTTGTCCTTCATTTCTGATAGGGTCTACCTCCCTTAGCTTGCAAGGAGACAACTTAAATAGAGGGATTGAGGATAAAGGTGACAACCCCCAATCTGAGTCGTTGTCGCGGTGCCTTGACAATGCGATAGACAGCACTCCCTTGCTTCTCAACTAGGCTGCATAATCCTTTGCGGCAGTCAAGATAACTATAAAAACATGCAGAGGACTGCATATGCCTATAATGTCTCCTTTACCAAACTCTCCCCCTCTCCCCAAAATTAGATGGAACTCGTCTCCTGAGCGGGCACACTAAGTCCCAGGAGTGGGGTTGAGATCCTCCGCTCAGAAATCTACCGGCAACTCGCTTGGCACACAGACAGCTCAGCCAGCGCAAGTCTCCCACGATCAAATAGAAAATAGGTGATGAATGAATGAGAAACGAGTTGCTCTCACCCTCTTTTGTCCAAGTTGAGTCCCCAACGTTCCCTTGGGCCCACATGGACTGCGCTGCCCCTCCTCTGACCTACCTCTGCACTGCTCATTGCACTGCCCACTGTGCTGCCTCTCCCACACTGCCACTGAGATGCTGCCTCTTTCGAGTGGGTGGCCACATAGACTCCACTTCAGCCTCAATATTTGCCTCTAGTGACTTTAGGGCAGAAAATTAACTGCATAGTTTATTTGTGGGTCCCCTTACCCACTTTATTTCTGCTAAACATTAGAAAAAAACAAAATTAATCAAATTAATATTCCAATTAGCTCACTGCTAATTTGGAATATTACAAAGCTGCATTGAAGATGTAATATTCCTACCCAAAATATCTTAGGATTCTGTTTTGAATCTCTGAGTTTATGTGGTCTTGGTCATTATGATAATTTGTCAAAAGGTTTGTTTACAAACTACTGTAGGTGTACTTCTTTATTTTGATAAGCAAAAACAAATGCACAGAACCAAGTAAATGCTCATGTATTTATCCCAGCTCAAAGAATGATAGTCACATGTAACCCAACATAATATTTCTCACTGAAATATGAATGCTACAGCCATTAAACCACTATGTCTCCAATATAATTAACCCAGAAATATGTATATCAGCAATTAATGTAAGCATTACACAGTCATTCAAGGACTGATATGGTGCTATAAATCAGCGAGATGACATTCTTTCAACACCCAGAAATATAATAAGTAACTGATTAAAGGTTTATATCAGACATACAATGGAAGATAGTAATTTCACCAATGTAGAGAAAGAGTACAATGAGCAATGGAGCGATGGAACCTCGTATATATGTATTTCTGCAAATAACTTCAAGATAAGATGCTCTGTTTGGCTGCTCCAACAAGGTGCCTCTGCTACAGCTATATGTATATTACAGGAGTATGCTTTTGGGATAGATAAAATGCCGTCAGCTCCACAAATATCAGACCCATGAGCAAATGTAAGGTACGACCACTTGTATTCTTCAGATTTACATGGGTATTGTGCCCAAAAATATGATATGACCAGCAATGATAGTATTTAAACCCTTGTCCAGTTCACACTAGCCAAGAGGAATGCACCCAACCTTGAAGAACACACACCACAGAACTCTACTACAGTTGCTTTCAGCCACTTCAGAATTCTGCTACAACCACACAACAAGCTCTAGAACACATCCAGCAGACCAGAAATTTGTAGAGATTTCAGACTGATGTTCAGGGACCCCTTTCACGTGCCTCTTGGGGTAACTCATCTAACAGAAAGACTAATATTTTCTCCCTACAGTTGCCACGGCCAGCAATGAGAATTATTCTGCTCCTGCTAATTGAAATCAACCTCCTCTAGAAAAGAACCATGCTCAGCACTTGGCATCAAATGTATTTGAGCTTACTTGTACCAAAACTCAGCCCTCTTTAGCATATGCTACGCACCCAGAAAATACCCAATTCGTGGGTCAACAAACTCCGCTGAAAAATGAATGTAATTTCGTCTTTAGATAAAACCCAGGTAGCTTGACCTCTTTGATAGGATTTGACTTCCTTCAACAGTGTAACTCAGCTAGGGTGTTTGCAAAACTCGTCCCCTTTCTTTTTGATGGCAGACTCGGGTCTTTCTCCAGTAAGAAACTCGGCCTTGTGGTAGAGATAAACCCAGACACTTCAATAGTAATACCCTTGCAAATACCCAATGTTTTGAAGATTGCCTTCAAATCACAATTATGCTGAGGTTTACCTGCAAATAAACTCAGTTAGATCTTCAATAAAACCTCTGGAAATAGTGCAACTAGGGTGGCAACAGTGTCCACTGAAATTGGAGAGACTAGCTAAGGTGGCAATGAGGTCCACCGAAACTAGGGTGAGGAATGTTGCTTGAAACCCTCGATCTGGAACTCGCTTGAGTTTCTCTTCAGTAACAATGAGAAATGATCAGATATAGTAGAATGATCAACAAATGAGTCCACTTTCCTTTTATAATTTCTCCCCATTCTTCTAGACTCCTTTTAATATTATTTTATTGGCGGGGCCACTTCCCACTGAGTGACTTTTTGCTGCCCTTTTTTAATAAAATACTATTTGCCACCATTTTCTAATAAAATACTATTTTCCTCCCGTTGTTGCCACCTTGCACACACATCTAAGTTAGCTAAATCAAGAGATGGCATTGTCACCTATACCCAACTCTCTCTGTTTAAGCTTTCTCCTAGGTAAGCTAAGAGGGGTGGTCCCTAAAGGAAAAGCTAAGCTAGAAATGTTGTGAGGTCTCTAAGAGATGTTAAGGTCAATTTGGATTAATTGAGATTATGAGCAAATATAACGAGCAATATGAAATGAAATATACTTCAATAACCATCAACACAAATAAAATATTGCTTCAAAATGAAGAATACTCGATGTAGAAATGAAATGTTTCGAAGTGAAACACAAGTAACCCTATCAATCAAATGAATGTTAGAAAAAGATGATATCACTTGCAAGGCTTATAATTTCTCTCAAAGACATTCTTTCAAAGTATAATCATTCACGATTCTAAGCATGTAAAGAAGCAATATAAAATAACTTGCCAAATGAAATAAGCTAAAACTTGCAAAATGAGAGATATGGTACTTAAATGAGATATTACAAAATAATCAATTCAAAACATTTGCATCATGACAAGTATATAAATAAATTGCAAGAAAAATAGCTTGAAAATTGAAGTGTGTTAATATGAAATGCACTTAACTAAGGCTAGATGCAATTTAAGCTAAATGCCTACTCTAAGTTAGAGATCGTCCTCTTAAACCAATGTTACCAGACTTGGAATCGACAATAAATTGGCGAGGCAAAAGAGTGAAGAGTTTGAATCGGATCGGGAAAAATCGGGAAAAAATCGGTGAATTCAATAAATAAAGATATACACATATATTGAATTAGAAAAAACATTTTTTCATTTATATTCAATAGAGCCATATCCAAATAATGCATAATATCAATAGATGTCCAAAATATCATGAATGAATAAGTATCTCATATATGTTATGAGTCCAAACATGATCCAAAGTACTGAGTCCTGACTCTTAACCAGTGACTACATAGAACCAGAAGCATCTGCTTCTAAATGTTACAAAATTGAAAATACCGCCAAAATTAGTAATAGAGAGTCTAAGACTCTAAGAGTGAGAACTAGAAGCGATTCCACCCACTCCTTCGCTTGCTTGACTCTCTAAGTTCTCCACGTCATGTAGACTTAAAAGAGGAGGCTCCTCTAATTGGACCCAATCTGATGCATTTGTAGTTTGTAGATCTATCTCGTCAAGGTCGATTGGTGAATGATCCAAACCTGTCATTATCATGAGACATTGAAATGTAAATAAAAGTTTGAACTTTAAAGTTTAAAGTGCAAATCAGATTATGAAAACTTCAATTTCAGGCTC
This sequence comes from Pinus albicaulis, assembly GCA_034641835.2. NCBI lineage: Eukaryota > Viridiplantae > Streptophyta > Pinopsida > Pinales > Pinaceae > Pinus > Pinus albicaulis. The sequence continues at coordinate 453,809,104 of CM076578.1, forward strand.
TCACCTAGTATTTGCTTGTTGTGAAGTCGTAGATTGTAATGGACAAACACAAGGTCATTTAAGCGCTTTTGTGTCAATCAGTGGCACTTCTTAGAATGTATTTTCTCAAACATGCTCCAGTTGCGCTCACAACCTGAAGCAATGCATGCTTGGTTTAAGAGTCAAATGACGAATCTCATCAAATCTGGCATATCACTACCAAACTTTTGCCACCAAAGACCTAGCAATTGGCAAGGGTTCGTGAGTAGAAGTACTAAATAGTAAAACCTTAAAAAGACAACAAAATTTAATAAAATATTTAACATACAAAATAAATTTTAAACAAATTTAATGAATTGATGAAGCCTTCAAGCCTCGAAGAGTACTTGGAAACATCTTAGACCTTTCTCTTATGGCACTGGTATAGGCAAATAATTTAGCTAGCGCCCTATAATCCTGTAGCTGGGCAAAGACACGACTTTGAAATTCTGGATCAGGGAAGCACCTTTCAATGCATGTCATAAGTCCTCTGCCAACCTCCCCATCCTCATTAAATTTGCTCTTGTCATAAAAATACTATGGGTTTAAGAAGTACCCAGCAGCATGTAAGGGGGAATGTAACTCCCTATCCCAACGCGCATCAATAATGTCCCGAAGAGGCACATACTTTGCCTCCTCATCCCCATATCTTCTTTTGATGGACTCCTTTGCGAGATCCATTGCCTCATAAATGTAACCCATAGCAGGTTTGTCACCATCAACCATCCTGAAAGTTCAAGCTTTCAAATTTAAAGAAATATGAAACATTGAAAATAAAACGAAGCTTCAAATGAATTTTTTTAAATGAAAGAAGTTAAAAGAGTTGAAGTACCTAAGTACTCTAACAAGGGACTCCGTCACAGCAATATCTCTTCGGAATCTTTCCAAAAACTGTCATTAAACACAAGTGCAACAATTTCAATGCCTTCAAGGGCCCTGGAATGTTTACATGCCATCCACTCAGGTCCCAAGAACATCCTCTTCAGATTTATCTTTCACTCAACCACAGATTGCAAAGATATGAAATTTGTTGCAAATCTAGTCATTGCAGGTCGAACAATTTCCTTACTTTCAGTGTATTTTCTCATGGTATTTAGGAAAATAGTGTGGTTGTATAGGTATTTGGTTATGAATTTTGCCTTCTCCACAACCTCATGTATCTAATCAAGCTTACCAATGTCCTCAAGCATTAAATCTATGCAATGGGCAGCACAAGAGGTCCAAAAAATAGTGGGGTGCCTAATCTCAAAAAGTATACCAATAGCCATATAATTAGCTGCATTATTGATGACAATTTGTGCAACATGTTCTTCTCTCACTTCTTGAACAACTTCCTCCATCATTTCACAAATAAGTTGGGCAGTCTTAAACCTTGTCTGATGCAACCACTGATTTGAGAAACATTGTGCGTGCTGGACAAGATACAAGGAAAAATTAAAGTTCTATTCCTTTGATCTGTCCATCCATCACTCATGATGGTGCACCTTGTTTCTACCCATGATGAACGAAACTCAGTTAGCACAAGCATAACATCTTCAACACTCTCTAACAACAAATCTGTCCTAAGGCTCTCTGATGAATGGGCTTTGAACCCTGGACCTACAACAACAACTGCATCAATCATAGCTTGCCAATAAAGACTTCTGGCACAATAGAAAGGTATGTTAGACTAGTACCAAAAGTTAGCAATGGCCTTCCTTGCTTGACTATGGATATTATTTTTCCAACCAGTGGCATCCAAGGTAGGTTGGGAACTAGGTTTTGTGCAAGGAGCAAAAAAGGTGTTTATGTCATTTGGCCTTGAGTTTGACCTGGACTTGGAGGCATGTATGGGAAACTTGGGAATGGCATTGAGTATTCAGCAGAGGGAGTTGACAAGGGGTTATTGGAATAAAATTCGTCAACTCCAAGAGTTCCTATATCTTTATTTTTCTTTGCTTTCTTAGCATTATGTTGACTCAACATATCAAGGGCCAAGGTTGCTTGGTGTTTGACATTGTCGTCAACCTTGTCATAGAGACCTATATCATGGTCGTGTATCTGTGCAAGGTGGTACTTGAATCTATAAATGCCTCCGCTACATTTTGATTCCCAAAATTTACAAAAGAGCCTAGGGTCTCCGGGAATCTTGTCACAATAAGCCCAAGCAAATCCCTTCTCCCTCAACATTGTTGTTGTTTTGGACTTGTGTTTAAATTGTGGTTTCTGTTTTGGAGTCTGCCTTCTGTTTAATTTGGATCTTGTAAAACAGCAAAAGACAATAAAAAATTAAAATAAAAAATACCATATAATATATATGTTTGAAGTTTGAACTTTTAAAATTTCTTCTACATGACCATTTCTTCTACTATGAAAACACAGTCTGTAATCAAGAGAAAAGTCTATATTTGTAATCAAGACAAGCATGGATCACCTATGATTCATTCGAAAACTACTCTCATTGTGGAAGAAAATTCGGATGATTGATCTGAGGTGGAGATACAAAGGCCTATTGATTTTTTCGGTAAAATTAGAGTTGGCTGTGCTTCAAATTTTGTGACGAAGGGACTCATTAAAAAATCGACATTGTCCAAAACATGAAAGACTGAACCAATGCTTAAGGCAGTTTTAACTTTTAAATGATGGGCAATAGAGTTTAGTAATTTACCAACGCCTAACAGTTTACTAGCTGCACTGTGGAATAAACGTCGCTCAACTGTTTTCCTTCTTCGAACTTCGACGTATCGTGAGTGTAGTATATGGCCACTCCAGGCTCCAACAGTTACTACATATGCCGCCCGTTCCAACAGTTACACAGTGAATTGTTGGTCGTCGGTGAATAGTGAACTACTGCCCATGAAGTGTGAATTGCCACCGCCTGTCAACATTGGAGTTTGAACTGTTGTTGCTTGTGAACTGTGAACTGCCGCCGCTTGTTAACTTTGAACTGCTGCCTGGCTGTCTACTATGAAATGCCGCTCACCAGTATCATGCGCAGTGGTTCGGAGTTCGACCACAGTAAATTAAATCAACCACAAAAGTAAATTAACAAACCACGACCGCGTTTACCTTTTAGAGCCGGCAACCCTAAATCAGAAAACCAAAAACGTGAATTGGAAAAGTAAACATCGCGGACTTTCCAAAATCCCCAGTAATCGCTAACTCGCGAGTCAAACTTTTGTTGACCACGAGTCAAACTCGGTCAATGCGAGTTTGACTCATAGAGTTTTGAGTCGAAACTTTTCGAGGCCGATCCGAGTTTGAATCGCGAGTACTCTGAGACTTTGGTAACACTGTCTTAAACTATTGCCAGAGGGTAAAAATTGGGGTGACTGTAAGAAAGAGGGGTTGAGGACACAAAGGTATTGTTAACGATACCTTTCCCCTCAGTCTTACAAGCCAGTGTGTGCCTTCATTCCTACAAGGGGACAAGCCATCTCCATAATTGCAAGGTCACACACTCTTTACCTTTCTTCATACCAGTTGGAAAAGTTTCCAAGAAAGTATTTTCCCTATGATGTCTATCAACCAAGCTTATGCTTGGAGGTTGATTAAGTTAAAATGAAAACTATGCTAAAATGCCTAAATGTAATGCAAGTAAATTTTCCCAAGAGATATTTGCAATGCTTCAAGATAATGGAAATGAGATGATGCTTAAAGTAAATTGCAATTGTAACTTCAATTTGAAAAAGGAAATTGTTCAAGACACATAAACATAAGCTTCATAAGCAAATGAAATTGTAAATTGCTCCAAGTAAATGTCACAAACCATAAACTTATAGTAATTGGAAATGAGATGAAGCTAAAGAAAAGTGAATGCTTGCTTGTAAAGTATGTTTGGAAAATAAGCGAGCAAGATAAAAAATGAGCCTATAATGAAGCAATTTTATCCCAAAGAAAGAAAATTGTTAAGCAACTAAATTAAACTTGCCACATAACTCCAAATACTTCCATGTAAGAAATGAGCTGCCCTGAAACAAAATATCAGCTTGTATTTCAAAGCAAGAATGAAACTTGCAACAAAATTTAACTTAAAAATTGAAATGTAATGGTGAGGTTGTGTTAATTTTAAATCATGCAAAATGAGCTAAAAATGAAAGTTAGAAAAGATGCAAAATTAATCCAACCACACAAAATCTTCTAAAATAGGAGAAAAGATGCCTTGGGAAAAAACCCAAGCTCCCACAAGAAAAAAAGACCTTTTATTATGATATTACAACGGAGTTAAAGCCTCTTAGAGGGCTGCCCAAAAAATGAAGGGAATTTGTACAAGATTTGGAGCTAGAAATAGCTATACTATCCCTCCAACAATAGCAACCTCAAGGGCCAATGAAGACTTTCTAAAACCTGAAAATTACAATCTACACAAAGGCCCACTACCTATCCTTATTTGCAGCTCCTTCTAGTGTCCACAACCTCCTTCAAATAAATCTTGGATGCTTGAGAGGTCCAACTAGTTAGAGTTCAATGGTATTTCCTCAAGGCACTTGTATCAAAACTCCAACTATGGGCTGCAAAACTAAGACAAGATTAGTGTAAACAAAAAGCATGTAAGTATGATACAAAACCAAATCAAGTGATGGGAGTGAATCCCATCACTTTCCTAGTTTGGTAAATTCTCTTAAATAGCAAAATAAATCAATGAAAGCAGATTTTTTTAAAGAGATTTAAATTAAGAATTATTTGCTTGTATACAAGCAATGTCCAAGAAATCCTTGCAAGAAAATCACTTATTAAGATAAACTATGGAATTTAAAGAACCAATGAGAGCTCCTTGGAGAATGTGTCAAGAGTGGGTTGGTCTCTCCAGAGACTTCCCCTCACGTTTGATATTTGATCCAAAGAAGATTTTCCTTTACAAAACTTCAATCAAACATTAATCCCATATACATTTAGCAAATAAGCAATGATAAGAAAACTCCAGAATTTATTGGAAAATAGCTAGAGATTCCTACACCTAGAGCATACTCCTAAATCAATTGCCAATGCAAAATAGCTTTACATTAACAAATATACAAGAGCATATGAGAATAACATAAATCAAAGCATGAGCAAAGGAAATTATACCAGTAGTGAGTCAATCATCATACTCCAATGAAGCAACAACTCGTGAATGAACTCCAAAGTCTTTTATTGCAATTGAGAACAAGCATACAAAATAACAGAGATTTCCCAAGCACAATAGCTTGTAACAATGCATGCAAAGTGAGAGCCCAAATTCGAATTTGATGGTTCAAGGAGCTCCAAGTGCCAAGTGTAAAATCAATTTCTAGAAAGTGGAGTGTGTTTTCTTCTTCCCCTATGTGCCAAATTCGTTTTTCCCTTCCTGTTGTGCCAAATGTGAAGAATGGTGGGTGAAACGGAGAGAAAACTCCATGAAAATCTCAACCAAACTATAGTATGATGGCACCACAACAAGATGAGCCCAATCTGCCCTGCGTAGAAGATGCCAGGATTGTTGTGCGTAAATGCTGAGGAAAAGGGCCTGCGTAAAGGTGTAATGTTGGCGGAGCAATACAGAGACATATCCTTTAATTATATCAACTAAAGTGTTTTTCAAATATTTCATCAAATCTTTGATAATTCTCTCAACCATGCGTTACTTTCTCCATGAGCAAATCGTATCCCAAGCTTGGCCCGCCAAACAATTTCCCATGTGCAAAAATCTCGTGCCATGTGTGATGCCAATGCACTTTTCAACTTGAATTTTGACTTCGTATTATTTTCCAAGTCATTTCCACCTCAATTGGCATGTGGGGATTTTTATTTTTCTCCATTTTTTTATTTTTTGGGATATTTATTTCTCATTTTCCCACCCAAATGAGGAAAAAGTGGGTTTTTGGGAGTAAAAGTGTTTTTCACCCCTCAAAGTGTGTCTTACTAGAAAGTCGAGGAGAGATGTAATTTTGAGCACTCATACCCCATACAACTTCTCTAGACATCAATTATTTCATTTTACATTTAGAATGTATTAAAATTTCCGTCCACCGGGAAATTTAAAAAATGACTCCTAGACCTAATCAAATTCCACAAAATTTTACTAGTGATCTAGTATGGTAATATACAATGACTCTATACACTAAGAATAACCCAAGGCCTTGCCTTCAAGCTGTGCTTCAACTATGAGGTTATGCTTGGAGGAAAAAACTCAATTAATTGTTAAGTCCCCATAAGGATATACTAATTAACCTAGTGAAAAAAAAACCTCCAAGAGTAAACTCACTTGATGACAAGGTCCCAAGTTACTTAGGCCTGTTACATGACTCAACTCATGATACTAACATCACTTTACATCATCCCCGCAGGGCTTGTGGAATTCGAGTACAACAAAAGAATATGAGAAGAAGATGTAGAGATGAAAAACTCTAGTGATATGATGATCTTTGATGGTACATGAAACCTCTGATATATCCTTGGGCATTGAGTCTTCAAAAATATTTGGATACACTTCAGTGGTCAACATCCGACTCCATATGGGGATGCATGCTAGATAGAAATTGATAGTATGCAAGAACCTGGAATCTGAATTCACCAACAAAAGACATATATCAGTAGTGTCTGTTCAAAATATCATCAAATCAAATACATAAACGAAGAAGTACATGAATAAAAAATTATTCTAAGAGCATAAATGACAATTTATTCATGAAATGAAACTACTTAACCAAAATGACAAAGAATAAAGTTAGAAATACAATACAGAATATGCCCCATGGCATCAAATATTCTCATTGTAGAACAACTTGAGCAATTGACCATTGACAGGTAGCTCAAGCAATTCTCCATCCAAGGTGCTCAAATGGTAGGAATTTTGTCCAACTGCTTCTCTAATAATATACGGTCCATGCGATCCCATAACAAAACCATATCACTATAAGAAAAATTCCTATTCCTAGATCATTTTTCAAAATTTCTTTTATCCAATTATACAATTTGATCAATTGTATTTTGCACAACATCTTTCTCAGATGTAAAGCTTTGTAGAAGTTGGTAAGTTGGTAGCCTCAAGTTCATGGGAAGGGTGACATCCAAGCCATAAACTAACTCAAACGAAGTCTTTCCTTTTGAACTCTTCTTTGTAATCCTACCAGTGCGAAATGCATATTTAATTTTACTATCCCATGCCCTTTTTCTATCCCCTACTGTCTTCTTGATAATGGAGATCAAATTTTTATTGCTAGACTAGGTTAGGCCATTACTCTGAGGATAGTAATTTCATGAATGAGATAAGACAATACCATACTTGAAATAAAATGATGAAAAGTCAATAGAGCTAATGTCAAAAATCCTAAATCTGGATTCCTACTGCAACAAATCTGAATTACTTCTATTATTTTTCATAATTATTTCATTACAGTGAAATATCGAAGTAATTGTTGAAGTAGTCTACGCAAATACTGTTGCGTAATAAATCTAAGTGCTGAAACAAATTAAACAAAATAGAATGAAAAACATCCACATTTGACACAGTTATTTTTGGACTAAGTCCCCGTTAAAACCCAACTTGGGAAAACCATTGCAACAGATCTGATGGTTTTGTATTATTAAGCAACATAATCTTGAGTACAACTAGGGTGCCAATATCTGGCTCACTCTTCATAGAAATATCGGCAACAGAAGAAATGTGATATATACCTCACTATCCTAGTTCCCGTCTGATCTGGTGCAGCGTTGGTGAAGCCCCTCTCTGCCTTTGTGTGATGCCTACGCTGCTACTGTGTAAGCCTGCGTGGGTAAGCTGAAGAACTGCGTCACCTCTCCTCTATAAAACGATCAAGCTGATCTGAAACTGAGTTTTGGCCCTCCTGGCTCAGAAACCCCAGCTTCCAGCTATCTCCGGACTGAATCTAGAAGGCACTGCATCAATTCTGCGTGATTCCCTTCAGGAACTGCGTCACCCCTACAGATGACTGCGCTGCCTCTACTGCGTCACTGCTGCCTCTATCTCTGAAATGTACTCCTGGTCCTCCTGACCAATTATTGCATCTTCCCCTCCTTGGAACCGATCACTGAATCAAAATCACTTAGCAAACCCTGCCCTAGTGATTCGATCTTGATAAAAAAGCTATGTCTGTCTCACAAGCTCGAAAGTGCCAAATGCTCAATGTGTCGTCCATAGGCCCATCACACTCCTTCTATAATCTGTCGTTGACCCTTCAATGGCCAAGATTAAAACATAATCAAGGGCTAAGATTAACTGGGAGATGATCCATGACTTTATCTTGAAGATTCACACTTAGTTTAATTAATCAGTTTCCCTAAGTTTAGACTTAGGAAAACATTAAAAAACGATTAATTAATTTAATTAAACCATCTCTAAGTGGAATTTTCCAAAATCCTTTCTGGGTATTATGGAATACATGTGTCTTAGCCTATATACAAAATTACAAGGCTAGAGCACATCCGATGCTACCATAAATCAACACTCCCTCTTAGCGAGGAAAGTGCTCTAGCAATGCAACTCTATGTGTTGCTCTGACTTCTGTAACATCTGCTGTTGTGCTGTTGATGTTGCTCATCAAGTTATCAATTGAATAAAATTCAAGTTAACATCGAAGCAAAACACATAACAAATCTCTACCAATTCAAATCTAGAATAAGCACATGCACACATTGACAAAGTGACACAGTTATTTCTGGACAAGCTGTCCCGGGAAAAACCCAATGTGGGAAAACCGGTCTCTGGCTGCTGGAGGGTTCTAGTATTAAGAATATTTCTAAATACACAACTCGGGGTTCCAGATCTGGAAAACCCTACAGAGAAAACCCTAGATCTACAACTCCTGGCTGATCTAGGACCAAAAATACTGACTGATCCACACCCTCAAACGGGATTTACAGAACTCAGCCAGATCTAGGCCTAGAAACTCCAGCGCTGCCCTTAAAAGGCTCTGTGTCAGCCTCTGAAGCCCCTGACAGGCTCTATGTTAGCCTTGGATGGCCTCCAAACCCTCAGCGCTGCCTTTGGAAGGGACTGTGTTAACCCATAATGGAGCTTTTTCTGCGCTGGAATGCCCTCCTGGCCTGGACTGCGTAACTACTGGGGTATTCTACTGCTACTTACGCAACACCCAGTTTCTTCAGTGTTGATCTGCTGGTTCTCTTTTGTTTCTCCTGCACTTCAGCTTGAATAAGCTTTGATACCATATGAAAAATCCTAAATCTGGGTTCCTACTGCAACATATTTGAATTAATTTTGCTATTATTTTTCATAATTATTTCATTACAGTGAAATATCGAAGTAATTACTGAAGCAGTCTACACAAAAATAATGCTGCGGAATAAATCTAAGTGCTAAAACAAATTGAAATACAATGAAAAACATCCACATCTGACAATTATTTTTGGAGTAAGTCCACGGAAAAACCCAACTCCTAAGAACTGGTGCAACAGATCTGAGGGTTTTGTATTATTAAGCAGCAGAATCTTGAGTACAACTAGGGTGCCAATATCCGGCTCACCCTTCAGAGAAAATCTCGGCAACAATAGAAATGTGAAATATACATCATTATGCTAGTTCCTGACTGATCTAGTGCAGCGCTGGTGAAGCCCCTCTCTGCCTCTGCGTGATGCCTACGCCGCTATTGCGTAAGCCTGCGTGGGCAAGCTGAAGAACTATGTCACCTCTCCTTTGCAAAACGATCAAGCTGATCTGAAACTGAGTTTTGGCCTTCCTGCCTCAGAAACCCTAGCTTCCAGTTATCTCCGAATTGAATCTAGAAGGCACTACGTCACTTCTGCGTGATTCCCTTCAAGAACTGCGTCACCCCTCCAGATGACTGCGCTGCGTGTACTGCGTCACTGCTGCCTCTCTCTCTGAAATGTACTCCTGGTCCTCTTGATCAGTTACTGCATCTGCCCCTCTCTAGAACTGATCACTAAATCAAAATCACTTAGCAAACCCTGCCCTAGTGATTCGATCTTGATCAAAAAGCTATGTCTCTCTCACAAGCTCGAAAATGCCAAACGCTCAATGTGTCTTCCATAGGCCCCTCACGACCAAGATTAAAACATAATCAAGGGCTAAGATTAATTGGGAGATGATCCATGACTTTATCTAGAAGATTCATTCTTAGTTTAATTAATACCCTTTAATTAATCAGTTTCCCTAAGCTTAGACTTAGGAAAACATTAAAAAACGATTAATTAATTTAATTAAACCATCTCTAAGTGGAATTTTCCAAAATCCTTTCTTGGTATTATGGAATACATGTGTCTTATCTTATATACAGAATTACAAGGCTAGAGCACATCCAATGCTACCATAAATCAACAGCTAAAAGCCTTCGCATTGTCAGTTGTGACCTTGGCAGGGACACCAAAACAAGTGACAATTTTATCTTCAAGAAAATCCATCACTACTTTGTCAGTGGCATGTCTTGTAGGAATGAATTCTACCCATTTTAAAATTAATCAGTAGCAGTTAAAATCCATGAGTAGCCATTACTTGAATATTCATTAAATTTCCCTATAAAGTCAAGCCCCTAATGTTGAAAGGGAGCCTCTACGACCACACGTTGAAGAGGCAAAGAATATAAATTTTTCTTCCGAGTGAATAGCTGAGAAGCTTGGAAACCTCTAACATACTTGTGCACATTAGCAGAAATGGAAGGCCAATAATAACCAACTCTCAAGATTTTATGAGTAGTAGTGTTAATAGCATAATGCCCTCCACAAAATCCTAAATGAAACTCGGTGAGAAGCTTTTTGGCTTTAACTTAATCAACACATATAAGTATTACCTCCTCCGGATTTCTCCAACCTAGACCATCCTTCATAATGCAATACTTATTTTCTCTTAGCCTTAATGTTGTTCTTTTATGACCAACTAGATGGCTAGGACATGATAAATTTTGTAAATAATAAATAATGTTTTTATACCATTCAAGTTGGCTCAACCTTTGTGTTGATTTCTGGTAGCATCAGATGTGCTCTAAGTCTCAAATTTTGCAGGGAGGCTTAGAAGAATATATTCCAAAATACTTAGAAAGAGTTTTGGGAAATTCCACTCGGATGGGGTTTTATTAAAATAATTAATTATTTTTAATGGGAGCCTAAGCCTAAACTTAGGGAATTAAAATAATTAAATATATTAATAGAACTGGGTGTGAAAATTCTAGAAAAAGATGGAGATCAAGTCAATATGATCTAAGTTGTTGATTATGTTTTAATATGGGCCGTTGGTTATCCAATGAGAAGATTATAAGAAGGACTTCGATGGGCATTTGGAAAATACATCGAGTAAGTCTAGAGATCGAATTTTTCAAGAGTGAGTAGCACAGAGCAACCAAAAGATTAATCGAGTTGATTCGATTGCAGTGAGGCGCAGTGATAGTTCCGGTTGGAAAGTCTTTTCCTGAGTCGGGAATACATAGTAGAGAAGGCAGAGAAGAGGATGCAAAAGAGGCAACGTAGTAGCTAGGCAAAGGCAACGCTGTAGCCTTGAGGAGATCAGTAATTTACTGAGGATCAGTCAAATCCAGTGCTAGAGTGTTGGGGTGTGAGACCGAAGGGGATAGAAGATTAGATCAAGCCGACAGAAGATCCAACAGAAGGAGCTGACGCAATTCCTAGCCAGGGTGACGCAATTCTGCGCAGAGGCAGCGTGGGGCTATCCAGTTCAGCGTGGGGTCAGTGTCGGATCTCTAGTGTTAGTGTGAGGACATTTTCTCACTAATTATCTGTCAGTATTTTGAATTTCCCCTGCATGGATGGCCAATAAGGCATCTTAGTTGTATTCAAAAATTCCACTTAATAATATCAAACCCTGAGCTGCTGCATCGGTTTTCCCGCATTGGGTTTTTCCAGGGACTTAGTCCAAAAATAATAGTGTCGTGTGTGTTATTTTTTCTTGCTCAAATCTTGTTTCTGCATTTAATTTCCATAGTTTATTTAAGTGAAGGTTGCAGTGTGATGTATTCAATTTTTGCTGTAGATAACTGCAAATAAATTGTTAAGTAAAGCTTAACAATTTAGTGAATATTTTCTAGTTGCTGCAATAGGGATTCCGGGTTTAGGAATTTTCACATGCTACTGCTTCTACGCTGCTGCTGCTTTGCGCTGCGCTGCTCCTCCCAGCCTTCAGATCTGCCTCTGCTTCTGCTTCATCTGTGATCTATGCACCCACTGCTCCACTTGTCCTGTTACTGTCTTAAGGCTGCCATAGCTCGCTTGTGATCCAAGAGATGAGCTGCTCTACATGTCCATGTCACCCCACCTCCATGGTTCATGAGCACTCATTGCTACATCATCTCCTGGCCCATCATCTGCCACAGCTGCCTTGGAAGAAGATGCTTCTTTGTCTCTTTTCTTCTCTGGGCAATGGCTGGAAAAATGTCCCATTTCGCCACACTGGAAGCACTTGATTTTTGAAAGATACTTCTTCTTCTTCGACTGCTTCTTCGATGCCAAGGCTGCATCTTCCTCCTGTTCCTTCTTTACTTTGCTCAACCCAGGGCTATGCTTCATCTTGGTGAATCTGCATAGTTCTTCTTGCCGCAGGATTGACCACAAGCTGTCCCAATCTGGGAGGTCCGCTCTGCCCAAGATACTTTGGACAAAGGTTTCCCACTCATCTGTGACTGCATTGAGGGCAGTCCTGACTATCACCGCATCATCTACGGTTGCACCCGTTGCAATCAACTGATCCCTGAATGACTGCAATCTGAGGAGGAAATGCTCGATGTCTTCTCCCTTGGTCATCATGAATGACCTCATTTGGGCCTCCAAGAACATCTTTCTTTGGATTGATTTTCCCTCATATAGGGAAGTCAAGGCCTTCCACATTTCGTTAGTTGTCCTCTTCTCAGCTATGTGTGGTACAATATGGTCCTTGATACTGCCCATTATTAGCTGTTGCCCAACAGCTTCCTTATGCTTCTGTAGGAAATCCGCATCTGTCGGTGTGGCCAGAGTCTTCTCTGCATGGTCTCTTAGACCGTATGCCTCAAGGACAATCAGGATCCTTGCTTTCCACACCGAAAAGTTTGAGAGGCCCTCTAGCCTATCCTGATCACGCAGTGCATGAGGAGCCATCTTCTCAGAATGTGTCGGAGCTCCTCCTCTCTATACTAGAGATCTGGATCTAGGGTCCTTTACGAACTGGGCACCCTCTGCTCCCTCTGACACTAGAATTCCCTCCTTGGAAATCTACCAAATCAACTATGATTCAGCTTCTTCTTTGATCCTCTGATCAAACTACAAGTTTCCTTCGGCAAGAAACTCTTTAAGAAGCTGATCTCCTCCCAATCTTTGTCACTTGTGCTAAGGCTAAAAATCTGAAATCTTCAGAGTTTTAACCCCACCAGCTCTTCTGAATTTCTCCAGCTTTTCTGCAGAATTTTCTGGATCTAACAAATTCAAATTTGAATCACACTGGCTGGCTTCAGAACCAACCAGCGCTGTTCCTGAGCTACCTCTGCACAATAATTGCATGGGCTTGCTAGGACACAGCGCTGGAGATCGTCACCCTTCCCTCTGCATGAATCTGATCCTGAAAACTGCGTTGTCCCTTCAGATCTGCTTCTTTGCTACTTTTCCAACTGCTTTCTGCAACTAGATCCTTCAGATTCTTTAGCTGGTGACCCTTCTAGATCTGCAATTCCTTTGATACCATGTAGAAATTTCTGAATCCTTATATTTATGCAGAAATTATTACTGTTAATCCGGTTAAGCTCCTCCTACTTAAACAAGTTATCAGCTGAATAAATTCAAGTTAACATTAAAGCAAAACACATAACAGATCTCTACCAATTCAGATCTAGAATAAGCACATGCACACATTGACAAAGTGACACAGTTATTTCTGGACAAACTATTCCCAGAAAAATCCAATGTGGGAAAACCGGTCTTTGGCTGTTGGAGGGTTCTATTATTAAGAATATTTTTGAATACACAACTATGGGTTCCAGATCTGGAAAACTCTACAGAGAAAACTCTAGATCTACAACTCCTGGATGATCTAGGACCAAAAATACTGACTGATCCACACCCTCAAATGGGATTTACAAAACTCAGCCAGATCTAGGCCTAGAAACCCTAGCGCTGCCCCTGAAAGGCTCTGCGTCAGCCTTTGAAGCCCTTGATAGGCTTTGCGTCAGCCTTGGATGGCCTCCAAACCCTCAGCGCTGCCTCTGGAAGGGGCTGCGTTACCCCAGAATGGGTGACGCAATCACTGCGCTACCCCTAAGTGTCTCTGTGCAACCCCTGAAGGGTTTCCTGAAAATTTTGCTGTCCTTGCTACTGTTGCCTTTCTTTGCACTGTCCTTGAGCTGATCTCTTCTCTGCCTCTTCGTGTATTCTAGACCCCAAGATCATATCATCCCCTTGGTCTAAATTCCCCTCTCTGCAGCTGAAGCACTTCTGAGTATTCTTAGCAACCCTGCCCTAGAATCTTTACAAATGACCCTATTGTCGCACAGAATGTATAGGCACTGCGACAACGGTTCAGATCGGGGGCTGTCACCCTGATCCCCAATCTTTTTATCTAAGCTGTCTCCTTGCAAGCTAAGGGAGGTAGACCCTAATGAAAATGAAGAAGGAGAATTGGTTGGAGACCAACCAATTCAGGAGACACAACTAGATAACCAAATACTTGTTAAGATTTACGAGAATTTATAGATCTAATTAGATTCAAAACTTTAAAACTAGTGCCTTATGGAGTCAAAATATCCCGTTATGAAACTAAAGTCAAGTATCTGATATGTAACTGCTGCTATGAAAAATAGATTCACCACAATGATATTCAATGAAACACCCTCACAATTATGCATTAACCATCCTCGATAAAGACATGCAATTTATCATTACTTGAAATATTTCCAAAATTAACTTAAACAATTAATTACCAATTTCAAGCAACTTAAAACCACAATTAAAGATAGCTCAAAAATCATTAACAACAGCTAAGCATTAAACTTTGAACCAATGATTTAAATTCGAGATAAAAATATTATCATGAGGGTACCATCGAAATTAAATGTCAGATATTATCAATATTTCCGAATTTATAATGTTTCAAATGATTGCAATTTGAGAATCAAAATTTCCTATAGTCAAACTTTAGGTAAAAATTTAGAAGCTCACTTTGAAATAAAATTTTTGCGAATTTTCTAAATTTTTTGTATTTTTTATATTTTCTTTTTTAAATCTAACGTCATATACAACTAAATCTAAAGTTAAAGAAAAATTAAATCTAAGGCTAAAGTCCTAAAATGGAAAAAATTCACAAAATTTTGGAATTCCTTTTTTCATTTTTTATTTTTTATTTTTGACTTTTTCTATATCTAAAAAAAAAAGAAATTTTAAAACAAATTAAAACTAAACTAAAACAATTTTAAATGAAAACGAAAAAAAAATTAAAATTAAACTAAAATTTAAAATCTACAAACTAAAATTTAAATAAATGAAATTCCTAAAAGAAATAACGCTAACCAAACTAAAACCAACGTTAAATAAAATACAAATAAAATAAAAAAAAAACTAAAAATTAAAACTAAAAGCTAAAAAAATTGAATTTAATCTAAAATCAAACTAAAACGAAACTAAAGCCCTCTCCCTAGATCTAAAGTTTAACAAAAACAAAAACAAAATTTTTTGTTTAAAACCAAACCCAAAAAATTGAAACGCAAATGCGTAACGTGACCTTTGGTTTAAATTATATATATATATATATATATATATATATATATATATATATATATATATATATATATATATATATATATTATTTTATTTTATTTATTTATTTATTTTTATTTATTTATTTTTTATGTATGTGCATTTGTTTTGCAGGTTGACGGCAAAGGGGGAGGTGGCGTGAGGAAGCAAGAAGACTGCGGCTCAAGGTTGCGGAAGACGGCTAAGGAAGAGAAATGCAGGCAAATGAAGAGTGATGGAGGGCAGCGATGAGGGGAAGCCAGAGTCAATGGCACAATGGAATAAAGGTGACAGCAACAGAAAAGTGAAGACGTCAGACGGGAAATCGAGGGCTGCGAGCAAGACAAGGGTAGAGGCAGCAAATAAAACCCAGTACTTAAAATTTGCCCAGCAGATTTAAAATTTTCCTATGTAACCAAGAAAACTGATTTAAATGCACCTGAAATCTTCTTTTTTGTTCTCAAATCTGCCAACAAAAAGCGATCCTGAGGCCAGATCTTAAAAAATTTTCTGAGAAACCCCTGCAAAAAACCAGAATAGATCCAAAACTATGCACAAAAAATTAATAAACTCTAAATCCTAGAGAATATACACAAATTTACAATGCTAATTTACAGATTAGAGGCCCTCATGGCCAGATTTAAAACAGTTCAGCACAATTTAGAAAATGATAATTTAAAAGAGAGGCACAAGTCCAATAAGAACCCTACAAAAAACGGAATTTAAGATAAGCCTAGGGAATTAGATCCGGAGGGCTCTTCAGATCTTATCTCCTGGGAGTCAGCTGGTCCAAACTAGGACTTCCCCAAACGCCCAGTTTTAAATCCAAAAGATTTCTGCAAACTTAAAGTTAAAATGTCAGATTAATAGAGAAATAGTGATAAAACATAAAATTTTCATGAGCTAGAGATAACAGTTAGCTCGATCCAATTAATATTTTTACCCTAGATCCAATAGCCTGGGCAAGATACCTATACCCAAAATTACTCTACAAGAGCCATTAATCAACAATCCATTAGAATAATCACCAGCAGAATATTAAGAACAAGTTTATCATAAAATGCTGAAGAGGAACACCACCATCAAAATAAAACCCCAAAGTCTTCGTTTGTATTATTCCAGAAAATATTACAGGAGAGATTCAAGAGCGAGTGCACGATCCAGAGATCGGATGATTAAAAGATTGACAAAGACCTCTAATTTATAAGATAAAATATCCAACGGTTAGTTCGGTTGATCCATGTCAAAATAATCTCGACCGTCGAAAAGATTTGATCATATTTTAATCTGGATCGTCGAAATTATAAATTTGAGGAAAAACGAATTTATCATTAAATTCCATTTTAATTAACTCAAAAATACTATTTTTGAGTTAATTACCTCAAAATTTTGACTTTGACTTAACCACCTAGGCCCAAATGTTCAAAATTTCTTGAAATTCTCAATATTCCCTTGGCCTGGGACCTTTAAAAATTCATTTTTGAAGGACCAACGAATTTTGCCTTTGAAGAATTTTAACTCACCTAGGATTTAAAATTAATTAAATTTCTGGCTTAGGATTTTTAATTAATTTGGCTAGAAAATTTAATTAATTGACTGAGAGGGGATTTAATTATTTTTTCCAACCCTCTTTACATAAGATAAATACATTTAGACACATGAAGGGGGAAAATCTATTCGTATCGACCCTCAAATAGGAACCCAATTCTGCGACTCAAAACATGATCTAGTAGACCAAGTAGCTTGTAATAAAATAATCTAGCCAACTACCTAGGATTATTCCCAAACTACTTTTACAAAGACTCGATAGAAAACACTAGGACTCACTTAACATCTTGATGACAAAATCCACCCTAGCTTTGGGGTGAGGTTGGAGGGGAAAACTCTGCCAATCACTTGTGTCGAAAAATACAAGTAAATTAGTGGGACAAAAAACCTCCTAAGATAGAAGTCGTCACAAACATACTAGGCTTACCTAGGTTGTTACATACATGATGGTCTTACTTAGATCATTTACATCATAAACATGCAGAATGGGTTTACATTATTCATAAAACTGTCGACTGATGATGGAATTTGAATGGCGCGACCACGTCGAACATGATGAATACCATTTGAAAAAATGGGAGTGTACTGCTATGGGGTCGTTGACAAAGTGTGGTCAACAGACCCCAAGCCTTTCCTTTATACTTTTCTCGTTGACAAATCAACCACCAAGAATAAATCTTTTAATCAATGGCGAAGATTAAAATAAAGCTTGATCCGTGTGACTTAAGACAATTTCATCCCATGTTTAATTAAATTCACTTCAATTATTTTATTTTCCTAAGTTTTAACTTAGGAAATACATTAAAATAATTAATTAATTTAATATCTCCTAAACCAGATGAAATTTCCCAAATCTATTTCTGGGTCTTGTAGATCAAGTGAACTCTAGTCCTTCCTCAAAATTTGGGACATAGAGCACAATTGATGCTACCCCAAATACACAGAATCTCAACAAATTCTGGATCTACAACTCCAAGTCAACCCACTTCTCTCCTTTCAGAATATGAGCTAACATAGCACAATCAGCTTCTGCCTCAATCTTGGCAGCTCCAGCTTGAGGATATTGCTTCTCCTCCTTATCCTTTTTCTTAAGAGGACATTGTGTAGCATAATGTCCCATTTCCCCACACCTAGGCAAATGTTGTCATTGATGGCAAAGGAGTATGCAAAGGAGGAGATCTCGAATAAAGACTCAGAAAAGAGAGAAAAGCAAAGTAGCAGAGAATAGAGGTAGCAGAGAGAAGGCGTAGGCAGTGATAGATGAACAAAGGCAGGAGCATTTATTTATTTAGAGAAGAGGGCCATTTAATAACATATCTGAGACAGAAAGAATTTATATGCCAAAATTTAATATCGCATTTGAGACAGAGTAATGAATATGCCCGATGTTTGATAGTCCCGATGAATTAGAGTGTTAATTCCTCGTGTAAAGAATAAATTTATTCCGTGGACTCGCCTTAAGAGTCTATCTGCAGGAATAGGCTTTGAATTCCAGTAAATAAATGTATGAGCAATGCAAGGCTGAATTTTCCTCTGTGTGTCGGAGAAATCAACTTCATGTCGATATTGTGCTTGAATGCGCTAAGAACTGTAAGAAAATTCTGTGTATTATGTATGAAAGAAGACTCTGTGTCGGGCTTTAGATGGAGTTCAATTTTGGATAAATCCTATGATAATGGCTCATATTTGAGGTTCTGGATTGTAATCGAAAGCATCAGTCTCTGTGAAGAAAGTTCTCTTGCTAATGCAGAACCATAGAAACCCCTTTGAAACCAAATCCCACATAAGTTGCCATTGCCATTGTCATTCTTGTTAGAATCGACTTGTTTAAGGAAGAAATGAGTTCGTTGTGAGCCACGCTCTGAAACAGGAAGTTGTGGATCAATCACGGTTGCAATGAGTATCGTGGTCATCGCAGAACTCAATGCGGTCAAATAATCCATAGGGGTTACTATAAGTCATGTTCTTCTACAAAAAATGCATACTTTTGAACTACAACTAATAGTTGGATGATTGATATGGAATGGAGCATAAACATGGCGGAGTTAAACAAAATAAAGGCGAACGGAACCTTGAGAGAAGGAGAGGAACCATAAGCAGAGTGAACAGTAAAGGTGGTTTTCTGGTTTTCATCGCACCGCTTTCATCGGGCAAGCGGTATTCGAGAAATCGGAGCGATTCCATAGATCGAGCGACACGTGGCCCTGAGCGAATTCACAAAACTGCTTCCACAGCGCGCCATCGCACATTATCGTCTGTGCATCTTCACCATGCGATATCCATTGGATCGTCAAGGCCGGTGCGATAGCTTGTCTGCCGTTGGATGTGGAAGGTGGTCAGCGTTGGGGCCCATGCATACGTGTGTGTTGATCATTATTAAGGTTTGCGGATTTAACAAAGGTATGTTGTGTTATCGTTAACAAATAAACCAGTGGCCCCGAGTACTATACACATATGAAGGGAAAGCGCTGAGCACTGAATATCGAGCTGTTGTGATGGTTTGAACCATTGCAAAGATTATTCACACAAGATTTAAATATTAAGGGAGTAGGCCATATAATTACGATTGTGAAGTCAGCACCCTATGAAAATATGGGGATTATGATTTGGTTGGATGCATAACAGTCTTAATGTCGATACATGTATGATTAGCGTTACAATGGATAACGAATGGTGTTAATGGTGCAGTTGTGCATTGAAGTAAAGCTTAGAGCAATGTAATCATAGTTTGTATTGAACAGTGAGAAAGTTGAAGTTTAAATCTGTTTAACAGAAAATTTGCAGATTTGACCTGACTGAATACGTAGTGGAGGTGGATAACTCAGATTTACAGAATCTGGAATTGAAGATAGAGTGTCTTGGATATTGCAGAGTTGAAGAAATGTGCAGCAAAAGGATTCAAAAGTGTAGTGAACAGGTGGAATATGCGAAAGACAGTGAACAAAGTATGCAGGACAACTGCATGACTACTACAGAAAGGACAAAACCAGCTAGCCAAGGGTTGAGTGAAGTCTATATACTGTAACTGAAAATGTAAATGTTTTATTTGTTTTATATTTTTTGTGATGCAAAGGCAAGTATCCTAAGGAAAAGAAAAATCCCACTGTAACATGGAAATTTGTACAGATTGTTATAATTTTAAATGAGTTGGACAAAGGAATGAGAAGATAGAAGTCAAAGAGTCATGGTTGTTCACTCCAAATTCCTTGTGGAATACAAACAGTCATGGAATGAACTCTATTTATAATATCAACTTGATATGCATAAGAGAGAGAGAGAGAGTAAGAATAGAGAATGAAAAGTATAGAAGATTGAGGAAGAGAATATAAGGAAGAGAGGAGCAGAAAGAGATGCTACAGAACAGAGCTGATATCTGAGGTAAATCAGCAAACACTTCTTGTGATAAATTGAGGAAGTTGGAGCTTCCCTATCAAGTTGAAGCTTGATAGCTGTCAGTTGTAGCTGACTGAGGTTGGAGCCTCCTGTAGGTTGGTGCTTGCAGAAAAATTGAAGGGAGTTGGAGCTTCCTTGCAAGTTGTAGCTTGCAGAATTGAGGTTGGAGCCTCCTGTAGGTTGGTGCCTGCAGAAAAACAGTGGTGAGAGGGAGTTGGAGCTTGCCTTTGCATCACAACAATAATAAGATGTGGTTTTCTCCCTTTATGGGTTTCCACTTATATCTGCTATCTCTATCTGTGTTGCCTGTGTGCTGAGATGATTTATCAAATCTGCTTAATGTTTGCTGCTCTCATAATAAGTTTAATGTCACATTAATTTAATACTTGCTGCAACATATTAAGACTGCTCATATACTAAGGTTGATTATAAAAGTAAGCTATAAATAAGCTGATGAAAATTTAAAAGCTCATGTATGTATTGAATTGACTGCTGTGTCCCCCCCCCCTCCCCCCTAATCTTGGCCAACTAGGAATTCAACATGAAGCACTTGATCTTGGACAGATCTTTCTTCTTCTGCCTTTGTTACCCCTTTGATGCAAGGGATGTGTTATCTTCCTCCTCCTTCTTGACTTTCGAACTGTTGCTGCCATCCTTAATATGGATTTTAAGGAAATCTCTCCTCAGCTATTCTTGCTGCAAGGCTTCCCACATCGCTTCCCATCCTGGAAGTTTTTCTCTGCCCAGAATGCTCTGGACAAAGACTTGATAGTCTTCTGAAACAGAGTTCAAAGTGAGCCTTACCAGCTCTGAATCTCTAGGTGTTGACCCCACTGATGACAGCTGGTTTCGGTTATCCTGAGTTCGAGACAGGAAGGAGTCAAAACGGCCTCCCTTCTTCATCATGGTGTTATGCATCTTCTCCTCCAGATACATCTTTCACTGCGCGGAAGATCCTTGATATAGCTTTTCCAGCCCTACCCGCATTTCTCTAGCAGTGTTCTTTGCTGCTATGTGGGGTACGATAAGATCCTTCACTCCATCTAGAATCAAACGTTTGGCTCTTGCCATGTTCTTCTTGAAGGCTCTCAGTTGTGCTGCATCCAGTGGTTTTGCAACTGCACTGTCAATGAGTGCCTTTAGATCATGCTCAACAAGGAGAAACTGAATCCTTGACTTCCAAATGACATAGTTAGAGGCACTCTCCAACCTATCTTGGTCACGTAACCCGTTGTTGGCCATCTCCTCAACTGTCGACTTCTCAGCTAGACTTACACACTTCTTGAGGAGTAAGTCAATGCTTCTGCTGCTGCATGGAAAAAACCAAGTTTCTTTGAGTAAGAAAACTCTCTGAGGTAAAGAAATCCCCAATCTATGTTTTTTAGAAATTTTCTGACGCTTATGCACCAGAACTCACTGTTGTGCAGCAACTGCGTCCTTCAGCTACGCTGCCTCTTTTGCAACTGAAAAATCTTACCCTTCTGTCAACTCTCTGAGAGGGAGCTTTCTCTGTGCTGGAATGCCCTCCTAGCCTGGACAGCGTAACAACTGGGGTATTCTACTGCTGCTTACACAACACCCAGTTTCTTCAGTGTTGATCTACTGGTTCTCTTTTGTTTCTCCTGCACTTTAGCTTGAATAAGCTTTGATATTATATGAAAAATCCTAAATTTGGATTCCTACTACAACAAATATGAATTACTTCTCCTATTATTTTTCATAATTATTTCATTACAGTGAAATATCGAAGTAATTACTGAAGCAGTCTACACAAATAATGTTGCGGAATAAATCTAAGTGCTGAAACAAACTGAACAAAATACAATGAAAAACATCCACATTTGACACAGTTATTTTTGGAGTAAGTCCCCAAAAAAACCCAACTCGTGAAAACTGGTGCAGCAGATCTGAGGGTTTTGTATTATTAAGCAGCAGAATCTTGGTAAAACTAAGGTGCCAATATCTGGCTCACCCTTCAGAGAAAATCTCGGCAATAAAAGAAATGTGAGATATACCTCGTTATGCTAGTTCCCGATTGATCTGGTGCAGCACTGGTGAAGCCCCTCTCTGTCTCTGCGTGATGCATACGGCGCTACTGCGTAAGCCTACACCGGCAAGCTGAAGAACTACGTCACCTCTCCTCTACAAAATGATCAAGCTGATTTGAAACTGAGTTTTGGCCCTCCTGGCTCAGAAACCCTAGCTTCCAGCTATCTCCGGATTGAATCTAGAAGGCACTGCGTCACTTTTGCGTGATTCCCTTCAGGAACTGCGTCACCCCTCTAGATGACTGCGCTGCCTCTACTGCGGCACTGCTGCCTCTCTCTCTAAAATGTACTCTTGGTCCTCCTGACCAGTTATTGCATCTGCCCCTCTTTGGAACTGATCACTGAATCAAAATCACTTAGCAAACCCTGCCCTAGTGATTCGATCTTGATCAAAAAGTTGTGTCTCTCTCACAAGCTCGAAAATGCCAAATGCTCAATGTGTCTTCAATATGCCCCTCACCCTTCTTCTTATAATCTTTTGTTGGCCCTTCAACAGCCAAGATTAAAACATAATCAAGGGCTAAGATTAACTGGGAGATGATCCATGAATTTATCTAGAAGATTCATTCTTAGTTTAATTAATACCCTTTAATTAATCAGTTTCCCTAAGTTTAGACTTAGGAAAACATTAAAAACAGTTAATTAATTTAATAAAACCATCTCTAAGTGGAATTTTCGAAAATCATTTCTTGGTATTACGGAATACATGTGTCTTAGCCTATATACAAAATTACAAGGCTAGAGCACATCCGATGCTACCATAAATCAACAGCTAAAAAGCCTTCGCACTGTCAGCTCTGACCTTGGCAAGGACACCAAAACGAGTGATAATTTTATCTTCAAGAAAATCCATCACTACTTTGTCAGTGGCATGTCTTGTAGGGATGAATTCTACCCATTTTGTAAATTAATCAGTGGTAGTTAAAATCTATGAGTAGCCATTACTTGAATTTTCATTAAATTTCCCTATAAAGTCAAGCCCCTAATGTTGAAAGGGAGCCTCTATGACCACACATTAGAGAGGCAAAGAATATAAATTTTGCTTTTGAGTGAATAGCTGAGAAGCTTGGAAACCTGTAACATACTTGTGCACATTAGCAAAAATGGAAGGCCAATAATAACCAACTCTCAAGATTTTATGAGTAGTAGTCTTAATAGCATAATGCCCTCCACAAAATCCTGAATGAAACTCAGTGAGAAGCTTTTTGGCTTTAACTTCATCAACACATATAAGTATTTCTCCAACACAGACCATCCTTCATAATGCAACACTTAGTAGCTCTTAGCCTTAACGCTGTTCTTTTATGACCAACTAGATGGCTAGGACATGATAAATTTTGCAAATAATAAATAATGTCTTTATACCATTCAAGTTGGCTCAAAGTTTGTGTTGATTTCTGGTATTATCAGATGTGCTCTAAGTCTCAAATTTTGCAAGGAGGCTTAGAAACATGTATTCCAAAATACCTAGAAAGCATTTTGGGAAATTCCACTCAGATGGGGTTTTATTAAAATAATTAATTATTTTTAATGGGAGTCGAAGCCTAAACTTAGGGAATTAAAATAATTAAATATATTAATAGAACTGGGTGTGAAACTTCTAGAAAAAGACGGAGATCGAGTCAATATGATCTAAGTCGTTGATTATGTTTTAATCTGGGTCGTTGGTTATCCAATGAGAAGATTATAAGAAGGACTTCGATGGGCATTTGGAAAATACACCGAGTGAGTCTAGAGATTGAATTTCTCAGGAGTGAGCAGTGCAAAGAAACCAAAAGATCAATCGAGTTGATTCGATTGCAGTGAGGGGCAGTGATAGTTCCGATTGGAAAGTCTTTTCCTGAGTCGGGAATACATGGTAGAGAAGGTAGAGAAGAGGATGCAGAAGAGGCAACGTAGCAGCTAGGAAAAGGCAGCGTTGCAGCCTTGAGGAGATCAGTAATTTACTGAGGATCAGTCAAATCCAGTGCCAGAGTGTCGGGGTGTGAGACCAAAAGGGCTAGAAGATTAGATACAGCCGACAGAAGATCCGATAGAAGGAGTTGACGCAATTCCTAGCCAGGTTGATGCAAATCTGCGCAGAGGCAGTGTGGGGCTATCCAGTTCAGTGTGGGGTTAGTGTCGGATCTCCAGCGTTATAGTGAGGACATTTTCTCACTAATTATCTGTAAGTGTTTTCCCTGTATGGATGGGCAGTAAGGCATCCTAGTTGTGTTCAGAACTTCCACTTAATAATATCAACCCCTCAGCTATTGCACCGGTTTTCCCGCATCGGGCTTTTCCAGGGACTTAGTCCAAAAATAACGGTGTCGTGTGTGTTATTTTTTCTTGCTCAGATCTTCTTTCTGCATTTAATTTCCGTAGTTTATTTAAGTGAAGGTTGCAGTGTGATATATTCAGTGTTTGCTGTAGATAACTGCAAATAAATTGCTAAGTAAAGCTTAACAATTAGGTGAATATTTTCCAGTTGCTGCAATAGGGATTCCGGGTTTAGGAATTTCACATGGTATTAGAGCTTGTATAGTCATGCCAGAGAAGCAAGAGAGTAGATTAGAGAAACTAAGCGTTGAAGAAGAAGTGGTAGGCCAAATAGTTGTGTAGGCAGTAGATCGAATCCCCAAAGGATTGCGTAGTCTAGGCCAGGAGGGTTAGATTCACCAGGAAAATATCTCTGAGTGAGTCGATAGAGAGGTAAGATTTCCAGATTCATGATTTGTGAGTGGCAAAGGGAGCAGCTTCAGCGCAGAGCAGATCTCTGTGGGACGCAGTTTTTCTACAGTGTTTTGTTGGGCAAAAAAGCGCCGGAAAGAAGAAGAAGACACAATTTAGGTAATTTTCTTCCTCAGTGAATTCCTAGCCAAGAGATTCTAATTCATAGTTGCTGAGCAACAATGTTGAGGAGAAGATCTATTAACTCTAGCAGGGAGTGCGTAGGCCAGCCTAGTAGTTGCACAAAGGACAAAGAGGGAGTAGTTCAACACTTTCCAGTCGGCAGAGATGGCAACACGCGGGCTGAGAGATCAAGATCAATTGGAGGGAGCCTCTAACTATGTGATCTAGCAGGAAAGGATCATATGTCTGTTAGATGAGCATGATCTCAAATCTTTCATCGATGGTGTGGTAGCTGTCCCCGTGGATGTAGATTTGTTGAAAGCATACAAGAAAGATATGGCACAGGCGAAGCGTTTGATCCTTGATGGAAAGAGGGATCATGTCATATGCCACATTGCAAGCAAAGGGACCACAAAGGAGATGTGGGATACCTTATCAACGCTATATCAGAGATCTTCCAAGCAACGAAAGATGTTCTTGCAACAGAAGTTGCGATCAACACGGATGCAGAAGGGAGAGCACATTGATCCGTTCCTATCTAAGCTTCAGGAAGCTCGAGATTAGTTGGTAGTTGTGAGAGATGCGCCTCAGGCCACCGAGATGGTTAGATTAGCCCTAAACTCAGTTTCAAATGAATGGCAGGTCTCTGTTCAGAGGATCCTGGGTAGAGAAAGACTGCCTGATTGGGAGACGATGTGGGCTTTTCTTCAATAGGAAGAGATGAGGCGAAACATGATCAAGTGTAATATTGATGGCAGAAGTAGTAGTGAGACGAAGCCCAAGGAGAAGGAGGAGAATGCAATCTTTGCATCAAAGGGACAATAGGAGCAGCGGAGACAGAAAAAAGATGTTTCAAAGATCAAGTGCTTCCGGTGTGGGGAGTATGGTCATTACGCCACATAGTGTCCTCTCAAGAAGAAGGACAAAATGAGAAACATGATCTGCAAGCTGCGACTGCAAGGATCGAGGAAGAGGAGTTCACCATGATTGCCCACATATCTCCTGGGGATAATTGGGGTGATCTAGAACTATAGTTCAACAGATTGCAGTTGGGCAGGATCCTTGAGGAGTCCACCTCATGGATCATTACCTTGCTATGGGAGCCCAAATCAGAAGTAGCGGGATGGAAAAGTATCAGTTGGTGCAGAGGAGTGCAGAAGTGACAACGCAGTGGCTAGTGAGCGCCAGAGTCTGAGCATCGCAAAGCAGAGTTGAAGCAGTGCAAGAAGGCACAATGCAGAGTCGACAGCAACACTATAGATTCAGAGGGTCAGTGCAAAGACTAACAACAGTAAGATCTTTAGTATCAGATGCATCATGCTGAACACTTAGTTCAGTGTTTGGATGTTTTTCTGTTGCATCAGACAGCAAAGTTGCAGTGCAGTGGTAGTTGGCAACAGTAAGCAGGGTTAGCAGCGACATAGATGCAACAATGCAGTTGTTGTTGGTGGGTAGCAGTGACAGACATCAGTAGCGCAGACGGAGATGCTACAAAATCAGTGCAATGCTTTAGCAGGGTGCATTACTAGTGCACAATCCTTACTAAGAGGGAGTGTTGATTTTGGTATATCGGATGTGCTCTAAGTCTCAAATTTTGTAGGGAGGCTTAGACACATGTATTCCAAAATATTGAGAAAGCATTTTGGGAAATTCCACCCGGATGGGGTTTATTAAAATAATTAATTATTTTTAATGGGAGCCTAAATCTAAACTTACAGATAGACTAAGGGATTAAAATAATTAAAGTATATTAATAGAACTGGGTGTGAAACTTCTATAAAAAGACAGAGATCGAGTCAATATGACCTAAGCAGTTGATTATGTTTTAATCTGGGCCGTTGGTTATCCAACGAGAAGATTATAAGGACTTCGATGGGAATATAGAAAATACACAGAGTGAGTCTAGAGATCGAATTTCTCAAGAGTGAGTAGCGCAAAACAACCGAAAGATCGATCAAGTTGATTTGATTGTTGTGAGTGGCAGTGATAGTTCCAGTTGGAAAGTCTTTTCCTGAGTTGGGAATACATAGCAAAGAAGAGGACGCAAAAGAGGCAACGTAGTAGTTATGCAGAGGAAACACATGGCCACGCAAAGGCAATGCTACAGTCTGGAGGAGATCAATAATTTTGCTGTGGATCTGTCAGATCCAGTGCCAGAGTGTCTGGGTGTGAGACCAGAGGGGTGAGAATATCATATCTAGCCAGTAGAAGATCCAACAAAAGGATTTAACGTAGTTCGTATCCAGGTGACGTAGATTTGCGTAGAGGTAGCGTGGGACTATCCAGTTTAGTGTGGGGTTAGTGTTGGATCTCCAGTGTTAGTGTGAGGACATTTTGTTAAAATTTGGGTACCAGAGGACAAGTGGTTCCCTAAGGCTTTGATCTTTGGCCTAGGGAAAAGTGTCCAAATGTATTTAACTTTTTCTCCTAAAGTGACTTTATAAGTGGTAAAGTCAAATCTAATTTAAAAGTGACTTTATAATTGATAAAGTTACTAAGTCTAATTTTAAAGTGACTTTAATAAAGTCAATGTGAAATTAGAAAGTGAAAAGTGACTTTGGAAATAAATAGCTAAGTGGGTCTTTATTAAAGTGGAGTGAATTAAAAAATAGAAAGTGAGAATTAAATGCACATTTAATCTCAGCCCTAGATCTAAAGCTATCTCAGCCATTGGATTTAGGGATTCTCCAAAAGTTACTTAGGGTTAGGTTAAAGGAGGAAAATAAGAGAAAAGGTCATTCAGTATTTCATGAGCAGATTGAGAGAAGGAGAAGGAGAGCAAGAAGAAATTTCTAAGTGTGAGAACTTGAAGGAGGGCATCTTTTAAACTTCAACAAATCCATACAATAGCTTAGAGGCACATTTCCAAAGGCAAAAATCCATACAGCAGGAGGTTGGCACACTTTTCGAAAAAGGAGGCACACATTTCAAGGATTCCATACATCAGCTTCAACCAGCGTTCCAAGGCATATTATGCGCTCGAAAAATGAGGAGCACTATTATTTTCCGACAGAGATTTCGAGGAAATCCATACAGTAGTGACAACACAGTTTTCGAGGCAGTTTTCAGGCATGATTTTCGAGGAGGAAGTACAGTTGTACTTTCCATACAGTCCATACAGTCGTATGGCCATACTGCTGAATTCTGGGCACACAAATCGACGGTGACAGTTCAACATTTAATGCTGTAATAAATGCTGTAAATTTTATGTTTTGTAAGTTTGATGTTTGGCACGTTTTCCAAGGCAGTGTGCAAGCACAGAAATCGAGATAAATACATTTTTGTCGTTGCTGGAATTTTTACTGTATATTTCAGTTCTCTGTAAAAGCAATATTCAGAAATAAAGAAGAGCTTTCGAACTGGTTTTCCCCAAGAGTTGTAGGGGGTTTTCCTAGGGTCATATTGACAAAAAATCAGCGTGTCATTTTCTGTGTGTGTGGCTGAAATAATTTTTGAGTTTTATTTATGCATTTTCCAACACTTTGAAATTTCCAGAATTTGTGTTTTCAAAAATATTTATGTTTATGGGAATGGGCATTTAACTACATGGGAGTAATAAAGAGAAACTAATAACTGGGGTTGGGTCAAAATTTCTACCCATTTTTTTACTAATTCTCGGTCAGTAATTTTCTTTGTATGGATGGCCAGTAAGGAATCCTAGTTGTATTAAGAATTTCTATTTAATAATATCAAATCCTCAGCTGTTGCACTTGTTTTTTCGCATTGGGTTTTTCCAGGGGCTTAGTCCAAAAATAATGGTGTCGTGTGTGTTATTTTTTCTTGCTCAGATCTTTTCTCTGCATTTAATTTCCGCAGTTTATTTAAGTGAAGGTCGCAATGTGATGTATTAGTCTAAGTAAACACAACTAGCAACCTACACACATACAGATCATTTACTGAATATTATGCTCATTCGACAAAGTGACACAGATTTTTCAGACAAATGTCCCCGGAAAGACCCAATGCGGGAAAACCGGTGCAACAAATATGGAGGTTTATTATTATTAAGTAGAATCTGAGTACAACAAATCTAGGCACCTTATTGTTTAACCCGACAGAGAAAAATAGATTTGCTGCAATACCTGCTGTTCTAGAGACTGAAAATTGGACTGATTCACATCCTCAAACGGGATTTACAGAACTCAACCATGTTGAACCTCTACAAACCCCAGCGCTGCTTTGAAGCTGCTCACGTTAGCCCTGCTAACCTCTGTGTGTCCCTGCGCTACTCAGAAGGGGACTACGTAACCCCAAATTGGGTGACGCAGTCATTACACTACCTTGGATGTCCTCTACGTAACCCTAGTGGCCTCCTGAAGCTCAGTCAAAGCCCCTACTGGGCCTGCGTAGTGGCTGAAACCCTCTGCGATGCGTAGCCTCAACTTCCTCTGAGCTGCTCCTAGTTGCTGCTCCTTTGCCTCTTGTTGACTCTTGGCTACAGGATCAGATCATCCCCTTAGCCAATACTACCTCTTGCTGCAACATAAACTCTTCTGGAAATTATTAGCAACCCCACCCTAGAATTTCAGCTTAGTCTCTCAGCTCTGCCTCCATGTGTGTGTCTCCAACTGACCCCCAAGCCTTTCTCTTATACTTTTTCGTTGACACATCAATAACTGTGATTTAATCTCTTATCGACGGCTTAGACTAAAAGACTGCTTGATACGCGTCACTTAGAACATTTCATCACACGTGTTTAATTAATTCACTTTAATTTTTCTAATTCCCTAAGTTAGACTTAGGGTCCTCATTAAAAAAATTAATTATTTTAATATCTCACACATTAGATGAAATTTCTCGAAACGCTTTTTGGGTTTTGGAGGTCTTCTGTGTCTTAGCCCCTTCAAAAAGTTTCAGGGCTAGAACACACCCGATGCTACCCCAACACTCCCTCTTAGCACGGAGTGTGCTCTAGTAATACATCCACACCGTGTATCACAAGATCTGGACATTGGTCTTTGCATTGCTGATGCTTGGGCTGCTGCCCTCCATCCACTGCGCTGCTACTCTCTGTACTACTGCCCATGTCACTGCCACTGACACCGCCACATCCGTATTGCAGCTCCCTCCCAATTTGTTGCATCATGCAACCCATAGCACCACCACTGCTAACCGCTGCACTGCAACTCAGTTGCTGAGAAGTAAGCAACTGAAAGACTCCTGCCCAATCGTTTACAGACAAGTCAGGTTGCATCCCATCACTGAAACTGCCTTGGCTGTTGCTTTACGCTGTCCTCCTGAAGCCACTGCGCTGCTATAGCTCTGCACTGCGTGATCACTGCCTCTTTGCGTTGTTGAAGTCTTATTAGCCTCTACATTGCTGCCTTTGCACTGCGTTGCTTCCTCTACAACACCTCAGCACTGCCCTCTACTTCATTGTCATCTTCTGCAACCATCTCCTACTTGTCCCGCTACCGTCTTAAGGCTCCCGTAGCTCGTATGTGATCCAAGAGTTGGGCTTACTCAAGGATCCTGCCTACTTGATCTGTACCTGCTCTACAGATCCATATCACCCCACTTACGTGGCTCATGAGCGCTCATGGCTATGTCATCATCACTCCCATCGTCCTTTGTTGCTGCTACCTTGGAATTAGAAGTTCCTTTGTCCTTCTTCTTAGGACAAGTGCTGGCGAAGTGTCCAAGTTCGCCACAATTAAAGCACCGGACCTTGGATAGGTCACTCTTCTTCTTCCCTTGTTGCCTTTGTTCCTTTGAAGCAAGGGCTGCATCATCTTCCTCATCTTTCTTCACCCTGATAGTTCTGTGGCTGCTATTTTGCCTCTTGTTGATTCTCCTAATCTGCTCCTAATGGAGGATTGCCCACATGTCGGCCCAGGATGGTAACGCAACCCTGCCCAATATGCTTTGGACAAACATTTCCCACTCCTCGGTGACTGCATTCAAGGCAGTCCTCACCAAGAGCCTTTCATCCGGAGTCGCACCCATGGTAATTAGTTGATCCCGGATAGTTTGAAGTCGGAAAAGGAAGGGATATATTTCCTCATCATTCTACATCTGGAACAACCTCATCTGATTCTCTAGAAGCATTTTTCTTTGAATGGAGCTTCCCTGATACATCGTCTCCAAAGCGATCCACATCTCATTTGTCGTTTTCTTCCTGGCAATATGTGGCACGACGTGATCCTTTACTCCATCCATAATCAAACGCTTAGCCCGATCTTGATTTTCCTTGAATTTCTCAGAGGATCTGGATCTACAGGCTCAACTAGGACATTCTCCGAATGGTTCTTGATGTCGTACTCATCCAGGATTGTCAGTATCCTCGCTCTCCAAATGACGAAGCTGGACACACCATCCAATCTGTGCTGATCTCTCAGCCCATGAGAAGCCATCTAGCTCAAAACTAATGAAACAATACACCTCTCCCTCTTTCTGCTGCAAAACTCAACATAATTGTTGGATTTGGGTTTCTTGGCAATCAGAAACCCTCTATAGTAGTTGATCCCTCTGTCAACTGATTTCCATCCTGGAAATCTTCAGCCAAAAACAATCGAACAGTTCTCTACGTTCACCCTCCTGATCAAATCTCATATCTGTTTGGCTCAGATCTGCCGAGTGACTATCTTCCTCTCGCTCTTTGTCAACTTAGCTAGGCACAATTCTGCATCGGCAGAATCTCCACCACACGAGCAACTCCTGAAGATCTGAAGCACTGCTTTCGGATCTCGACAATACTTATCGGCAACTGCGTCCCTCTAGCTGACCTCTACATGAGCAGACTGCCCATCGCAGCCTCTGCACAGCGGCTGCGCAACGCAAGTTGCTCCTGCGTCCCTTTGGAAGGCACTGCGTTGTCTCTACATCACCCAGATGGGACCGCGTCAGCCCCTGCGTAGCCATTGATAGGACTGCGTCGTCCTGCTACTGAGATGCCCACTTCGGATCTGTTGCTTCAGCTGCTACCTTGCAGAAAATATGTCTTCAGCTGATTTGCTGGAGATTCATCTTGATCTACAATCGCTCTGATACCATGTGAAAATTTCTGAATACAATAATACAAAAATACTACTGCAGTATCTTGATTTACTTCTCCTACTTGTGATTTAATTATACAAGTTATTTTCAGAAAATACCAAAGTAAACACAACTAGCAGCGTACACACATACAGATCATTTACTGAATATTACGCTCATTTGACAAAGTGACAGATTTTTCGGACAAATGTCCTCGAAAAAACCCAATACAAGAAAATCAGTGCAACATATACGAGGGTTTATTATTATTAAGTAGAATCTGGGTACCACAAATCTGGGCACCTTACTGGTTAACCCGACGGAGAAAAAATAGATATGTAGCAATACCTGCTATTCTGGAGACTGAAAACTGGACTAATTCACACCCTCAAATGGGATTTACAAAACTCCGCCATGTTCTGCCTCTGGAAACCCCAACGCTGCTTTGAAGCTGCCTGTGTCAGCCCCGCTAAACTCTGCGTGCCCCTATGCTGCTCAGTAGGGCACTGTGTAACCACAGACTGGGTGACGTAGTCCTTACGCTGCCCTAGATGGCCTCTGCGTAACCCTGGTGGCCTCCTGAAGCTCCAACGCTGCTCCTCCTGGACTTGCGTAGTTGCTGAGTAGCCTCAACTTCCTCTGTGCTGCTCCTTTGCCTCTTGTTGACTCTTGGCTCTGGGATCAGATCATCCCCTTAGCCAATACTACCCCTCGCTACAGCAAAAACTCTTCTGGAAATTCTTAGCAGACCCGCCCTATAATTCCAGATTAGTCTCTGAGCTTTGCCTCCGTGTGTGTGTCTCCAACTGACCCCCAAGCCTTTCTCTTATACTTTTTCGTTGACACATCAAAGACTGTGATTTAATCTCTTATCGACGACTGAGATTAAAAGACTGCTTGATCCGCGTCACTTAGAACATTTCATCACATGTGTTTAATTAATTCACTTTCATTTTTCTAATTACCTAAGTTAGAGTTAGGGTCCTCATTAAAAAAATTAATTATTTTAATATCTCACAAATTAGATGAAATTTCTTGAAACATTTTCTGGGTTTTGGAGGTCTTGTGTGTCTTAGCCCCTCCACAAAGTTTCAGGGCTAGAGCACAGAGTGTGCCCTAGTAATACATCCACACAATGTATCACAAGATCTTGACATTGGTCTTTGCAATGTTGATGCTTGGCCTGCTGCCCTCCATCCACTCCACTGCTGCTCTCTATACTGCTGCCCATGTCATTGCCACATATGTACTGCAGCTACCTCTCAATTTTCTGCATCATGCTACCCATAGCACTGCCACTGCTAATTGTTGCACTGCAACCCAGTTGCTGAGAAGTAAGCAACTGAAATATTCCTGCACAATCGTTGACAGACAAGTCACGCTACACCCCATCATTGAAACTCTCTTGGTTGTTGCTTTACGATGTCCTCCTGAAGCCACTACGCTGCTACAACTCTTCATTGCGTGAGCACTGCCTCTCTGCGTTGTTGCCTCTACGCTGCATTACTTCCTCTACAACACCTCAGCACTGCCCTCTGCTTCACTGTGATCTTCTGCAACCATCTCCTACTTGTCTCGCTACCGTCTTAAGGCTCCCGTAGCTCGTATGTGATCCAAGAGTTGGGCTTACTCAAGGATCCTGCCTACTTGATCTGTAGCTGCTTTATAGATCCATATCGCCCCACTTACGTGGCTCATGAGCACTAATGGCTACGTCATCATCACTCCCATCATCCTTAGCTGCCGTTCCCTTGGAATCAAAAGTTTCTTTTTTGTTCTTCTTAGGACAAGTGTTGGCGAAGTGTCCAAGTTCGCCACAGTGAAAGCACCGGACCTTGGATAGGTCCCTCTTCTTCTTCCGTTGTTGCCTTCATTCCTTTGATGCAAGG
Organism: Pinus albicaulis; assembly: GCA_034641835.2. NCBI lineage: Eukaryota > Viridiplantae > Streptophyta > Pinopsida > Pinales > Pinaceae > Pinus > Pinus albicaulis. The sequence goes on from CM076578.1 coordinate 453,843,443, forward strand.
GATTCATCATATTCCTCTTCTTTCTTCACCCTGACAGTTTCGTTGTTGCTGTTTTGCCTCTTGGTGATTCTCCTGATCTCCTCCTGACGGAGGATTTCGCACATGTCCGCCCAGAATGGTAACGTTGCCCTGCCCAATATGCTTTGGACAAACTTTTCCCACTCCTCGGTGACTGCATTCAGGGCAGTCCTTACCAAGAGCCCTTCACCGGAGTCGCACCCATGGCAATCAGTTGATCCCGGATATTCTGAAGTCAGAAAAGGAAGGGATCTATTTCCTCACCCTTCTGCATCTGGAACAACGTCATCTGATTCTCTTGAAGCATTTTTCTTTAAACGAGGCTTCCCTGATACATCGTCTCCAAAGCGATCCACATCTCATTTGTCGTTTTCTTCTCGGCAATATGTGGCACGACGTGATCTTTTACTCCATCCATAATCAAACGCTTAGCCTGAGCTTGTTTTCCTTGAATTTCTTTAGAGGATTTGGATCTGCAAGCTCAGCTAGGACATTCTTCGCATGAATCTTGATGTCGTACTCATCCAGTACTGTAAGTATCCTGGCTCTCCAGATGACGAAGTTGGACACACCGTCCAACCTGTCCTGATCTCTCAGCCCATGAGAAGCCATCTAGCTCAAAATTGACAAAACAATACTCTTCTCCCTCTTTCTGCTGCAAAACTCAACAAAAATGTTGGATCTGGGTTTCTTGGCGATCAAAAACCCTCTATAGTAGTTGCTCCCTCTGTCAATTGATTTCCCTCCTGTAAATCTTCAGCCAAAAACAATCAAACAGTTCTCTACCATCACCCTCCTGATCGAATCTCAGATTTGTTTGGCTCAGATTTGCTGAGTGACTGTCTTCCTCCCGCTCTTTGTCAACTTAGCTAGGCACAATTCTGCACCGGAAGAATCTCCACCACACCAGCAAATGCTAAAGATCTGAAGCACTGCTTCTGGATCTCGACAATACTTCTTAGCAACAAAAAAGTAAACTGGATTGTGTCCCTCTAGCTGGTCTCTGCGTGAGCAGACTGGCATAGCGTAGTGCATGCTGCTCCTGCGTCCCTATGGAAGGAACTGCGTTGTCTCTGCGTCACCCAGACGGGACTGTGTCAAACCCTGTGTAACCTTTGCTGGGACTGTGTCCTCCTGCTGATGAGATGCACTCTCTAGATATGCTGCTTCAGCTGCTACCCAGTAGAAAATATATCTTCAACTGATTTGCTAGAGATTCAGCTTGATCTGCAATCGCTCTGATACCATGTGAAAATTTATGAATACAATAATGCATAAATCCTATTGCAGTATCTTGATTAACTTTTCCTACTTGTGATTTAATTATACAAGTTATTTTCAGAAAATATTCAGAAAATACCTAAGTAAACACAACTAGAAGCCTACACACATATAGATCATTTACTAAATATTACGCTCATTCGACAAAGTGACACAGATTTTTCGGACAAATGTCCCCTGAAAAACCCAATGCGGGCAAACTGTGCGGCAAGTTTATTATTTTTAAAGAGAGAATCCATACAGGTGAGGTAGTTTATAGAAGAGAGGAATAACCTGTTACTGAGTTTTTAAAGAGAGAATCCATACAGGTGAGGTAGTTTATAGAAGAGAGGAATAACCTGTTACTGAGTTTTGTAATCACCCAAACTCAGTAACAGGTTATTCCTCTCTTCTATAAGTTTATTATTATTAAGTAGAATCTGAGTACAACAAATCTGGGCACCTTACTGGTAAACCCAACAAAGAAAAAATAGATCTGCAGCAATACTTGCTGTTCTGGAGACTAAAAACTAGATTGATTCACACCCTCAAACGAGATTTACAGAACTTAGCCCTGTTCTGCCTCTAGAAACCCCAGCGCTGCCCTGAAGTTGCTTGTGTCATCCCTGCCAACCTTTGTGTGCCCCTGCGCTGCTCAGAAGGGGAACGCGTAACCGCAGACTGGGTAACACAATCCTTACGTTAACTTGGATGGCTTCTCCGTAACCTTGGTGGCCTCCTGAAGCTCCAGTGTTGCCCGTCCTGGGCTTGCGTAGTGGCTAAAACCCTCTGTGCTGCGCAGCCTCAACGTCCTCTGCGTTGCTCTTGGTTGCTGCTCCTTTGCCTCTTGCTGACTCTTGGCTCTGGGATTAGATCATCCCCTTAGCCAATACCACCCCTCGTTGTAGAAAAAAGTGTTCTGGAAATTCTTAGAAAACCCGCCCTAGAATTCCAGCTTAGTCTCTCAGCTCTGCCTCCATGTGTGTGTCTCCAACTGATCCCCAAGCCTTTCTCTTATACTTTTTCGTTGACACATCAACGACCATGATTTAATCTCTTATTGATGGCTTAGATTAAAAGACTGCTTGATCTGCGTCACTTAGAACATTTCATCAGATGTGTTTAATTAATTCACTTTAATTTTTCTAATTCCCTACATTAGACTTAGGGTCCTCATTAAAAAAATTAATTATTTTAATATCTCACATTAAATGAAATTTCTCGAAACGCTTTCTGGGTTTTGGAGGTCTTGTGTGTCTTAGACCCTACACAAAGTTTCAGAGCTAAAGCACACCCGATGCTACCCCAATACTCAAAATCTCAACATAAATCATATTCTTGAATATTTGAGACCCACCTAGCCCTAGTTCCTAAACAATCAATTTGAGTTAAAATATCTTTCACAACAGAGTGAGGGACAAATGCAATTATTCTAGAATATCCCACATAAACTCTAAATTGTTTTAAGGATTTGACTAAGGCATATGTGTTAGTTTTTGTAGCATCGGATTTGTTGTAGCCACAAAACTTTGTGGAGAGGCTAGAATACATGACATCTCCAGAACCCAGAAATCATTTCTGGAAATTCCACCTATAAGTGACTTAATTAGATTATTAACCATTTTTTTAATGTTTCCTAAGTCTAAACTTACGAAAATTGGCTAATTAATCAAATATTAATTAATTCAAGGTGAGAATCATCTAGAAACTCACACGGATCGATCCAGAAATGATCCTAGCCATCGATTATGTTTTAATCTTGGTCATTGGTGCTCCAACAAAGGATTATAAGAGGAGATTGACGTGGTGATGGAGAATACAATTGAGAGCACTAGAAGTTCGATTTCTTGGCAGATCGATTTCCAGAGTAGTAACAGTTAGTTTCCGGAAGGAGCCAGAAATCGAAGAAGTGAGAGAGGGGTAGAGACAGTGAGGCTAGAAGAATTATTTCAAATCTAGTGATTGCATTTGCAGTGTGGCAAAAGAGCCACAGAGAATCCAACGTAGGGATTGCGCAACAAATTCTAGAGGCAAGTTCGATTTGTTGACAGTGAAAGACGTCTTCAGTTCCAGAGACTGGGAAGGAGACCTAGAGTGTCGGAGAAGAGTTTTCGCAGCCAACAGAAGGAAGAACGACTTAATCAGGGACGAGTCAGAGGCTTGACGTTAAGCAGGATGCACAACGCAATGCAGAGGTTGACACAGAAAGTCAGAGGGCCGATTTTCTCAAGGCAAGCTGTGTTAAGGTTTGCCTTTGGGGTGAGGAAATTCCTCACTAGATTTTGGCCAGTATTTTTTTCTATAAGATAGCTTGATTTCGGCATCCAGATGTACTCAAAATTTCTCACTACTGGATAATAATAAAAGCCTCAACTGCTGCACCAGTTTCCCGCATTAGAGGTATTTCCGAGGATGTTTGTCCAAACACAATTGTGTTCATTTTATGTGTGTGTTTTAGCATTTCTCAGGTTCCAGTGTTTTATTTTTCCGCAAAATCTTATTTGTGAAGGTTGTAGTGTGTTTATTTCAATATTTTCCGTTGTAAAAGTTTCAGTTCCCAACCCCGGTTTTCAGTTTCTCCTTATTTCTCCCATAAAGTTAAATGCCCATTCCCATAGCCATACATTCAACAAGCTGAAAAATAAATATTTTCTGAAAACACAAATCTTGGAAATTTCACAGTGCTGAAATGTAGAAATAAAACTCAGAAAAATAAATCAGCAACACACAGAAAATAGACACGCTGATTTTTGGTCAACTTGACCCTGGAAAAACCCCCTATAGCTCTTGGGGAAAACCAATACGAAAGCTCTTCTTATTTCTGATAAATAGTTTTTACAGTGAGCAAGAAAACACAGTAAAAATTACATCAACCTCATAAATGTACTTATCTCGAAAACCGTGCACAACTCCACCTCGATTTTCGTGCCAACGCAAAACATAAATTTACAGGAAAATGTGCAGCATTAAATGTTGTACGGACAACATAGAAAACCGTGTTGTACGGCTGTACGACCTCCTCGAAAACAACGTTGTACGACTTGTTGAAAACTGTTGTACGGCTGCCTCGAACTCTGTGCTATATGGCTGCCTTGAAACTACTGTATGGCCTCGATTTCTATGCTAATCCTCTGCTGTACGGAAATCAGAAAACAGTGCCTCAAACTGTTGTACGGAAATTAGAAAACAGTCCCTCAAACTACTGTACAACCTCCTTGGGAAACGTGCCACTATAGCAGCAATAAATGTTGTTCTCCTCTCGATTTTCGTGCCCTCTTGCCTTGAAAATCGTGCTCTGTCCTTGCTGTACGGATTTGCTGAATCTCCTTGCTGCTATCCTCCTTCTCACTGCTTAGAAATTCTCCCTTGCTTTCTCTTCTCTCTCAATCTGCTCATGAAAGAATGAATGATCTTTACTCTCATTTTCCTCCTTTAACCTAACCCTAAGTGACTTTTGGGGAATCCCTAAATCCAATGGTTGAGATAGCTTTAGATCAGGGCTGAGATTAAATGCTAATTTAAATCTCACTTTCTATTTTTTAATTCACCCTGTTGACCACACTTTGTCAAATACCCCATAGCAGTACACCCCCATTTTTTTCAAATGGGATTCGTCATGTTCGACGTGGTCGCGCCATTCAGATTCCATCATCAGTCGACAATTTTTATAAATGATGTAAACCCATTCTGCATATAATGGTGTAAATGATCTAAGTAAGACCGTCAATGTATGTAACAACCTAGGTAAGCCTAGTATGTTGTTGATGATCTCTATCCTAGGAGGTTTTTTGTCTCACTGATTCACGAAAGTGATCGGCAGAGTTTTTCCCTCCAGCCTCACCCCAAAGCTAGGGTGGATTTTATCATCACCATACTAAGTGAGTCCTAGTGTTCTATCGAGTCCTTGTAAAAATAGTTTCAACTACTTGGTCTACTAGATCATGTTTTGAGTCGCAGAATTGGGTATTTATTTGAGGGTCTATACGAATGGGTATTCCCCCTTCATGTATGTAAATGTATTATCTCATGTAAAAGAAGGTTGGAAAAATAATTATAATCCCCTCTTAGTCAATTAATTAAATTTTCTGGTCATTTAATTAATAAAATCTTAAACCAGAAATTTAATTAATTTAGGGTCCTAAGTTAGGATTAAATCTTTAAAGGCAAAATTTGTGGGTCCTTGGAAAATGATTTTGAAAGCCCCAGGCCAAGGGAATATTGAGAATTTTAAGAAATTTTGGACCTTTGGGTCTTGGTGGTTAAGTCAAAGTCAAAATTTTGGGGTAATTAACTCAAAAATAATATTTTTGAGTTAATTAAAATTGAATTAAATGATAAATTCGTTTTTTCCCAAAATTTTAATTTCAACGCTCCGGATTAAAAGATAATTAAATCTTTTGGACGGTTGAGATTATTTTGACGAGGATCATCCAAACTAGCCGTTAGAGATCTTGTCTTATAAATTCAGAGGTCTTTGTCATTCTTGAGTCATCCGATCTCAGGATCGTGCACTTGCTCTTAGAAGCTCTTGTAAACTTTTGAGGAATAAAGCATAAAGACTTTGGGGTTACAAATCTGGATGCTCCGTCTCAGATCTATGTGGTGAATTGTCTCTAAACTCTGCTACTTTGTTTCTTGTATTTTATGGTTGATGGCCTTCATGGATTAATCTGCATACAGGTATCTTGTGCAGTTTTCTGGGTTTATAAAATAACATTCTGATTTTTTTTTGCAAAGGTCTCATGTTGTTTTCTTAAATCTCTATCGATCTAAGATTCAGATCTAAGTATGCAGGGAAATTTTTTTTGAGCGTCTGGGGAAGTCTTCAATTGGACCAGCCGACTCTCAATAAACATAAATCTGATAAGCTCTTTATTTGTTAAATTCCAGGTCTATCTTACGATATTTGTGATTTTTCAGGGTTTCAAAGGTTTGTGCCTCTCATTCAAAAATTTTAATTTCTAAACTGTGCTAAAATAGATTCAAATCTGACCATGAGGGTTTAAAATCTGTAAACTAGTTGTAAATTTGTAAATTTTCTTTTAGCACTGTAAGGGTTTTAATAAATTTTTGGTGTATATATTTTTTCGGATCTGACTGGTTTTGTAGGTTGCGGGGTTTATTCAAAAAAATTTTTGAGGCAGATCCGGTCCTAAGAGCCAGATCTGGCCTCAAATTGCCTCTATAGGAAATCTGGACATTATTTAAAGAAGCATAAAAATCTGAGCTTGATCTGAAGAAATTCTAAGTTGCTGGGCATTTTGAAATGTACTGGGTTTATTTTGAAACTACCTCTGCCTTAGCTGCTGTCAAACACTCGTTCATTCATTTGCTTTCAATTTCATCAGTTTGCAGTCACAAATTCCTCTAGCCATCGATTTCCCTTTCGACTTCCCTCCGCCCTCATTTTCCTTGCCAAACAAACCCACGCTGCCTTGTCTGACGTCTCTTCCCTTTCACACCGTCTGCAGCCTTGAACTCGTCCATCTGCACCTTTCCTGTCAGCTGCCCTCTCCTTAGCGTCCAAGCGAACCTGCAACACAGAAAAACGACAAACACAAGCAAGGAGGGCTGACATTCGGTTTCTCTTGTGCGATTTCCTCACGCCGTCACCCGAGCCTCTTGCCGTCCAGCGAATCAGATGCACACATAAAAAAAAACGCGTTAATTCTTTTTGTAAGGTTTCGTTTTGTTTTGGATTAGTCGTGGGTTAAGTTTGAAAATTTTTATTTAGATTTGATTTTTTTTTAGTGCGGCTTTAGCATTGGTTTAGACTTTGGATTGTAGTATAGTGTTAGATAGGATTCGATTTTTTTTAGTGGAATTGTTAACGTAGGTTTATTTTGTTATTTTAGATTTTTTTTAGTTTGGTTTAATTCTAGTTATATTTTAATTTAGATTTAAGTTTAGTCTAATTCTAACTTAGTTTTAAATTAGCTAGAGGTTAACTTTAGCATAGCCTTAGTTTAGTTTTAATTCTCATTTAATTGTTTTAGATTTAATTTGGTTAGTCTTAAATTTAGATTTTAAATTCAAAAAATAAAAAATTATAAAATATAAAACTCCAAAAATATTTTAAATTTTGGTTTTTAGAGTTTTTTGATTTCATAAAAAAAATTAAAACAAAACAAAACAATAAAAATTTATAAATTTTTTGAAAAGAACTTCTCTTTTATATAGTCAAATGAGCTTTGAATTGTTATCTTAAGAATGACTATATAAAATCTTTGTCTGGATCGAAACTAATTGAAACATTTTAAATCCTGGCATTTTCATCTTATTGTTTCATGGTTGTGGCAATTTTCAATTGAAATATCATTATGATCAACCATGTTTTAATAAGCAGCAGTTAATCGTCACTTACTTGTTTATAATCGCATAACGGGATTCTGTTTGACTCTATAAGGCACTGGTCTTAAGCGTGAAATCTAATTTAGATCTGTGGAATCTCGTTCATTTTATCAAGTTTTTGATGTCTTAGCTGTGTCTCCTGGATTCTTCATCCTCATTTCTAATAGGGTCTACCTCCCTTAGCTTGCAAGGAGATAGCTTAAATAGAGAGATTGGGGATAAAGGTGACAACCCCCAATCTGAGCCGTTGTCGCGGTGCTTGGACAATCTGTGCGACAACACACCCCACATTAATAAAGACCCTCTTAGTAATTTATTTCCAAAGTCATTTTTTATTTTCTAATTTCACATTGACTTTATTAAAGTCACTTTAAAATTAGACTTAGTAACTTTATCACTTAAAGTCACTTTTAAGTTAGATTGGACTTTATAACTTTATAAAGTCACTTTAGGAGAAAAATTAAATTCTTTTGGACACTTTTCCCTAGGCCAAAGATCAAATCCTTAGGGAACCACCTATCCTCCGGTAACCAAATTTCAACACTCTCTCTTACCGAGGAAGGTGTTTCTCACCCATCTTGTCTCTGAAGTAGGCATGCTTGCCCCGTGGTAAGGCTTTGGTAAGAATATCTGCAACTTGCTCATCAGTGGAAATATACTCAAGCTTCACAGCTCCCTTCTGAACATAGTCTCTGATGAAGTGATATCTGATGCAGATATGCTTTGACCTGTCATGAAATACTGGATTCTCCGTGAGTTTAATGCAACTCTGATTATCACAGTATATCACTGAAGGTCTCAACGGCTAACCAAATAAGCCAAACAACATCTTGTGAAGCCAGTTGGCGTCACAACTAGCTAGACTGGCTGCCATGTACTCTGCTTCCGCTAAACTCAATGCTACTGACTACTGCTTTCGGCTGAACCACGACACCACTGTCGAACCCAACCCAAAACAACACCCTGAAGTGCTCTTCCTATCAGAAGCACAACCTACCCAATCAGAATCAGTGTAACTTGCCAATATCACTCCATCCCCCTGCCTATAATCTAGACCATAATCCACTGTCCCCTGCAAGCACTGCAAAATGTGTTTTGCAGCAACCCAGTGCACCCTCCTGGGCTCACACATGAATTGGCTCATCGTGTTGACTGCAAAACGTATATCTGGTATGGTGTTGACCAAATGCATCAAGGAACCAATCAGTTGTCTATACAATGTGGGGTCCACCAACTTAGAATCTGAAGCATGAAGCTTCTTCCAGTTGGTGATCGTTGGTGTCAACATAGGTCTACAATCCTCCATGTGGAATCTGGAAGGAACTGCGTTGTCTCCTGCGTCCCTATGGAAGGAACTGCTTGTCTCTGCGTCACCCAGACGGGACTGTGTCAGACCCTGTGTAACCTTTGCTGGGACTGCGCCCTCCTGCTGATGAGATGCCCTCTCTGGATATGCTGCTTCAGCTGCTACCCAGTAGAAAATTATATCTTCAATTGATTTGCTAGAGATTCAGCTTGATCTGCAATCGCTCTGATACCATGTGAAAATTTATGAATACAATAATACATAAATCCTATTGCAGTATCTTGATTAACTTTTCCTACTTGTGATTTAATTATACAAGTTATTTTCAGAAAATACCCAAGTAAACACAACTAAAAGCCTACACACATATAGATCATTTACTAAATATTACGCTCATTCGATAAAGTGACACACAGATTTTTCGGACAAATGTCCCTTGAAAAACCCAATGCGGGAAAACTGTGCAGCAGGTTTATTATTATTAAGTAGAATCTGAGTACAACAAATTTGGGCACCTTACTGGTAAACCCGACAAAGAAAAAATAGATCTGTAGCAATACTTGCTGTTCTGGAGACTGAAAACTAGATTGATTCACACCCTCAAACGAGATTTACAGAACTCAGCCCTGTTCTGCCTCTAGAAACCCCAGCGCTGCCTTGAAGTTGCCTGTGTCATCCCCGCCAACCTCTATGTGCCCTTGCGCTGCTCAGAAGGGGAATGCGTAACCTTTACTTCAAGGTTGATAGAGAGAAGCCTCTCATTTTGGTGCTGTATGTGGACGACCTCTTCCTGACAGGTGCTAACCCTCTCATTCATTAGTGCAAGAGGGAGCTCGCTGCTGAGTTCGAGATGAAGGACCTAGGACTGATGCATTACTTCCTAGGCCTGGAGGTCTGGTAGAGACCTGGCGAGATTTTACTTTCTCAAGGAAAATACATTGTGAAGCTTCTGGAAAGATTTGATATGGTGGGCTATAAGTCCGTGTCGACTCCAATGGAGCTCAACTTTAAGAAGTGGAGTGGTAGCGCTGCTGGGCCTGTGTTAGCAAATCCTACTGTTGTGGAGGTAAATCCCCTCTGTGGACAGAGGTGATCCCTACTAGCCCAGACCAGGTCTAGTAACAATCGTTCACGCTATAGTGCAGATTCCTAATTGCAAATAAACCAACTAGCGATGAAGGCTTCCCTGGAATCCAACGCTGTCGCTTGTAGAGAAAGTAGCGCTCATGTTCCTTAGCTTTGGCAGATCACAATCCTCACGATCTCCGTGATCGGACACCTGCGCACGCGAGAAACAAAACAAACGCAAGCGTAACCAAAGATATGCAACTATATGTCAATGTAGATATAACTCAACATCATAATCAACAAGAGTGGAACCGTAACCAATAGTCGCTTATCATTAATTAATCAAAAGAAGAATACAACCATAGCTCTGACACTGAATTCTCCTTCGGAGTGTCATCAGAAGAATGCGTCTCGATAAAGCCTGTCAGGGATGGGACAAACCTCTCTCTTTGGATGTCTCGACAATGATCTCCTTGCTTGGATTTGGCCTTAAGGGAATGGATCAAAGCTCTTGCAGCATTAGGCTCTTGGGAACTTAGAGACTAGCTTGCAAATGAGATGGGCAAGCTTTTATAGATGGAGGAAGGGGAGTTGGGGATCCCTATAATCATGGGATTGGCCCTATCCTCAAGGAAGCTTCCATGAGAGGTGGAAAACCACTTCCTCTACATGGAGATCTGGAGCCAAACCTCCCAACTTAAATTAGATACCAGTTCCTGGATCAGTTAGGATGAAACTTCCGCCATTTATTTTTAAAAAACACTCCTTAAAATGGCTAGTGCGAGTGCGACTCTGGGATAGAGTGCCAATTGGCACGCCCTCTTTGAAGGATTTCCCCCATTGGCACGGGTACTGAACTGGCTACCCGCGCCAATGCAAAAAGGGGTGTTTTTAGGGTTTTTCACAAGGAATTGTCTTCAGGGAAATGAGAGTACATGTTTAGGGGAATGCCATGAAAGTGTTTTTAAGTTATGTCACTGCTCACAGGTCACGAAATGAGCCATCCAATTGTGTGGGATGGGGAATTGTAGGGACGGTGACAAATTGCTATGTAACAAATGCCCCCTAAAGCATGAGGCCCGAGAGAGAGAGAGGGGTGAAATTCTTTACGAGAACGTGTCCAACTGAAAACACCGCCGTCAGAAAACCTGCGTAGAGAAGTACAAATGATGTCTTGAATACATGATATATGTGGTATCGACACATCCATCCATAACAGAGTATACAATAATCCAGATCCAAGGCATGGACGTAGCCATCCAGTGAGGATCGATAAATAGACTCAGGTATGGTCGCATCCATCCAATCAGTGAGTCATGTAACTAATCATGATAATCCACAAAATCACCGCCCGGATCGTAACAAACAGAATCCAGGGTCTTGCGTCCATCTCGACCCGAACAAAGTACAAGTTCAAGCATGCGAATATGTGAGTCAAAGTCAGGTTTAGTGCAAGAACACGCCCGATTATGAAAACACATGAAAGTCAGCAATGTATCGTTGAGAGGTACCACCAATAATGACAATGGCCCTCAAGGTACGACAGGTACAATCTACGGCATGCGAATCAATGAGCTGGCGTCGAACACCCGTAGAATCACTCGATCGGAGGCCAATGATGAAAACCTCACGCCGAATGCGAAGAACCTGCCATTGAGGCATGCAGGCTCCAAGGTACCAGAAGGGAGTCTCTAGATCAGCTTCCTGGATAATGAGCTGAAGTCGACAGGAAGTGACCTTGATCGAAGGTGGGCCATAGTGTTTCCCACATTATCGACGCGAGACAGAGGAACATAATGTTTTTGTGAATCACGATCAGATGAGAATCAGAGGAAGGTTGAAAACTTGCAGAGGTCAACTTCTCTTGAACACATGGCGGCACGACAGTGAGTTTGGCAGTGTTCGACATCAACGGATCAGAGGTCATGGCGACGAGGCAAAGAGCAGATGAGAGGTCAAAAAGGATTACCCAAACCCACGGAGGCAAGTGGAAAACGAGATGAGATGTCCCAAACCCAACACGAATGCAGACAAGTGCCATGTTCAAGAGCGACATACTGCCGACACGACAATGATGTTCGTTCCATTTTCCCCACCATTTCTATGTTGAAATTTGGTACCGGAGGACAGGTGGTTCCCTAAGGCTTTGATCTTTGGCCTAGGGAAAAGTGTCCAAAAGAATTTAATTTTTCTCCTAAAGTGACTTTATAATTTTTATAAAGTCAAATCTAATTTAAAAGTGACTTTATGTTATAAAGTTACTAAAGTCTAATTTTAAAGTGACTTTAATAAAGTCAATGTAAAATTAGAAGGAAAAAGTGACTTTGGAAATAAATGACTAAGTGGGTCTTTATTAAAGTGGGGTGAATTAAAAAATAGAAAGTGAGATTTAAATGAGCATTTAATCTCAGCCCTAGATCTCAATCTATTTCAGCCATTGGATTTAGGGATTCCCCAAAAGTCACTTAGGGTTATGTTAAAGGAGGAAAAGGAGGAAAAGGTCATTCATTCTTTCATGAGCAGATTGAGAAAGCAAGAAAAAGGAGAGCAAGGGAGATTTCTGAGCAGAGAGGAGAAAGAGGGCAGCTGATAGAGACTTCAGCAAAATCCGTACAGCAGCAAAAAGGCACGGTTTCCAAGACAAAAATCCGTACAGCAAGTGTTGGGCACATTTTTCGAGGGAGAAAGGCCCAGTTTTCAAGGAAGACCGTACAATAGCTTCACCATTTATTTCTGGGCAGATTCTGGGCACGAAAATCGAGGAGAGAGAGTGCTGGTTGGTGGCACGAATTTCTAGAAATCCGTACAGCAGCAGAACAGCAGCTTCGGCATAGATTTCGAGGCAAAGGAGCACGGAAATCGAGGATAAGGGTTTGCTGTTAAGTCCGTATAGTCCGTACAATAGTACGACCGTACAGCTGGGCACATATTTCGAGAAATCCAGTTCAGCATTTAATGCTGTTATAAATGCTGTAAAATTTCTGTTTTTGGTTTTTACTGTTCTGCACGTTTTCCAAGGTGGAGTGAATGCACGGAAATCGAGATAAGTACAGTTGTTTGGTTGCTGAAATTTTCACTGTAATTTCTGCCTCACTGTAAAGTATTTTTCAGAAATAAGAAGGAGCCCTCAAACTGGTTTTCCCCAAGAGTTGTAGGGGGTTTTTCCAGGGTCACATTGACCAAAAATCACTGTGTTTAAATGTGTTGAATGGCTGTTTGCATCTGCTGATTTTTATTTCTATATTTTCAGCATTCTGTAATTTTTCCAGAATTTGTGTTTTCAGCAAAATTTATTTTCCAGTTTGTTAAATGTATGGATATGGGAAAGGGCATTTAACTGTTTTGGAGTAATAAGGTGAAACTGAAAACCGGGGTGGGAAATGAGAAATTTCTACATTCTAGCGAGTACCTCTTTATTTTTACACAAGCTTGAAGAGGATACCATATGCTTGTCATATAAATCCGTCCTTCGGACGAATCCACCCTAGTACATTTAACGAGCCCTAGGAAGGAGAAACTCGAATAACGTCATTACAACTGAATCCAATGTCATCAGGGTTTAACGAGTCTGACAGAGGAAGAACTCGACGTCTTTTCATATTTAGAGAGTTTGAAAAGACAGTGGAAAAGTAAACTCCAATGGTCCCTTTTCGTAAATAGTTCCTCAGATCCAAAAAGGTAGAAAACTGTGTTTGAGAAAACCTCCTAGTCGCAATATCTAGGTATTCCTTTTTCGTAAATAATCTATCCCAGCTCGAAAAAGGGGTAAACGTATACTGGGTAGATGTCGTTTTGTAACCACTTTAACGAGATCGAAATGACAAGGGACTCGACAATATTTTCATGTTTAGCGAGTCAGAAAACAGCTGAAAGGTGACTCCTCCCGGAGGAACGAGTGGTATAAAGGGTAGCAACTGGTTCCGGTAATGGTGGAACTTCTCAGAACAATTAAAGGTCAAGAGGCTGGCTAACAAGACCACTCATCGTAGCGGTTCCTCAGGAACGGGTAAAATAACCAAGTGAAGGCATATGATCGGCCAAGTAGATAGTGACGATGGAGGGAGAAAACCAAGGCTCATCTGGCAAAACAAGTTGATAAAATGGCAATCACAAGAGGTAAAATGGGAAAAGGTTTCATTTTTACACAAGCTTGAAATCAGAAAACTCTGCTTGAAGTTCGTTTCATTTTTACACAAGCTTGAAACAAATATAAACTATGCTTGAAACTGGTTTCATTTTTACACAAGCTTGAAATGGAAACAAACTATGCTTGAAAGTAAGCATGCCCCCAGCATGGTGACTCAATTCGAGGTACATACCCCCCAAGCTTCAATCCAAGCACCTGAGTAAACAAATGGAGGGAGTGAAGGTTCAAGTTATGAGATCTAAGAGAAAGACCTCTTCCGGGATTTTACGAGAACTTATCAAAGACTTCGAATTGAACTATAAGTTTACTGTTTTAACGAGGTTGACACATTAAAAGAATCTGCCCTGGTGAGTCTTGTTTCATGGTTTAAGGAGCTTGGCACAAGACAAGGAACTCTCCTCCGACAACCTTGTTTCATTTTTTAAGGAGCTTGACACAAGACAAGGAACTCTGCTCCGACAACCTTGTTTCATTTTTAAGGAGCTTGACACAAGACAAGGAAATCAGTTTCCGACCACCTTTAGTTTCATTTTTAAGGAGCTTGACACAAGAAATGAATCGTGTTCACCGTCTATCATAATGAACAAGAAGTCATTCTTTCCAGGAGTCTTACTCTCATGGAAGAAAACATCTCGGAAATCGCACTCTAATGCCCCGCACACTATGCACGACGGCATCATCACCGATACGTGCACGGGTAGGAACACATAGTTGACCTGCTATGGGGTAGATACAACAGATACAATCTGTGGATAAACCGTGAGGGATGATGGCGGCCACCGCCACATCGTATTCAAAGAACAAAGTCGATCAATGGTCATGATCCGTCCTTCATGTGGAACAAGGGTCGACATGAAAAAGGGAAGAGACAACAGCCCCATGGCATAGGTGTAATCGCGCCCAAAAGCAGCATTTTGAAATCCAGGCCTAGAACAACCATCACGCTCTGAGCAGGGATTTGCTTTACTCCTCCCAAAGTAACATGTAACCTTGGAAGAATCCCTAACGGTTGACTCGTTCTTCCGTTAAATGCCAACAGATTCTGCGTAACAGGCGCAAGCAGCGACGAGCCGAAAGCGTGCAAAGTAGTTGAGGATAAAATACTAACAGACACACCTTCATCTATAATGGTGTTGGGTATGACCAGACCAAAAGCCTGTACTGTGATCTCAAAAGGTGGTATCCTGCAAAATGATTCCAATCAAAGGAAGCGACCAAACTACTTAGAGGGGCTACCATCAAACCGAGATGGTCTTCCCCTGGTGTTACGGGAGGAGGAGGAGCATCCTCCACGACCTCCATCTCGAATATGGGAGGAGTAGCCTCCGGGACCTCCATCACGGGAGGCAGAGGAGCAGCTTCTTGAGATATAGGGACAGGAGAATCTTTCTCCAAATCCGAAGAATCTGAAGAAACAAGAAGAACCTGAAGGATGTGAGGCTTCCACCTCCTCAACCCGAAAAGACCCTCGGTGCACCGCACGAGGCCGACTAACCGATCCAACGACCAATGGTTGGCTCGGAATGGATTCTCGAATCCGACTTCTCGGGAGCGGATCGTAACAAGGATGACTCTTGACCAATCGTTGGATCTTCACCGGTGGAGGACCCAAGGCACCGCCGTAAATCAGCCTACAGCAAAGCATCAAAAATGGCCGCAGTTGTCCAAAACTCTCTTGGCTTCATCCATATAAGGGCAAAGGTGAATGGCATGATGCTCTTCACACAACTTACAGGGATTGGTAATCTTACCTTGCTTCTTAGGAGCCTTACCAAAGACTGGGGCTGAGAGTGTGTGCTCCCCCCAACCCGACTCTCTGGGGCCGGGGGGCAACGGCGGACACCTGACCGTACTCACACCTTGGGATTGCGGTGCGGTGTCCGAGGAGATGGTCTCCTGTGCACAACATGCAAGGGAACTTGACTTTCCGTGGAGGGTTGAGAGGTTTATCAAGAGGAGATGTTTCAGAAGCAGTAGTTGCAGCCTTAGCCTCTCTCTTATCAGACTTCTTCTTCTTTGTCTTATTCTTCGTCTTCTTAGCCACCTGGTTACTCGAATCCAGAATTTCAGCAGGCGAAGTAGAAGAGGAGGACGCAGAAATAGGCGAAGAAGGGGAGAGGTCCGCCTTGGAATCAACAGATGTTTCTCAGGCGGAGGAACTAATTGAACAATAGCCAGGACATTCAGAACCACAGAGGTTGAAAACACCCAAACAGGAAACCCAACAGTTAACCCAGGAAGGGACAACGTTGCCATATAAAGAGCACCAACATTCCCAAAAGGAGGAAAAGGACCCAGATTCCCATCAGAGGGGATTCCTTGGTTGGTGAACTCCGAAAAAGCTGGCTTTAGAAACAACTTCAGAACAACACCCTAAGGAAACTAACTTTAACTAGGAATATTTCGTGGGCAGTTAATTTTTTAAAACATTGAAACAAAACTCTGTTGTTTCATCTTTTAAGAGTCGAGAAACATGCAAAAGGTGACTCTATCACTTTCAAATTGGAAACAAGCATGAAAGGACAAGCGCTAGATGACCTTTTTCTAAATTTAATGAGTCGAAAAGATCAAATGATCGCTGCTACGTGCCATGAATTCTATAAAAGGGTGTACCAAATAATCGTGAATCGCAATATACAACTTGGTTTCAAAATGAAGGAGAAATCAATCAAGGACTTAACGTACGTGGGCAGTAATCTCCCGAATGTCGTGTCCTGTATCACGGCAGAAGTGCGTACCTTGCCCATGGATAAAGGATAGAAACCTAGTGGGGTCTCCCTTTATATACTCGACGGTACGGGGAGCACAAGTCCGTACTAGTGCTGTCTAAAGCCAAGAGGCGAACGACAGCTACTGGTTTAAAGACACCGGAACACGTCTCTAGCCTAGACCACTAAATGTTGTGTTAATGTTTCAATGCTGCCTTAGTGTAAATTGAATAAATTTTAATGTTTATCTTCAATTACGTTTCAATTTTCAGGCCCTACCGTATGTCATTTGACAATCTCCTAAATGCAACTATATGAGAAAAGAAATCTTTCAATTTGATGAATGCTATCTAGTTAAGGGAAGAACTTCAAACAATGATGCGACATAAAACAACACTGCAAACGAAATCTTTTCCAAACTAGATGACTTTCACTATCCAAAAGTAATTTCAAACATTCAACGATGCGAATTAAGCAATGTAATCTATGCAAAATTCTCTTTTCCGAAGACTATGCAATTGTAATCTATGCACAATTTCATTTTCCTTTTCAAATTATAAGAATGCACTCAATGCATTTTTCGATGAAATGAGAATCTACTTAATGCATGCTTTTAATGAAAGAGAATGCACTCAAAGCGATTTCTAGTTTTCAATCATTAAACAATGTAATCTGAGTTCAATGATGGATCTCAAAAAATACTTTTCAATGCAATGTGATATAATGCATCTAAACGAAGAGAAAACTATGAGACGAAAACTAAAAGAACGTAAATCTCCTTAATGAAGGATGAATGCAAAAGAGATGTAAACAAACATTAAAAATGCAATCGTTGTTTCAAACACTTCGTCACAAAATCCCTCAAAAGGCAATAAGACATATGAAGTCAAACACAAAGAGGACTTCCAAAGCAAGAGATCAAAACAAGGCATTCATTCCCTTTTACATCAAGCAATCATGGAAAGAAGGCATTTCAAACAATGAGCAATGTAATCTATGCTCATACAGTGAAAAGACCGGAAGGGAAAGACACACTGGTGAAGGATTTAGGGAAAAAATCTCAATTTTCACACACCCTAAAATTGGCCCGACTTTGTCATTGACAACTAGCGCCAACTGACGCGACTTGCTCACTGACAACTAGCGCCAATGGCAAATTGGCGCGGGTTGCTAACTGACAACAAGTGCCAACGCCTGAAAATAAAAAAACAAAGAATTTCTCCCAACCAAGACCAGACTCACCACTTCAAGCAGGATCTAAAACAAACCTAGAAGCAAAGTACTGACCAAAAGAAACTTCTGAACAAGGGTAAACCCTAGCACCTACAGGAGATGGCGCGACTGTCTGGCTGTAATCCGCGCCAGACAGAGGATGGCGCGAGTGATGAACTGGCAACCTGCGCCAATTGGCGCGACTGTCAGGGTGGAAACCGCGCTAATCAAGCCAACCATGAAAAGATGAAAATTCAGAAAAATAGAGGTCAGATCTGATCCTCTGGGGCTGAACCAAAAGCCAAACACTCAGAAAAGAGCCAGCCAAAAGAGCTGATCAAGCAAGCAAAGTCAAGAATCGTCCGAAAAGACAAGACAATACTCCAAGTGTTCAGTTCATAAACTAGACCGGAGATTGACTGACACAGCATTCATCTACTTTCGCTAATGCAAAGCAAGAGCGTTTCGAAGGCTATATGGCTAACTCAGACTCCGTCTGTAGCTTATAAAGCAGAACAACAACAAGCTAGATGATCCCCAATGGAGTCGCCAAATTGTTGTGGAGGTAAATCCCCTCTGCGGACAGAGGCGATCCCTACTAGCCCAGACCGGGCTAGTAACAATCGTTCACGCTATAGTGCAGGGTCCTAATTGCAAATAAACCAACTAGCGATGAAGGCTTACCTGGAATCCAACGCTGTCGCTTGTAGAGAAAGTAGCGCTCCCGTTCCTTAGCTCTGGCAGATCACAATCCTCACGATCTCCGTGATCGGACACCTGCGCACGCGAGAAACAAAACAAACGCAAGCGTAAAATCCAGCGTATGCAACTATATGTCAGTCAGAGAAGACATAACTCAACATCATAATCAACAACAAGAGTGGAACCATAACCAATAGTCGCTTATCATTAATCAATCAAGAGAAGAATACAACCATAGCTCTGACGCTGAATTCTCCTTCAGAGGGTCGTCAGCAGAACGCGTCTTGATAAAGCCTATCAGGGATGGGACAAACCTCTCTCTTCGGATGTCTCGACAATGATCTCCTTGCTTGGATTTGGCCTTAAGGGAATGGATCAAAGCTCTTGCAGCATTAGGCTCTTGGGAACTTGGAGACTAGCTTGCAAATGAGATGAGCAAGCTTTTATGGATGGAGGAAGGGGAGTTGGGATCCCTATAATCATGGGATTGGCCCTATCCTCAAGGAAGCTTCCATGAGAGGTGGCAAACCACTTCCTCTACATGGAGATCCAGAGCCAAACCTCCCAACTCAAATTAGATACCAGTTTCTAGATCAGTTAGGACGAAACTTCCGCCATTTATTTTTTAAAAACACTCCTTAAAATGGATGGCGCGAGTGCAACTCTGGGACAGAGCGCCAATTGGCATGCCCTCTTTGAAGGATTTCCCCCATTGGCGCGGGTAATGAACTGGCTGCCCGCGCCAATGCAAAAAGGGGTGTTTTTAGGGTTTTTCACAAGGAGTTGTCTTCAGGGCAATGAAAGTACATGTTTAGGGGAATGCCATGAAAGTGTTTTCAAGTTATGTCACTGCTCACAGGTCACGGAATAAGCCCTCCAATTGTGCGGGATGGGGAATTGCAGGGACGGTGACAAATTGCTGTGTAACACCTACTGAGTATTGTCAACTCGTAGGGGCCCTGATCTTCTTAGTGAACACCCGTCCAGACATATGTTTTGCAGTGAACACTTTGAGTCAACAGATGGTTAAGCCTCATCTCACTCAGTAGGTTGGTGCCAAGAATCTTCTGAGATATCTTCGGGGCACGATAAACCATGGGTTGAGATACATTGCCGGGAGCGTGACACTCCTTGGATATATTGATGCAGATTGGGCTGGTAGTGTGATGGACCATAAAAGCACATCGGGATGTTGCTTCACAGTTGGATTTGCTTCGATATCATGGATGAGCAGGAAGTAGAAGTAGGTGGCTTTGAGCACTGCGGAGGTCGAATACACTCCAGCGAGTATGGCCTGTTGTGAAGCAGTTTGGTTGCGAAAGCTCTTCAATGAGATGTTCGGGCATGTGCTAGATACCACCGTGATACTCTGTGATAACTAGAGTGGGATTCGGTTGTCCGAGAATCCCGTGTTCCACGATCGATCCAAGCATATTGATATCAGGTACCACTTTATCCAGGATATGGTTCAGCAAGGCGCGTAAGGCTCGATCATATAGGAACTGATGAGCAGGTCGCGGATATTCTCACAAAGCCCTAGGGAAGGTCAAGTTCCTAACCTTCGGTGAGAGTCTTGGTATCGTGGAACGACCCTATGCTGAGGGTCCTGTTGGACGATGAGCTCTGGGAGCTCTGGGGGGCTTTGGAATAGCTTCTTGGAGCTATAAGCAACCACAGGGCTAGGCTTGACGAACCTTGTTGGTGTGCTTCTGCCACGCCGTTGTGATGATATAGTTGGTTCACCTCTCATTATCTATGCCCCATATGCATCCTACCCATTGAGTTTAGGGCTCATGGGAAGTACCTCTCATTTGGCCAGTGAGGTGGGAAAAGCTAGAGACTAGTAGCAAACACTGATGGACACATCAGAGATTTCCGTACTCTCTATCTAGGATGGCACGGTCCAACCACTTGATCTAGGATCAAGTCTAGTGAGGTTTCGGAGCTCCTACTGACTTCCGGTCAAATAAACCAACTTCCGGTTGGTATGAGACTCTTTCTGTGTCCTATAGAGTTTTCGGACCTCTGCGTTGAATTTGTCAGCCGGGAATGATGTCTTTGTGACTAACCCACTTCTGAAATAAAGAAGCCAACAAAGCAAGTTACGGCGGGATGACGCACGATGTTTGGATTGCACAGGTGGATGGAGTTCTCCCTAGTTGAAAGGGAGTGTTAATTTAGGACAACTAGGTCCAAACTCCATGTTGTGATGCTCAGATGAAGATACCAATATTTTTATTGGGTTTCTCTTTCGGAGAGGTGCAAGATTGATCTAAAGATCATCTTGATCCGATGAGCAGAACATTTATTTTGAATATATTCAAGATATGTGTAGGTTGGCCTTAAGGTTTTGTGTCCCAACAATTGTGTCACACACCCTCATTGATGGATATATATTGGTCAACATTGGAGGACATTTTCACTCATCTCATCCTCACACATTTCTGTCTCCTCATCTGATTGGTTCGATGTCCTTGGTGGCTTTTCTCTCCACACGTGGGAAATTTCCAGCAACAACACATTTCTGATTTCGGTCTAGGGTTTCTACAGTAAACTTTGACCAGCGTTGACTTTGGTCAACGCAAGGTCAAATCGACTTGAAATTCTCCCAAAATTTCAATTTTCCTAATCCGCATTTTCTAGCACTATTCCTGAAGCAAAACGTTGACTTTGAATTTTCAGCATTGACCTGGCTTCTGTTGTTGTTTGTGTTGACCATTGACTTTTGACTTGACCGTTTGGCTGTTCTAGAGGGTTGTGTGACATTGCTGGTTGGCTGACCATATTGAGACTTTGTTGGTTGAAGCATCCTGTTGACTGCCGTAACGCACCAACACACTTAATATTTCTGGCTTGTCTTCTGTCGATCTACGGGTATGTTCTATCAACATTTTACTTTATTATTTATGTGATTGTTGTCTAATATTGAAGAGAAAGTAAAGTTGCATCAAGCATAGAACATCTACATAAATTCACAAATGGTCTTTTCTCAAGGCACTTATGTCAAAACTCTAATTATGGGCTGCAAAAGTAAGACAAGATTACTGTAAAAAAAAGGCATGTAAGTATGATACAAAATAATATACAAAACCAAATCAAGTGATGGGAGTGAACCCCATCACTTGCCTAGTTAGGGAAATGCTCCTAAATAGAAACATAAATCAATGAAAACACACATTTTTTTAAAGAGATTTAAATTAAGAAGTGTTTGTTTCTATACAAGCTATGTCCAAGAAATCCCTGCAAGAAAATCACTTTGTAACATAAACTATGGAATTCAGAGAACCAATGAGAGCTCCTTTAATGTGTCAAGAGTGGGTTGGTCTCTCCAAAGACTTCCCCTCACGCTTGATATTGGATTGAAACAAGATTTTCCTCTACAAAACTTCAATCAAACATTAGTCTCATATAGATTTAGCAAATAAGCAATGATAAGAAAACTATAGAATTTTATTGACAGATAGCTAGAGATTCCTACACCTAGAGCATACTACTAAATCAATTGGCAATGCAAAATAGCTTTACATCAACAAATCTACAAGAGAATATGGAAATAACATAAATCGAAGCATGAGAAAAGGAAATTATACCAATAGTGAGCCAATCATCATACTCCAATGGAACAACAACTCATGAATGAACCCCAAAGTCCTTTATTGCAATTGAGAACCAGTGTACAAAAGAGAAGAGCTTTACCAAGCACAATAGCTCGTAACAATGCATACAAAGCGAGAGCCCAAAGCTCCTTTAAATACAGAAACTGAAGGAGATCTCAATGTAAACCCCAATGCCAAGTGGAGAAATGGAGAAAATCTTAAGGCAAATTCGATTTTTTTGGTTGGAACTCCAAATGCCAAATGTAAAAATGATTTCTAGCAAGTGGAAAATGTTTTCTTCTCCACTTATGTGCCAAATTCGTTTTCCCCTTCCTGTTGTGCCAAATGTGAAGAATGGTGGGTGAAATGGAGAGGAAACTCCATGCAAATCTCAACCAAATTGTTATATGATGCCACCACCACAAGATGAGCCCAATCTGCCCTGCATAGAAGATGCCAAGACTGTTGTGCGTGTAGCTGAGAGTTGTTGTGCGTAAATGCTGAGGAGAAGGGCCTGTGTACAAGTGTAATGTTAGTGGATCATTATGGATACATATCCCTTAATTGTCTCAACTAAAGTCTATGTCAAATATTTCATCAAATCTTTGATAATTCTCTCAACCATGCATTACTTTCTACATGAGCAAATCATATCCCAAGCGTAGCCCACCAAACAAATTCCCATGTGCAAAAATCTTGTGCCATGTGTGATGCCAACTCACTTTTCAACTTGAATTTTGACTCGGGATTATTTTCCAAGTCATTTCCACCTCAATAGGCAAGTGGGGATTTTTTTTTTTTTTTATGGGTTATTTATTTCTAATTTTTCCATCCAACTTAGGAAAAGTGGGTTTTTTTGGGGGTAAAAGTGATTTTCACCCTTCAAAGTGTGTCTTAGTAGAAAGTTGAGGAGGAGAAGTGTAATTTTGGGCACTCATACCCATACAACTTCTTTAAACATCACTTATTTCATTTTACATTTAGAATTTAATAAAATTTCCGTCTAGTGGGAAATTTAAAAAGTTTAAAAGATGACTCCTAATCAAATTCCATGAAATTTTACTAGAGATCTCGTATGGTAATATACAATGACTCCAGACACTAGGAATAACTCAAGGCCTCGCTTTCAAGCCGTACTTCGACTTTGGGGTTATGCTTGGAGGAAAAATCTCAATTAATTATTAAGTCCCCGGAAGGATATAATAATTAACTAAGTGAAAGAAACCTCCAAGAGTAAACTCACTCAATGACAAGGTCCCAAGCTACCTAGGCCTGTTACATGACTCAACTAATTATACTAGCATCACTTTACATCATCCCCACAAGGCTTGTGGAATCTGAGTACAACAAAAGAAGATGAGAAGAAGTAGATTTGAAAAACTGGTGATATGATGATCTCTGATGGTACATGAAGCCTCTAATACATCCTTGGGCATGGAGTCTTCAAAAAATTTTGTGTACACTTCAGTGGTCAACACGGCCATTTTCTAATAAAATGATGTTTGCCTCCATTTTTATGAATATGATAAAAATTGGGCAAATTCCTTAGTAACTTCCACACACAAAATTAGGGACATTACAATCCTCCCTGCCAAGAATTGTTTGTCCTCAATCTTACCATATGCTGCTACTCCACAATGTAATATTCCCAATTAGCAACAGCTAATTGGAAATATTAATTTTGACCAATTTTGTCTTATTAAATAACTCACTTAGGATAAAATATTTCCCTAAAGTCCACATCGTATTTGAGGAAGTGGGGCCTAGTGACCAAGTGGACAATGCAGGGAGAAGAGGACGTAGACCACATGGACAGCGTGGGCCTACCTCACGCAGTTGAGAGGGGCAGCGTGGGCCAAGGGGCATGTAGGAGATGGTGGGGCCTAGGGTTGAGAGAGGCCCATCGTGATAAAAGGGAGGAGAGCCTCTTCATTTCATCATTCATGTTTATGCATCTTGAGCTTGTCATTTTGACTTGGAGCACACTGGCTGTTTAGCTTGTCTGCAGTACTGTTTAGTACACTGGGTGTCTCCGTGCAGATATCCCACCCTCAGCCCCGGGAGACTTTGAGTGCTTGCTCGGGTGAGGTATTATACCATCATTTTGCAGGAGGATTTGTGGTTGACTTCATTGTAAAGTAGAGCCTCTAGGGACTGCGCAGTCTTGAGGGAGGACGCAGTTCATCTTGGGGGAGTCCGGATTGGTGCCATTTTGGAGGATTCGGGCCGGAGGATTGAGCAAGGGGCCAGCCCTTGCCTATTGGAGATATTTGGGAGAGAGGAAGTCCCTATTTTGGAGGTTGTCATTCAGCACCAACGTGGCCCTTGGGAGGATAGCGTACATCCTCAAGGGGAGCATTTTCCGAGGTCGAGCATTTCAGAAACGCTCTCTGGGCTTTTCTGGGTATTGTGAGTGGAGGCCGATTCCAGAGTATCAACATTTTCCGAGTAGGGGAGCAGCCCCAAATACTCATTTTGGTCCCAGCAGTTGCAACAGCATGGCAGTATTTTCAGCAGTTGGAGTTAGAGCAGAGAGCAGCCATTTCCTTTGACATTCTGAGAGTATTTCTACACTGGCCAGGTGCAAGTCGAGGTGCCATCATTTTGATCACCTCTTGTACTTCTTTATATTTCTCAATATAATAAAATGGCTTAGCATTCTCTATTTCATGTGTATCTGCTTCATGGTTCGTTTCTAGCATTATATGTCTTGTTGTATGCTTTATATTACTATCTATTTCCCTTCGGGATATTACACACAAGCTGGCTCAACTAGATGTTAGGGTCCCAAATATGTCACTGCACCACTCCATGTTGTTGTGCCACCTCACATGAATAAATCCCACACATCTCCTCAAAAAGCTACTCTACCTGCAAATCAACAATATGCACCTCAAGAGTGAACTCCTAAAGGTACAGTCCTCCTCCTGTTGATCACACTGCCAACTTCCAAGCTAGTGAGGCGCTCCATAAGATTAGTGAGCCACCTAGAAGTGAAATGCTCTTTACGGAATTAAGGTCTAATGAAAGATCTGAATGGTCTCCCCCTGTAAAAACTAGCTCATCCTTGCTAGTAGTTAAGTTACCAAACCCTGTAATGTCGGGGTCCCATGCTAATCTAAAAAGAAACCACCATGATGCCGCTATGCCACTCTGATTATAATTGATTGTCCATCATGCTCATACTGGATCCTCCTCTCCTGTAACTCTCGACCACAATGCAGGTAATGATCGAAGTTATGCCCAACCTACAATGATAACTCGGTAATGCCAGCGCCTACCACTCCATGGCTAGCGGCTAGCCTTGATATTGAGTAAAAACAAGGGAAACCTGCCTTGCCACATGGTAAAGGTCTTAGCGATTTCCCATGTGTTAACCCAAGAATGGACTAGATCACTCTCTGCCATGATTCCTCTCATCACAAAATAGAGTTTCTTATCAACCAACTGAATCCCTGGATCCCGAAACCAGATTTGTTATGGCATGTTATGGCATAGTTCTGACAATTGATGAAATCCATCCGCACCTCGTCTTTGATCCCAGCGTGCAATCAATATATAGACGTCATACAACATGAATCAATCTAGTGCATGCTAAACTGCCTTGCACTTGCCATATCCCACCGTGAGATTTGTTGTCCTATCTCCTACTCACGTTCCCTGATACTACATAGAGCCTCATCCGTTGTACCCCCTGCTCACATAATTCCCTGGAACGTCTGGCCATAAGCATATCATACACCTTCCTACGTGTGAACTCATGGGCAGAACGTATGCTATCTCTGCAGTCAACTCTCACCTCGACCATATGCCTCAACTCGGTAGTCTTCCTCGTAATGCATTGTGCTCTGTCAATCAGTATTAGATGAACCTCCCTTAACCTACTGCTCGTAATGAGAAAATGAAGAGAAAATATCCAAATCCTATGTGTCGGAGAGTGATAGATTTGTGGACTCTGATGGGTATGTCCAAGAACCCATATGGACGTTGAAGGCCAACCCTGTGACTGACCCGCTCTCCAAACTTGGGTATGCCTACCTAAATGGCATGCCTGACATCCTTGTCAAGGAATCTTCGAGCTAACAACACTCCCTCATTCCGTTGTGTAGCACCGTACACTATGACACACCACCGTGCACCTTTGTGCTCCTTTGCATACACTACTCATCGTTGCACATCCCTTTCCACCAATGTATGCCATGGTCTAAGAGTGAGTCAACATGGATTTTGCTACATCCTGTTTGTATCACCATCTCCACTATCTCACTATCACAACCCCTGAAGTGTGGACCTCCCCTCCCGATCTTCCCTAAGAGATATGAGAGGCATAGCTCCTCACTGGACAACATAAATGTCACTGTTGTATTGATACTCAACGATCCCCGTGCCCAATATACAAATGGAAGGACATTGTCTCCTACAATGATCTACATGGCAGCATGTCAATCCATTTGAATATCACCCTACAACCCCCTACATGAATGATGTGCCAAGTCATCTCTTGAAGTCGGCACACTCGTTTGTCAAGCTTGTTGAGATTTTGTGTAGATGGTGTAGCATCGAGTGTGCTATAGCTGTAAAGACTCAGCCCATCAATTCATATATGAACTTATCTCATTGTCGGATGTAAACGTAAATTCAAACTACATGAGGCCAGCAGTAAAATTTATTTTTCATAAGTAACTGTCTTACAAAAATAGAAGTACCTGAAACCTGAAACATAATTTAAGCTTGCATAAGTAACTATCTTACACAGAGGAATACCTGAAAACTTGAAACAAAACCTGAAACAAACTGATGATTGCTTGAGCTGTGGATCTCTCGCGAACGCAACAGACAGATTACAGAAATAATCGGTTCCTCCCAGCCAATTTAGGAAACAATCCTAAACCCAGAGGATGCCTCCTCTGCCCCCGTGCCCAGAATTCTGAGAACACAGAGTCTCCCTTCCAGGACAATTTATCTCTTTCAATGTTTCCCTTCGATAATAATGCAGAATTTTGCCAAAACAAAAAACCCCCCTTCTCCTCCATATTCCACTGCTTAAATAACTTTCTCCACCGCCATAGCATTCCTCTACCGCCTCTTCTCCATTGAGATCTTATCTATATTAATGTAGATATGAATGTATTTATGGAGATGTGAATTACAGTTGTCTTATTTATGGAGCATTTGACTTAAATTTAAGTACTCTTTAAGGTTGATTTTTATATTTGAATATTCATTTTTAACTTAGTGAATTAACTTTATATTTTTAATTAAATTATATTATTTTATTTTATTAGTCCACTCACATATAATTTATACTTAGTTATGTATATATATATATTTTGAATGATGTTTTTATCATATCGCGGCGAAATAAAATGTAAGGTGATTTTCAATTTGTCTTCTAACTTAGGTAATCTTAATATTAGCAGGTACGTATACTAGTGCGATGTGTGCGATATATGCATGTGTAGCTATCAAATGCGTATATCGTATACATGCTAATATTATTTTGCTTATAACTAGGGAATGGATCGTTACATACTTCTTCCCTTCGGAAAACTTCGTCCCGAAGTTAGGGTTTCATATACTCATATCAATAATTGTGTTTTTTTTTAGAGATTAGGGTGATTGAAAAAGGCTTGTATTTTAAGATTGGATTTCTATTTGGATAAGTATGTATATGTAATTTAATTGTTACTTCCCATCTCAACCGAATCTCCAAACTATTTTAAATCATCCTATCCTTCCTAATCTCTTCCACTCCCATCCTATCCGTCCTTTACAGAAATATGCCATGGCATCAGTTTTGCTAATCCATTCATAGACCTTAAGGATATCAACGTCGATTACATCGACCTGATATGCTTGTAGGCATCTGGCAGTGATCATCGCACGTTTAGGGGAGCATGACTCGCACAGTCCTCCCATGACTCCACGTATTGGAGGATAAACAGTGGGCAACACCTCCACCCCTCCCAGTAGGACCAGGGTCAACACCCTATCGTGGAATCTCGGAGAGTCTCAATTGTTCTTGGAATTCTGTCATCACGTGGATTGTTTCTGTAATCTGTGTTCTACAAGGTAATCACTTGTACACAATCTGCAATGTAAACACTCGTACACACATTACAGCATATGCATATATTTTGTTCATAACAAATTGTTACCCATATAACAATCTTTACTCATTCCAAATATATTACTATCTATGATATTGATTCTAGAATTTACATAACATACTTGGTTAAAACACTTGTCCACATATGTATCAATATGTCTAATACTTTTTCTCGTTTAGATACTGCTCCTGTTTAGTTCATACATGTTCCATCTATGATGCATTGTTTTAACCATGTTCACCCTATATAGCAATATGTTTCACTTTGATATTTAAAATCATAAAATGTAGTTACTCTTCTATTTCCCTTCCTTCAATCGTATGGAGATGTAAATAAAATGATTTGATAGATAATGCCATTTATAATGTGATCTATGATCTAGATTTCATATTCCCGCAATGATAATTTAAATGACAAATCACATATTGGTATCTATGCACTTGTAAAGTCAAACAATAGCATATATTCTATATTACTAGAATTAAGTAACATTTGTTTTTTACGGCTATCCATGTAACAGCAAGTAAAATTCATTCTTACGTGATAATTCAAAATAAAGTTTCAAGTATCAAAATAGAGTAGTCATATACATTAAAAGTTTCCAATTTCTCAAAATTAGCATAAGCTGGGGTAATTCTGGCATAATGTCTTAGCATCCTCCCAAGTCGCTGATTCAGGACTATATTTGTCCCACTTGACTCTAACTTGATCTATTCGTCGGTTCCGGAGCTGTCAAACCCTACATTCCAGAATACGTAATGGTTCAGCCGTAAGGGTTCCCTCATTCGATACCTGCAGTTCCTTCCATTGAATATTATGATATTTGTCAGTAATGTAGTGTCGTAAAGTAGATACATGAAATACATTATGAATTTTGTGCAAGGGGTGGCAGTGCAAGACGATAAGCGACAGGTCCAACTTTTTCCAGGACTTCAAACGATCCTATAAATCGGGGGGATAATTTTGTCCCCTTCCCAAACCGAATGGTGCTCTTATTTGGTTTGATGCGGATGAAAACCTGATCTCCCACTACATAGTTTCTATCTATCCTGTGAGCATCAACATGACTTTTATGTCTATCCTGTGCCTCTTTCAATCGTTGCCTAATCAGTTTTACCTGATCCTCCATCTCTTGGATCAATTCTGGTCTGACTATTACCCGATCTTCTAACTTGTCCCAACTCAACGACGTTCTGCACGGTCTCCCATATAATGCTTCAAATGGTGGCATCCCGATTGAACTGTAATAACAATTGTTGTAAGCAAATTCCATTAAGGGTAGGTACTTTTCCCAGCACGATTGTTGGTCCATAACATACATTCTTAGCATATCTTCAAGTACTTGATTTACCCTCTCTGTTTGCCCATCAGTCTCAGGATGATACGCTGTACTCAAATTTAATTGAGTCCCTAAGGCTGATTGCATACAAGTTCAAAATCTCGATGTGAACCGAGGATCTCTATCTAATATGATTTTCTTAGGTATTCCATGAAATCTGATAATTTCATTTATGAATACCCGAGGTACATCAGCTACTTCATAAGTATCTCTTATCGGGATGAAATGGGCGCTTTTTGTTAATTTATCAACCACAACCAAAATGGCATTATGCTTTTGTTGCGTAAGCGGCAGCCCAACGATAAAATCCATAGAAATTATTTCCCACTTGGTCATAGGGATTTCATGAGGTTGTAAGAGACCTGCTGGGTGACAATGATCAGCTTTTACCTGCTGACATTCAAGACACTTAGCGACAAATTGGACAATGCCGTTTTTCATTCCTGACCAGAAAAAGAGTCTCTTAGTGTCAACATACATCTTCTTTACACCAGGATGTGCACAATATACTGCTCTGTGTGCTTCCCTCAAGATGGTGTTTCAGAGATCTCCACTATCTGGTATATACATCCTTCCATGAAATTGTAGAATTTCGTCTTCTTCCATCTCGTATCCTTCGAACTTAGGTTCCTTTGAATGGTTGCTCTCAAGCCTCGACCTTACTTTTAAGTACCAACAATCTTTTACAAGATGTTCGAGTACTTGATCTCTTAAGCTCACCCTGATAGGTATGAGGGAGAATATTCGAGGTCTTCTACTTAAAGCATCTGCTACAACATTCTCCTTCTCTTTTATATATGCAATCACAAAATCATATTCGCTTAAGAGTTCACTCCATCGTCTTTGTCTTGCATTCAAGTCTCTCTGGGTGAATAAGTACTGTAAACTTTGGTGGTCACTTTTAAGCACAAAGTTTCTCCCCACCAAGTAGTGTCTCCATATCTTTAAAACTAAAACCACCGTGGCTAACTCTAAATCATGCGTAGCATAAAGTTCTCCATGAGGTTTTAATTTTCTTGAAGCGTATGCTATTGTGCCTCCTTCCTGCATTAATACTGCACCTAACCCCTGTTTAGATGTGTCGGTACATAGTAAAATTTTTATCCATATCAGGTACTCACAAAGTTGGTGCACTAGTCAATAATCTTTTAAGTTCAAAAAAAGCCTTATCACATTCCTCAGTCCGTTCATACTTAACACCTTTACGCTGGAGGTTTGTGATCGGCTTTGCAATTTTGGAGAATCCCTCCACAAACCTTCGGTAGTAACCTGCTAAACCCATAAAACTACGCACTTCATGTGCATTCTTAGGTATCGGCCACTCCCTGATTGTGTTTACCTTCTCAGGATCTACAGAGATTTCTTCGCCAGATATGATATGACCTAAGTAACGAATTTCCTTTTGAAAGAAAGCGCATTTGGATAATTTTCCATATAACTTGTGTTCTCTGAGACAGGATAATACTATCCGAAGATGTGCTTCATGCTCCTTCTCATTCTTAGAGTAAATCAGAATATCGTCCAGGGAAACTTGTACAAATTGGTTGAGATATTTGCGGAGAACGCTATTCATAAGGTTCATGAAGACCGCAGGTGGATTGGTCAACCCAAATGGTACCACAATGAATTCATAATGCCCGAAACGAGTTCGGAATGCAGTCTTAGAAACATCGCTCTCGCTAATCCTTAGCTGATGATAACCTGATCGCAAATCGATCTTTGAAAACACTGTAGTTCCTTTCATTTGATTAAAAAGGTTGTCAATGCGAGACATTGGATACCTATTCTTTACCGTGGCCCGGTTTAAATCTCGATAGTCCACACACAGTCGTAATGAACCATCTTTCTTCTTGACAAAGATTACAGGAGCGCCCCAAGGTGAAACACTGGGTCGAATGTGTCATACATCTAATAGTTCTTTCAGCTGCATTTGCAATTCTTGAAGTTTCGGGGCGGTCATTCTGTAATGTGTTTTAGATATAGGTTCCGTACCAGGTTTCAATTCTATAGTGAGGTCTAGCTCTCTCTTAGGAAGCAGTCCTGGTAATTCCTTTGGAAAAACATCCGGAAATTCTAACAGATTCGGATACTGTTCTAAGGAAGGCCCTCTCTCTTTGCTTACTTCTTGAACTGCATACACTTGGCAACCTTTTCTTAAGCACCGCTTCATTTGCATAGCTGAAATGAAACGCAAAGATACTTTTCTCTTAATACCTTGAATTTGGATTGTCTCTCCCTCATCATTCATGCAAAGTATTGTTTTCTCGGAACAATCTAACCATGCTCGATGAGACTCTAACCAATCCATTCCTATCACCAGGTCGTAAGTTCCTAGGGCCGTGACATATATTTTTAGTTTGGTCGAACAGACTCCTAGATCAACTTTGCAATCCTCAACACTTAATTCTACCGATTGAAGTTCTCTCGAAGCCATTTCTATCTGTATAAAATCGTTTTGCTTGCAAGCTGCCAACCCACATTTATTTAATGTATAAGGTGAAATAAAACTATCAGTAGCTCCAATGTCAAATAAAATTTTGAGTTTTATTCCGTTGATTGTACCT
This sequence comes from Pinus albicaulis, assembly GCA_034641835.2. NCBI lineage: Eukaryota > Viridiplantae > Streptophyta > Pinopsida > Pinales > Pinaceae > Pinus > Pinus albicaulis. The sequence goes on from CM076578.1 coordinate 453,875,824, forward strand.
GAAGATTCCACTACAGTGGATTGATGTGCTGCTTGGTTGTTGTTGACGACAGCATGGATTCTATGATTGCCTTGGGTATCTGATAATGGTCCTTTTCTTGCTCTCTAAGAGTTCTTCGGAAAATCACGCCGAAGATGAGGTCCTCCACACCCCCAACAGTCCACCTGGGCTAGCCCCTCGAGTTTGACTGTGAATTTCTAGGCTAAGAGCACTGTCCCCTGGTGCCACTTCCTCTCCCATTCCTTCCCCAATTACCAGCCCCTCGAGATTTCCAAGGACTAATGTTTGAGGATTCAGAAGTTATAGCATTTATGGTCATGGGAGCTCCTGCTCCCGCTCCTCTTGGGGTAAACCTGTTACCATAAAGAAGTGGTCTCGAGCTATTTCCTCGGAAGAAGTTTCGGGGAGTTTTTCCTGTAAATGCCTGCGGTATTGGTTCAGCTGGCCCGAAATCCCTTTCAATCTCCACATGTTCTTCTGCATAACGAGCACATTCAATCGCCTCTGCTACCGTCGAAGGCTTCCACATTTTTACCATGGCCTTGATTCGAGGATTTAATCTATATACGAAATGCTCGACTTGGCGTTCATCCGTGTCTAGATAAGGAACATATTTTACAAGTTCCATAAACTTTATCTCGTATTCTTTCACGGTCTTACTACCTTGGATTAGAGTATGGAAGGCTCCGGCTTGCTGCTCTTGAAAGAAAGGTGGTAAGTATTTCGCACGGAATCAGTCCACAAACAACTCCCAAGGAACGGTATCTGAAGTGAGATGCAACTGTTTTTCCAGATTTCCCCACCAAATCAAAGCTTTCCTCCTGAGTTGGAATATAACGATCTTTGTTATAGAAGTGGAAGAATATTCTCTTAATGTGAAGCATCTTATCATCCCTTTCAACCATGCTTCGGCATGTTTTCCAGCTCGTCCTCTAGAGAATTCCGGGAGTTTAATCTTTTGCAGTTCCCACAAAATATCTTCTCTATGAGGTTTATAATCATAATCCTTAGGCTTTTCTGAATGTCTTTCCTCTAGATGACGTCGTTTCTCCTTGATACTGGTCGGCTGCGACCCTTTTAATGTTTCCAAAATGGCTTCTAATGAGCTCATCACCGTAGTTAGATCGGGCACTGGAGCAACAGGTGCTGATGGTGATCTATGAGGTAGCGATGGTGATGGCAAGGGTGGAGGTGATGGCAATGCATTTCGCTGGCGTTGCCGCCTTTGGTATGTTCTTAACATTGTAACTTTTCTTGAAATACGTAATAAATTTATGAGAAATGGATAAATTTTAGACTGACTAAATATAATTTTCGTAAAATTTGAGCTTGTATACAGGTATAGTTCTTTTTCTATTTTACCTACAGGCAGGTCTTACTGGTACTGAGGTCAAGGAGGGTGGCAACGCGACCTCCTTGTCCTATGCAGGGTATTTATGCGTACTAACTCTAGAGTGAAATGCAGGGGTTCTCCATAGATCATAGTGTTGTTTCGTAAAATTTGTCTAGAATGTTCAGTCCTAGATGCAGTTATAGAAGGGTTTATTGATTTTTCAGCTACTTATGACTATAACTAATATGCGAATATTGATTTTTCTTTACCATCGTGATTCACAATTATTCTTAATGCCCTCTTTCCATTTTACATTATCAAAATTTGTTCACAATTTCAGTGGAATTGATATTAAATCACTAAAACTTTTACATCTTATAAAATTAATCCATCCCTAAAAGTTAATCCAATTTAATAACAAGTAAAACTAACTTAAAAACCCATTTTAATAACAAGTAAAACTAAACTTATATATATATATATATATATAATAACAACCCACTTTCCACTCAACTTATTTTGGTTTTCTTCTAAGATATTCTTAACGTGCTTTCATTTTCCTTTTTCATATATTCTTTCTAAATTTCACCCACTTGGTTGGTTAAAAACTAAATAAAATATTAAATATTAAATTAAATTATATATAATAATTTACTAATCATGCCACCATTCCTAATCTCTGATCATGCCACTACTCCAAATTCCTTCAAAAGAGTGTGGACCTAAAGGGAAGAAGTGATCAATGTCATTTGTCCATTCAAAGTTCAAACATCTTTGGACCTGTCTAGACCACTTACTGCACTTATGCTCCCTCTTTGAAACGAGGTGAAATCCTACCTATTTTAGTAGGGACCCAAACCTTTCCCACTGCTTTGATTTTCAATTTTATGAAACATTTCGTTTCTTTTCTTTTTTTTTATTCCAAGGTTCATACGTACCATTTTCACATATTTTCTTTAACATCTCGATTTTAATAAACTACCTAATACCGCTTCATATGCATTCTTAAAGATGAGATTTTATTAAAAGAGTTTATCCCTATATTCCTAACTTTCATCAACTTATGAAACACTGCTCCTTTCACATGTTTTTATTAAAATAAATTTAAGACTCTCCATCTTCATTCATGGTTAGCACAGTTCCAAAAAAAAATTATTATTAAAATTTATTCTCTGAAGAGTACTGGTAGTCCTGCCAAAGGCACGTAAGGCTTTGGAATATTTGAGAGGTGCTTACTCCATATTCGAGATAGTAAATGACAGAAGCTCGAGTGTAGGTCTACGGATCAAATCTCGGCAAGAAATTTACCATGTCGAAAACTGGAATGAGTCGATAAGACGATTAACGTTTAGCTGTCTGTGTGGACAACCGTCAAAATTCAATCCAGCATGGCCGACATTATTGAAACCAAATGAACAACCTTTTTCTAGCTTATGAACAACCGTACATAACTTTTAAGTACCGGGTAGATCGTGCTTTGGGTATGCCGCAGTAACAGTGATATAGTACTACTCATCCCTTGTTTTCAATGAGAATTCGCATTCAGATTATAGTATCAATCCCATTCCATCAAATGATGGCTCAATCTGTGCAAAGAACCTTCAAAGACTACTGAAATTTCGATTTCTTTTGGGCACTGATTATTTATTTTATTCAACCTCTACATATATCAAAAATTCGGTTATGTCTCTTTATAGCCACTATTGAATGATCTGAGTGCTAATGATAAGATGAGAATACAACGTTGAAACTAATTACAATCTCATTCCTTCTCGTGTGTTGAACTCTGCCCTTCTAGAATAGGGATCCCGACTTTAACTACTGAATGATAACTTCAAAAATTGAATCCCTTCTTTCAATGTCTGTCGTTGGTGTAAAGGGGAGGAATAACATTTAGCAAATCAACCTTAGTGTATTGTTCTCTAATTCGGCCCCTTTCCAACAGAGAACATGTCTCACGTGGTTGTTGAAGCTCAGCCCTCGTTTAAAAGACAAATTCGACCCTTTCTTGATGGCTCATTCTGCAATTAATTATCAGTCCCTTCACAATCATTTTCCCCTGGGATTTCACAATCATTTTCCCCTGGGATTAAACGTTGTCCTACTAATCTTGTGCCCTCGTTTGATTGTGCAAGTTGTGTTTCCATCCGCATACAATTTAATTTCATGAATACACAGTGTTCAAACACAGAATGTAACCCAACTTACTTATTTTATAAAATTTTCACACAACAGTCGGAAATTTTACACAACGTGTAGGGCCTATAAGGTCAAAAGGGTTTGAAACTTCCTTTGATACCATGTGTAAAGACTCAGTCCATCAATTTATACATGAACTTATCTCATTGTCGGATGTAAACGTAAATTCAAACTACATGAGGCCAGCAGTAAAATTTATTTTTCATAAGTAACTGTCTTACAAAAATAGAAGTACCTGAAACCTGAAACATAATTTAAGCTTGCATAAGTAACTATCTTACACAGAGGAATACCTGAAAACTTGAAATAAAACCTGAAACGAACTGATGATTGCTTGAGCTGTGGATCTCCCGTGAACGCAACAGACAGATTACAGAAATAATCGGTTCCTCCCAGCCAATTTAGGAAACAATCCTAAACCCAGAGGATGCCTCCTCTACCCCCATGCCCAGAATTCCGAGAACACCGAGTCTCCCTTCCAGGACAATTTATCTCTTTCAATGTTTCCCTTCGATAATAATGCAGAATTTTGCCAAAACAAACAACCCCCCTTCTCCTCCATATTCCACTACTTATATAACTTTCTCCACCGCCTCTTCTCCATCGAGATCTTATCTATATTAATGTAGATATGAATGTATTTATGGAGATGTGATTTATGGTTGTCTTATTTATGGAGCATTTGACTTTAATTTAAGTACTCTTTAAGATTAATTTTTATATTTTTATATTCATTTTAAACTTAATGAATTAACTTTATATTTTTAATTAAATTATATTATTTTTTTTATTAGTCCACTTACATATAATTTATACTTAGTTAAGTATATATATATTTTGAATGATGTTTTTATCATATCTCGGCAAGATGAAATGTAAGGTGATTTTCAATTTGTCTTCTAACTTAGGTAATCTTAATATTAGCAGGTACGTATACTAGTGCGATGTGTGCGATATATGCATGTGTAGCTATCAAATGCATATATCGTATACATGCTAATATTATTTTTCTTATAACTTGAGAATGGGTCATTACACTAGACCTGAAATTTTGTGGAGGGGCTAAGACACACTTGAACTCCAAAACACAGAAAGTGTTTGGTGAAATTTCAGATGGTGTTTAAGTTATTCAAATAATTAATTATTTTAATGGATTTCCTAAGTCTAAAATTAGGAAAATTAAATAATTAAAGTGAATTAATTAACACGTGTTGAAATGTTCTAAATGACACGGATCAAGAAGCCTTTTAATCTCAGGCGTTGATGAATGTTTTAATCTCGGCCGTTGATGAGATCATTGAAAAAGTATAAGAGAAAGGCTTGAGGGTCAGTTGGAGACACACACACAGAGGTAGAACTGAGAGACTGATCTGGAATTCTAGGGCAGGGTTTGCTAAGAATTTCCGGAAGAGTTTTCTGCAGTGAGGGGTATTATTGGATGAAGGGATGATCTGATCCCGAAGCCAAGAGTCAGAGGATTAACAAACAAGGATAGCGCAAAGGAACAGAGAGCAGCAGCAGCCCCTGCGCAGCACAGGGGCTTTAGCCGCTGCGCAGGTGCTACGTAGGCCTAGGAGGGGCAGCGATGCAGCTTTAGAAGTCACGCAGAGGCCTCCAAAGGTAACATAAGGACTGTGTCACCCACTCTGGGGTTATGCAGTCACTCTCTGGGTAGTGCAGTGGCACACAGAGCCTAGTAGGGCAGACGCTAGGGTTCAGGGGCAGCGCTGGGGTTTCTAGGGCCAGATCCAGGCAGAGTCTTGTAAATCCTGTTTGAGGGTGTGGATCAGTCAGAATTTTGGTCTTGGAACAGCAAGTTAGCTGTAGATTTCTTTTATTCTCTGTCAGGTTTTCCAGATCTAGAACCCAGATTTGTTGTATTCAGATTCTACTTAATAAAATAAACCCTCATATCTGCTGCACCGGTTTTCCTTCATTCGGTTTTTTCGGGGACTAATGTGTAAAAATCAGTGTGTCACTTTGGTTCAATGAGCGTAATATTCAATAAATCATCTGTATGTGTAGGTTGTTAGTGGTGTTTACTTCAGTATTTTCTGAATCTAATTTCTCAAGATAACTTGTATAATTGAATCAAGTAGGAGAAGTAAACCATGATACTGCAGTAGAATTTTCACATGGTATCAGAGCGATAGCAGACCAAGCTGAATCTCCAGCAAATCAGCTAAATAATATTTTTCCGTAGGATAGCAGCAGAGATCCAGAAAGGGCAACTTGACAGCAGGAGGACGCAGATCTAGGAAGGGGCAGCGCTGCAGATTCAAAACGCCATCAGGGTTACTTAGAGCCTTCCCAGGCTAGCGTAAGGACTGCATCACCCAGTCTGGGGTTACGTAGTCCACTTCTAAGCAACTCTGAGGCTGCGCTGGGCCACTCAGTGAGACACAGTCCAGTCATTCTTCATGTTGCAAAAAAGTCTTGCCAAGATCCGGAAGCAGTGCTTCAGATCTTCAGCAGTGTTGGTGTGGTGGAGATTCTGACGGTGCAGAATCGTGCCTAGCTAAGTCAACAAAGGCAGGATGAAGACAACTACTCAGCAAATCTGAGCCAAACAACGCTGAGATTCGATCAGGAGGATGATCAGAGAGTTCTGTCCGATAATGTTTGGGTGGAAGATTTCCAAGAGGGAAATCAGTTTTTCAGAAGAAGCAGTTACTAAAGGGTTTCTAGTCACCAAGAAACCCAAATCGAGAGTTTCTGTAGCTAGAGAAAGAGGGAGAAGAGTACTGTTTCTATCAGCTCTGAGCTAGATGGCTTCTCATGGGCTGAGAGACCAAGACAGGTTGGACGGTGTGTCCAACTTTGTCATCTGGAGGGCACGGATCCTATGAGTCCTAGATGAGTACGACATCAAGGACCATGCAACGAGTGTTCTAGCTGTGCCTGCAGATCTTGATCCTCTGAAGAAATTTAAGGAGAATCAAATGAAAAATAAGCGTTGGATCATGGACGGAGTGAAGGATCACGTAGTACCACATATTGCCGATAAGAACACGACAAATGACATGTGGGACGCTCTAGAAGCGATGTATCAAGGAAGTTTATCCAATGAAAAATGCTCTTAGAGAATCAGATGAGGCTTTTCCAGATGCAGAAGGGTGAGGAAATAGATCCTTTCCTTTTTCGACTTCAGACCATCTGAGACCAACTGGTTGGCATGGTTGCAACTCTAGAGGAAGGACTCTTAGTAAGGACAACCCTGAATGAAATCTTCGAGGAATGGGAAACATTTGTCCAGAGTATACTGGGTAGAGTAGTGTTACCATCCTGGGCAGACATGTGGGCTATCCTCCGCCAAGAGGAGATCAGGAGGATCACCAAGAAATAGAATATCAGTAGTGGGACAATCAGAGTGAACAAAGAAGAGGAAGATGACGCATCCCTTGCATCAAAGGAAAGAAAACAACAAGGGAAGAAGAAGAGGGACCTTTCCAAGGTCCGGTGCTTTAACTGTGGTGCACTTGGACACTTCGCCAGCACTTGTCCTAAGAAGAAGGACAAAGGATCTTCTGAATCCAAGGCTGCAACAGCAAAGGATGATGGTTTTGATGATGATGCAACCATGAGTGCTCATGTGCCTCGAGCAAAAGAGGTGGGGTGACATGGATCTATAGAGCAGCTACAGATCAGATGGCGGGACCCTTGAGTCAACCCTACTTGTGGATCACATACGAGCTACGGGAGCCTTCAGACGGTAGCGGGATGAGTCGGGAGATGGTTGCAGAAGGTCACATTGCAGTAGAAGGGAGAGCTAAAGAGGGAGCAGCGTAGGCAAAGGCAACAGCAGCGTGAAGGCAGCAGCGTGAAGGCAGCTGAGCTCACACAGTGCAGTGAGCGCAGTGGCTTCAGGAAGACATCGTAAATCAGCAGCTAGCGAGCTTCAGTGATAGATGCAGCTTGAATTATCTATCAAATAGTTGGGCAAGAGTCCTTCAGTTGCTTACTTCTCGGAAACTGAGTTGCAGTGCAATAGTTAGCAGTGGCAGTGCTATGGGCAACATGATGCAGCAAGTTGAGAGGGAGCTGTAGTATGGATGTGGCAGTGGCAGTGTCAGTGGCGGTGGCATGGGCAGCAATACAGAAGGCAGCAGTATAGAAAGCAGCAGTGCAATGGATGGAGGGCAGCAGGCCAAGCATCAGTAGCATAGAAACCAACATCAAGATCTTGCAGTACATAGTGTGGATGTTGTTATCACTCATAAGTTTTCAAAAATTCATTGATAGGGTCTTTCACATCATTCACCTAGGTTCCATTTTGTTTTCATAGTTGGATTCATGAAATTTATGAAAAAACACATCTAATAAGCTTTATCCTAAGTCTAAAACCCACCATGAGTCATGTCATGTCAGTGAAATCTACTCCATTTCATTTAGTTTTCGTATCCATGCTCTCCAATCACATATAAGCTACTTGTCTGTTTTTTTTCACCATTCAGTAGCGAATACATCTGCAAAATGGCGTATTTCGCTACGGAATCACCTGACAATTCCGTAGCGAATCTGCCAGGTTTTTAACTGTCTTCGCTATGGAATCGTGTTTTTCTGCAGAAAAGACAGAGTGGGGTGAGGTGTCAAGTTTTCGATGGCCAAAGGTAAAGGTGAGGTCACCAAATTAGTTACCATGATCACCAAGCATGCAAGATTGTGATTTCATTCATTCTTACCTTTTGTGTTCACATTTGTCATCATTCTCCCTCAAGTTATCGAATTGCAATTTAAATTTCACCTCTAAGCATCTCTTTGTCATTGATTGTTCAAATCTTGCATGTAGCATCACAGTGTCATCCTTGAAGAGCTGATTCACAATGCAAACAACTTGTTGTCTAGTTTTGTTCATCTGCAGGTGTCACAGCTAAAGAAGCTACGAGGTTATAAAGAAGGATGGAAACGAAGAAGAAGGTGAATAAAGGAGGTTCTTGTGTGAGATACGAGCCTATGGACTTAAAGTTATTGAATGAAGACCCCAGTTTCATGGATTCTTTCAGAAATGTTGGTTGTTTGCAGTTCTGTCAGAAGCTTCAGGGTTTTCATGCTCAGATATCTAAAGATTTTGCAGCTAATTTCACAGGGACAACCTCAAAAGTAGGGGTTTTAAATTTCACAGTATCACCTGATACTATTTCTTAGGCTACAGAGATACCAAGAGGAGGTGAGGAATGGTTCAAAGCTACAAAATTTAAAATGCAGAACTGTGAGGAATTTGTCAAACTAGAGCACGTCAGAGCTGACATGGCAAGTGGCATTCCCAGGAGTTATATGAAAGAAAAATATTCTAAGTTGTTGTTTGTGGTCCAGAAGTAGTTTACTTGTGAGGGGAGATTTCATATGGTCTACCTATATCATTTCAGACTCCTTTTGTATTTCACTGGTAAGCAACCCCTTGATTTGCCTTTCATTTTGTTTAGAATTTTAGGGAAGATGTCTAATAAGGTCCAAGCCAGGGCTGAAGACAGTGAGACATCAATTTTTCACCATGGCCTAATTAAACTATTAGTGCTGGAGGAATTAAAGAAGTTAAACAGAGATTGGGCATCTTTTTTTTTTCTCAGTGGATATGAAGTAGATTCAGTGACACCTAAGAATATTTCAAGGCCAAAGATTACTTCATCTCCAGCTATGACAGAAGATGTTAATGAAGAGGGAGGAGAGCCTATTGTGGAGCTAATGGATATTGAAGTTGAACCTATACCAGAGACAGATATCCCACAGCCATCACCTGCAAGTCAAAAACAAAAAATTAGAAAACATGGTAGCAGGAGGATAACTAGGAACCAAACCATTGCCAAAGAAAATCTTGAAGACATCCTCCAAGCAATAGACATTGAAGAAACTCCAATTGTCCAACCAGAAGACATTGAAGGGGATAAAAGGAAGAAGCAGAAAGGTAAGTCTGTCAAAAAATTAGATTTTGGAGGAGAAGATGTTGGTTTTATATTCCAACCAACGAAACCATTGACTAGGTTACAGCTTGCAAACGGTTCCATGGAAAGTAAGATAACAGAAAAGATTGACAAAGGCAAGCAGCCTATCATAGAAAACATCATAGACCTATCTCCAGCAACAGAGGAGGTTTTTGTTCAGAGAAAAGGAAAGGAGCAAGTGGAGGAAAAGACTGAAGTACAAATATTGCAGGAGCAATTAAGAGAGGCCAGAGAAGAAGTTATTGAAGTCATATTGGAACTACAAGAGGCCAAGGTAGACAGATAGCTAATAGCAGACTTTGAAAAGGAAATGAAGGATCAACTAGACAAATGTGACAAAACACTGTCAAATGCCTAAACACTGCTAAAGAGAACTCTTCCCCTGAGGAAAGTGGTGAAGAACACTCAAAAAAGAAATCTATGGTTATAGTCTGAGAGGAAAAGGCTTAAAGGGTAGGTTAAGGAGCTAGAGGACCAAATGGAAATGATTCAAGAAGAATTGAAGAAAAGAGGGCTGAAAATTAAAGTGATAAATGAATCTGAAGAAGTACAGCCTGATGATGCTAAAGATGAAGTGCCCAAAGTTTGAGGGGTTGATCTAAACATTTTTGGTAAATTTTACACCATGCAGGAAACATCATTTTTGGGTTGCAAGCTAAAATTTTGAAGAAAAATGGAAAACCTATGTTTTTAGCCAATTAGGCAATTTCGTAGCGAAGCCCAGGCTTAAAGGCCGGATTTCGCTACGAAATCCCTGTAGGGTGCTTTTTTTACCACAAAAATCATTTTTGATGGAAATCAAAGGAGGGCAAGTGATTGTATTCAGCCCATATTGCCTAGCAAACATGTCTTGATCAGAAGAAGAGGAAAAAAAGGAGTTTGGATGGTCGAAACAAATATGCTACTAAACTACGCTATGAAACTGCCCAAGGGTACTCTGTTTTTGCAGCGAAGTATTTTTGATGGTTTTTGGAGGTTTGAAAAGTGTTTTGAAAAATAGCCAGCCACGTGGAGACATTCAAGATGACAATGAGACACCCCAGCAGAGATTCACTACTAGACAAGAGTGTCACCTATCCAGCTCAACATGAGGACAATGATCAAAGCTGTGTTTATCTTTTCCTAAAAAGTAGGAGTGTTAGTTCCTAGATCTAGTGGGTACATTTATGTCTTAGTGATGGTGAGTGCCATTCGAGCACCTGATCATTATCAATGTAATTATCCCATTACTGCAGAAAATGAATGTAATAAATGAAAGGAAGAGTCCCATTAGAAGTATAAGTCTTAAGATATTATGTGTCCTTTTCAGTTCCAAAAATGTAGTTTATGGTTCAGATATGTGTCAAGGTTATGGTTTGAGGATCTAACAAGCTGGGCAGATCTGATGTAAGCAGAAAAAGTCTATTAATAGACAGAAAATCGAATCTGAAAGGGTTGGAGAATGTCATTTGAGACTACTACTATTATAGATTTTGGGATATCAGTAATATACAGTGATGTTGTTTTTTGCTTTACCTGAGATTCTTTGACTGTTGAAATGAGTTTATGTATTATGTTTCCTATATATTGAATTACTCAGAATTCATGCCGTCATGCTCTGACTTCATTTTGACATTAAGTTATTGAATATTTTCTGTGTGTTAATATTGTTTTTTTCATTGAACAAGTAAAAGCCTCAGCTTCCACAAGGAGATTCATTTGTCACTGAATACCTTCATACTGACTCCATTAGCCCAATGGTAGTGAAACCTATTCCATTTTTCACCTGCAATCAAATACACTAAGACACTTATCACAGAGTTAGCCATTTGATTTAAAACCTAATTGAGCAAATCATTAGTTAAATTGAGAGAGCCCTCTCATGATGAAGAGGCTAATCCTCAGTCAAAAGCTAGTTTGAAAGAGTTACTCTAAGTTGTCTAGTGGAGCAGCGCATCAGTACCAATTTAGAGATAACATATATAATAATAGAGCACACTCCGTGCTAAGAGCAAGTGTTGAGATTTTATGTAATTGGTGTAGCATCGGGTGTGCTCTAGCCCTGAAATTTTGTGGAGGGGCTAACACACACTTGAACTCCAAAACCCATAAAGTGTTTGGTGAAATTTCAACTGGTGTTTAAGTTATTCAAATAATTAATTATTTTAATGGATTTTTTAAGTCTAAACTTAGGAAAATTAAACAATTAAAGTGAAATAATTAACACATGTGCTGAAATGTTCTAAAAGACACGGATCAAGCAGTCTTTTAATCTCAGCCGTTGATGAATGTTTTAATCTCGGCCGTTCATATGCTCATTGAAAAAGTATAAGAGAAAGGCTTGAGGGTCAGTTGGAGACACACACAGAGAGGCAGGGTTGAGAGATTGATCCAAAATTCTAGGGCAGGTTTTGCTAAGAATTTCTGGAAGAGTTTTTTGCAGTGAGGGGTAGTATTGGCTGAGGGGATGATCTGATCTCGGAGCCAAGCGTCAGCAAGAGGCAGAGGAACAACGAACAAGGACAACGCAGAGGAGCAGAGAGCAACAATAGTAGCTACACAACGCAAGGGATTCAACTGCTACGCAAGTGCTACACGGGCCCAAGAGGGGCAGCGCTGCAGCTTCAGGGAGCTTCAAAAGTTACGCGGAAACCTCTAGAGGCAGCATAAGGACTGTGTCACCCACTGCAGTCCCTCTCTGAGCAATGCAGTGGCATGCAAAGCCTAGCAGGGCTGATGTTGGGGTTTCAGGGGAAACGTTGGGGTTTCTAGGGCTAGATCCGGGCTGAGTCTTGTAAATCCTGTTTGAGGGTGTGGATCAGTTAGATATTTGGTCTTGGAACAATAGGTTAGCTACAGATTTATTTTATTCTCTGTCGGGTTTTCCAGATCTGGAACCCAGATTTGCTATACTCAGATTCTACTTATAAAAATAAACCATCATATCTATTGCACCGATTTTCCCGATTTGGGTTTTTCCGAGGATTTATGTCCAAAAATCAGTGTGTCACTTTGTTTGAATGAGCGTAATATTCTGTAAATGATCTGCATGTGTAGCTTGTTAGTTGTGTTTACTTCGGTATTTTCTGAATCTAATTTCTGAAGATAACTTGTATAATTGAATCAAGTAGGAGAAGTAAACCATGATATTGCAGTAGAATTTTCACATGGTATTAGAGCGATAGTAGATCAAGCCAACTCGCCACTAGCGCTAACCAGTACTTTGATGGGAGTGTGAAGGAATGTGCATGCTTGGTCACTGGGTCAACCATCCTGCCTATTCCATAGTCATCCTACACACCTGGTAAATGGTGGAGAGCCCCACCTAGATCCCAATGCCAACCTGGGCTCCCAATATCCTCGATGTTCGAAGGCTCCTACTGGGCTATTCCTTGGACTACGACTATCTCCCCAAGTGTATCCCACTCCACTGGGTACCAACTCAATATCTCCCACCATCCAATCCCAAAGGAGGGATCAAATGCAAAGACTCTTATGTACAGAACATGCCCTCCATGTTGATGTTGTGCAATATTCAACTCATATTGCTCTATCTTGCTGACCAGGTCATCCCACACGATTTGTCTAAGTAACTTTGCCTCTCTCTTTCCAATGCATAAAGGTGGGATAATAATGTTATAAGCACCATCGATGTGCCTCAGAAGTGAACTGTGGTAAAGTTCCAACATATGCTCTCCTTGTTGCTTCACCAAGGACTTTAACCATTCCTCCACGCTGGATACCCTGACTGCTAACTCGGCACATAATGCTCTAAGGCCCTCTAGTTCACTAACCTGCTGTAAAACATTATCCACTTGTAAATCATCGATGGTTGGTCCCAAGGATGAATGTTCACTAGTCTTAAGCATCTCTATCTTTTGAGCCTTGAGAGAGCTCTCCAAATGTGGAAGCTTGTAGTCCTTGTTACCCACCACTTTGTGGGTGATATCCTTAGGAGAAAATTTTCTCCAAGATGGTCTTCAACCGACATCTAGCAATCCCTTACAACCACCAAATAGCTTGTTGTGCCATTTCTCCACCACTTGAGCCGGCCATGTGTCCCTCAACCATATGTCATGATCGTATGTTTGAAGGTGCGCCTCCTGAACCTAAAGGTATGCCTTGTTATTTGAAAATTGAGTATTGAGTTTGATTATCATGGACACTTCTAGGCACGGATTAATGGGTTATTTGGCGGAAAGAGTGGGCTAGGTCTGTGCTTCTGTCCCCTAGACCTATTTTGGATGTTACCCTTGAATCTTAGTCCAGTGGGATCTCCTTTACTAACCATTGTGTTTTAGGGTGGTATTACATGGGAGACCCTGATTTTGGTTGCGTGGTCCCACTTCCCCATCCACATAAATCACTCCCCTTCCGTTTACTACAACCCCATCCATCATGTTTCCCACCTTGGTCCACATTTCTCCACTGGGCCCGCATATGGTTAGCCTCCCCTTCCCCTTGCCCACACCTTTGGTTAGGCTTGGAACGATGCCCCGTAAGGTTGATGCAGCTAAAAAGAAAAGTAAAAGCATAATTGGCCACATTAAATGGGAAAATGTACAACAAAATGCAAAAGATGGTCAGGACAAACATATTTAGCACGTGGGTAAAAACCAATGCATGAGATCTACCCCATACCCATGGCCATCACCCTTGCTCCATAGGCCCTAGATGAGCCTCCTTTATCATTCAAGAACCCATGATTGTCCCAACCCTTGGTGGGAAATGAACCGCCCTACCTTAAAGGGGATATCCACTGCTATATCTTACACATCATGGTCTTATCCTTTGAGCCCTGAGCAGTTAATCAAAGAAAAATCATAAAAGGCAAAAGGCATGTAAATAAGGGTGGAAAAATCAAGGTCGGGGCACCTCATTTACCAGGATTGCTCCCTCCTATATATTATATACCCAGGTGTGGGCTTCCCTTTTTCTTGCTACCCTTGTACCCCGATATGTGACTCAGGGTTGCCCCTTTCATTCCCTATTCCATTCACATCTTTATCACATGCCACCACCATTTGAAGGATGTACCTTGGACATACTATCCCCTCTAAGGGTAGAAACCACCTAATAAGGTACTTGGTTAACCCCCTTTGGAGCTTGGGGACATTAGCAGATGCCAAAGCCCACAATGGAAGGGCATGCCATTATGAAGTGTCCACCTATTGTCCATGGTTTGTAAGCTCTTCTACTTGATTACTTTAATGAATTGTTGTGTTGGAAGGCTAGAGGACGCATTGGATCTTATGCAGGATTGAAGGTGGTTTCCATTTTGAGTTTGGTCTCCCTATACAGGGTCCTAACTCTCCAGAGGGTTGCACTGGCACATGTAGGGTGTGTGTAGAGAGCCATGTGCCTCCACAGCATTAGACATCACTCCATGGATCCCTAGAGATGTTTAGAGGTTGCCTGAGATTCACCTATTGGACGAGAAAGATGCACCTAGTTCATAATGACCAACCGACCCCATAGTTGTACCATGCACTTGGCAGATGACCCAAGACTTGTATGCTGATGTGGCGTCACTCACACCATCATCTGAGCCCTTATAGATGGTCTACGGGCATCTTCAACTTACTTGGATACTCATGAGTTTATTTGTGTGCCCCCAAGCCACTGGCAGAACCATAGGTTTATTGTTTAGAGAACAAGGGACCAACCCCTTGTCCATCACTTTTGGGAGTCCTATTCATCATTATGCCACTTATGGACTTCATTAGGCTTTTTATAGGGCCCAACGACATGTATTGTTCATCATTTGACCTCTTGATAGGCTTATTATTTGGTTTATGAGCTAGTTTGGTGGTCTTGTCACCAAAAGTTAGTTATTTTTCACATTATTTTATATTAGGGGCTAATGTAGGCTCAATTAGCTATATCGAACTCCTTAGGAGTGTATAAATACAAGTGATGAGGATTCATTTTATCATCATCACTTGGTTGGACTTGTATCTCTCTGGAGAACTTCGCTATCCTTCTTAGAGGACGAAATTTTGGAGCATGGAATGAATTTTGATGTTTGGATTATTTTCATTTTGTCTTGGAGCTTCTTAATTGGCTAATGGTGAATGGTCTCATATACTCTAAATACATGTACGTACATTTAATGCTATTTTTCTCTTTTGTTTTGTCACATACATCGTTGCTAGATTTTCGCTGTACTATGGCTAATTTGTTGCATCCATTATTGCCAAGTTGTGGAAATTATGTTTCTAGAAAGTGATGCACAATGTATCGGCCATGTACTATGAAAGAATATTCCTAGAGATGTTTCTTTGCTGAATTTCATCTTGACAAGCCATAAATCTTACAAAACGAAGTATAAATTTCTTGAAGTTGCTTTTGTTGTTGCCCTAATGGTTTGTGAAGCTGTCTTTAAGGCTTCCTTGACATAGAAAATTGAATGTCCATAGTCATTATAACTCGTGTATCCGAAATCTCCCCAAAGGACTAGGGACTGGTCAACCATAAAGGTGATCAATCCATATTATTCCCCTCTTTCACCTTTTCTTTTCGAGGTCTAGCCCCATAGTTCACATAGGGCATCATTTATCTTGCAAACTATCCATAGGAAAAATTTGATCTATTGGCATCATCTGCGTTGTGGTTTCTCCTAGGCACCCACAAATTTTGAAGCAATTCCAATGACCAAATTGTGAGGTACCTCAAGCCATAGCCTCAAGACCAAATCTTGCCCCTGGTTTCCTTAGGCCAAAGACCTCATTGTGATATTCACCTTGTTTGTTGAAGAATTCATTCTTTGATCCGTTTCCCCACCAAAATAGGTCAAGTTCATCATTAGTTGCTAGACTCTACCCCTTTGACCTACCCTCTGTGTCCACTTGGTACCGTGTGGACCCACAAGCCATTAAGAGTCATTCTTCAAGGACCACTTGGAATCCAAGCCTCCACAAGAATTTTAGGGTTTAAGGGCCTCCATTATCAGATACATTCCCTAAACTTTAACTTTCAAATTCCCCTTGAGCCCTTCCTTGAGAGCCTTCAACCTTGCCTCCCAAGGAAATTAAGCTATATACCTAAGCCTCTCTTGTGAATAGTTCCCTAGGATCACCCCTCACCCTATCATTGTCTACTCATCTCGTGGTCCTTATCATATCGAGTCTCCTCCCATCGGTGAAAGTCCGTAAAGAGTAGGGAGCCTTAGCTGAGGTGATAGTGGGTTATTGCTCCATTTGTTACCCTTGATCTACTAGTAGCCCTCCAAGGACCCCCTTTTAGAGCCCCTATTAGTTTGAGTGGTAACATTTTTGGCACTGTTGTCGGGGATACAAGACGTGTGTTTGGTTCTTCATACGACATATTGACATATCATTATTGGCAACCCCATTGGAGGAATCAAGTCTTAGTTCCTCATTAAACTTCAAAGTCAAAGCTTGTAGGGTGACGCAAGCATCTGAGAAGGCAATTTCAATCACCCTGGCGACTCCAAATATGATCCCCATAGAATATTCGAAGCCATGTGGATTGGCAAGCAAGACACCCAACGTTGGATACTAAATGGATCCCAGGATACCCAAATTCCATTAATTGTAATCATGGGGAAACCTTGCCTAGGTTTGATGATGACCCATCTCCAACAATTGACCATGTGGCTAGTTTCATGGCATATATTTCAAAGGCCAACATTGTTCATGAAGATGTTCAGATTCATCAATTCCTCATCTCTATTGGGACCGTACCTGGGAGCTAGCTTGAAAAATCATGCAAGCCTAAAAGTATCTCTTCTTTATCCACTTTGGTTGATCGCTTTTTGGTGCACAAGAAGCTCAAAATAAAGGTGGTTGAAGATGTCATTCAACATATAAATTCATTTAAGCCACTGAATTTAAGGGCCTCCTCCATTCCTTTGCATTTATTAATTGCTAAGCATTATGAATGGTTCCCCAAGTTTGATGGAAATAGTGTCAATGCCGAGAAATATATGGTTGACTTTATATGGGAATGTACCTTATGGATGCCCAATGAGGATGACAATGATATCTTCATGATGATCTTCGCATTGTCACTTGAGGGTAAGGCTAGGGACTGGTTTTTCAACCTCCCCCCAAGAAGTATTGAAGATTTTGATCAATTCAAGGATGTCTTTGTAAAGAAATGGGCAAATCAAAGTAATCTTAATCAAGAGAGAAAGGAAAGCCAAACTCATTTGAGCCTTGAGGAGCCCTCCGATAGGGTAAATAAAGAAGAAGGGAGATCTCATACGCATAATAAGTAAGATGAAGAGTTTGGGAATAACCTTGAGGATTGTGCCGAAAAAGACACTCATGAATTGAAAGGCATGTCCTCCAAGGCTGATAAAAAAGATCTGGATCCCGAGAGCCCTCAAGTTTTGCAAGAATGGATGATGGAATATGAATTTTTGCAAGCAGTTGATGGTTGCATATAACTCCTACGAGATTTTCTCCCACTATTGTGAGCAATCGGAAATGCTTTGTAACATGAAGTGTGAATATAAAAGAGTCCTATCGATGACCTTCTTCTTGAAGCATTCTATCAAAATCATGTTGTAAATACCTTGGATCTCATTCTTCGATAACGGATGGAGGAGAAAAAGTCCTCCATGTCTAAATAAGAAAGTGAATGGCATCTTAACCAACACCAAATATATAGTGAAGAATGGGATGATTTTGAGGAAGATCATGATAGTCAAATAAATGAAGAATCTACGAGTGACTTTTGGGTTGTTGATTGGGGAATTCGGTATGATTATAAAAATAAAGACCCCATAGTTTCTCAAATCTACAAGAATGAGCTTAGGAAAGAAGAAGATACTTCGCCCTTTCTGAACAACAATGTTGGCCCTTATGAAGCCCTTCCTAGTGATTGGAAGGGTGACATACCACCGATACAGGGTCCATAGCCCTTTGAAAAGTTTCTCCAGCATCTGTTAATCCAAAAGGCATCCTTAAATACTCAAAAGTACCCCAGGGTGTGGTGAATGTTGTCTTATGCCTGTCTTCCTTCTTCCCCAAAACTTGGTTATATCCTAAAAATCCATCTAACAAAGACATCATTCCAGATCCTATTACCCTTTGCAACAATGTTTCCATATTGGGTAAAGGATAATTATCCTTTTTACAAGCTAAATTAAGATTTCGAAAATCTATACATAGTCTGATTGATCCATTCTTCTTTCTTACAATAACCAAGTTTGAGCACCATGTGGAATGCCTAGTGTGAGCTATATTTCCAGCCTGAAACATCTTTTGCAACTCCTTTTGCACCAAGGGTGCTAACTTAGGATTTATTTGCCTAAGTTTTTTCCTAAAGGGTTTGGCATTTTCATCCTTCTGAGGGATAGTATGTTTCATAACATCCTCCCTATAACCTTTTAACTCTTCATATGAAAAGGCCAAAATATCCCTATATTCTTGAAGTAAATTTATTAACTTTTTCGTTCTTCCTCGGTGGTGCCCTTCCCTACTTTGATAATCTTTGGGTCACGACGGGTACCAATGTTTACTTCAGTAAATTCCCCTGGGTCAATTTTCTTATCCTCTTTTCTCTTTATGGCATCATGTCTATCAAACATCTGCTCCATGGCTATGCGATCCCTAGGAGTGGGATTTGACACAACATTACACTCCTCGTAATCACAAGCTTCTTCCTTGTAGCCAACCTTGAAATCAGAGAATACTTCTATATTATTTAAAAAATGAATCACCTGGCTTTCTTCATTAAAAATTTGCCAATGCTCAACATTATCAGGAACCGATGGTCTAAAAATAACTTCCATCTTGATCTTATCATCCATCAAGTTCTCTCCAAGCTGTAAGGTAGATGTAGCAACAACCAACTCATCAACCTGTTTATTTCCATCTCTTGGAATTGCTTGAAGATTTAATCAACCTGTTTATTTCCATGCTATCCCAGACAACGTTTCGATACTTCTTTAATCTATCATTCTTACATGCAAATTTATTCTTTGTTTGAAGAATGACTAGATCATAATCCCCCTTGATACTAAGCGTCTTAATGTTCATGTCCTTTGCCAACTCTAGACCTAACAACAAAGCTTCATACTCCGCTACATTGTTAGTTGCATCAAATTCCAACCTAAAGGAAAACTTGAATATATGACCAAGGGGGCAGGTAAAGACAATTCCAGCACCCTTACCAAACCTCGAATGGGCACCATCAAAATTCATGTGCCATACCCAATCCTTCTTACTTTCCACCTCCTTCTCCAAAGGAGCAATAGAATTAGCCATGATAGCATAGTTTCCCAAGTCATTAGATTCATACACAATTTCATTATAAGGCTCCTTGGGATTTTCCACATGAAACTTTCTCTCCAATTCCCTATCCAACCTAACCGTGATGCCCTCACTATTAGGGATGGTAGCATAACTTAAATCCATTTGCAAACTACCCCCTATATCAGCTCCCCACTTTCTAGACAATAACAACCCCCATGCATCAGGCACATCAATCACCTCAATATCCATGGTGATCATAATATCAAGATGAACTGCCAAGTGGACCTGAAGATCCTTTATCAAACCACAAACTTCAATAATTATCAAATCCATAGCATAAATGTTGTGGTAAGGTCTCAAGACCCTAACGTTTAACTGATTCGTGACTTTCTTAGTCATGACACACGATCATGCCCTAGAATCAAACATACAATTGTGCAAAAGGATTCCGTTGACCAACATAGTGATGAAAAATGGTTGATGGTCTCTGTTATCTCTACACATATCACTACTTTGCAAAGTGATAGGGGCATCCTCATATCTATCTTTAGAAAAATTCGACATTTATTTTCCATTAAGGGCATCAATGGCTTTCAACAACTTATATCTTTGGGAGGGAATCTTCATGATTTCAGCCACAGGTACCAAAATCTTTGCATTGTTTATCCATCCTCCCAAATCAATATTTAACTTAGATGTAGGTGGAGTGAAAGTTTTATGGGCATTTTGATTTATTTCCTTGTTTCTTTCCCTTTCTTTATCCTTGGCTATCTCTAAAATTTGATTTGATGAAGGCTTCTTTCCATACAACTCAGTGATCCTATCCAACTCTTCAAAATTATTCACACTATAGGAGGATGGCGACTTCTGACTTATCTTTTGGTTGTTTTTCGTAACTCCCATCCAATTATCCAAGGACAAATGATGCTCTTTTCCAACTACATTGATTTATTCACTTGTTCCAGATATTTCTCCATCTAAGATCCTTTTTGCGTAAGGACAAGTGAGTTCATCATGTAAGTCATCACATGGTCTACAATAAGGCATTGAATCATCAACTAAGTTAGTAGACTTAAGCGGATTCGGTGGCCTATGTTCATTAGGGGGACCCTTCTTCTGCCATCTATCATTTCCTCGACTTGGAAATCTCCCCGCTTGATTCCTTTCCATGGCCACCAACCGATTTTGGATAGCATTCATTTGATTCGTGTGATTCGCTTCCATAGTCTTGATGAGATGGGTTAACTCCTTAATAGGATCATGGGTAGCCTCTTCCTTGCCCTTGCCTTTGGAATCATTCGATTTCAATGGCCCTCTAGTGTAACCAGGAATCTCAGATTTTCCTGATTCCTTTCTAGCCCTCTCCATTTTCAAGGCTTTCGTTTGAGCTATACCCAAGTCGTAGGTTCCTTCCTCCTCAATTCATAAGCGGTATCCACACCAAAAGCATCTAGATATGAGCATAAGAGAAATTCATCCGGAGGTTTAACAGTTGCAGGCAAGCATTTAACCAATTTATTGAATCTTTTGTTAAACTCCTCCATGGTTTCATTCTCATTTCTCTTTATGGTGCTGATAGCACTGATCAAATGACTATTTTCTCTTTTCTTTCCATACTTTCCTATGAAAGCATTAACAATTGCTTGTAAAGAATCATACATGTTAGCAGGTTGCTCAGTGAACCAATCAAGAGCATCCTCTTCCAAAGAGAGAACGAAAAGCCTCATCTTTACATCCTCATAGTTAGCAACGTTACACCACTTAAAGATGCAAACATTAAAGTTATTTACATGTGATGCAGCGCTAATGGCATTGTTAGCTTGAAAAGAAGGCAAGTTTTCAATAGCCTTGTCAGGGATATTGTGAGGATAGCCATTAATGTTACCAAAGTTACAAGGGGAAAAAAGATCATTCATGATGTTAGGCTCAACTCGTTCCCGAAACAACAAATGAATGTCAGAAATAGCCTCTTGCCCAAGACTAGCAAGAGCTCTACTATGAGAAAGTCTATTTAACCTCTCTCTAAAAAACCTTTCAGGATCAGGACAGGGGCTAACTAGACCACTTGAACTTCTCCTAGTAGAGACTCTTGCAAAATTAGTATTCAGTGGAGTTGCCACTTGAGCAAGAATCTAAATCTAAAATTCAAATATGCGGAAAACCAAAAGTTAGTCGTTATCCCAGGGACACGAAGACTTGTCCCCCGCAATGGCGCCAAAAAATGTTAACTCTTGTCGCCTACACCTACCTACAGTTAGCGGGAAAAGCCTTTAACCCCACAAGGTGTGGTTGGTGGCAAGGAACTCAGAGAAGGGGTTGTCACACTAATCCCAACTCTCTAGCTAGGTTAGGAGAATATAAGAGTGAAAATAGATTACTTTTAAAGATTCATGAGCATTTATGTGCAACTTTGAAATAATAATGGCAAACCATTTAACCAGTGTCTTTACAAATAACGTGCTCAAAATTCAAAGAGATGCTCAAAGAGATGAGAACACAGTAATGCTGAAATGGAAACAAAAGACTGTTAGCACAAGATATCAGAAATGCTCTCAAGATAAACGAATGTATGAATCAAAGCACATGAAGCTATCTTCTTCACAAGGGAACAATTAGTAATCTAAATATAAACCAGATGATAAAAAGATTTGAAAGTTAAACCAACATGCATTTAGCCTCGCAACATGAAATAAGAGTACTTGAAGGAAATGACATTTATCAACCATCCGTGAACATGATGAACATTAAACATGAAATGGAGCGTTCTAAAGTAGATAATGTCCAAGTACAAGAAAATTAAGCTAAACTTGTCGTAAAAGAGATTACAATTCTTGCATGAAAGTAAATGCTTCTTGAAAAAGGGAAATGGTACTTCATGTGAGACTTTGAGCCATCAAGAAAGAAAAATTCAAGAACTTGCAAGTAAGATAAATGTGATGAAAAATGCTCTTGGTTTATTTTTTTAATTAGTTCTAAAGCAAGGTTACAATTCAACTCTTTAATCCTCAAACCTCACGCTCGCCCAAAGATATGGACCCCATAGTGAGGAGTCAGTAGAGGGTCCCTAAAAATGTCTATTCAACCAACTTATGTTGGAGGTAAAATTTTAGTGATTTCCTTGGGGCATGTAAGTAAATTACTCAACAATGAAAATTAACTTTCAAACTTGATATGTATTTGCATGTCATGAAGTAGAATGTTACTTTATGGAGAAAATTTGCCAAAATACTTATTGCATCTAAGATGTAATTAAAGGTGAAGAATAAGTGGTTTTGGAACAAAATTCATGAAAATTTTAAAAGTGCATGCATGCAAAAGTTTGAACCTGCTAAGAAAGTAAAAAGACTAGAAATCTGTAGCAAATTAGTTTTAGGTGCATGCAAAAAGAGTGTAATGCATGATTGTGTTAATCCTCCAATTAAATAATGTGCATGTAAGTGAAAAAGATCAAAGATCAAGCCACAAGGTCTCTCCAAAAAGGTGGAAAGATAGGGATACCAATGGGTAAAACCCACGCTCCCAAAACCAAGAATTTTATTAGTTATTACAAGAAGGAGAAAACTATGAAGTTTTCTCTAAAATCCAAGGAAAGTCTTCACAATGTTGCCTTGATTCATAGATCTTTCCTTGCTGAAAATTTCTGCAATTTGAAGCCCACAAAAGCCCAACAAAATGCATATTTTTTGAGGAAGAAAAAACGAGGCAAAGCCTCTTTGAGTTACACGCCCAAGGGAAGGAAATAATCTAGAAGTTGAAGCCCCAATGTCCTACATACAAATTTGTAAGTAATTTTCTAAAAATGAAACCTACAAGTAGCTATAAGACAACAAGTTAGAGAAACTCTACTACCACAAATGTTAGCTCAAGAAATCACAAGTAATATTACAAAAATAATCTACAAGAGGCTAGGCCAAAGAGGATGAACAAGCTCTCTTCTTTGACTAGCCATAGCTTGGCTCTTTGAAATAGCCAGATATTGAAGAAATGAAGAGCAATACTTAAAAAGTAAATTATTTTAAGTTTGATTTTTTTATGCAAGAAATAAGAGCTTTGAGAAACTTAAAAGAACCTCTGCAAGACAAAATAAAATATAGATAAGAGTTTGGAAATCAACACATGTGGGTTTTCCTTGAATATTTTCAAGAGTGGGTTGGTTCCTCCGATAACTTCCCCTCACACTTGAAAAGCTTGACCAAAGACAGATCCTTCTACACAATCTCACCACAACATATTAAATCCACATGAAATTAAATAAAACCAATGAAAAGAACTCTTATAGATATATTTGACATCAAATAGAAGATTTCTTATCCTAAAGCGATCAAGTAACTCTTATGCTAATATGAGATAGCTGCATACTAACATAACTTGAAACAAGCATGATGGAAACAATAGTATGAGGAAATAAATAGAAGCATAACAACAAGTCAAGAATTTACCGTATATGCAAGGACAAGAACACCATCACAAGTTACCCCAAAGAATTTTGTATTATATTGCAAGTACGTGTACAATCCGACAGCACGTCCTTAAGCCCAATAGCTCGTATTACATGATACAATATGAGAGCCCATGGCTCCATTATATAGAAAGTTGGGAGCAAATCCCAATGAGAACCAAATGCCAAGTGGTGAGAGGGAGGAGATCACAAGGCAAATTCGAATTTGATATATGGAGCTCCATTTCCAAGTGTAAAAATCGGATTTTGGCAAGTGGACATCATTTTCTTCTTTCCTTATGTGCCAAATTCGAATTTTATGAATAACAATTGTATATGTGTGGTAACCCATGTGGGGACAATTTCCCACAAAAATTTCCACCAAATATTCTCCCAAATCCTCCCAAATATGCACTAACTTCACAAATTCGAATTTCCAAGTATGCAACTCTCATTTAATGCGAAAAATTCAATTTTATTTGAGCACATGTCCTTTCCTTGATTTTAGGAGTCCACATCACCTTGAGACTTCACTTTAACTCCTCCATAATTTTCCACCTCATTTACCATGTGTGGATATTTTTTTCTCCATTTATTTAATTTATGGTTTAATTAATTGCCAGTTTTCCCACTAAATTTAGGAAAAGTGGGTTTTGAGAGTTCAAAACACATTTTTAACCCCTCAAAGTGTGTCATAGTAGAAAGTCAAGAGTGAGAGGTGTAATTTTGATTACTCATACCCCATACAACTTCTCTAGGCAACACTTATTACAATTCAATTACAATTTTTATTGCAATTTTTGCCTTGCGGAAAATCTAAAAAATTAAAAAATCATGACCTAGCCCTAACCAAATTTCATGAAATTTTTTGTGTAATCTAGTATGGTAATATACATTGACTCTACACTCTAAGATGCATCAGGGGCTCAACCTTCAAGCCGTCACCCCGGCTTTGGGGAATACAATGAGTGAAAAAACCTAGAAAATTATTCGTCGCTAAAAAGAAGGAATAATTAACTAAGTAAAAAAAACACTCCAAGGTGTACTCGCTTGTTGATCGAGTCCCAACATCCTAGGCCTCTTACAGAGTCAATAATGACTCAAATTCATCATTACTAGCATCACTTAGTACAATTCCTCGTAGGGCGTGGAATCTGTGCATCAGAGAAAGATGATGAGAAAATAAAAGTAGAGTTAAAAAACTCTATTGAACTGATGATATCTAATGATCTATGATGGTACAAATGTCTTCTGGTTCATCATTGGGCATGGAGTCTCTTCATTATCATCAGGTGCCACTCCAATGGTCAACAGGACCACATGATCCTTCACCCCATCCATAATCAAGCGCTTGGCTCTAGCTTGATTTTCCTCATACTTCTTCAATGGATCAACGTCAACAAGAACAACTACAACCTTCTCAGCATGATCTTTGATGCGATATTTGACAAGGACTAACAAGATTTTGGCCCTCCAGATGATTAAGTTAGATGCTCCATCTAACTTGTCCTGATCCCTCAATCCATGAGAGGCCATCTCTACTATAAAAAATAAAATGTTGAAATGGGTACTCTTTTCCCCTCTTCTGCTCCTACCTTCAACAAAAGACTTGGATCTGGGTTTCTTGGCACTAGAAACCCTCTAGAGAAAACGCTCCCTCTGACAAGTGATTTCACTCCCGGAAATCCTCCACCAATTCTGTCGAATCAGCGCTCTCCAATCACTCCTCTGATCAGATCTTAGACTTCTTGGCTAGAAACTCTGTTGAGGAACTGCTTCCCCTTACTTTGTCAACCCTGCTAGACATTGTTCTGCACCGGCAGAAACAATGCCCCACCAACAACTTCCGAAGAACCAAACTGCACTTCTAGTCACGACAATTGGCTCTGCGTCACCTCCTCTTGGACTGTGTCACACTCTAGGGCTTGTGCGAGCCTCTGCGTCAGCTTTGCATGAGCTGGACAGGCTCTGTGTCACCCTTCTCAGACTATGTGAGCCTCTGCGTCAGCTTTGCGTGAGCTAGGCTGGCTCTGTGTCACCTCTCTATGGCCTGCATTGTCCCTCTGGTACGTTGCCTCTTCCAAATCTGCGCTAACACTCGGGATAACCTTCTTCCTACAACAAAAAATTGGTCACTTCGTTGATGTCTTGAGCTCTCCCTGATCTACAATATCTCTGATACCATGTGAAAATTTCTAAATCCCTATTACAAAAATCCTACTGCAGAAATTTGGTTTACTTCTCCTTGTTGTGTTTTTAATTTAACAAGTTATTTTCAGAAAACATTGAAGTAAACACAATGCAACCTACACATACATACAGATCAAGTACTGAAGAATTAAGCACATTGACAAAGGACACGAAAGATGTTTCCGACAAATTTCCTCGGAAAAACCCTATGTGGAAAACTGGTGCAACAACTCTTGAGGGTTTTATTATTATGCAGAATTCTAAATACAATCTAGGGTACTAGTAGTGGTTTACCTAATAGATAAAATCCCAACAGAAGTACCTCTATCTTTGGAGACAAATAATATGGTTGATTCAGTTGAGGATGAAGAACCCCATAGGTGCCTATGCAGTCACTGTGTCACCCTTCAGTGTGGTTGTGTTACCCCTTCTGGATCTGCTGAATACGAGCCCTATCTGGCCCACTAAAACCCCAACGCAGCTCTCTGAGGGACTGCGTGAGCTTTTTCCGGCTCTGCATGAGCCCTTCTGGCTCTGCATCACCCCTGCTAGGCTTACGCTACCTTTGCATCACCCCTCCTTCGCTTTCGCTGCCTCTGCATCACCCCTCGTCCTACGCTACTCCTCTGGTACGAATTTTGCTCACTCAGTGTTGCACGAAACGTCCCCTCCTCGGCTCCAACCCCCGAAACGTGGTCCGTACGGGATCCGCCATACGAAACACGTTTCGTAAAAAAATTGCACTTCCTGGAATTTCGAATCAGTAGGGCCTGATCTGCGATTCCGTACGACGGATCCCATTTCGTAAGGCGGATTGTCGTACGGAAGCGTTACGCTTCCAAGATGGATTCGTATGGATCGCGAGCGGTTTCGTACAACGTTGTACGGATCCAACTAACGCAGCTCAGAAAAGCGATTTTTTTTATTTTTATTTTTTATTTTTGTCTTTAGTTGGGTTAGAAGTGAGTTAGTGTTGAGTTAAAGATAAGATTTAAGGCTTATAAGCTCTATTTCATCTCTCATTTGCTCACTTGTGTTTTTGGAGAGCTTGGAGAAGAGAGGAGAAGAGAGCCTAGAGAAGAGAAGAGCAAGAGAGGAGAAGAGAGCTTGGAGAAGAGAGAGTTGAGGGGAGCTTGGAGGAGTGAAGGAGGAATAAAGAAGGGCTTCCATTTACAAGAGCTAAAGAGGTAAGTGCAAACCCCAAACTTTCTCATTTTTTTGTCATTGTTTTTTGTATTTTCTCTCCTCCCTCTCCTACACTTTCCCATTCTTTCTTCTTATATATTTATTTGCAGGTTGTCCACCATCTATATTCATATTCAAAGATGATGTTTTTTTGGGTTCTATGTATCATTCCACTCTTGGTTTTAATGATGGTAAGGGGGAGTAGAAATAGAAGAGAAGAACATGAACAAGAAGAGGAAAGTGGTCCCCATATGAGTGACCCAATGTATGATGAGGAGGAATGGGATGATGAAAACATTGAATCACAAGAGGGGAAAGTTGCATTGACCAAGGTTGCTGGGAAGCGTCCCCCCCAATCCTGCTCCCAAAACGCGCTCTGTTCGGGAGCGCGCTTCTTAGCCTGAAAAAATTCTCCCTGGTTTCTAGGGAGCGTTTCAGGGCGCGCTCGAGAGCAAACGCCCCCTGAGCGCTCCCGCCATTAAAAAAATGAATCGGAAGTGTTTTTTAAATGGCAGGAGCGCTCGGGGAGCATTCGTTCTTGAACGCTCCCCGACGTGGAAAAAAAATCGGTGACGATTTTTTTTGCGAGGGAGGGGGGGTGGGTAATAAAAATCCCTCCCCTCCTTATTGTTGTCATTGTTGGTTTGTGAATGAAGAGAGAGCTTTAGAGAAGGAGAGAGCAAGGAGCAAGTTGCAAGAGAGCAAGGAGCTTGAAGAGAGCAATAAGGAAGATTGAAGGAGTCGGGACTCAGGACAAAGAGGTAGGACTTTCTAATCTAGTTTTTTTTTTTCTATGTTGCATTTTTAAGTTGTTCAAAAATGAAAACTTGAATTTTTTTCTAAATGTTGCATTTCAATGTGTTGAAAAGTGAAAAATTGAATTATTTTTTTTCTATGTTGCATTTTTTCCTATTCCCATTTGGCATTCCTCCAATTTTTTGCAGGCTAGAAACTTGAAACATAATGGATATATGGCTTGGGGTTTTCCTCATGTTGGTTCCTTTCTTTGTAATAATGGTGTTGGAGAGTAGAAGAAAGAGGCCCATTCCAGAAGAGGAGGATGAAGAAGTGGGTTATAGTGGATATGATGAAAATCCTGAAGAGGAGTATGCTAAGGAGGAAAGGGAGAGTGGAGAACATGAGGCCACATATACCCCAACTAAACATGACCAAAGTCAAACACCATTGTGGAAATATGTTCAGAGGCAGGAAGGAGGGAAAGGTGGTGGAACCACTAAATTTATTTGCCCCCATTGCAATAAAAAATACACAGGTTCATACACTCGTGCCAAAAGGCACCTTTGTGGGAAAATGCCAAGGGATGGAGATAAAAATCTATGAATCAAAATTTATGTAAGTGTGCCAGCAACAAAGAGAGAGAAATACAGAAAGGAAGAGGAGGCTACCCAATAGAGATCTAAAAGATCTAGGGGTTTCATTGATTCTTATGCACCATCAGGTCCATCACATCATGGACAAAGAATTCCATCAAATTCCACCAATGACAGTGGATATGGAGGCACACCTGGACCAAACATCTCCTTAAGGCGTAGAAACATATTTGATTTCCTTGACGAAGGGTCTAGGAATGATGTGGATTAAAAAAAATTCCGGTTTCTCTATGCATGTGGGGGTACCATTCAATGTTCTTCGCTCACCTAATTGGCATGAAATGGAATTAATGATGCTCCCAAAGGATACAAGAGGCCTTGGGTATGACAAGGCCAGAACCATGGGACTTGATCATGAAAAAGAAAAAATAAGTCATTCTTTGAATAGAATGACAAGTTCTTGGAATGAGCATGGGTTGTCCAATGTATCTGATGGATGGATAAATTTAAAAGGAAAGCCATTAATAAGTGTTATGGCTGTGTCTGTTAGTGGTGCAATATTCCTTTCAGCATATGATTATTTAAAAAAATTCAAGATTGACGTTAACATTGCAGAACCATTACTTGAAACAGATGAAAGTATTGGGCCATACAATGTCATCCAAGTCACACTGATAATGCTACTAATTGTAAGGCAACGAGAGCAATTATTGAGGATAAATACCCTAACATATTTTGGTCTGGGTGTTTGGTTCACATAATGAAACTTTTGATGTATGATATAATTAAAAACAAACAACCTCAATACCAATGGCTTGGTGATTTGTACAAGAGAGGTAAAAAAATGATAAAATTTATTACAAATAATAGCAATACCCATGGGCTTTTCCATACTCACTCAAAATTGAAGTTGTTGAAGATAGCAAAGACTAGATTTGCTAGCTATTACCTCACCTTCAAGCATCTTTTGAAGGTAAGAGAGTCATTGGCAACCATGGTATCAAGTCCACACTCGAAGGTATTAAAGGACAGGGCAGCGACAATAGTTGACAGGGAAGGTTTTGAACAGGTGGACGAGACCGCTCTCGATCCTTTGTTTTGGGCACGTGTGAGGGAAATTTTGAATTTCACCAAGCCATTTATCGCATGATTTGCTTTTTAGATACATATAGACGAGTGATTGGGGAGGTGTATGAGCAGATGGATAGCATGTTGGGGCAAATAAAAGATGTGGTTAACAAAAATGATTCCAACTTGTATGCAATGATTCACGACTATGCGTGTGCATGGTGGAATAAACTTAATGTTCCACTACATGCCACTACATGCCTTGGCATATATACTTATGCCAAAATACTACTCTCCATCTTGGTTGGGCCAACCTGCACCTGGAGGTGGGGTTAGGATCAAACCTCACACAGATCCAGAGGTACAAGAGGGATACATGAAAGCATTAGACAAGCTGGTCCCCGACAGGGAGGAGTGTGCTAGATTGTGCCTTGAATTAGGCAAATGTTTCAGCTGCACTGATAACTTTGGTTCTTTCCATGCATTAGAAGATAGAGATAGATTTGATGCTCTCACATGGTGGGAAGCATATGGCAGCATGGGGCTTTTGCCAAAGTTGGCAAAAAAAAGTTCTTTCATAAGTTGTAAATACTTCTTCTGCAGAGAGGTGTTGGAGCACCTACAGCGTCATACATAATGTGAGAAGAAACAAGCTGAATGAAAACCGAGCAGAAAGCTTGGTTTATGTGCATTACAACTTGAGGTTGTTGAGTCATTATTGTGATCGGGCATATGAGGATCAATCATATACAGTTTGGGACAACAACCCAAAGGACGATAATTTGGAGGACGACACTGTACATATGGAAGAATTGGAAGCAGAACTTTTGAGGGATGATGATGAAGCAACAGTAGCCATGCCACTGCCACACCTAGGGCCAGTCCCACCATCCAATAGCAGTGCGGGTGCTAGTGCCAGTGTTCGATTTCCAGCTATTGTTTCTTTGCAGATTCAGTCTCCACCTACATCCTGACGTGGTCCTCCACCTTCTAGTTATGGTCATGGTACTCCTGAGAAAACTAGAACACCACCATTGCCTCGTGGTTATCACAAATTAGACATTTCTCGTGGGCGTGGCAAGGGGCCAGCCAATAGATAAAATAGATTTACTGTTTACAGTTTACTAGTCTTTTCTATTTTCTAGTAGTTTTTAACTTTTATAATTGTTGAACAGTTGAAACTTGACTCTTTCATATTTATAATCATAATTTTTGTAAACAATATATGACAATTTATGTTTGACGTTTGAATTTGAAAGGTGAAACTTTGAAGTTGGCATTTATAAGTTTATAAGTCATTATGAATTATGAATATGATGCTTCATGAAAGTTGAAAGTTGTTTCATTTCATTTCATTTTATAACATTTCATTTCATGTTAAATATTCTTTGTTGTAATGGTTATTGGTTCCACTTGGCTTACGAGTACAACTATGGTGATCAATGAATCAATAATGATAAATGTTATATAATGAATTTTGAAATCAATGAATCAATGATGATAAATGATATATATCAATGATGATAAACGTTATATATTGAAATTTGAAATCAATGAATCAATGATGATAAATGTTATATATTGAATTTTGAAAGCTTAAAACTTTAAGATTGATGAATCATGAGACTCAAGAGTCAATATGTTGTATGTTTCAAACTTGTGGGCATAGTTGATGAAGATTATAACTTCTATATGATTGATGTTATATGGTTCAATCTATGTTTTTATGTTTTTTATGTCTAATTCATCATTCTACATACTTTTGTTGACATATATGCATCAAAATATTAAAAAATGTAAAAAATATATTTATTTAAAAAAGACGCTCCCCGAAACGCTCCAGACCAGGAGCTTTTGAAAATGGCACTCCTGTTCCCGCTCCCCGCTTTCGCTCCCGCTCCCAAGTAACTATGGCATTGACACCCTTGTTGAACTATGTGACCAAACTTGAATGGAGAAAAGGTGGTGGAAGCTACAAGTTTTTGTGCCCTCATGGTTGTCATGGAGGAAAACCATATAGTGGTTCATATACTCATGTGAGGAGGCATATTTGTGGGGTGATGGACAGTGATGAAAAAAGGGTGTTGTGGGGATAGAAATTTGCCCAAAGGTTCCATCTGAACAAAGAAGAAAATACATACAAATAGAGGAGGCTGCACAACAAAAAAACAAAAAACAAAAAACTTAGTATGAATCAAGTGCAACCTCTAGATTTGGTAGCTCATCTCCTCATGGTGCTTCTGCAAGCTCTCGAGGTAAAAAACAATAGCGGATTTCCTTAATGTTGCTAGGAAGGACGATGTGGATGGAAAGATAGTTCGATTTCTTTGTGCTTGTGGTGTACCATTCAATGTGCTTCGCTCTCCTTATTGGCATGAAATGGTAAAGGGCATCAATGAAGCCCCAAAAGGATACTGTAATATTCCTTTTTTTGGTGTCACCTATGACAGGGCCAGGATGGACTTCTAGAGTTAGGAGCAGACAGGTCATAGGCACAGGTTGGCGTCATCAGCGGGCCCAAGGGCATTTTGGAGGAGATTTGAGGAGTTTCTATGCAGTTGGATGGCATTCGCTTGATATATTCCATCATCCGAGCAGTTTGGCTTTCGTTCCCGTGCATTCTGACAACTTTCGGAAATTTGAGTTATTTGTGGGCTTAACTCAGTTGATTATGCTCAAGGTGGCATTCCGGGAGGAATACATGATGGAACACCTTAGTTTAATATCTCATTGGAACTAGGACAAGGATACCTACATGATGGGATGGTTGGACACGAGTTTCAGTGGTCGGAGGAGGCGTGGTAGCCGATTTACCCTTTTCTGCATTAAAAAGGAATATTTTAATAAGAGGGAAAAGTGTTCCATGAATAAAATAATATTAAAATAAGGCTCTCGAAGGCTCCGAGAGATCTACAAAAGAAAGGGAGGACGCCATTGAGGGATATCTTTGGATCATATCATTTTATTGTATGAGAGGTGTGAGACGTGGTTCTCTACTTCAGCCGTAGCCCCAGGACGGAAACCCTCAGGTGATTTGTGAGTGTTGGACGAAAACCCAACTCTCTTGAGGAGACTTCATTCAGAAGTTTCGCAGAGCTTCAAGGATTGGTGTGAGGATCATTCAGATCTTCAACTTGTGCTTCAGTGGGTTCAGTGACAGCTTTTGCCGTAGCCAATTTGTAGTAGTCTTCTTGCTGAGCCATCTACATCATCGCCAGAGTCATTCATCACTTGGGCCAGAGATCTTTCTAGGTTTTGCTCTGCTTGCTTGGCAAGCTCAGGTTCCAATGTTCCTTTATGTTGATGTCCATGGATTAATAAAATGGCTTAGTGATTTTATCGACATCCATTGTGTTATATTGGTGGTTGTGTGTTTATTTCCATTTATTTTGCTGCTCAAGTCTATTTCTGTATTTTTAGTTAAAATATCCCATTTGGGATATTACAGTGGTATCAAAGCTGGTGATCTTGCCAGCCTTAGGGGTTTAGCAATTGAAGGGTGATCATCTGATTTTGGAGCCAAAAATGTTAATCCGGGTTGCAACCCTACAAGGGGCTGCAATATTTTTCTAAGCTAAGGGTCTGATTATTGCATCCATTGTTTCAGGGAGGATCTATCTCTTAAAGATCGAATTGCTACAGATCTAAGTTGCTCCCCAAGACATTGGATTGAATGGGTTCAAATTTTTATTTTTTCTTTGAAAGCCAAATACTTATCTAGCTTAGAGAATTGAGTCCCCATTGTTCCAGTGGGCTGAGAGCCATTTCATTGGAGCGACAAGAGCTCTTTTTGTTTGTGGCAAAATAACTTTTTACGAGAGCTGAACTCTATTAGGTTTAATGTGCAGGAATGGTAAAGGGCGTGTAAGGGGAATCGACTGTCAACTACACTGCTGCCTATGATCATTAGAAATCGCTTGGTCATTGGAGACACCATATTCCTTGAGCCGAGTAAGTCAACCCACTATCTCGGGTCGAGGTTCATTATCGAACCACGTTATAAATTCCAAAGAATCACACCTTTATTCTTACGCCAGGTCAAGTTTATGATTTTGGCGGCTGTAATTAGATCGGGGCGGAACTAACCGGCAAATTTTGTAATCCTGGTGGAGGTTGCTCGTAATCTGCTACGGAGAATCCGCAAAGTGAAGGGTGGTGTGGGCCACAAAATATTTTGTTTTAATTTGACGTTTCTTTGTAAGGGCCGTGAAAGATTACTGGAAGGCAGTGAATAAAATTAAACACGAAGGGTCGACTAAGATATTTCTGTCGAGCCCAGTCACAAAATTGGTAGCGGTTAATTCGAGTCATCAGGACCAATCGCAGGAAGCAGAGCACTGAATTCTTTAAAGGTTGAAGTCCGAGAGTTATTTCCACCAAGTCTCTTTGCTTTGAGAAGCTAAACTCTTCCTCGTGAGTTGCTTACACACTGTACATTGACGTAGAGGAAAAAGGAACGAATCTCTGGCTACTTCAGTATCTATCTTCAAGGTTGATTCGTGGGCACTATTTTTGGTATTGCTGGACGGTGAGAAATTTGCATCCTATACAGCAGGAACATCCACCCAGATTGGAGAGTAATCGCTGTGTGAAAATTTCTCTGTTGTAAACCACCATTTGGAAATTGAAAAGTTCCCAGAATCACTTCAACAATATGAGATGTATTTGACAAATTGTCCTACTGAAGGCCATATACATTTACCTATGCCGAGGAACGATTTAGCTGAGATAACTGTGTATTCTTGCTAAAAAGAAGAGTACACTGATTGCTGTAAACTGATCGCTTGAGAAGCTGAGTGGTAAATTTCTGCAAAATTTTCGGGGAGCATGGTTCTTCTGCAATTTCTGGGCAACTACCTTTAAATCAGGTTCTCTCACAAAATCACAGTGCTGGTACACTTTTCTCTAATTAGCCATGAACCTCTTTGTTAAGTTGTGATATTTTATATGCAATTCTGGTTTTCATCATGGACTTGTCATTTCTTTTCAAATACCAGCATTATCTTTTGTTCTGAGCATGTAATGTATGAATGGGAGGAAGTGTTCATTGCTCCATTACATATGTAATACTGAGTTGCAACATCTCAGAAATGCAATACTGAGTTGAAACAACTCAGAATTGCACCTACAACATTGTGCAAGCAATCTGTTTGCTAAAACACTTCACTGGAAAATATATAGCAAACTCAGAAAATAATGTTCTCATGCAAACATTCCGTGATGGAGGAACTCCTAAACAAATTGAGAAGATTGAACACGGAAATTAACCATGGCACACACCTAGAAACTAAGTAGGATAGCAAACCTCTTTCAAGAGGGATCTGTGCCATCCTTCAAAAAGGACAACCAAAAGGTTTACAGGAAGAATTGGGGATTGGTCACAAAATTTGTGCACTTGGGACAGATCTGAAACACACGAAGATGTCATGGAGAGTTTTGTCCAAATTAGAAGAGTTTAATGAACTCTTGTCCACAATAAACCAAGTAGAAGGGAAGAAACTGATTTGGGCTCTAAAACCTGCTATGCTTGCTCTTATACAACCCAATTCATGGAGGAACCTTGTGAAGGGGTCACACTTCCAGTTGCAGCTTGCCTCAGTAACATCATGAAGTTGACCGCACCTATAGCTTCAAACAATGATGATGTTATGAGGAGGATTATGAGATTGATTGTAGAGACATTTCAGAATTTGGACAACAGTGCAGGCTCTACCTTTGGGAAGAAGCTTGAGATTTTATGGAGTATGGCCACATTCGAGACGTATGTCATCATGTTTGACCTTGAGTGTGATGACTTGATTCCACAGATGTTCCAATGCTTCTTTAGCATTAGGAGACATCATTCTGACACCGTCATAGCACATATGCAATCCATCTGTCATCATGTATGAGAGACTGTGAGACCATTGGCTGAGAGTTGCAGACCAGGTTGTTGAGCATTTGGAGGAGAGAGCAGTTGGTTTCACCTGCTGCTTATGAGCTAGCCCAAGGGTTGGTTGAGCACAATATTGGGCTATTCAGGAGACAGTTGACCAGGGAGGAGCTGCTCCAGTTTGGTGGATCTGGCAGCAGAAATGAGCTGAGGAGGAAGGGACTTTGCTTCATCTGCAAAGAACCTTGGGGGCTTGATCACTCATGCTTGAGTGATGCAGATGATGTGGCAGAGGTAGAACAAGAGGGCATTCCTTTTGTATGCCAGGGTTAGGACTCTTCTTCAGATGAGTCCATGGGATTAGTTGAGGACGCTTCTAGGGATCGAGAGTAGTCATGCAGAGATGATGACAGTAGATCGCAGTTGTGTTCCAGTGTGCAGGGTGAGCAGTCAGGGGACTCTACGGGAGATACTCTAGGTGATGAGTCACTTGTGACGATTTAGCCAAAGCAGCATATGATGGAGCCTGAGTCAGCAGAGGAGGATACTATGCACATCAGTAATGATATTCCTTTGGGGGAGAGCCAGATGGGCGCCCACATTGAGTCTATGATGGATATGCGGCTAACATTGGGGTCAACCATTGAGGTGGAGCAGTCAGATGTGTAGACATCGAGTATGGTGATAGCAGTTGTAGATCCATATCCTCTGGAGGTGTTGGAGGTTGATGGGATGGTTCTGCAGGGGGCTAGTAGACAGCAGGAGCATGACATTCCTGATCAGGAGTGGGA
The DNA here is from genome assembly GCA_034641835.2 of Pinus albicaulis. Lineage (NCBI taxonomy): Eukaryota > Viridiplantae > Streptophyta > Pinopsida > Pinales > Pinaceae > Pinus > Pinus albicaulis. Next base: position 453,912,375 of record CM076578.1, read on the forward strand.
GGAGTTGTTGGAGATGGTAGAGCATCCATTTGTGGGCCTACACATTGATGAGGTGCAAATAAGTGCATACGCAGTCACCAAAGCTACAGTACCCTCAGGGAGTAGCACTCTCCAGGAGTACATAGATGGGGCTTGCAGCGTATCTTGCCCACTTTGGCCCATTATAGAGAGAGGGGCTTTCTTCTACAGGCAGCTTTCGTTGGCAGACCGGATAGAGCAGCGTGAGTTGATTATGAGCTGGCGACAGTTCTCTGGGCATATTCTGTATGCAGTTGACACTACATTGGATTCTTCTTCTAGGATAGATTGGCGGGAGATCATGACCTAGTACCCTCTTGATGGTACGATTTCCTTCGTAGGGAGCACAGCAAAGCAGGGGCCCTTAGACATTGTAGATGTTACAGATTCCAGCTGGCAGTGGGGCACAGGTCGTCGTTTCTTCAACACTCCATCCCGATTTCAGGAGAGCAGGATCAGAGTGGGATTGAGTCAGGACTTGGATTTGAGAGAGGTGATGAGTTGGTACGTAGTTGGTGGGGCACCTTATACAGTTAGTGGAACATCACAGCAGGAGCCAGGGAGCATTGATGCTTGTTGGCGGACTTCACTTCATGGGGCATCATCTATAGCCAGAGGCAGTGTGCAGTCCGATCTGTGGGACTTGGGCGATGATTGGCCATGGTGGCATTGGGGTCTAGGAGGATTGTTTGTTGACAGATACAAGGAGGGATCAGTTTGGGATCTCGGCATTGAGGGGTCTATTTCGAGTGGCTTGACACAGGTGCATAGCTGCACCCAGGGGTTTGTATGGGATCCAGGCATTGGGTCTTAGTTACATCGGGCCAACAGGCTGGCCCACATATTTGGATTGCTTGAGGGCAAGCAATCTTGGGGCGGAAGGTCTGTAATATTCCTTTTTTTGGTGTCACCTATGATAGGGCCAGGATGGACTTCTAGAGTTAGGAGTAGACCAGTCATAGGCACAGGTTGGCGTCATCAGCGGGCCCAAGGGTTTTTTGGAGGATATTTGAGGAGTTTCTATGCAGTCGAGTGGCATTCGCTTGATATATTCCATCATCCGAGCAGTTTGGCTTTCGTTCCGTGCATTCTGACAACTTTCAGAAATTTGAGTTATTTGTGGGCTTAACTCGGTTGATTATGCTCAAGGTGGCATTCTGGGAGGAATACATGATGGAACACCTTAGTGTAATATCTCATTGGAACTAGGACAAGGATACCTACATGATAGGATGGTTGGACACAAGTTTCAGTGACTGGAGGAGGTGTGGTAGCCGATTTACCCTTTTCTGCATTAAAAAGGATTATTTTAATAAGAGGGAAAAGTGCTCCATGAATAAAATAATATTAAAATAAGGCTCTAGAAGGCTCCAAGAGATCTATAAAAGAAAGGGAAGAGGCCATTGACGGATATATTTGGATCATATCATTTTATTGTATAAGAGGTGTGAGACGTGGTTCTCTACTTCAGCCGTAGCCCCAGGATGGAAACCCTCGAGTGATTTGTGTGTGTTGGACAAAAACCCAACTCTCTTGAGGAGACTTCATTCAGAATTTTCGCAGAGCTTCAAGGATTGGTGTGAGGATCATTCAGATCTTCAACTTGTGCTTCAGAGGGTTCACTGACAACCTTTGCCATAGCCGATTTGCAGCAGTCTTCTTGCCGAGCCATCTACATCATTGCCAGTGTCATTCATCAGTGGGGCCAGAGATCTTTCTGGGTTTTGCTCCGCTTGCTTGGCAAGCTCACGTTCCACTGTTCCTTTATTTTGATGTACTTTTTACCATGGATTAATAAAATGGCTCAGTGATTTTATCGGCATCCATTGTGTTATATTTTTGGTTGTGTGTTTATTTCCATTCATTTTGCTGCTCAAGTCTATTTCTGCATTTTTAGTTAAAATATCCCATTTGGGATATTACAGATACAAGTCCCCCAACTATGAGAAAGCTAGAACAGTGTTATTAGAAAGAGAAAAAGGAAAGGTTCAAGTAGCCTTGACACGTTCTACAAATGAGTGGGTGGATAGTGGGGTATCCATTGTATTAGATGAGTGGACAAATATTAGAAACCAACATTTGATAAATGTTCTTGGTGTTTCTGCTAGTGCTGCAGTGTTATTACATGTCATGATTCCTCCTCTGTCAGTGCAACTTCCCAAAACATTGCAGATCTCCTATTGCAATCAATCAGAGATTTTGGACCTAGTAAAGTGGTTCAAGTGATTACAGATAATGTAGCAAATTTTAAGGGAGCAGGAAAAATTATTGAGCGTACTTATCCACACATATTTTGGTCTGGGTGCTTGGTGCACACATTGAACCTTTTGATGCATGATATTGTGAAGCATAAAGAATGTGGGTGGATTAATGAGCTTTACAAGAGAGGGAAGCAACTCATTAAATTTATCACAGGGCATACAAGGGTAAACTACTTCTATGGCACTTACTCCAAGTTGCAGTTGCTTAAACTTTCAAAAACAAGATTTGCAAGTTATTACCTCACCTTTAGGCGGCTAGTGAAGGTGAGACAAGCTTTAACTAATATGATCACCGCTGAATCATGGGAGGAAATTAACACTAATAAAGATGGTGCTAATGCAAACAAGGACACTATTCTTGACATGTTATTTTGGTCACAGGTTAAATATGTTTTGCAATTCACCAAACCAATTTATTACATGATCAAGTTTGAGGATTCAGATCAGCCAATAATTGGGGAGGTGTATGAGCAAATGGATAACATGTTGGAGCAGATTAAAGACATTGTTGAGCCTAGAGATACCACCTTGTACAAATATATTCGTGCATAGGTGGTAAAACGATGGGATATGCTAAATATTCCATTGCATGCATTAGCATATGTTTTGACACCTAAATACTATAGTCCATCATGGCTTTCAACACCAACACCTGGGGGGGCGAGCAGGAGAAAACCACACCTAGATCCAGAGGTCCTACAAAAATATATGATTGCATTGGATAGATTAGTCCTTGATGAGGAGGCAAACTCGGTACGGAAACAGTTGAGTAACTATACACTTTCCACTGGTCCATTTGGGAGCGTGCATGCTATTAGAGATCGAGTGGTGGAACATGCATGGAGGTGCTACTCCACTTCTACAAACTTTGGGATTGCGGGTGCTATCACAGGTGGTATCACTTCTTCTACATAGAGGTGTTGGATCTCTTATTCTTTCATCCACATTGTTAAAAGGAACAGGTTGAGTTTAGACCGGGCAGAGAGCTTGGTTTATGTTCATTACAACTTGCGATTGTTGTCCCATTACTGTGATGATGCAAAGAGTAATAAAGACCTTAAGGTTTGGGACAGGTATCCAGAGGAGGCCAATTTGGAGGATGGAGTGTTGCGGTTAGAGCAATTAGAGTATGCTCTTATCCATGATGATGATGATCGAGTTGACATGCCAACCCCCACTGGTCCCTTGCTTCCTAGGTTCCATGGTTAAACACCAACAGTAGAGGCTTCGTCTTCATCAGTTGCAGTGCTATTGCCACAACTTCCACAACCACCATATTCTTCATTGCCATCACGTGGAGGCTCACCGTCACGTACTCTTTGTGGTGGAAGGAGGAGAGATTAGTAGATATTTTCACAATTTACTGCTTTTGTCATAGATTAGACTTGTAGGCTTGTTGTGAATTTGAACATTTTGCCTTGGTGGTGGCCAAGTGGCCTATTTTGTAAACATTATTATTTGAATTTTGGACATGACTAATGTTGATAGTTGTTCACTTGATAGATAATATGCTTTATGTTTTATAATATGGTTAAATGTATTATGTTTATCATTTATGTTTTATAGTATGCTTAAATGTTTCATCATGCTTAAAAATTTGATGTAAGTTTGTAATTGCTAGGATCTAGAATCTTGATGGTTGATGCTCGAATAATTAATTATTGATGTACAATGGAATCATGGATGTCATATCTATCTTGATTTATGTAAAATATGCATGTTTTCATGTCTTCTACAACTAATATGGTATTTGGGATGTTTGTTTTGAATATAAATGCAGAAAAAATATAATATATATATATACTTGACGCTTCCGAAATGCTTCGCTTCCTAAATTTTTGGAAAATGACGCTTCCACGTCCCCCCTTCCAAAAAGCGTCCCCGCTTCGTCCCCGCTTCGTGCAACGTTGGCCTCGCTGCCAATGTATTCTCGGCCTTGGATCTGAAATTATTCTCAGCCTCGGATATGAAATCCCTCAGTGTAATATTCCTAATTAGCAATGGCTAATTGGAATATTCGATTTTGCTCAATTTTGCCGTCTATAGTTTATTTATAAATAAAAAGGTGAGTAGAGGGGACATAACTCACTTTTTGGGAATAAAAGTCACTCCCTAGTAGCACAACGTTGTAACTTAAAGGGAGCCAAGGCGAGCCAAGGACCACGTAGAGAGGGGGCCCACGTATACACTTGGAGGGACTGCGCAGATGGAGAAGAGCATGTGGCAAAGGAGAGGCTACGTTGGAGGATTGGGCCTTAGGGTTTTGTGAGAGGCCAATGTTATAAAAAAGAGAGGAGGCTCCTCATTTTGTCATTCGAGTTTATGCATTTGAGCTAGTCACTTCAACTTCTTGAGCACGCTGGCTGTTTAGCCTGTCTGCAACACTGTTTAGTGCATCGAGTGTCTCCGTTCGGAGATCTCACCCTTAGTCCCGGGGGACTTCGAGTGCTTGCTCGGGCAAGGTAGTTTCATCATCATTTTGTAGGAGGATTGGTGTTTGGGTTTTCTTGCGGAGCGGTGCATCCAGAGACTGTGCAGTCTTGAGAGGGAGGACGCAGTCCATTCTAGGGGAGCTCCGGATTGAATTTCTTGCAGGGGTTTTGAGCTTGGAGATTGAGCAAGGGGCCATCCCTTGCCTATTGGAGGATTTTGGTGGAGTTTGAGACTGCATTTCAGTGGTTTCTATTCAGCCTCTGCGCAGAGCCTTGGAGGACAGTGTAATTCCCCAAGGGGGTGATTTTCGGGGGTCAGCCATTTCAGATATGGTTTCTGGGTTTTGCTGTGATTGGTGAGTAGAGGTGGATTCCAGATTTTCAGCTCATTCCGAGGAGGGGAATAGCCCCAAATCATCATTTCATTTCAGCAGTAGCAGCTACACGGCAGTTTTCCAGCAGCTGGGACGCAGTTCAGAGAGCAGCCATTTCTTGGACATTCTGAGAGTATTTCTTCACTTGCCTTGAGCAAGTCTAGGTGCAATCACTCTGATCACCTATTGTACTTCATTATATTTCTCAGTATAATAAAATGGCTTAGCATTCTCTCTCTATATTTCTGGAGCATTTGTTATACATTCTATCTATGCTATTGTATGCTTGCATTACTGTTATTTTTCTATCTTCGAGCATTCTAGTTCTATACCACTTGGTGTTTTTCCCCATGCTCTTAGACAGAGTCTGGAAAGGGCCAGGTAGCCTCCAGATCTCACCCTCTTCCTAGAGGTGAAATATCTGGTGAACGCCCTCCCAGTCCATCTCTGGTTGGAGTTTGCTTGTGTTTGAGGGATATCCCTGAAAAGGGATATTACACTCAGTCGATCTGCCCCTCACTGCACTGCAAGCTCACTCGAAAATTCTCAGCAAACCACGCCCCAAAATTTTGACTTACCTCAAGTGCTACCGCTCTGTGTGTTTCTTCCAATTGACCCCAAGTCTTACTCTAATACTTTTCCTGTTGAACATTCAACGACAGTGATCTAATCTCTAATCAACGGCTACGATTAGAAAAGAATTGATCCTAGTCACTTAGAACATTCTCACTCACATGTTTAAATTAATTCACTTTAATTATTTAATTTTACCTAGGTTAGACTTAGGGTCTCCATTAAAATAATTAATTATTTGAATAACTTAAGCTCCGAGTGGAATTTCTCCAAACGATTTTTGGGTCTTAGAGATCTCATGTGTTCTAGCCCCTCCACAAAGTTTCGGAGCTAGAGCACATCCGATGCTACCGAAAAATAAACATTAATGACATGGAAAATAAGGCCATAACTACATCTTCATGGTCTTGTTTAAGAAACCAGTGAGCACAAGCATGTTCAAACTGACGGATGTGTCCCTTGGTATCTTCATCTTTCCCACCATAAAATAGGGGAATAATTACTATTTAGAGATGGAAAGGGTGTGGTGACCCTAAGATGTTCTCAAAATTTAAAGGAACTAGGGCATATTGTGCCCAAGGTGAAACTTTCCTTCTCATAGTAACTCTATCAATAAAAGGAGTGCTCGAAGAATCTTCATCCCCTTGATGGTAGATTAGAATATTTTGAGTAGTTGTCTCAGTGGTTTACTTAGAGTGGAGTCGCCAAAAGAGGACCAATCTTGTTGTTAAAGAAATCACCTCTTCAAATTGGCGGGGTGGGGGGGAGCGGGAGCTAAAATACTTCAATCTACGGAGGACACATGCTTTGTGTCCCCAACAACGACAACAAAATTGTTGCCGCAAAATCTAGCAATTCTTGGAGAGGGGAACCCAACAAGGTTAGAACTAGACCAAGAGACAACAATGGGGAAGTGGCCCATTTTCACCACAGCTAAAACCCCCTGCTCCTTAAGGATTTTCGTTGATGGAAGGAGTCCCAATATGAGTGGAGGTCATCTAATGTATATTCTAAGCTTAAGGCATGAGGTGACTTGATGATGCGTTCTACAATAAAGACACAGTTTAAGCTCAAGGCTGCAATAGGAGACAATCAACATTCTTTATAGCAACCTATTAAATGATGCACAAGATCTATGGTTTCTTTAATGGCTTGAGTGTTCAGGTGGTCGAAGGTCAAGGCAAAGAGAAAGGGTTTCCAACAATGATTTTCAACAAGAACAAGGCACATGAAACCCTCCAGAAGCCTCCAAGTTGAAGATAAATCCAAACTACGGTTAGCTTAGGGCTAGTAACTAGGGAAAATAAATTAAAGGACGAAATTGAAGTGAATGCCTACCAAAAGGACAGATTTTATGGCAACCACTATCCTCTTGGCATTTGGAATCCCCAACTCCAGAAATTCCTCTTACCTAGGAATTCGCACCAAGCCCTAGCTTGGTTGCTTGACCTTAAAGGGGTTGAATTAGGGCAAGAGAAAAGAGAAAATTTATGGATAAAATATGGATTTGATCATCAAAAAGAAGGGCAGTGCCTATATCTTTTGGGAGAATGGAGCCTATGAGTTGATTGAATGACCAAAAAGTTACTGAGGAAGAAATCTTGATGCCCTAGCACCATAAACCCTAAACATTACCTATGAAATGGAACAAGGAGTTTTAGGGGAGAGATAATTAAAATTCGCCACTTAGAAATTCATGAGTAATGCATGCAATAGTGACATCTAGATATCATTCAATAAATTTTCAACAAATTAGGGCTCAATCACAAACCCTAGATGCAACATATTCCATACATTAGACACAGAAAAAATAGATATTCAACAATAAGATCACTTACAAGATAATATGCAAAAGATTCTATCCATTGATCCAAGACAATAGCTCCGAAGACAAATGATTTGCTCCAAATGTCAAAATGCATTCATAAAAAACAATTCCTCCACAAGACAAGAAGGCCAAAATTCCATGTGATGATCATTTGATACAATGAATGATTCCTCTACTAATACAAGGAATTTGAGTCCTAATTTTAGCCTAATTCCCGTAAAAATCATAAAATAATGTGCTACTACAAGCTAGGTCACAATCTGACCTAATAGCCAACCCAAGAACATAATAAATCTCCCATATGTGTGAGACGCATAAGACAAAAGGCTGACGTCCTCCATGTGTAACCCCTTCTAAGGAAAGTGTTGAGGGATAAGGGTGCCATGAAGGGTGTAGAAGCCCTCGAAAATCATCCTTTAGGGGTTGGCCCCTAGATCTTTGTTAATCTCCCTATGTGGTCCCCAGTTTTGATTTTGGAGCACAAAAGTGGTCTCATGGGTCTCTAGGTAGTCAAAATGTCTATCTCTACTCCAACGTTGAGGGCTATCAAGGTACTGCTAGCCCTCCCATGTCTCAAGTTGTGAGATCATCCTCATGTGGGCCTTGAATGTGAAGTTCCCATTTTGTGCATGGAAAAATCACTTAAGAATTTTGCAACAGTATTGGATACTATTAAAATGGGGAAATTTTAATTTTGTAAGAGAAGGGAGAAATTATTATTTTGGAGAATGGCAGCAAAAAGGAAAATTATTATTTTCTTGGAGAATGGCAGAAAATTAATATTTTATTGAGGAGGAGGCAAATTATTAATTATTCAAAACGGTGGCAAAAATCTCCTAGTGGAAAACGGGCACCTCAAATAAAATAATGGGAAAAAGAGGAGAATCTAGAAGCTAGAGGGAGGCTCCAAGAGGAATTATAAAGGGAGGAGGAACTCAATTGCAATTCATTCTATTCTATCATTTCCATTTGACCTTGTGAGGAAGCTCAAGCGAGTCTCGAAGAGTTTCAAGCAAAACTCAATTGCTGATTTCGGTGGGCTCTGAGTGCCACCCTAGTTAGCTCTTGGGAAGATTATTTCAGATCTTCCATTGTGTTTATTGCAGGGATATACAAGCATCAAGAGGTCGAGTTTATTCGAGATCAAGAGGGCCAATCAGAGCCATTGAAAACCAATATAATTGCCATACCCATCAAGGCCGAATTATCTCTAGCAAAGGAGGAGACCGTGTTGTATTTCTAATTTATTGTTGCCAAATGATGACAGTGCCAACGAGGGCGTGTCCATTGCATCCAAAGGCCAAACTGATATATATTTTGCACCCAGAAATTGGAGCAGATTTGTAGAGGAAATTTCGAAGGTTGTGCCCCCAATAAGGCCGAGTTAGTGATCAAAAAGGGTGGTCAAATCCCATGTGACATCAACACTTAATTTCCTCAGGCCCGGGTGGTTTATGGAGCAGTTTTCATGGCATGCATGGTACAAATTTCCAGAAGATCTATCAGCAGAAGCAAGGGCTGAATTCTCTTCAAATTTTGACTGAGACTTTGTGACCAGAATTGAAGGAAAGGACCAAGCGATCGGTTCCAGAATTAAGTTCCTCTTTGGGCCAGCGTTCCTTTGACAAATCCAAGTGTTCTAGCTCATCTTTATGGAGGCCGAATTTGTTGTTCAGAAGATCAACAGCTGATATATGAGGTCTGATATAAATATTTATTGTTGCATTCATCTTGGGTGTTCATGTTTATGCTGTAATTCTCTGTGCGACTGTTTTTCTTACATAGCTGGTGATGCTTTAGTGTTGTAACAGTCATCTACAACCACTCTTTTGCCTCTGTCCACTAAGTATTTCTAATATCAGCCTTCTGTCATGTTGTAGCGTGTGTTATCAGTGATATGTAAGTGTCCCTTAATTTAATGAAGGGTAAAAATCAGATGTTCCCAAGCTCTCATTGCATAAGTTTGTGATCCTGTGCATTTTTCTTGAGTTTTACTTCAACGTATGTTGCTAGTCTGAGACTCCTAATATGGGTATTTAATTGAAATGATGGTGTTCATTTAACATTCGAGTAAACTTCTGAAAATCACCTACAACAGTATGTTCACCAAGTGTTTGACCAAATATTTCACTGAAAGAATCATTGAAACTAGGTTAAAACTCAGAAACTTGAAGTGCCAATTTGGAATATTTTAGTTGGGAACATTACAGTGGTATTAGAGAATGATCTTGGCCAGTTGAGGGCCTTAAGCCAAGTGATGACAAGAAGAAGACTTCCCAAGACCAAAATAAAAAGATCAGAAATCATGGGATCATGCGAAAGCTTAAAATCAAACAACATGGCAGTAACCTTGAATGAGGTGATCAGGATGCAACAAATGATAATTTATGTGGGGGAGCAGTTGATTCATACTACAATTGGGAATCAGGACCATTCTCAGTTATACAACAAATCCACTATGCGCAAAATTATGGGTAATGCATCAAGATGGAAAGGCATGATTACAATTGACATGGAGTTATTGATGACTAATTGAAAGGCATACCAATCATTGGCACATGACATTCAGGTGTCCCTCTCCGTTTGGGACTTCTGTCAACTAAGAGACATGCATAAATCAGTGGGTATACACTGGAATTATGTAGGGTTGATGAGGTGGATCAAGGCAGAAGATGAAAAGGTAATGGAAGGGGCCATGGCTGGCAAGGAGACAGTTGAGCATACACCCGTTGATGAGGTGCTAGGAGGCACAGAGGTGTCCACCGTTGATGAGGTGCCATCCATTGTTGCGGTATCCATTGATGAGGAATCCAGGTCCATGACAGAGTTTCATGACAACAACCACCTACAGCTAACTGGTGAGAATTCCATGCATGTTGGGTTGTCTATGGAGGATTAGTTGGAGGCTCATGTTGATCCAATGATGGAGGACGATGCGTAGCCATCCTTTGGGCTAGCCATTGATAATGGGCAGCATAGAGAGAATGTGTAATATCCCAAATGGAAAAATAACAGTAATAACAGGCTAAAAGATATTAACGAGACAACAAAATAAAAACTGATATCAAAACACCAACGAAGCCATAAAATACTACTAATCTATTTCATTAATTTGCTCAAGGCTAAAATCCCCCACTGATGGTACGTTGTATGGCTATAGATTTGCGCTGTAATCTGCCAGAAATGTTGCTGCTACTCTCGAAGAAATGCCGCTAGGGCCTGTTACACTGCTTAGAAAATTTCGGATTTTAACCTCCGACTGTACTCAAGAAACCCACAAATAAATTGACCAAATGTTGACCCCGGAATTTCAGCCCAATTTCCCCTAGCTCCTCTAGCTACTAGCTAAGTTAAGATCTCTGTTTGACACCTCAAATCTGCCCAGATTTCTGTCAAATTACTCTTGGCTTTTTCTCAATAAACCTAGGAAAACCCAGAAAGGGTTCGCCCAAAGCTTGACTCCAAAAATTGGCCCTCTTGGGCTTGGCTCATTGCACTGTTGGGTAAATCGATCCTCCTATAAATCCTACTGCTAGAAGCCTCCAAAATGCCACAAAAATCCCTGTTAGGAAGCTCCAAGCCTCCCCACCAAATCTCAATTGCAACTCTCTCTCTTCTCACCTCCCAAAACAACCAAATCCTCTCTACACTGCATCCTCCCCTACGTAGTCTCCTCTGCGCAGTCCAGAACTGGCTACTCTTCCTCCTGATGCTACTAATAGAAATTCTCCTCACAGGGTGTGCAACTCCTCTCCTGAGTTGGCATTCGAAGTTCCCCGAGGTGAGGTTGAGATCTCCGCTTGAAGAACTCGTGTGCTAAATAGCACTGCAGACTTGGCTCTCCGGCTCAAGCATGCTAAATGAATGACCAAATGAGCCTTCCCTTCTTCCTTTTATCCATTGAGGCCCAACGTATTCCTTGGGTCCCACCTTGGATTGCGCTACCTCTCCTTGGCCAAACACGTGCTAACCTTCCTCTAGCCAATCCCACGCTGTCATTTTTGTGCCTCTTCTACACTGCCACCTAAGGCCAACTCGACCCCATCACTAGAGCTGCAATTTTCTCTTAGGGATTTTAGGAAAAGACTTTATTTGGCCTAATTATTAATTATGGGTCTCCTACCCACTTTATTTTTGCCAAACATTAAGATTTGCCAAAATTAATCAAAATTAATATCCTAATTAACTTACTGCTAATTTGGGGATATTATAGTCCTCCCCACCAAAAATTGCTTGTCCTCAAGCAATGCCTAAACAAGCCTCCTCTCTAGCTGATGCTCCCCATTGTCACTACAAAATGTGCCTGGGTCCTAGATGAACCACTGAATCTTTCCTACCATCTGCATCACCCTGATATGAAGGTATCTCTCAATGCTAGGATCCCAAGCCATCATGTCTAACATGAAGCTCCACCTGCTCCACTCACCATCCTACCATGCGAAGTCCCCCACTCCATCAGTGACTCGCTAAGCCCAATGGAAGATCTACATGATCTCCCCATGTAGTATACAGCTCAACCCTAGAGCTTGTCAAGCTGTGTAGAGTTGTAATGATCGGGTCCCATGCTAATCTCGTAGAGGTGCCACCATGTTGTCGCTGTGCCACTCTGACTATGAGATATCCCCCATCATGCGCAGACTGTATCCCTCTCTCTTGGGGCCTTGTGGCGAAAAAACTGTGAAGGCAAAACACATCCTGCCCGGGCATCTCCATGATGCTAATATCTAACCCTCCACTACCGATCACGACCCTAAGCAAAAACCTGATAAGTCTGCCTCACAATGCAATGAAGGTCTCCATGCTCCCCCACGTGTCAAACCCATGGTGGACTGGATCACTGTCTTCTCTGCCCCTCCTCATCACAAAGTTGAGTGATCCACCTGCCCAACAGAACCCTAGATCCCACAACCATACGAGGAGCTCACAACTCCCACTCCCCGCCGGATGTCGTTGCGTAGCACTGCTACTTGCTAGAACCCATCTAGCCCTCATCTCTGACCCCTGTATGTATCCCCTAGGTGTACCCAAGTTTCAGGAGTCTGTCCCACGCATGTGTACCTGCCCTGCTCCTGCCATACCATGTCATGATACCCACTATCCCAACTCTTGTTGGTACACCTGGATACTCCTCGGAGTCTGGGTACCCTCCTATAGATGATATTTACCATCCACCGTCCCTCAAATGTGAGCCCAGGGGTGGAACATATGCTACCTTGGCAATCAACCATGTCATTCCTAAACTTGGACCCATCAACTCGTTCACCTACCAAGTGTCTCAATTGGAGAGTCTCCTCCTGGCTCATGACACGCGGTAACTCATCCAACTATCTAGGGTGAGCCTCCCATGCCCTGCTACTTGAATGGAGAGTGTCAAGGGGCACCAACCAAACACTCCGCGACCATAAGAAACACTTGAGGATGATGGGTAGGTATGTCCCAAAGGGTGTGTCTAGGAGTCTACCTGAATGCTCAAGAGTAGTCCTCCAAATGACACTCTCTCTGCCTCGGATCTGCTGATAACACACTCGTAGCCTTGTCTCCACTAAACGTGGCGTCTCCAGATGCTCAACAAGGTCCTCATCGATCCTAGGTGAGTTTCATCGCATGGTACACCTACTGCCCCTGTCCATATATCTGTTTGGAGGCAACGCTCCAAGATCCCACTGATCTGCATCATGTGTCACTTCATACCACCAAGTATCACCGCACTCCTCGACCTGCCCCTGTACACCAATGGATACCCCAGACAACATCTATCCTACGTCGTCGCACCAGTCACTCCCTACATGTACTCAATGCGATGGGAAGCACTCCTACTCCACAACGCAGTCTAACATACTACAACACACACCCATGCATCTCCATGCCCATCTACAGACCACTGCCCAATGATGGATGCTCCTACACGCCCCAGGGTGTGATGGCCTAAGGTTGTATCCATATCCGTAAACCCATACTCGACCAATACCACCACATCCACTGCCGCATCACCATACTCTCCAATGAATGGATCTCTGTTCCAAATCCTCCCTGAGGGACCCAAGAAGTGAATCTCCCTAGGTACTAGTAGCGATGCAAATCTTGTTATGCTCCTCTGTATCCTCCTTGCCCCACACAAATGCGAAGAATCCCAAACTCCATACAAGGCACTTTCTGGTGGCCTACTAATGCCCTTTCTTCTGTCAAGCTCCTGCCAGAGTATGTTGATCATCCCGTGATCCTGTGTACAATCCTCATACCAAGACAACTCAAGAAGTTTGTACCTAAACTAGTTGGACACTAGTGTTGGCTGAAATTCCCTGAGTGAATGTGTATGCTCAACTGCTAGGTCAACTGTACCCTCCAGGTCGTAGTCAACCGACATTCTTGGGAAGTGATGGGTAGTCCCGCCCGAATCCCAATGCCAGTCCAAGCTTCCAAGAACCCCAGTGCCTGGAAGCTCCTGCTGAGCTACACCTTGGTACATCACCATCTCCATAACCCACTCCACTAGGTACCAACTCAGAATATCTCGCCATCCAACCCCAAGAGAGGGATCGAATGAGTGAACTCTTGCACCTAGAGCAACCCTGACATGCAGATGTTGCACCCTGTGCAACTCGGATCGTCTCATCTCGCTATCCAAGTCAACACATGAGATCTGAATAGGTAGCTTTGTCTCTCTCTCTCTCTCAAATGGCCAAAGGTGACTCAACCGCGCTGCTAGCCCCATCTATGTATGCCTGAAGGGGGTTGCTCCAATGCTCCAATGTGCCTTGTAGCTATACCATAAGTTGCTTTGGCTGAATCATCACAGGTGACTCATCATCCTGAATATCTCCCATAGAGTCCCCTGATACCACATGAGATCTCCGCTTGAAGAACACGTGTGCTAAACAGCACTGCAGACTTGGCTCTCCAGCTCAAGCATGCTAAATGAATGACCAAATGAGCCTTCCCTTCTTCCTTTTATCCATTGAGGCCCAACGTATTCCTTGGGTCCCACCTTGGCCTGCGCTGCCTCTCCTTGGCCAATCACGTGATACCTTCCTCTAGCCAATCCCACGTTGTCATTTTCGTGCCTCTTCTACGCTGCCACCTAAGGCCAACTCGACCCCACCACTAGAGCTGCAATTTTCTCTTAGGGACTTTAGGAAAAGACCTTATTTGGCCTAATTATTAATTGTGGGTCTCGTACCCACTTTATTACTCCCCAACATTAAGATTTGCCAAACTTAATCAAAATTAATATCCCAATTAGTTGACTGCGAATTTGGAGATATTACAACATGTAATATCCCAAATGGGATATTTTACTAATTTTGCAGAAATTTCACTAACCCAACATTTTACCATCAAATAACTGAACTAATTAACAGAAGATTTCCATGTAAAATTAAAGAAAATAAAGTACTGCAATCCATTACATATTAAACAGGAAGAATCTCAGCCTTTATTATAAACGACAAACTAGGGTTACATGCATATCTAACCCAAAATAGTTTAGATGGAAACTGGCCACCAATATAAACTGCTACACTGCGCTGGCCTCCAAAACTGAATTGTTGCACTCTCTATTCAGCAACAGCTGCCACTGAAACAACTGAAAATCAGTGAAGCACCAATTGAGTATCTAAATGATCCTCACTCCAATATCCCTGAAGCTCTGTGAAACTCCTGAATGAAGTCTACTCAAAGAGAGTTGGGTTTCTGTCCAACACTCAACAACATACCTGAGATTTTTCGTCTTGGGGCTACCAATGGAGAAGAGAACCAGGTTCTCAACCTCACATACAAGAAAAGATATCAAATCCAAGATATTCTTCAATGGCCTCCTCCTCTTCTTTTATAGATCTCATGGATCCTTCTAGAGCCTTATTTTATTATTATTTTAATCATGCAGCACTTTTCCCTCTTATTTTCCAATTAAAATATTTCTTTTTAATGCAGTAAAGAGTAAATCAGCTACCATGTCTCCTCAAGTCACTAAACCTCGTGTCCAACTATCCCATCATGTAGGTATTCTCGTTCTGGTTCCAATGAGCTATTACACTAAGGTGTTCTATCACAAATTCCTCCCAGAATGCCACCTTGAGCGTAATTAATTGAGTTAAGCCCAAAAATAACTCAGTTTCCTGAAAGTTGTCGTAATGCAACGGAACGAAAGGCAAACGGTGCGGATGATGTAATATTTCAAGCGAATTCCACCAGTCCTCATATAAACTCCTCAAAACTCCTCCAAAAATCCTCTGGGCTCGCTGATGACACCAACCTCTATCTACGACCTTGTCTGCTCCTAACTCTGGAATTCCATCTTAACCCTGTCATAAGTGACACCAAAAAAAGGAATATTACAGACCTTCCACCCCAAGATTGCTTGCACTCAAGTAATCCAAATATGTGAGCCACCATGTTGGCCCGATGCAACCGAAACCCAATGCCTTGATCCCATACAAACCCTTGGTTGCTGCCACGCTCCTGTGTCAAGTCGCCCGGAACAAACTCCTCAATGCCGGGATCCCAAACTGATTTCTAACTATACCTAACATCAATTGATCCTCCTGGATCCCAACGCCACCATGGCCAATCATCGCCCAAGTCCCATGGATCGGACTGTGCAGTCTCTAGCTGTAGCTGACACCCCATGAAGCGAAGACCGCCAACAAGCATCAATTCTCCTGGCTACTTTTGTGATGTAGCTCTGACTGGATAAGCTACCCCACCAACTGCGTAACAACTCATCACCTCTCTCCAATCCAACCCCTGACTCAACCCAATACTAACCCTGCTTTCCCGAAATCGGGATGGAATAATTAAGAGTTGTCAACATGTGTCCCACTGCCAACTGGAAACTGTAGTATCTGTCATGTCTATGGGTCCCTGCTCCACTATGCCCCTGACTAAGAAGATTGTAGCATCAATACGATACCAACTCATGATGTCCCACCAATCTATCCCGGAAGAAGAATCAAATGCAGTGACAAGTGTATGGAAAACAAGTCTGCTGTGAGGTCGCTAATCCATAATCAACTCGTGTTGCCCCGTCCCGTCTGCCGACGAGATCTTCCTGCAAAAGAAAGCCACTCTCTCTATAAAAGGCCAAAGTAGGCAAGATATGTTGCAAGCCCCATCGAAGTACTCTAGGAGAGTGTTTCTCCCTAGAAGTGCTGCAGTCCTGTTAAATGTATGTGCATCTACTGGCACCTCATCAATGGGTCGGCGCAAAGATGGATGCACCACCATCTCCAACAGCTCCTCCCTCTTCTGATCAGAAATGTCATACTCCTACTGTCTACTAGCCTCCCGCAAAACTATCCCATCAGCCTCCAACATCTCCTAAGGATGGGTATCTGCAACTATTGTCATTGTACTAGATGCCCGTGCATCTGTCCACTCCTCGTCAATGACTGATCCCAAGGGGGGGTGAATCAATATTTCTTTCCAATTGTTATTTTTACCAGTTATATCACTTATATTTAGAGCAAAAATGAACAATAAGAGTAAATGATTTTATTAATATTCATAAATTAAGTACAATATTTGTGTAGGGCTCCAACCCTAGATGAAGACACCAATCTTCAATCTCCCAAGCTCCAACCTGTATTATTCCAAGCATCGACTTGCACTTCCCAAGGCTCCAACCTTGTCAGTTTGAGGCACCAACCTCTAAGGCTCCAACCCTATCTCTGGTACAGGCTCCAACCTGGTCTCTTGAGGACTCCTATCCTCTAGGGCTCAAACCCTATCTTCCAAGGCACCGACCTTGTCTCTATGAGGCTCCAACATCTTGGGCTCCAATCCGCAACTTTACTTCGTCAAAATATCTTTGGTTATTTTTCATGGCTCCCAAATTCTTCTTCAATGAGCCCTGACAATCTTCAGCAATGCCTTAACTTAGTCTCCACGTCACATCATCAATGACAACCTTTTCTTCGTAGAAGGTGTCACCACTGATCTTCATCGTACACAAACAATTTCTCCAAGTCACCTCATGATGGATGATGCATCATGGTCTTCAACATTATCTCCACAAAGTCTTCGAAGCATTTATCTAAGAATGTCTTCAACAAATTTTTGTATGACCTTGACCAAATTCTTCTCTGTTCACTTCTTGATTTTGGCTTCACTATTTCTTCACTGTACGTCCACAATTTGACTCCACTACTGCAATCTTAGTTTATAGTCCTGGAGTGACACCAAGGTTTCTTAATGCTTCAAATACTTGAATGTAGCTACTATCCTTCCACAGGTGGTTGGTACAAGTTTGAACTTAAGGCTAGACCTTTTCACAAATATGTAACCCTTCAAGTTTATTATACCTCCATTATTTATCAAGGAAAGAGGACTAGTCAGCAAACTAAATAGAAGTTTGATGATACAATTTGAAATACCAATGTTGTCCCAATGTGTGCTTGCTGTCACAGCCTACAGGTTCAATACACTACACCACAGGTTCGAGTTTTTCAAACTGAGTTAACACAAGATTATTTTCTAGCCATTTTGATCAAGTTTGAGAGTCAAAAGGAGTGAATTTTGTCCATAGGTCTGAGTGTCTGAAACACTGATTTAAATGCTCCAGAGAGGCCACAGAATAGGTCGAAGTGCAATCCTGAGGTGGCAGGGCCAAAAGTGCAGTCCTGAGGTGGTTGCCCACAGGGCCGAAATTGCAGGCCTGAGTTCGATGCCCATAAGGCCAAAATTGCAGGCCTGAAGTGTTGTCCGAAATTGCAGGTCACTGTAATCCGAATTTTGCAGTTCCACAGATCTGCAATGAGCTTCAGAAATCTGCAATATAGTCCAAGCTTGTTTACTATATATCTGTGATCTTCACCGAAAAATCTTCTCTGAAATTTGCACCGAATTGATGAATGAAAATGAAGTTTCAGACTTATATTTATAGTGATTTCGTCCTTTAAAGAGAGGACGTGACTGTTGGAGATGAGAACCGACATATTTATGTTAACTTAGGTCAGCTAGATTAAAAAAAAAAAAAAAATCTAAACTTAAAAATTCATTATCTCATCAACCACCAGGAGTTTGGGGGCAAGTAAGGGCTCGTTAGAAAGGGAAAAATATACTCTAGAAGATGGTATAGGATCCATTTTGAAAGGTTGCCTCTAAGGTGGTGAAATTTTTTTTTCTTTGTGACTGACCTTGAATTTTTTAGTGCATAAAATGATTAGGACAATATGGCTTCTTTGTTTGGCTTCTCCATTGTTTGTCTTCTCCATTATTTGGCTTCTTCATCATCAAATGCTATCTTCCACATTATCATCTAGTATTTCAACCTTCATCAAGTGCCATCATCATTAGTGGTCGTTAATTTAGTGTATGACATCATCAAGTGTATGACTTTGTATGTCATCAAGGGTTAAGGTCTAGATCATCAAGGTACATGCAACATTATAGCTAGTTCAAGGACTTCTTGCGACTTCTTCATTAGTGGTTTGACATCTTCATGGGTTGACCTCTTCATTGATGGCATCCTTGTCAAACAAGAGTCATGACATCATCATTTGGTACTAGGCATCTCAACAATATTGACATCAATGACAACCTTGATTAACAATCTCCCCCTTTGTCATTGATGGCAATATTCTTTCCCTTCCAACATTCTCTCCCCCTTTGACATCAATGGCAAATGGGGTGCACAAGTACACCCGCTATGAAGCTGTCTCTTCATCATATTTTCCTCATCAAGAATAGTTCTTCATAGGTATGTTGCTCTCATTTTCATGGTGCTCTTCAATGAACTTGCTTCCCCTAATCCTTTGCATATCTTCATGTAAATGGTCAATCGACTCCCCCTGCCTGCATAACCTCTGCTAGCTCTTTTTTTGCCTTGTGATCAAGTGGAAGACATCTTCAAGAAGGGTCCACCGGATGAGTGAAGGATTATGTTCTTCAATGGAGTTGCTTACGAGAGATGATCTATCAAAAGATGATTGTCCATGTGTGATTCATCAAGGATTTCATAGGGCCCATTCACTGGTAGCTTCTGCAAGAATGTTTAAGAATCATAAGCTTGAGAGCAACAAATATCCCCCTAACTGTATGGTCTCTTTTTGGCAGAGTCTCACCATCAAATACTTGGAATACCAAGGATGCCTTTATCAAGTGAACAACATGTGTTCTTGGCTGGAGTGTTCAAGAGACTTTCGAACCCAATTTGCTTCCTTCTCCATACTTGTGTAACTTTTTTCTCTGGCTTGGTTGTCATGGTTTTATGAACCCAAGTCAAGTTACACTCACGTGCCATATGTCCAATGTTATGGCAATTGAAAAACTCCATTTTGTTCATGAATGAGTAATCATGACTTCTTGCAAAATTGCTTCTCGGAGATTGACGGGGACCATTATATTTGTCTTTGTGATATGCCCTACAATATTTTGCCACGTGCCCAAAATTTGTACAAGAATAGCAATATCCAAGAAATATACTTTGATACCTAGGAGATGAAGAGTTCCTTGAAATCTTTTTGTCTTGGGATTCTTTGATGATATTCATTGCCTTTTGTATTCTTGACACCATCTGCAAGTCTCCTTGGAGTAGAATTTCTTCCGTTGTTGTCTTGATTCTTCTCCTTGCCTTTGCTGGAACTGGGAGCATCAACATTTCTTTCTAGGTTCCTCAAATCTTTGTTGTTTGAATCATTATCATTCTTTCTTGAGGAATCACCTGCATAGCCAAGACCTGATTTATCAAGGGGAGACCTTTGATGACTTAGGATGTCATCTAGGGTTTGAGAGCTTTTCAAGTTCTTATTCAGCACGTCAACTTCCTTTTTAAGAAAGACAATTTCTCCTTTCAACTTTTCACAATCTTCATCTTTGATAACTAGTTGCTTCTTTGTTTCTTCCATCATCCTTGTTGCTTCATGTGCTTCGATTTTAAGGGAGATGATATTTGATTTCATTATGAAAACTTCTTCATTCTTCTTTGCTGGATTGCTCTCCATTTCTTCTTTTATTCTTGTAGCTTCACATGTTTCGGCCTTCAAAAGATTGATGTCTAATTTTAGTTTGAAGATATCTTCATCATTTTCTTCTAGTTGGCATATAATGGTGTTTCTCTCATTTTCTGTATCATCAACTTGTCCTTCTATAAATTCGAAAGTTTCCATCACCTTTTCAGCTCCTTGTGCTTGTTTCCTTGCTTCTTCTAGTTCAAATCTAAGAGAGGACATCAACTTGTCCTTCTATAAATGCCAAAGTTTCCATCACCTTTTCGGCTCCTTGTGCTTGTTTCCTTGCTTCTTCTAGTTCAAATCTAAGAGAGGAGACCTCTTCCTTGTATTGACCAATCTCTGCTTCAAGATTGTTCAAGCTCTTAAGTCTTCGTTCAAGGTGGCTTGACAAAGCTTCTTCCCTTTTCTCTGCCTTATCCAATTCATTTGTCATAGATATGACTTCTTCATGATGCTTTCTTTTGTTTTGATGAAATTCCTCCTTAAGTTTGGCGAGCTCCTCATCCCTTTCTTGTACTTGAAGCTTGACAAAGTCAACTTCCTTCCTTGTCTTCTCTTCGTTACCATCTTGTGCTTTCTTCTTAAGTTCCTCATATTCCTCTTTCAAATCGTTAATCTCTTCCATGGAAGCCATAAGTTTATTCCGAAGATCTTCTTCAAAGTCTTATTTGTTCTCTTCATCTTCTAGGTCTTCTTTGGCCTTGTTGTCATCTCTCTTATCTTCAGTGTTATTGATGGATTCTGGACTTATTTCTTGTTTTTCATCATCTTCTTGACTAGATATCATTGTAAACACTCCTTTTGAGTGAATATCGTGAAGTTTGTCCCATATGACTTTTTCTGACGAACATCTTTCAAATTTGGCCTTCACAGAATTTGGTAACCCATTCAAAATTGTCTTCATTGCTCTTGTATTGTACTCCTTGGATTCTTCGTCCATCGTGTCATTAATAATCACTGATTTCCAAACTTCAATTCCTTGAGTTCAAGAAATTCCTCATTCTTGCCTCCCATATATCAAAATTTCCATTGAACAATGGAGCCTTCGCAAATTGATTGACTTCAATTTTGATGGTTGAGGAAGACACATCCTTAGGAGGATTGGAGACCTTTTTCCTTGGTTTTCCCATTTGTGTTCTAATGATCAACCTTCAAGCTGTTAGGCTTTGAGTGAAGGTACTGGCTCTAATTCCAATTGTTGAAAATACTGAAAGGGGGGGTGAATCAATATTTCTTTCCAATTGTTATTTTACCAGTTAGATCACTTATATTTAGAGCACAAATAAACAATAAGAGTAAATGATTTTATTAATATTCATAAATTAAGTACAATATTTGTGTAGGGCTCCAACCTTAGATGAAAACACCAATCTTCAATCTCCTAGGCCCCAACCTGTATTATGCAAAGCACCGACTTGGACTTCCCAAAGCTCCAACCTTGTCAGTTTGAGGCACCAACCTCTAGGGCTCCCACCCTATCTCTGGTCAGGCTCCAACCTAGTCTCTTGAGGACTCCTATGCTCTAGGGCTCCAACTCTATCTTCCAAGGCACCGACCTTGTCTCTATGAGGCTCCAACCCTATCTTCCAAGGCACCGACCTTGTCTCTATGAGGCTCCAACCCACAACTTTACTTCGTCAAAATATCTTTGGTTATTCTTCATGGCTCCCAAAGTTTTCTTCAATGAGCCCTAACAATCTTCAGCAATGCCTTAACTTATAGTCTCCACGTCACATCATCAATGACAACCTTTTCTTCTTAGAAGGTGTCGCCAGTGCTCTTCATCGTACCCAAACAATTTCTCAAGGTTACCTCATGATGGACGATGCATCATGGTCTTCAACATTATCTCCACAAGGTCTTCAAAGCATTTATCTAAGAATGTCTTCAACAAATGTTTGTATGACCTTGACCAAATTCTTCACTGTTCACTTCTTGATTTTGGCTTTGTTGACCACTGGAGTGGCACCTGATGATAATGAGAAGACTCCATGCCCAAGGATGAGCCAAAAGACATTTGTACCATTGGATATCATCAGATATCATCATTTCAACAGAGTTTTTTAAACTCTACTTCTACTTCTCATCATTTTCTCTTGTACCCAGATTCCACGCCCTACGGGGAATTGTAATAAGTGATGCTAGTAATGATGAGTTTTGAGTCAATATTGAGTATGTAATAGGCCTAGGTAGCCTGGGACCTTGCCAACAAGTGAGTATTACTCTGGGAGGTTTTCTTTACTTGGTTAATTATAATCTCCCTACTAGGAGTTAATAATTAATTGAGTTTTTTTCTCCAATTTTACCTCAAAGCTGGAGTATGGCTTGATTGTGAGGCCTTGGGTGAGTCCTAGTGTTTAGAGTCAATGTATATTACCATATCAGATCACACAAAAAATTTCGTGGAATTTGGTTAGGTCTGGGTAGTGATTTTTTAAATTTTTAGATTTCCCGCAAGTCGAAAATTGCAATAAAAATTGTAATTGAATTGTAATAAGTGTTGTCTAAAGAAGTTGTATGGGGTACGAGTAATCAAAATTACATCTCTCATGCTCAACTTTCTACTATGACACACTTTGAGGGGTTAAAAAGGTGTTTTGAACCCTCAAAACCCACTTTTCCTAAGTTTAGTGGGAAATCTAGCAATTAATTAAGTCATAAATTAAATAAATGGAGAAAAATAAATATCCACACATGCTAAATGAGGTGGAAATGAGGTGGAAAATTATGGAGGAGTAAAAGTGAAGTCCCAAAGTGATGTGGATTCCTAAAATCAAGGAAAAGACATGTGATCAAATAAAGCTGAATTTTCGACATTAAGTGACAGTTGCTTACTTGGAAATTCGAATTTGTGAAGTTAGTGCATATTTGAGAGGATTTGAGAGACTATTTGGTGGAGATTTTTGTGGGAAATTGTCCCCACATGTGTTACCGACCATATACACATGTCATTCCATCATAAAATTCGAATTTTGGCACATAAGGGAAGAAGAAAATGATGTCCACTTCCCAGAATTCGGATTTTATACTTGGCATTGGAGCTCCACTTACCAAATTCGAATTTGTCTTGAGATCTCCTCCCTCTCACCACTTGGCATATGGTTCTTCATTGGGATTTGCTCCCAACTTTCTATATAATAGAGCCATGGGCTCTCATATTGTAATCATTGTTTACTAGCTATTGTGCTTTGTAATATCCCCAACGGGAAATAAACAGTAATACACAGCAAAACAACAAGCAGCTATATAGAACAAAATGCCGGAACTAGAATATGGAACTCGCCCAAATGCAGCGACTTCAGCCATGCCCTCTGATGTCCACTGACGTAGTTACGCAAGTACCCCTCCAGCCACTTGTTAACTATCTCTGTCTGCCCTCCGTTTGGGGGTGATAACTAGTGCTCGGTGTCAACTCGGTCCCCACTAGTCGGAAGAGCTCCTGCCAGAATCCGCCCATGAAGCGGCTGTCCCTGTCACTGACGATGGTCTTGGGTAGACCATGTAATCTGAAAATCTCCCTGAAGATCCCTCAGTCAAGAAGATCCTTTCCCTGTAATAGATGATCTCATCGACCACCCTGTACCTGTCATCTGCTACCTGCCCGTCCAGGACCTCACATGCAAATCTGTCCTTGGAGTACTCAACCAGCAGTCGAGCCCTCCAATCAGCGTCCAAGCTCATAAGTGATAACGTGGCCGGTCTACGAGAAAGGGCATCAGCTACCACGTTATTCTTGCCCTTGACATACTCGATGTCAAAGTCATAGGCTTGGATCTTGCTGATCCACTTCTGCTGCCTCTCCTGCAACTGCTTCTGCTCCAGAAAGTACCTCGGCTGTTATGATCTGTCCTCACCCTGAATCTGCTACCCACTAGGTACTGCCGGTATTTGGCCAATGCATGCATGATGGCCAACATCTCCTTGTCGTATATGGGATACAACCTCTCGTGTGGAAGGAGCTTTCGGCTCTCAAAAGCAATCGGGTGACCGCCCTGCATCAAAACTGCACCAATCCCCTCTCCTGATGCATCACACTCTAGGACAAAGGGCTGTGTAAAATCTGGCAATGCCAACACAGGACAACTGCTCATCACCTCCTTGAGCTTGTCAAAAGCTCGCTGTGCTGTGTCCGACCAACTGAATGCCCCCTTTCTCGTCAAATCTGTGAGGGGTGCAGCAAGCTGAGAGAAGCCCTTGACGAACTTCCTGTAGTATGTGCAAATGCCAATAAATCCCTGAAGCTCCGTCACATTCCGCGGCTCTGGCCAATCCCTGATGGCCTTGATATTCTCCTCGTGGACTCTCACCCCGTCCACTCCTATGATGTGCCCCAGATACAGCATCTCTGTCAACCCGAACTCACACTTGGAGAGCTTGGCATAGAACTGCTGCTCCTCCAAGATGTGCAAAACTGTCTCAATATGCTGGAGGTGCTCCTCCCAAGTCCTGCTGTATATAAGTATGTCATCAAAGAAGACCAACACAAACTTCCTCAGATGACCCCTGAAAATGTGGTTCATGCATGACTGGAAGGTAGCAGGTGCATTGGTCAGCCCGAATGGCATGACCAGAAACTCAAAGTGCCCATAGTGACACCTGAAAGCGGTCTTGGGAATGTCCTGTTCCCTCACACGAATCTGATGGTACCCGGATCTCAAGTCAATCTTTGAGAAGAACCGTGCTCCTCTCAACTCATCCATCAGCTCATCGATCCTGGGGATGGGGTACCTGTTCTTCAGGGTCTTCTTATTCAGAGCCCTGTAGTCAATGCACATGCGCAATGTGCCGTCCTTCTTCTTCACCAACACTACAGAAGAAGCAAAAGGACTCGTGCTGGGCCGAATGTGACCAAGGGCCAGCAACTCCTGAATGGCCCGCTCTATCTCGTCCCGATAGGCTTTGGGATGCCTATACGGTGTGGTAATCACGACCTGTATCCCCTGCTCAAGCTCGATCGTATGCTCAAACCCCCGATCCGGCGGCTGCCCTGGTGGAATATCCCCAAAAACCGCTGCGTACCTATCGAGAATAGACTGTAGCTCAGGATGCACTGCCTGCCCTGTATCCACTGCCTCTGAAGCCCGCAACTCTACCACCCACTCTATGTCTCCCTTGCGGAAGGTCGCCTCCATCCTGTGTGCCGACACCGTCTGAGGTGGGTATGTGTGCTGTCCCCGTATCTTCTCATGCCTCCCCGTCTTGGGATCATCCAACTCCATCTCTAGGTCCTTCCAATCTGTCGTGACTTTCCCTAGAGTAATAAGCCACTGAACACCCAATATCAGGTTGGTGTCCGGAATGTCCACCACAAAGAAGTGATCTATCAATGTATAAGTGCCCATCGTCACTGATAACTCCGGAACATATCGAGCACATGCCACGGTCTGATCTCCTGGGACCAAGACGAAAAACCCATCAAAGCCCTCTGTCTGTATGCCTCTCCGCTCAACCATCTGGGCATCAATAAAGTTGTGGGTGGCCCCACTATCAACTAAGACTGAAACTCGTTGTCCGCGCACTGTCCCTCGTACGCGCAGTGTCAAGTACTTGGGAACTCCCCGCAATGCGACTAGAGCTCCCCGAGTGGGTGCAAACGATGCCCCACCTGCTGCGGGTGGTGGAGGTGGTAAAGTACTCTGCGCTGCATAACAATCTCCTGCCTCCACGTCATCCCCCTCATCCTCTTCCCCACTGCTCTCAGAGAAGACCTCAATGAAGTGTGCTTTCCCTGCAGCACACCTATGTCCCGGTGCCCATGGCTCCTGGCAAGTGAAGCACAATCGCTTCCTCCTCAGCTCTCTCCTAGCCTCGTCATCAAACTGCCCTCGTCCAGGATTCGCCTTGGGAGGCGGAACCCTCGTGTCCTTCCCCTTAGGCTGGAAGCCCTGTCTCTGGGGGTAAGGTGTCCGAGTCCTGGGTAAGACATCCTGTAAGTCCCGAGTCCTGCTGATGGCATCCTGAAGGGTCGCTGGTCTGGTCGACCGGACTAGGCCACGAAGTGGCTCTGACAATCCCTCCACAAACATGTAAGCCATCCGAGCCGCAGACAAATCAGGTACCATCACCGAAATCCTCAAGAAGTCTGAAATGTATGTCTCTGCGCTCCCAGACTGTTTGAGCTTTGTCAGCTCAACAAAGTGCTGCTCCGGATCCCTCCTGTCAAAGCGCTCTATCACCCTCCGGGTAAACTCAGCATATGTCGTCACTGCAGAATGTCCGAGTGTCGTCATCCCATGGAACCACCAGTCCTGGGCCTCACCGTCCAGATGTAATGTTGCCACCTTAATGGCTTCTGACTGCGACATCGGGTTAAGCTGGAAATAGATGTCCAGCTTCTCCACCCAAGACTTTGCCGAACTGTTTGATGAGCCATCAAACGTGGGCAAATGAAATCTACTAGCTGCACGGTGGTCATCACGGTGGTGCCTGTGCCCTCGGTGATGATCACGGGGTCTAATGTCATGCTGGACCTGGATATAGTCTCTGAAGGTGATAGAATCCATGAACGCCGGTCCGTAAGCCTGGTACTCTGTAAAAAGGTCAGCCATCCGACCCGGATCTATCTCTCGCTGTACTACTGTCCCTGCGTCCTCTGCCAGGAAGGTAGGCATGGTAGATCGCGTGGGTGCTGGAATATCCCTCTGTGCACCTCCCTGTACTCCTGCCCCTGCATCCTCTGGCAAGAATGTGGGCATAGTGGATCGCGTGGGTGCATGAGATGCCACAATGGGGATAGCATCATGCACTGGCACGTGGTGAGACATACCCGATCCCTCACCGACCTGGAAAACCCTGGGAGGTTCCCTCTGTCTGATCTCTATGGCCGTGAGTCTCTGTGTCATCTCCTGCATGTGATGGAGGAGCGTATCCCATCTCCTTGAACCCTCCTCGTCTGCCATCGGGTTCCGCTGCTCTGTGTCCCTTGCAGGCTGCTCCTGCTCTGAATCTATCTCAGGTGGCTCCTGCTCAGAATCCCTCTCTCCGAAGGGAAACTCCCACCTACTCTCAACGTCTCTGTGTCTCCTCTGATCAAAGTAGGGATTATCCCCGGGCGTCGTAGACTGCTAGCACCACAGGCTAAGCCAGAACTATGCTCTGATACCAAGTAGCCTCAACCGCTACACCAAAAGCCCGGACTATTAGTGAGGGTGAGGGCCCGGTGGCGGGGTGAGCTCAACGACCCAGGAGCATCTCGGGACGAGAACCTCGCGCGGTCCCTCAGGCACGCGAGACCCTAGCGGCGTGTCGGAGACTAACGGAGCCTCAACGAGGACGGCCCCGCCTAGCTGGGGATATTACGGAAGTAGCCTCAGCAGCTACACCAAAAGCCCGGATGACTGGTGAGGGTGAGGGCCCAGTGTTGGGGTGACTCAGGCCCACCGGAGCATCTCGGGACGGGGGGACCCTCGCGCCGCAGGTCCCTCGAACACGCGGAGACCCCGGCGGCGTGTCAAGGCCCACCGCCTCAACGGGACGAGCGCCTAGCCGAGGATATTACGGCCCACCACGCTCCGCGAATCTCGACCTACGAGACCTCGGCTGCGATACCCAGCACATGTGTCCCAGCCGAAATGTGATAATACACAGCAAAATAACAAGCAGCTATATAGAACAAAATGCCGGAACTAGAACATGGAACAAATAGACATAAAATACCAGAACGCTAAGCCATTTTATTAATCTGAGAATACATATATATGGGTACAAGAGATAATCGGAATGAGTGCACCTATCCTTGCTCTAGGCAAGTGGAGACCCTCTCAGAAAAAGAAATGGCTACAACAGAGACTGCGTCCTAGCTGCTGGAGAAACTGCCGTAGGAAACTGCTGCTGCAATGTGCTGGAACTAGGGGCTGATCCCCACACCGGAATGAGCTGAAAATCGGAAGGCTAGCTGTACTCAACCCTCCGGACAAAACCCAGAAACCGTGAAGCAAGTGCTCCACCTCCGAAAATCCACCAAATAAACCCTCCTCAGTGAAAACGCTCTCTCCCAGGAACAGCGCAGAAGCCCAAGAAATACGCTGGAAAAGGGGCCCAAAACTCTCTTGCAAAACCTCCCGCTGAAACAACAACCTCCCAATGCTGAAAGACGCTGAAACCACCACCAAATCACCTCACAACAACGCTGCACAACAATGACTGCGTCCTCTCTCCTGGACTGCGCAGTCACTCCAAGGGGCCAGCTCCTCTGCAAACGTCCACCCAAAATCCACTGCAAATCACCTACAGAAACTGAAGGAAATACCTTGCCCGAGCAGGCACTCGAAGTCCCCCGGGGCCAAGGGCGAGATCTCTGACCGGAGACACTCAGTTCGCACTAAACAGTGCTGCAGACCGACTAAACAACCGGCGTGCTGAAGTAGACAGAAGTCTAGCTCTCAATATCAATAACATATCAATAATGCCAAATGGAGTGAAAACCCCACCTTTTATAGTGCTAACTCCCTCAAAAACCCTAACTGCGTCCTTGACCTCCTCCTTGACCTGCGCAGTTACCTTAGGAGCCTACGTGAGGCCTCCCCTCATGTGTGTGTGGACCCCCAAGGCCATCCCCTTTAACTCACAACGTTCATCAACTAGGAAGCACTTTATTTTATTAAA
This sequence comes from Pinus albicaulis, assembly GCA_034641835.2. NCBI lineage: Eukaryota > Viridiplantae > Streptophyta > Pinopsida > Pinales > Pinaceae > Pinus > Pinus albicaulis. The sequence goes on from CM076578.1 coordinate 453,941,412, forward strand.
GTGAGTTGACCCCCTATTTCTCACTTTATTTATTAATTTAACTAAAGGCGGCAAAACTATACAAAAATGAAATATTCCAATTAGCAGTGCTAATTAGGAATATTACATGCTTGCGGAAGCGCTGCTGCCTTGTACACTTTCAGAAATATCAATAAAGACTTTGGGGTTTCATTCATGAAGTGTTCCTCCTTTTGGAGTGGGATGAATTGTTGATCTTTGGTATAATTCGTTTTACTCACGCTTTGATCTAATTTGTTTCCATATGCTCTTGTAGATTTGTTAATGTAGAGCTATCTTACATTGACATTTGATTTAGGAGTATGCTCTAGGTATAGAATGCTCTAGTTGGTTTCAAATAAATCCCTAGAGTTTCGTCTCATTGTTTATTGCTAGATCTATATGGAACTAATTTTTTATTGAAGTTTTGTAGAAGGAACATCTTGTTGGTATCAAAGAATCAAGTGTTGGAGGAAGTCTTTGGAGAGACCAACCCACTCTTGATACATTCTCAAAGGAGCTCTCATTTGTTTTTTGAACTTTCATAGTCTTATCTTACAAAGTGGTTTTGTAGGGGTTTTGGGACATAGCTTGTATACAAGCCAAATACTTCTAAATTTTAATATCTTTTAAAACATTATACTTCATTGCTTTCATTTGCTATCTAAGAGCTTGAAGATGACTAAGCAAAGAGGAGAGTTTGCTCGAACTCTTTTGCTTAGCCCTTTGTAAATTGTTGTGCAATATTTTGTAATTTTATCTATCTAATATTTGATTGGTTTTGTAGCCCTCTTCCGAACTTTTTCTTGTGACAGCTTGAGTGGACAACTACAAGAAATTACAAACAAGTTGTTGCAGGACCTTTGGGCTGAATTTCAAATGAGGAAGATAACTCTCTCTTCTTTGGTTGTGGGCATAGAAGACGCTTAGTTTCTCTTCTCCTATTGTAAAGTCTGAATTTATTTTGAGTTCTTAGAAATTCTCACCGAGGAAAAGTTTATGGTCTCAATTTTTATTTGTAAAGACTTTCCTTGGTTTAGAAAAGGCCTCATGGTCATTTCATTCTTATAAAATTAATAAAAATTTCTATTTTTGTTGTGGGAGCATGGGTTTTACCCATTGGCATCCCTATCTCTCCATTTCAAATGAGAGAATTTGTAGATGGATTGACTTAGGGGTTTTGACATTTCCGTTTTCTTTCACATCACATATGCATGCTCTAGTTGGGAAGTAACAAAAATCCCATAGTCCTTTAATTTCTTAATTTTCAATCTCATTTGCCATCACTTACTTATGTTTTGTGATCTATTTCTCAATTGGATAAGTTTCACAATATACTACAAGTAAAGAAGCATAACACTTTCAATTTATGGCAACTTGAGTTATTATTCTAACTATGAAGCATATTTAATTGAATCATTTCCATCTTTTACAGAGCACTTGCAAACTCACTTTCATATCATTTAGGCATTTCACTTTTCATACTAGGGTTGCATCTCTAAAATTTACCTCCAACTTAAGTTGGTTGAATAGACGTTTTAGGGACCCTCTACCTCTATGGACTCCTCACTGTGACATCCAAATATTTGGGCGCGGGTGAGGTCTAGGGATTAGAGTTCAATCGTAACCTTGCTTTAGAACTAATTAATAAAATAAACCAAGAGCACTATCTCATCATATTTACTTGCAAAATTCCCAAATTTTTTGTTGTCTTGATGGTTTAAAGATTCACATGCAAATATTATTTCAAGAATCACTTTGGATGCAAGCATTTTAATTCCTTAAATTTTGCAACAAGTTTAATTCTATGGGACTTGAAAATTTGCTTCTACTTTTGCAACTTCATTGCATGTCGTCATTTTAATGATCATTATGCTTATGGATGATTGATATATCTTGTTTCATTGGCAAATACCCTTATTTGGTGTTGCAAATTTAATTGCATGTTGTGATCTTGGTCTAACATTTGAGTTTTTCTATCATCTCATTTACACTTTCCAAAAGTAGAACACTAAATGTTTCCTTATGAGCAAGATAGTTTCTCATGCTTTGATTCATAAATCTTTTTATCTTGAGAGCATTTATGATATCTTGTGCTAACAGTCTTTTGTTTCCAATTCAATATTATTGTGTTCTTATCTCTTTGAGAATTTCTTTTACTTTTGAGTACGTTATTTGTAAAGGTACTAGTTAAATGATTTGTCATTATTTCAAAGTTGCTCATAAATGCTCATGAATCTTAAAAAGTAATCTATTTAACTCTAACAACTCTCCTAGAAACTCACATCTTTTAACTTAGTTTTCCATTTAGGGACCACCCCCCATAGCTAACCTAGGAGATAGCTTAAACGGAGAGAGTCGGGAATAGGTGACAGCCCCTTCTCTGAGTTCCTTGCCACCAACCACACCTTGTGGGGTTAAAGGTTTTTCCCGCTAACTGTAGGTAGGTGTAGGCAGCAAGCGATAACATTTTTGGCGCCGTTGCAGGGGAAAAATCTTCTTGTGCCTGGGAAAACGACTGACTTTAAGTTTTGGCATATTTGAATTTTAGATTTAGATTCTTGCTCAAGTGGCGACTCCACTCAATCCTAATTTTGCAAGAATTTCTACTAGGAGAAATTCAAGTGGTCTAGTTAGCCCCTCTCCTGATCTTGAAAGGGTTTTTAGAGAGAGGTTAAAGACTTTCCCATAGTAGAGTTCTTGCTAGTCTTGGGCAAGAGGCTATTTCTGACATTCATTTGTTGTTTCAAGAACAAGTTGAGCCTAACATCATGAACGATGTTTTTGCTCCTTGTAACTTTACTAACATTAATGGCTATCCTCACAATATCCCTGACAAGGCTATTGAAAGGTTGCCTTCTTTTCAAGGTAACAATGCCATTAGCACTGCATCACATGTGAAGAACTTTAATGTCTGCATCTTTAAGTGGTGTAATGTTGTTAACTATGAGGATGTAAAGATGAGGCTTTTTGTTCTCTCTTTGGAAGAGAATTCTCTTGATTGGTGCACTGAGCAAGCTGCTCACTCGTATGGTTCTTTACAAGCGATTGTCAATGCTTTCATGGGAATGTATGGAGAGAGAAGAGAGAATATTCATTTGATTAGTGCCACTAGCACCACGAAGAAGAATGAGAATGAAACCATGGAGGAGTTTAACAAGAGATTCAATGAATTGGTTAAAAGCATGCCTAATACTGTTGAACCTCCTGATGAATTTCTCTTATGTTCCTATCTGGATTCTTTTGGTGTTGATACTACTTATGAATTGAGAAGAAATGAGCCTGCAACTTTGGGTGTAGCTCAAACTGAAGCCTTGAAAATGGAGAGGGCCAAAAAGCAATAAGGAAAATCTGAGATTCCTGGTTTCACTAGAGGGCCATCGAAATCGAATGATTCCAAAGGCAAGGCCAAGGAAGAGGCTACCCATGATCCTATTAAGGAATTAACTCAACTCATCAAGAGCATGGAAGCAAACCACACTAAAGAAATACAATCCATGCAAAATAGGTTGGTGGCCATGGAAAGATCACAAGTGCAAAGATTCCAACCTAGGCCAAATAATGGATGGCAAAAGAATAAAAGCCCTCAACAAGATTATAGGCCTCCAAATCCATTGGAATCCACCAACATGGTAGATCAGATTCCCCCTTTTTGTAGGCCATGTAATGAGTTCCATGAAGAAGCCACATGCCCATATGTAAAGAGAATTATAGAAGGTAGCATGTTGGGAGAAGAACATGTAGGAACTAGTGGTCAAATCAATATGTTCTCCATGGAAGATCAAATATATACCATTGAAAGTAATCAAGAGATTGACAATAGTCCTAATAATCTTGGGGTTGACAATATGATTGCAAATTTTGACAAAGTCACTAAGCTTTTTGGGGAAAAGCCTACATCTGGACCAATTCTTGCTATGGCAAAACACAAAGGGATGACTCATCAGAGAAGGGATATTCAAGACCGGAATAATCACATAAATTTTTCTCCTTTTACTTCAGAATTAAATTTTGACTTGGGCAATTGGGTGAATAATGCAAAGGTTTCTATCCCAGTGACAGACCTTTTAAAGATACCATCTCAAAGGGCGAAGTTACTAAGTGCAATTGAAGTTACTCAAAGGGAAGAAAAGCCTAATAATGAACCAGAAGATGAAGAAATTGTATTAAAAAGTATGAAATGTTATGTGGGGAACGAAGATCATCTGCCATTTTATGTTTCTTTGATAGTGAATGATCATCTTTTACACAATTGCATGCTTGATTCAGGGGCTTCATCAAATGTCATGACCAAGAAAGTCATGGATAAACTGAATTTAAGGGTATCTAGGCCCTATCACAACATATGTTCAATGGATTCTAAAATAATTGAAGTGTGTGGGATAATTAAAGATTTACAAGTTTTCCTAGCTGCATACCCAGACAGAATAATGACTATGGATATTGTTGTGATAGATGTTCCTGATTCATGGGGAATGCTCCTATCAAGAAAATGGGCATCAAATTTAAGTGGTCACCTTCAAATGGACTTGTCATATGCCACCATCCCCATGCCAGATAATAACTTTGTTAGACTTGATCGGGAGTTAGAGAAAAGAAATCATGTTGAGGATCCAAGGAAACACAATAATGAGATTATCTCTAGATCATGCGAAACAGGAAGTGATCTTGTGTTGACAAATTTTCTTCCCCCCTTAACAGAACAGATTCAAAACCAAGAGATTAGGCATAGCTCAAAAAGCAGGGATACTTCAAATTTTCCATCAGAGCATTTTCAAGACAGAGTTGTAGGATTGACAGTAATTGCATCATCATCGCCATCACAACTAACTAAGAAGAAAAAAAAAGAAAAAAAGAAAATTGATATAAAAAATGAATCACCAATTTTCAGCAGGATCAAACCTCAACGCATCAAAAGTCGAAAAAGGAGAAGGAAGAGGTTTGGTGTATCTGATGGCCACAAACAGGTTAACAATGGGGCAAGTCATAGTCCTAAGATAGTCAGAATTGGCCAAGGCACATCAGCCTATGGATTTGCTTGTGAGTAGGCAGGTTTTCAAGATGGATTTCACCGAAGACATTTGATGCCATGGGGCATCCTGTGTATCATATTCATAACCCTATCCCTTGTAAATTTTGTTTAAGTAGTTTTATTTCATGAATAAACTGTTATTTATGTTTCCTAGAATAAATTTCCATTTCTGTACTTGAGTTTATTTGATGTTATTTTGAATGGATATTGCTAATATATATCTTTGGTCGGTGGATGTAGATTCCAGGTTCATGCACACTATCACTTCATATCTAGCATGCATCCCCATATGGAGCCAAATGTTGACCATTGGAGAGGCACCTGATGATAATGAGAAGACTCCATGTCCAAGGATGAACCAGAAGACATTTGTACCATTGGATATCATCAGATATCATCATTTCAACAGAGTTTTTTAAACTCTACTTCTACTTCTTATCATTTTCTCTTATACCCAGATTCCACGCCCTACGGGAAATTGTAATAAGTGATGCTAGTAATGATGAGTTTTGAGTCAGTATTGAGTCTGTAACAGGCCTAGGTAGCCTAGGACCTTGCCAACAAGTGAGTATTACTTTAGGAGGTTTTTTTTACTTGGTTAGTTATCATCTCCCTATTAGGAGTTAATAATTAATTAAGTTTTTTCCTCCAATTTTACCCTAAAGCCAGAGTATGGCTTGATTGTGAGGCCTTGGGTGAGTCCTAAATGTATATTACCATACTAGATCACACAAAAAATTTCGTGGAATTTGGTTAGGTCTAGGTAGTGATTTTTTAATTTTTTAGATTTCCCGCAAGTCGAAAATTGCAATAAAAATTGTAATTGAATTGTAATAAGTGTTGTCTAGAGAAGTTGTATGGGGTATGAGTAATCAAAATTACACCTCTCACGCTCAACTTTCTACTATGACACACTTTGAGAGGTTAAAAATGTGTTTTGAACCCTCAAACCCCACTTTTCCTAAGTTTAGTGGGAAATCTGGCAATTAATTGAGCCAGAAATTAAATAAATGGAGAAAAATAAATATCCACATATGCTAAATGAGGTGGAAATGAGGTGGAAAATTATGGAGGAGTTAAAGTGAAGTCCGAAGGTGATGTGGACTCCTAAAATCAAAGAAAAGACATGTGCTCAAATAAAATTGAATTTCTGGCATTAAATGAGAGTTGCTTACTTAGAAATTCGAATTTGTGAAGTTAGTACATATTTGAGAGGATTTGGGAGAATATTTGGTGGAGATTTTTGTGGGAAATTTTCCCCACATGGGTTACCAACCATATACACATGTGATTCCATCATAAAATTCGAATTTGGCACATAAGGGAAGAAGAAAATGATGTCCACTTGCCAGAATTCGAATTTTACACTTGGCATTGGAGCTCCACTTACCAAATTAGAATTTGCCTTGAGATCTCCTCCCTCTCACCACTTGGCATATGGTTCTTCATTGGGATTTGCTCCCAACTTTCTATATAATGGAGCCATGGGCTCTCGTATTGTAATCATTATTTACTAGCTATTGTGCTTGCGGAAGCGCTGCTGCCTTGTACACTTTCAGAAATATCAATAAAGACTTTGGAGTTTCATTCATGACGTGTTCCACTTTTTGGAGTGTGATAAATTGTTGATCATTGGTATAATTGATTTTACTCATGCTTTGATCTAATTTGTTTCCATATGCTCTTGTAGATTTGTTAATGTAGAGCTATCTTACATTGACATTTGATTTAGGAGTATGCTCTAAGTATAAAATGCTCTAGTTGGTTTCAAATAAATCTCTAGATTTTATTATCATTGTTTATTGTTAGATCTATATGGAACTAATTTTTTATTGAAGTTTTATAGAGGGAACATCTTGTTGGGATCAAAGAATCAAGTGTTGGGGGAAGTCTTTGGAGAGACCAACCCACTCTTGATACATTCTCAAAGGAGCTCTCATTTGTTCTTTGAACCTTCATAGTCTTATCTTACAAAGTGGTTTTGCAAGGGCTTTGGAACATAGCTTGTATACAAGCCGAATACTTCTAAATTTGAATATCTTTTAAAATATTATACTTCATTGCTTTCATTTGCTATCTAAGAGCTTGATGATGACTAAGCAAAGTGGAGAGTTTACTCGAACTATTTGGCTTAGCCCTTTGTAAATTGTTGTGCAATATTTTGCAATTTTATCTATCTAATATTTGATTGGTGTTGTAGTCCTCTTCCAAACTTTTTCTTGTGACCGCTAGAGTAAACAACTACGAGAAATTACTAACAAGTTGTTGCAGGACCTTTGGGCTGAATTTCAAATCAGTAAGATAACACTCTCTTCTTTGGTTGTGGACATAGAAGAGGCTTAGCTGCTCTTTTCCTATTGTATAGTCTAAATTTATTTTGAGTTCTTAGAAATTCTCACCGAGGAAAAGTCTATGGTATCAATTTTTATTTGTACAGACTTTCCTTGGTTTAGAAAAGGCATCATGGTCATTTCATTCTTGTAAAATTAATAAAAATTTCTATTTTTGTTGTGAGAACGTGGGTTTTACCCATTGGCATCCCTATCTCTCCATTTCAAAGGAGAGAATTTGTACATGGATTGACTTAGTGGTTTTGACATTTCCGTTTTCTTTCACATCACATATGCATGCTCTAATTGAGAAGTAACACAAATCGCATAGTCCTTTAATTCCTTAATTTTCAATTTCATTTGCCATCACTTACTTATGTTTTGTGATCTATTTCTCATTTAGATAAGTTTCACAATATACTACAAGTAAAGAAGCATAACACTTTAAATTTACAGCAACTTGAGTTATTGTTCTGACTATGAAGGATATTTAATTGAATAATTTCCATCTTTTACATAGCATTTGCAAACTCGCTTTCATATCATTTAGGCATTTCACTTTTCATACTAGACTTCCATCTCTAAATTTTATCTCCTACTTAAGTTGGTTGAATAGACGTTTTAGAGACCCTCTACCTTTATGGACTCCTCACTGTGACATCCAAATATTTGGGCGAGGGTGAAGTCCGAGGATTAGAGTTCAATTGTAACATTGCTTTAGAACTAATTAACAAAATAAACCAAGAGCACTATCTCATCACATTTACTTGCAAAGTTCCCAAATTTTTTGCTATCTTGATGGTTTAAAGATTCACATGCAAATATTATCTCAAGAAGCACTTTGGATGCAATTCCTTAAATTTTGCAACAAGTTTAATTCTATGGTACTTGGAAATTTGCTTCTACTTTTGCAACTTCATTGCATGTCGTCATTTTAATGATCATTATGCTTATGGATGATTGATATATCTTGTTTCATTGGAAAATACCCTTATTTGGTGTTGCAAATTTAATTGCATGTTGTGATTTTGGTCTAACATTTGAGTTTTTCTATCATCTCATTTACACTTTCCAAAAGTTGAACACTAAATGTTTCCTTATGACCAAGATAGTTTCTCATGCTTTGATTCATAAATCTTTTTATCTTGAGAGCATTTCTGACATCTTGTGCTAACAGTCCTTTGTTTCCATTTCAGGATTACTGTGTTCTCATCTCTTTGAGAATTGCTTTTACTTTTAAGCACGTTATTTGTAAAGGCACTAGTTAAATGGTTTTTCATTATTTCAAAGTTGCTCATAAATGCTCATGAATCTTAAGAAGTAATCTATTTAAATCTAACAACTCTCCTAGAAACTCACATCTTTTAACTTAGTTTTCCATTTAGGGACCACCCCCCATAGCTAACCTAGGGATAACTTAAACGGAGAGAGTCGGGAATAGGTGACAGCCCCTTCTCTTAGTTCCTTGCCACCAACCACACCTTGTGGGGTTAAAGGCTTTTCCCGCTAACTGTAGGTAGGTGTAGGCGGCAAGCGATAACATTTTTGGCGCCATTGCCGGAGACAAGTCTTCTTGTGCCTAGGAAAACGACTAACTTTAAGTTTTGGCATATTTGAATTTTAGATTTAGATTCTTGCTCAAGTGGCGACTTCACTCAATCTTAATTTTGCAAGAGTTTTTACTAGGAGAAATTCAAGTGGTCTAGTTAGCCCCTCCCCTGATCCTGAAAGGGTTTTAGAGAGAGGTTAAATAGACTTTCTCATAGTAGAGCTCTTGCTAGTCTTGGGCAAGAGGCTATTTCTGACATTCATTTGTTGTTTCAAGAACAAGTTGAGCCTAACATCATGAATGATCTTTTTGCTCCTTGTAACTTTACTAACATTAATGGCTATCCTCACAATATCCCTGACAAGGCTATTGAAAGGTTGTCTTCTTTTCAAGGTAACAATGCCATTAGCGCTGCATCACATGTGAAGAACTTTAATGTCTGCATCTTTAAGTGGTGTAATGTTGCTAACTATGAGGATGTAAAGATGAGGCTTTTCGTTCTCTCTTTGGAAGAGGATGCTCTTGATTGGTTCACTGAGCAACCTGCTCACTCGTATGATTCTTTACAAGCGATTGTTAATGCTTTCATGGGAAAGTATGGAGAGAGAAGAGAGAATAGTCATTTGATTAGTGCCATTAGCACCATGAAGCAGAATGAGAATGAAACCATGGAGGAGTTTAACAAGAGATTCAATGAATTAGTTAAAAGCATGCTTACTACTGTTAAACCTCCTAATGAATTTCTCTTATGTTCCTATCTGGATTCTTTTAGTGTTGACACTGCTTATGAATTGAGAATAAAGGAGCCTGCAACTTTGGGTGTAGCTCAAACTGAAGCCTGTAAAATGGAGAGGGCCAGAAAGCAATCAGGAAAATCTGAGATTCCTGGTTTCACTAAAGGGCCATCGAAATCGAATGATTCCAAAGGCAAGGCCAAGGAAGAGGCTACCCATGATCCTATTAAGGAATTATCTCAACTCATCAAGAGCATGGAAGCAAACCACAATAAAGAAATGCAATCCATGCAAAATAGGTTGGTGGCCATGGAAAGATCACAAGTGCAAAGATTCCAACCTAGGCCAAATAATGGATGGCAAAAGAATAAAGGCCCTCAACAAGATTATAGGCCTCCAAATCCATTGGAATCCACCAACATGGTAGATCAGATTCCCCCTTTTTGTAGGCCATGTAATGAGTTCCATGAAGAAGCCACATGCCCATATGTAAAGAGAATTATGGAAGGTAGCATGTTGGGAGAAGAACATGTAGGAACTAGTGGTCAAATCAATATGTTCTCCAAGGAAGAGCAAATATATACCATTGAATGTAGTCAAGAGATTGACCATAGTCCTAATAATCTTGGGGTTGACAATATGATTGCAAACATATGTATGTTAACTTAGGTCAGCTAGATAAAATGAAAAAATTCTAAACTTAAAAATTCATTATCTCATCAACCACCGAGAGTTTTGGGGCAAGAAAGGGCTCGTTAGAAAAGGAAAAATATACTCTAGAAGATGGTATAGGATCCATTTTGAAAGGTTGCCTCTAAGGTGGTAAAAAACATTTTTCTTTGTGACTGCCCTTGAATTATTTAATGCAGAAAATGATTAGGACAATATGGCTTCTTTGTTTGGCTTCTCCATTGTTTGTCTTCTCCATTATTTGGCTTCTTCATCATCATAGGAACATGTAGGACATCCACGTCATCATGATAGTGTCCAACAACGAGTGTATCATCCATGTCATCACATAATTGTGCAATGATATGTTATAGTGCAACATCATTAGGATAACTTCAAAATACTCTTCCAACCATCAAATGATATCTTCCACGTTATCATCTAGTCTTTCAACCTTCATCAAGTGCCATCATCATTAGTGGTCGTTAATTTAGTGTATGACATCATCAAGTGTATGACTCCATATGTCATCAAGGGTTAAGGTCTAGATCATCAAGGTACATGCAACATTATAGCTAGTTCAAAGACTTCTTGCGACTTCTTCATTAGTGGTTTGACTTCTTCATGGGTTGACCTCTTCATTGATGGCATCCTTGTTAAACAAGAGTCATGACATCGTCATTTGGTACTAGGCATCTCAGCAATATCAACATCTCGATCAATGCCATATTGACATCACTGACAACCTTGATTAACACACATCCATCACATACTCCATCTGAGGCTTTATCTGTCTCTCCCCCCAAGAACTATCATCCACGCTGTGCATAACCTCCTCCTCAGCTGACTCTCATGTGCCCCTCTGGCTGAATCATCAAAATTGACTCATCATCCTGAATATCTCGCATAGAGTCCCCTGACTGCTCACTCTGCACACTGGAATACAAATCCGACGTACTGTCATCAACTCCACATGAATGCTCATGCTCCCTAGAAGCATCCTCATATGACCCCATGGACTCATCCGAAGAAGAGTCCTCATCCTGACATACAGAAGGAATGTCCTCCTGCTCTACCTCTGCCACATCATCTGCATCTCTCAAGCGTGAGTGGCCGGGTCCCCAAGGTTCTTTGTAGATGAAGCAAAGTCCCTTCCGACTCAACTCGTTCTTGCCGACTCAACTCGTTCTTGTTGTTTGATCCTCCAAATTGGAGTAGCTTCTTCCTAGTCAACTGCCTCCTGAAAAGCTCAATGTTCTGCTCAACTAGCCCTTGGGCTAGCTCATAAGCAGCAAGTGAGACCAACTGCTCTCTCCTCCAAATGCTCAACAACCTAGTCTGCAACTCTCGGCAAATGGCATCACAATCTCTCATACATGACGACAGGATGGGCTGCATGTGTGCTCTGACTGTGTCAGGATGATATCCCCTAATGCTGAAGAAGCATTGGAACATCTGCAGAATCAAGCCATCACACTCAAGATCAAACATGACCTCACAAGTCCAGGTCATGACCATGACTCCTGAAACCTTAATCTTCTTCCCAAATGTAGAGCCTGCACAGTTGTCCAAGTCCTGGAAAGTCTCCATCATCAGTCTTAAAATTCTCTTTATAACATCATCATTGTAGGGAGGAAAGGGTGCTACTATCCTCAAAAGATCACTGAAACAATAGGCAGTTATAAGCTTGACTCTCTCACTTGGATGTTCCAAGAATATGGCTTGTACCAATGTAAGCATAGATGTCTCCAAAGCCAAATTTAAACTCCAATCAGATTGCTCTACTTTTGAAAGACATGATTCCAGTTTCTCCAACATGGGAAAGTCATTTTCTGATCTTCCACTCTTTAAGTCCATTCCAAGTACATAAAGACAATTTCCCAATTCTCTCTCCTTCTATAAATTCCTCGAGTGCCTTTGTTGGAGCAAATTATGTACCTTCTTGGAGAAGGGTCTGTTGTTCTGTTTCAAGGAACTAACTTATGCATTGTTTAATCATTTTGGTCTTTGGTCTAGATCGCAACCCACTGAGGCATTGTTATGTTGATTTAGAAGTTGTTTTAAGAACTTCATTGTTTTAGCAACATATATGAAAATAACAGTAATGGTGGTCCAATAATGACAATATAAGCCTCGACATATAACGTGTCTCAGCTCTGACAAATTATTTAGGCTCCGGAAAATAAACTAGGCTCTAGCAAAATAATTTTTGCACAACAAGATGAATTCATCCTAGCAAAGAAAGCTAAACAATCTTAGGTGAGAAAAATGTTACCCCAGATGAAAGGAAATGATCTCTCCTCAAGATCTGTGCTGACTTTGGAAATTCTACAACTGCTGGCTGGAAGGAACCCTTGTTTCAGCCTCCAAAAGTGCTTAGAAAATTCTACCAAATTAATCTTGGGCTCTAGACCACAAACCCAGAAAAACCCAAAAATTATTTTGGCAAATTCTATAGGTCACCCGAGACCCAAAATTTAAGTTTACTCCTTCCCCACTAGCTGCCAAATAATTTTGTATGTTTGCGGCACCAAAACGCCCTCAAAATTTTTGCAAAATTAGGATCCAACTCCTTGACCCATGGCTGACAAAACCTAGAAATGTTTTGAGCTAATTCTGACCTCCCGAAATTACCCAAAATTGTTGCAATTACCAGTGGAATAATAAAATGTATTATTGAAACAAAAGTGATATTTTTGGCTTGAATACTGCTCGGAAAATTCTGCAAATTTAACCACAAACTCCTCTCATAAAACCCAGAAAAACCCAGAAAAATGTTGGGCAAATTCTAGCTAATCTAGAAAATCCCCAATTTAGTGTGAGTTTCCCAGTCTGCCCTACTATGCATACTTCTCCACATAAGATACAATGTTCCAACTCTAGAATCCTGCAAATTCACTCAAGATCACCAGCTCAAATGAGAGAAATTTTCTACAAAAAAACTCCGGTAAATAAACTGGGTTATAGTAAATAATTTGGGCCTAACAAATAAACTTAGCCCTAATAGATAAATTTGGCTCTGGCATATGAACTAGGCTCATGTAAATAAATTAGGCTCCAGCAAATAAACTTAGCCCAACAAATGATTTCGGCCCATCAAGAAAAATTTCCCACAACAGAATAATTTTGGCCCTGCAATATAAATTTGGCCCAGCAAAATGCTCTCCGGCAGTAGTTCCGAACTAGCTGCTGCAATGGATTGGCCAAAACACCCACATTCGATGCTCGGAAAATTCTCAAAAATTACTCTTGGACTCCTCAAGCCAATCCGACCAAAACCCAAAAATGGTTTGACCAAATCAAAATCCTCCAAAATTGACCCCAATAAGCTCTACGCTCTCCGAGTTGCTGCTGAATACGTTGTCTGCAGCATGATCAACAAACTATTCAACAACCCGCCAAATGTTCAACAATTAATCTCTTATGTTAACTCTCATTTCCGCCTACATCTACCAACAGATCAGTTAGCGAGAAAAGCCCTTAACCCCACTCGGTGTGGTTGGTGGCAAGGAACTCAGAGATGGGGCTGTCACACTAATCCGAACCCTCTCTATTTAAGCTATCTCCTAGACTAGCTAAGGAGGGTGGTCCCTAAATGGAAAACTAAGTTAAAGGTTTGAGTTTCTGGGAGAATGTTAGAGTCAAATAGATTACTTCTTCAGATCTATAAGCAAAAACGTGATATGAGAAATAACCATCAATACATAAGATAAGCATGAAACATATGAAAAACCAGTACCTTCAGAGTATTTCTCTTTGAAATGGAAATGTATTTGTTTAAATGATATAAAATGCTTTCAAGATAAATAGATTTCTGAATCAAAGCATGAGAAGCTATCTTGCTCAAAAGGAAGCAATTAGTGTTCTACTTGCAAAATGTAGATAAAATAAATATTTGCCACAACAAAGTATTCAATTTCAACAATGAAAAGAGGAATAAAAAATTTGCAAGTAAAACCATGAAATGTATTAGCATGAGATGTATTAGTATGAGATGCAATTACACTAGATTTGGATGCAATTAATCTTGGTTACTTTTAATTTAAAATGCCTAATCTAGGTGAGAAGTCCTCATCTTGTGCTCTTACCAAGGGGTAAAAATTGGGGTGACTGTAAGAAAAAAGGGGCAAGGACACGGGGGTGTCATTAACAATACCCGTCCACTGAGTCTTACGAGTCAGCGTGTGCCTCCATTCCTACAAGGAGACAAGCCACCTTCATAACTGCATGGTCACACGCTTTTACCTTCCTTCGCACCAAATGGAAGAACTTTCCAAGAAACCTTTTTTCCCTATAATTTCTATCAACCAAGCTTATGCTTGGAAGTAAATTTTAAATATGCAACTAAATTAGAATGCCTACTATGATATGCGAGTAAGTTTTTATGTGCTATGTAAAAAATGGAAATGCTCTTAGTAAGATTGTTCCACAAGATCACTTTCTATATTTGCTCAAGTAAACATAAGATGCATAAGCTTCAAGAACAATTAAAATTGTGAGTTGATAAAGATAAATGATGAACCCATTAAAAGTTTGATGCCTATGAGCAATAGATTTGCATGCAAAGTAAATTCCAATGCTTTAAAAATAAAATTGAGATTTGTGCTCATAATAGCTTTGCAAAAGGAACTTTAAACTTGAGGAAATTAGCTTGACATGAAAATAAGTGATTGCTTTGAAAGATAAAATTTGTCAAATACACAATGATTCAATTTTCTCAAAATGGAAATGTCACTTGAAATTTGTAGCAACTATGATGAAAAATGCAAACTTAAAATTTGTGAAGCAAACTTTAGGAAGAAGAAATGTGATTTGTGTTACTTCCCAATTAAAGCATGCATATGTGATGTAAAAGAAAATGGAAATGTCAAAACCAATAAGTCAATCCATTTACAAATTCTCTCCTTGAAATGAAGAGATAGGGATGCCAATGGTTAAAAACCACGCTCTCATAACAAAAACATAATTTTTTATTATCATGGTGTTACAATGAGGTTAGAGCCTCTTGGAGGGCTTCCCAAGGAATCGATGAGAGAATACAATGTGAAATATTGAAGCAAGAAGGAAATCCCTTTAAGTATGGGAGCCTCAAAAAAGATGAAGGAGTTCTACAATTGAAGAATACAAACTCCAAAGTGGTGTATGACTTAGCATTCTTCCACAAGCTCTCCTAATGCCCACGACCTCCTTGGAATGCAACTTGAAGCTATAGAAAATGTTAAACACCATGTTAAGCACACACATGGTGTATGAGGAAGATGAACACACACACACAACAAGAACTCAACACAATGAAGGATAAACGTGAGGCTTTCTTATTTTTTCCATTATACATGATGTACATTTATAATACAATGGTGTCACTCTTGGTTTCACATTCCAAGGTCACTTGGACTCCATTGTGACTTTTCGCATTCCACACCTACCCATGTAGGATTAGGTGTTCCAACATCCCCCCTTAATCCGAAGGGGTATGTGTGAGTCCAAGAAAAGAGTTGTAATACAAATCTGCAAAGTATACATGGCAGCACTTGGGCTGAATCAACTCTCTGAAATGTTGGAAAAAGAGGTGGTTTTAGGATGACCACAAACACTGGAACGCAAAACTTGTTGCAGTTCCCGGAACTCTTCCAAAACTGGCAAGAAGCTGAAAGCTTCTGCTAGAGGAATTGTCCCTCATAAAAAAGGGAGACCTTCGACCTAAAAGAAGGGAGGTCTACTACCCGTGATGGTTTTAGGATTACCAACAACTCTGGAATGCTTTGAAGCATTTCCTGGAACTCAACCAAAGCTGGCAAGAAGCTGAAGGCTTCTGCTAGAGGAAGTGTTCCTCATATATGAAAGGGAGACCTTCGACCTAAAAGAAGGGAGGTCTACTACCTGTGATGGTTTTAGGTTATCCACCAACCAAATATGATGGTTTAAGGTTGTCCACCAACCGAAGGCATGCTCATGGGCATCCGTGTCTCTGGCTACATCTCTGAATCCGGAATGACGAATTGTGGCTCAGGCTCGCATGAACTGCTGGCTACAACTCTGAACATGGAATGAGAGATTGTGGCTCAGGCTCGCTTGATCTGTCGTCGAAGCTTGTACATGACCACCATTTTCCCCCCTGTCAGGGAAAAGGTGAGATGATGGCGAAAACTCAACTGCAAGTTTGCTCAATATCCGTGAACAAGTTCTAACATGTGTCGTAAACATCTTCTTGGCTGCTGATGCCCATTGCCAAGAAGCGATCCATCCAAGATGAATCTTTGTTCTTGCAGGAGGTTTGTGTCTGAAGCATCTGTCTAAAGAATGAGTGTGCCAATCACAGTTCTTGCATGGATGAAGATCAAAACAGTGATCTTTCATATGGCCAACTCGATCACAGTGTTGGCATTTTACAATCTGATGTTGTTGTTGTGGAAGTGGAGCAGGATCTGGAACAGCTGCAGGTGAACTGTCATACATGAATCCGACACTATGAAATATGATGGGCTTGGTGTAGTCTGGAATATGAAAGGACACATCCTTGTCATATCCAAGACCAGTTCGGTGCTTGTTGTGGACAAGCTCTTCCCAAGGTCTGATGATGGGCTTAGGAAGTGCAGGTTGAGCTGCTGCATCTGCATGTACATCTGCTCTAGTACAAGGCACTGAATGTGAATCATCTGCAACTTTATCTTCTTTCTTCTGATGAGAGTCCTTCACAATCTTCTGAACAGAAACAGGTTCAGAATGGTGACTCTTTTGCTGAAGTTCATCTTGTTGGAGCTGAGATTCCAACTGCAAAAACTCAATCTTTTCTTGTGCATCTAGCAAACAATTTTGAATGTTACAAAGAGCATTCTTGCTCATTTTTATGATATCATCAACATTTGAATGAATGAGACTATTCAACAACTCTAATGCCTCATTGATTTTACACATTTTCAACAACTTAGGCTCAAAAATGAAAGGGTGTCGGCTTCAACCGAAAATGCACCCGTTTACAATGTGATTCAACAACAAATACAAATGACTCTAAAGAATTTCCAACTATGGAAATCTCAAAGTACAAAATCTGCTCCTCAAATGATGGAGGGCAATCAACAATTTTTCAACTCAAATACACTTCAAGTCTTGAATGAAGATGCAAATCAATGTCAGTTCAATACAATATTTCTGCAAATTTTTGTATGAGTGTGCAGCCAAAGACTTGTGCAAGAGGCCTTTAAGGCAGCTGAATTTTCCTTCAAAGAGCTGTTTTGCACCAATAACAACTCGTCTTCAAATGTCAATTTCTTCAGAAAATCACCCTCTTGTATATGCCACAAATCATAAAATGTAAATCTACAATTTTCTCTATGTATTCAGTCGATCTTCTCACATGTCATTTCCTCTTTTTTTGCTGTTCATATTCTCTCTTTCCTCTCTCTCTGCTGTTTTTATTTTTTTATTTTTTTTATTTTTAAAAAAGGGAATAATAAAACATGAGAGGGGGAATTAGTTTATAAATGGGAAGGAAAATTTAAAAGGTCGAATTTAAAGAGGCGAGGGGGGGAATTAATTTGAAAAAAAAGGGGGGGAATTTTTAAAAATTAAAAAAATAATTGGGAGGGAGTATAGCAGTTGTGGTGAGGGAGGGACGGCTCTGCCGTGGGGTGTGAGGGGTGTAAGGCAGTTGGAGTGGGCGTATTGCAATTGAGAGGGGAGGGGCCAAGGGTTAGGGGGGTGAGGTGAGCGCAGGGTTAGGAGAGGCGTAGGGTGAGCGATGGGTAAGGGGGAGCGTTAGGGTGAGAGTGGTGTGTATCGTAGGGAAGGACGGAGTTGTATGGCGGGTGGGGAGGCTGCGTTGGGAGTGTGAGAGCGAGTGGGAGAGTTTGCGTAGAGGAGGTGGGCAGGGCCAAAAGGCCGTGTGGGACGAGGGGTATTGCAGAGAGGGCGGCCGTGAGGGTATGAGCGATAAGGGGGAGATACAAGGGCCGCGGGAGATGCGAGAGAGATAGCAGTGAGGCAAACAAGAATGTTAGGGCTACAAAAATAAAACCAAAGTTAGTGTGAAAAGAGAGCATGTAAGTATGTGAATATGTTACAAAATAATATACAAAGGCTAAATCAAGTGATGGGAAAAGATCCACATCGCTTTTCTAGCTTATGAGAAGCTCTTGAATAGCTATATAATGAAATAAAAGCACAATTAAAAGATGTAAATGAATTTTTTAATATTTTGATTCATGCATAGACTATGTGAACGAGCAGTGAAGTGAACATCGCGATTTTTTCAATGCTAAAATCGGCGACGTCTTGAACGATTTTTTTATTTTAAAAAATTCGAGAAAAAACTCGCGATTTTTTCGATCAATGAAAATCATGGGCCCGTCAAACAGCGACCCAATAAGTTCAAAAATCAATTTTTTTTTGTCATTTTTGCAGACAAAGGGCAAGAAAGAGAGCTAAGGAGGAGGAGAAGTCATCTACAAGGGCAAGGGAGGAGAAAAGTGAAGGAATTTAGCAACCCAAGCCAACAAAATTCAAGTTTGGACCAAATTTCTTTAGTAAAACGTTTTTCCCAGGTATGGGCATCAAATTTGACACTTTTTTTTTTGTTTTTTCTTCTTCTTCCATGTGTTTCTATCACCTATGTATTTTCCATCATTTTTGTTTGCATTTGGTTTTTTTTTTTTTAGTGGAGAGGGTTTATTTTACTAAAAAATGCAAAAATTTGGTTGTTAGATTTATTTATTTTATTTCTTCTTGTGCTCCTAGTTTCTTTCCATTATTTCTGCTTGGGTTTCAATGCGTATTTTTTCCCATTATTGTTGCATTGAGTTGAAGGGTTTTTTTGTGAAAAAATCACAATAATCACAATGTTGTATGTAAAATTGCAATTTTTTTATTTTATTTTTTAACTTGCAATTTTTCTTGTGCCTTAGGTTCAAATTTCAAAGTTCAAACTTCATCTTACAGTCAAACTCAAGAGTTCAACAAATTTACAAACATGCCAAGGAAATTGGACCCTATGTGGGAATTTCGTGAACCTGATCAGGGGTTTGACAGATCAAATTTGAATTGCAAGTTATGTGAACACCACATGACAGGGAGGGTATACAGAATGAAATACCACCTTACAGAAATTCCTGGACATGAAGTAGGGCCTTGCGCAAATACCAATCCAGAAATAATTCGAAGAGCCCTCAAATCATTGGAAAGAATAGAAACAACTAAACTTAGCAACGCAACTCTGAGGAGTCAAATAGCAGGGTGTGGAGGTAAACATGAGAGTGGTAGTGGTTCTTCACCATCAGCGTCTTCTACACCCAACCATGTAGCTACCTCATCATATTTTGTTCCTAGAACCACACTCGATGCAAAACCATCTACTCCTCACTTATTAAAAAAAAAGAGAAGGAAAAAGCTGACAAGTTGGGCAAACTTTTTCTTTGGAGAGAAATTCCTTTCAGTGTTGCCAGGAACAATCCATTTTACTAGGTTGTGATTGATATTATCATTGTTGTTCGCGTAGGATACAAAGCCCCTTCATATGATGACTATATAGGGCGCATTCTTCAAAATGAAAAGGTTGACTGCACCAAGAGATTGGAGGAGTTAAGGACATCATGGGAAGTCACAAGATGCACTGTGATGTCAGATGGTTGGACTGATCAAAAGGGTAGAACCCTTATTAACTTCTTGGTCATCTATCCCAAGGCAATAATGTTTATGAAATCTGTTGATGCATTTGCACGTCAAAGATGCACAATTATTATGTGATTTATTGGATGTGTTCATTCTAGACGTGGGTCCTCAAAATGTTGTCCAAATCATAACGGACAACGCTGCAAATTATGTTGCTACTAGCAAGATGCTTATGGAGAGGAATCCTAACATATTTTGGACACTTTGTGCTGCACACTACATTGATTTGATGTTGGAGGACATAGGAAAAATTCATTTTGTCAAAGATATTGTTGAATCATCAAAGAGCATTACAAAATTTATATATAATCATGCATCTGTGTTTCATTTGATGAGGAAATTCACCAACAAGAAGGAGTTGGTGCGCCCTGCTATTACACGATTTGCCAACAGTTTCATATCTCTTTAATCCCTCCTGAATTCTATGTGGGATTTGAAGAGAATGTTTCTTTCAGGGGAGTAGCGTGCTTTAACATACAGCCACAAACCAGAGGGAGAGGCCATTTGCAGATTGGTTTCATATCAGGAAAGCTTATGGGCGAGAATGCAAGAGGTGTGCAGCATTACTGAACCTTTGGTAAAGGTTCTTAGATTAGTTGATGGAGAGAAGCCCGCAAGGGACTACTTGTATGAGGCCATGGATAAGGCCAAAGAGGCCATTTGCAGCTACTATGAAGATAAGGGTGATGAGAGATTTCAGAAAAAACTTCTTGTATGGGAAGTGATTGATGAGCGATGGAACAACACACTCCATCATCCCATTTATGCTGCAGAGATCTTCCTGAACCTCGAATTTGCTTACTCATGTGGTTTCTATTTGATGTTGAGATCATAGATGACTTTTTCACTTGTGTTCAGAAGATGGTGCCATCTCCATCAGAATGTGCAGATATCTCCAAAGAAATGGAGGTATACAGAATGGCAAGTGGCACTTTGAGATTTGACATGGCTGTCCAGGAGAAGACTACTAAAATGCCAGGTAAGATTTAGTTTGTTTCAAAATTCATGGTCTCTTCAAGTTCATAACTTCATACTTTGTTTCAACTTTCGATTTTTGAATTTTCATTATTTTAAAATTTTTCTTATGTTTGTAACTTTATAAGTTTATCTTATTTATTGTAACTTGTAGATGCATGGTGAAGGAGCTACGGTGGCAGAATATCAAACATGCAGCTCTTCAGGATGTGAGCGCAACTGGAATGTATTTGAAAAAATACACACCAAAAAGCGCAACAGGTTAAAAAATTAAAATATTCCAACTGAATTTTTGACTTCATTAAATAATTTTTTTATAATTATTAATTTATTATTTATAGTATATATTATATAATTTATTAATTTATTACCCTTGTACAGGTTGGAGTCCCGACGCCTCAATGACATGGTTTACATCTACTACAATCTTAGATTGTGGGTGAGACAACTTGAGAGGTCACCTGATCTGGAGGCCATATCTTTAGAAGCGATTGAATGGACGGTTGAGGTTGAGAGGCCTATCATGGAGTCAGCCCCTAATTAGATAGAGCAGGAGGTAGTGGAGGGGAAGGAGTAGGAGCAGCAGCAGCAGCAGGAGAAGGAGGTGACACCACTTACCCCTGCTACCGGTAGAGGACATGGTCTACCTCCTTTAGCTTCTAGTGGTTCAGGTTCTGGTGCTTCAGGTTCTAAAGCACAAAAGAGTCCATTGCAAGCCCTGCCAGCATCTACATTTTCTCGCAAGAGGGGTAGAGGAAATCAGTAGTATAGGTTATTTGGTGCATTCCTTTGTATATGAAATTATGACTTATGATTTGAGATACATTATTATTTTTTTTGTTGATATTTTGAGGTTGAGTTGGGACTCAGGATTTAGCATTCAAGACATGATTCACTGTTATGTGTGATGTAGCACTAAGCATGATATTACACATCTTATATATTAGTTTTTTTTCATATTTATGTGTCAATACATTTTTTTTATGTTTTTGTATGTGCCGATTTTTTCTCGATTTTTACAATTTTTTCTGATTTTTTCCCCTTGCCGATTTAACCTCGATTGCGATGTTCGCAACGTTGTGAAAGGGAACCCTGCAAGAACAAGTACTTTCAAAAAAATTAGTTCTATGAAATTCAAATAACGATGAGCGCTCCTTGAAAACAATGCGAAGAGTGGGTTGGTTCCTTGAAGACTTTCCCTCACGCTTGCTAGTTGATTCAACAATGATCCTCTACAAAACTTCCAACAAACATTAGCTCATATGTATCAAACCAATAAACAATGGCAAGAGAACTCTAGAATTTGTATGAAAATAGATAGAGTTTTCTAGCCCAGAGCATATCAAATAACCAATTGTAAGTGTAAGATAGCTATACATTTACAATTCAACAAAAGCATACGAGCAAAATGAAATATAAATCAAAGGCACAAGTAGAGATATACCATGAATGATCCAAACAATGCTCCAATGGAATAACAATCATGAATGAACCCCAGAGTCCTTTTATTCATATAAAGAACACAAGTACATAGAAGCAGAGCTTCCCCAAGCAAAATAGATCGTTGCAAAGGATACAATATAAGAGCCCATGGCTCCATTATATAGAAAGTTGGGATAAAATCCCAATGAAGAGTCAAATGCCAAGTGTTGAGAGGGAGGAGATCACAAAGAAAATTCGAATTTGATAAGTGGAGCTCCATTGCCAAGTGTAAAATCGGATTCTGACAATGGGACATCATTTTCTTCTTCTCTTATGTGCCAAATTCGAATTTTATAATGGAAAGACAAGTGTATATGGGTGGTAACCCATGTGGGGACAATTTCAAACAAAAATATCCACTAAATATTCATCAAAATCCTCTCAAATGTGCATTAACTTCACAAATTCGAATTTCCAAGTAAGCAACTCTCATTTAATGCCAGAAATTCGATTCTATTTGGGCACATGTCATTTCCTTGATTTTAGGAGTCCACATCACTTTGGGACTTCACTTTAACTCTTCCATAATTTTCCACCTCATTTAGCCTGTGTGGATATTTATTTCTCTCCATTTATTTAATTTTTTGCTTAATTAATTGCCAAATTTCCCACTAAACTTAGGAAAATTGGTCTTTAAGGGTTCAAAACACATTTTTAACCCATCGAAGTGTTGTGTCATAGTAGAAAGTTGAGGGTGAGAAGTGTAATTTTGATTACTCATACCCCATACAACTTCTTTAGAAAACACTTATTACAATTCAATTACAATTTTTATTGCAATTTTCAACTTGCGGGAAATCAAAAAATTAAAAAATCATTACCTAGACCTAACCAAATTCCACGACATTTTTTGTGTGATCTAGTATGGTAGTATACATTGACTCTAGACACTAGGGCTCACCCAAGGCCTCACCATCAAGTCGTACTCCGGCTTTGGAGTAAAATTGCAAGAAATAACTCAATTAATTATTAAGTCCTGATAAGGCGATGATAATTAACCAAGTGAAAAAAACCTCCTAGATTAATACTCACTTGTTGGCAAGGTTCCAAGATACCTAGGCTTGTTACAGACTCAATATTGACTCAAGTTAATCATTACAAGCATCACTTATTACAATTCCCTCTAAGGCGTGGAATCTGGGTACAAGAGAAAATGATAAGATGTAGAAGTAGAGTTTAAAAACTCCGTTGAACTGATGATATTTGATGGTTCAACTGTCCTTTGCTTCATCCTTGGGCATGGAGTCTTCATATAATCATCAGGTGCCACTCTAGTGGTCAACACCTCCCATACCTCCTCAGTAGACAAATCTCAAATGGTTGAGACCTTCCTCCACAACTAGGGTCAACTCTCCTCCTCTGTGTTGGCCCAGAGACTGTCATGCTGCTCGAGAAATAGAATGTCAATCTCAACCCTGGAGGTTCGCCTATTGCTAAAAATCTACTGAACTTAGGTTCGCCTATAGCTCTCGTAAGCTAATGAGCTTTGCAACCAACAACAAACACAAGAACCCAACTGCGTACTCTAATAATGCTTAAAAATAATAAACCATCGATCTTCCTCTGAAATTAAGCTGCAGTAAAACCCTTGAATTTGGATTTTCCGATAATTTGGAAAGTAAACCCTTAGGCTGGCAAGATCACCAGCTCTGATACCACTGTAATATCCGAAATGGGATATTTTACTAATTTTGCAGAAATTTTACTAACCCAGCTTTTTACTATCAAATTACTGAATTAATAAATATAAGATTGCCATGTAAAATTAAAGCAAATAAAGTACTGCAATCCATTACACATTAAACAGGAAGAATCTCAGCTTTTATTATCAACAACAAACTGGGGTGACATGCAAATTTGACCCAAAATAGCTGAGATGGAAACTGGCCACCAATATAAACTGTTGCACTGCGCTGGCCCCCAAAACTGAATTGCTACACTCTCCGTCGGGCAACAACTGCAACTGAATCAACTGAAAATCAATGAAGCACCAATTGAGTATCTGAATGATCCTCACTCCAATATCCCTGAAGCTCCGTGAAACCCCTGAATGAAGTCTCCTCAAAGAGAGTTGGATTTTCGTCCAACACTTGACAACATACCCAAGAGTTTCCGTTCTAGGGCTACCAATAGAGAAGAGAACTTGGTTTTCAACCTCACATACAAGAAAATATATCAAATACAAGATATTCTTCAATGGCCTCCTCTTCTTTTATAGATCTCATGGATCCTTCTAGAACCTTAATTTATTATTATTTTAATCATGGAGCACTTTTTCCACTTATTTTCCAATTAAAATATTCATTTTTAATGCAGGAAAGAGTAAATCAGCTACCATGTCTCCTCAGGTCACAGAAACTCGTGTCCAACAATCCCATCATGTAAGTATTCTCGTTATGGTTCCAATGAGCTATTACACGAAGGTGTTCTATCACGTATTCCTCTCGGAATTCCACCTTGAGCATAATTAATTGAGTTAAGCACAAAAATAAACTCAGATTTGCGAAAGTTGTCGGAATGCACCAGAACGTAAGGCAAGCGATGTGGATGATGGAATATATCAAGCGAATGCCACCGGTCCTCATAGAAACTCCTCATAACTCCTCCAAAAAGCCCTTGGGCCCATTGATGATTCCAACCTGTATCTGTGACCTGTCTGCTCCTAACTCTAGAAGTCCATCCTAACCCTGTCATAGGTGACACCAAAAAAAGGAATATTACAGAGCGCATGTTGGGATTGTTACCCACCACTTGTGCGTGACAACCATAGGAGAAAATTTTCTCCTACATTGTCTTCAGCCGAGAGCCCCTTGCAGCCACCAAATAGCTCGATGTGTCATCATTTCCGCCACTTGAGCCAACCATTATGCACCCTCGCCCATCTGTCATGATCATATGTTTGAAGGTGGGCCTTCCAACCCTGAAGGTATAGGTATGAATTTCATTAGTGCAATTGAGAAAATGAGCTTACAAATCATAGAACCAAGTGGGCACTTCATAGTGGCATGCTCTTCCATAATGGGTTTCAGAATGTATTGGTGTCCCTAAGTTCAATAGGGTGGTTAGTCAAGAATCCTATTAGGCGATTTCAACAACTAAGGGAATGACATATCCATGGTACATCTTTTAGATGCAAGTGTTACATGAAATAATAGGGGAATGGAGTGGGGCAACAGGGAAGGCTCTAAGGCACATGCCATCGTACAAGGGTAGCTATAACAAAGGAAGCCCACACATGGGTGTATAGATATAGGAGGGAGAAATCGTGGTACTTGAGTTACCCCAACCTTTGTTTTTCTAACCTTTTTCATATGCCTTTTGCCTTTTATTGATTTTTCTTTTACAACTGCTTGGGGCTCCATGGAATGAGAGCATGATGTGAACGATATAGCAGTGAATATGATCCGGATTTTTGCAAGAACCCAATGAAATATAGAAATACACATAAAAGCAGAGATGCAGTAGAAATAAAACTTCATTTCATTAATAACAAATAACTGAAATATACTTACAGACAGAATGGAAATAAACTAGCTAGGGTGCTGGTAGCTTAACTCTGAGAAGAGATGTGGCTGCTACAGGACTCTGAACAGTGCTACACTGAGGCTCAAAGGCCTATTTATTATTGAAAAACAATGGAAAACCCTAAACATCCAAAAACCTAACCCTAGGAGATGAAGTGTCAAAACTATGGGCTCCATTTGGGTAAATTGGTACATCAATCTTCCCGGGGATGTAACTTTGGCATATGATCTCCGTTTGACGCACACAATACCTAGTTAGAAAAATCTATCCAAGTGCTACAACTTTTGATATGAGAAACATAGAAGAAACTTCCATGTTGTTCCCGGTTTTTCCAAAAAACATCGTTTAAGGTCTCAAAACAGCTCTGGAAGTTCAGGACCCTATAAACTGCTAAAAATAGTAAACTGTGTTACAATTAAGGAAACTGAAAAACTGAAAGAAATAATGGTGGGGACCCAAGTGGAATAGGTGGGTGGCCACCTGGATCATTCCTCCCCCCTTAGGAAGCAATGGTCCCCATTGCGTTGAGTTCCTCCATGAGATGAGAAAACTTCCACTGAACTTGGTCCCTGGTGAACCATTTGCCTTGGTGCAAGAATTAACCAGCTTTGACAACCCGATACAGCTGGATCTTCTGCGAGCGAGTGTTCATGACTTGCATGTCCATGATACGATCTGTGGTGGCTTGTTCCATGCAGTCTGGGTTTTACTCTATTGGTGTGAGTTGTTCTGCAATGTCGGAGGTGTCCAATAAAGGTGGGAGGTAGGGCTGAAAGCGGTCCACATTGAACACTGGGTGCAAACTAATGAATGGTGGAATACTGAGCTCGAAGGCATTGGCCGCTACAGCCTTGGTGATGTACGACCCATATCGGAGCGGGCAAAGCTTGCATTGGGGTCCAGCGAGGCGCTCCTTCTACAAATGTAGCCACACTCTGTCGCCTACCTGGAAGTTATGTGGCACCCAATGTTGATAACATCTTTGCTTGTACTTAGCATTGGCTCTGTCCAATATGTCATGAACCTGTTGGCAGATGTGCTGAATGCGCTCAATGAAGTTTTTTTCCCTATCAGATTCAAATTGGACATAAGCTGAATTGGCTTGAGTAGTCGTAAATGGCATGGCTACGTCAATGGGACATAGTGGCTGGAATCCCAAGCCCACCCGAAAGGGGTTGTGGCCGATTGAGTTGTCGAGAGCCCGATTATAACTGTGTTGTACATAAGGAAGGCTCTCATCCCATGTGCGTGGATGCTTTGAATTACACTTACGCAGAATGTGTACGATCATCATGTTGACAACCTCTGTTTGGCCATCAATTTGGGGATGGAAAGTTGTGGACTTGGTGTCTAGCGTTGACCAGAGGCTAAACCAAAATGTGCTGACAATCTGAGATGATAGACTGTGGGATTCCAAAGTGAGTTGTGGAGAGCCAAGTTATAAATGTGTTGTACATAAGTAAGGCTCTCATCCCATGTGCGTGGATGCATTGAATTACACATCCGCAGAATGTGTACGATCATCCTGTTGATGACCTCTGTTTGGCCATCAGTTTGGGGATGGAAAGTTGTGGATTTGGTGAGCTTGGTGTCCAGCATTGACCAAAGGCTGGACCAAAATGTGTGGAGGAACCTATTGTCCCAATCTGAGATAATAGACTGTGGGATTCCAAAGTAAGTTGTGGAGAGCCCGATTATAACTGTGTTGTACATAAGGAAGGCTCTCATCCTATATGCATGGATGCTTTGAATTACACATGCACAAAATGTGTACGATCATCCTGTTGACAACCTTCGTTTGGCCATCAGTTTGGGGATGGAAAGTTGTGGACTTGGTGAGCTTGGTGTCCAGCATTGACCAGAGGCTGGACCAAAATGTGCCGAGGAACCTACTGTCCCAATCTAAGATGCTAGACTATGGGATCCCAAAGTGCACCCACTCGTTTAAAGAAGATTTTAGTAGTGGCTTTTGCTGTGATATTCTTCTTGCAGGCCACCATAATGGCCATCTTCGAGAATCTGTCGACGACCATGAAAACACAGTCGTTTCCTGCTTAGTAGAAGGAAGGCCCGACATGTAATCCATGGAGATGGATTCCCAAGGTCCACAAGGGGTAGGTAGCGGAGCATAGATGCATTTGCTTCTTGATAGTCGGTTTGGCAATAGTGCAAACAATGTGGGATCTAATGTACTTCACGACATTTTGTCGAAGGTTCGACCAATAGAAATACTTATGCAGTATTGCCACTATTTTCTTGACCCCAAAATGCCTAGCGGCCCAACTCTAGTGTGCTTCTCAAATCATCTTGGCACGCTTGCTTGAAGGAACACAAAGGTGTCCCAGGTGACATAACAGTGTATCCTGGAGGTGAAAGTTTGGAACTTGCGTACCCTCCAAGAGTGTCTTGTATGTGTGTCTAAATTCTGGATCGTTGTTAATTTTGGGCAACTAGGTCCAAACTCCATGTTGCACTTCTCATATGATGATGATTACATTTTTGTTGGATTCCTCTTTCGGAGAGTGTAAGATTGATCTAAAGATCATCTTGTTTGGATGAGCAGAGCATATATTTTGATTTTATTTTCCACTCATGTGCATGGTAGGCCAGATTTGTAATGTAGGCTCACAAGACCTACAGATGTGTCACACACACTCATTGACTGATATAAATTGGAGAGAGATGATGTCCATTTCATCATCAAATCATCACACACATTCACCTTGTGATCTAATTGGTTCGTACAGTCTAGGAGAGGCTTCACTCCTCCACACGTGTGAATCCGAACCTGAAGAAGCTACTGTGACTTTTGGAGCTATTTATAGGGTTTCTCGACAACGTTGACCATCATTGAGTTTGGGTCAACACTGACTTTGACTGCATTTTTTGGGCAAAAATTCTGATTTTTGAATGTCGTACCATTGGGCACAAAAATCGAGGCAGAACGTTGACTTTGGCCAAAGCCCCTTTCACTACGACGTTGACTTTAGCGTTGACCTTTGGAGCTATCTTTGAGGTGTGCGTGTGACACTTGTGGAATGTTGATTTAGCTGTTGTAGAAGTTGGTTTTACCAACTCAAGACTTTGCTGGCTGGGGCATCCTCTTGATTGTAGTAAGAAACATTTATCTATTCATTTGCTGGACAAGGAGAATTACAAATTCTGATATATTATTTGGCTTGTCTTCTGTTGATTTATTATTATGTTCTATCAACATTTTACTTTCATGTTTATGCAATTGCTAAATTGAATTGGGCCTATAATGAAGATAGAAGTAAAACTGCATTAAGCATAGAACATACCATGCTTATTTGAATTTAACATGGTGTCAGAGCTGAGGTGAAGACAAAGCCCAAGATAGTGTGAAAAGCAATCACCAAAGAAGAAATCCTATCAAGGATCAATGGCCTCCACATACAAGCATTTCAAGTTTAATAATAAGTTGACTGACAAGTCTGATTATCATGCATGGAAGATGTCCTTGGATTTGGCTTTGGAAGACCAAGATGTCATGGACTATGTGCAGGGGAAGATCCATGAGCCTCCATCAAATGCATTGGCTGCCACAAAGACGAAGTCTAGAAAATGGGAAATCAAAGTAAGATGATTATTAGGGATTCCATTCATAAGCACTTGATTGCTTACATCTTCGAGCTGATCACATCTAAAGAGATGTATGATATGTTGGTTAGCATGTTCAGGGCTAGCAATGCTAATCAAGTGCTTTTCGTCAAGAACAAGCTGAAGAATATCAAGAAAGGAAAAGATGAATCCATCCAATCATATTTTATGAGGCTCACAAAAATCAGGAATGGACTTCCCTGAGACTGGTATGTATTTAATACTACAATTCTTAATAATAATATGATTCCTGATTTTGATGAATTGTTGACAAGACGCATTCAAGAGGAAACAAGAATGATGGAGAGAGATCATCCCTCTAATGGAAATGGAGGTGACCCTACTGCCTTCGCCGCTCATGCAAAGAAGAAGAATTATGGTGGCCCGAGAAATCAAAACCATGGGAGAGCGGCACCCAAAGGAAGGGAAGATGTTACACTTGTAACAAGATTGGTCACTAAGCAAGAGAGTGCCCCAATAGAAGGGACTCTCCTAGGGATGATGATAATAATAACTTCAGGGGGAATGGCAATCAAAGGAACAACAAGTTCAAAGGAAGGAGGAAGGCTCCCTCTGATCGAAGTGGAAATGGGAAACCTTTCAAGAGGTCAAGAAATTCCAGGTACGATGAGTCTAATGTTGTTGATAATAAGAAAAATGAATATATTCTTGTATCTTCCCTCTCTGCTACATCTCCTCCCGACAACATGGATGTCTGGTTGATTGACAGTGATGCTTCAAGGCACCTCACTGGTTATAAAGAAACCCTCTCTGCTTTGATTGAGAAGGATACTAATTTAGAAATTATTCTTGGAGATAATGCCACCCATCATGTGAAAGGGATAGGGACTGTGACCATTCATCTATCTCAAGGTCAAGTCCTCCGCTTACAAGATGTGTTGTACATACCTGATTTGAAGAAGAACCTTCTGTCTATTTCAGCAATGGAAGACAAAAGATTCAAGGTGGCATTCGTTGAAGGAAAGGAACACATATGGAAGAAGAACTTCAAAGAGGCTCTTACTATTGGTTTTAGAGTTGATACACTCTACCAAGTTGGAGGAAGTCTGTTGGGGAGTATGTCATGCGATACAACTCTTCAAACCGAGCTATGGCACCACAGGTTTGCACACCTTGCCCTTCCCGAAGCAAGGAAGGTGGTGACAGGGATGACCGAGCTTAAAGATGATCATGAAGGTATATGTCAGGGTTGTGCTGAAGGGAAGCATACAAGGGGACCATTCCCCTCAAGTGTCACAAAGACATCTGATATCTTACAATTGATACATTCTGATTTATCTGGTATGTTGCCCGTAACATACTTGGGAGTATGTTCCTATTACATGACTTTTATAGATGACTTCTCCTGCAAGAGCTGGATATATTTCTTGAAGAATAAGAACGAAGCCTTCAAATGGTTTTGTACCTTCAAGGCCTTGGTGGAAAATCAAACCGGGAAGAAAATCAAAATTTGGAGGACCGATAATGGGACCGAGTATGAGTCCAATGAGTTCAATGAATTTTGCAGGGAAGCTGGTATTAAGAGGGAGACTAAAACTCTGTATACTCCTCAGCAAACTGGTGTTGCTGAAAGAAAGAACAGGACCATTGTGGAAGCTACCTGTGCCATGCTATATGACCAAGGTCTTCCGAAGTTTCTATGGGGAGAAGCTGCGAACACTGTTGTGTACATTCAAAATAGATGCCCGCATTCCGCTTTGGACTCCAAAACTCCCGAAGAAGTCTTCTCTAGTAAGAAGCCTGATGTCTCCAACCTTGGATTTTTTGGAAGTCTTGTTTAATTTCATGTTCCGAAAGAAAAGAGAAGCAAGTTCGATGCTTCTGGAAAGAAGGGAATGTTTGTGGGATACAGTGAAACTTCGAAGGCATATAGAATCTATGTGCCTGGTTAAAGAGAAGTGGAGATATGCCACGATGTCACCTTCGATGAAGATGCTACCCTCAAGAATGTAAGAAATCTTCCTATCCCAAAGGAAGACAAAGAAGAGGAAGAAGAAGCTGGAAGGAAGAAGAAGCTGGAAGCCAGGAAGAATCGAAGGATGAACCTATGCCCGATGTTGAAGGACCAATGGATCCTATTGATCCACCTCCTTCAACTAAGAGAAGACTATCATGGCTCAGGGACACTCTCGAAGATACCAAGAGACATATTGCCCCAAGAGCGACATTCCCTGAAAGCAATAAAACGAATAGGTACCAAGGGTACCTAGTAGCCATGAGTACAATTGTACAATCTGAGCCTGGATCATTTGAAGAATCTGTAAAGCATCAAGATTGGAAGGATGCCATGCACGAAGAATATGAGTCCATTATGAAGAATGATGTCTGGGTAGTGTTCCCGATACCGGAGGAAAATCTGTTGTCACCTCGAAATGACTCTTTAGCATCAAGCATGGAGCCGATGGAAGTGATGAAAAGTACATGGAAATATTGTTGCCCGAGGCTTCTCTCAAAAAGAAGGCATAAATTATGATGATATATTTGCACCTATCGCTCGCTATACCACCATACGATCTATCATTTCCCTTGTTGAAACGCAAGGATGGAGTCTCCATCAGATGGATGTGAAGACTGCCTTTCTACGTGGTTCAATAAAGGAAGAGGTTTATTTCAAGCAACCTCTGGGATTCGAAGTCCAAGATAGAGACACCTATGTATGTATAGGTTGAAGAAGGCCCTCTATAGGTTGAAGCAAGCCCCAAGGGCTTGGTATGAGAGGATAGATAGCTACTTAATGAAGCTAGGCTTCACTCGAAGTGATGTTGATCCAAACCCTTATTTTAAGGTTGATAAAGAATGACCTCTCATTCTAATTCTCTATGTGGACGATCTCTTCCTAACAAGTGTTGACCCTCTCATTCATCAATATAAGAGGGACCTAGCTTCTGAGTTTGAGATGAAAGACCTAGGACTGATGCATTATTTCCTAGGCTTGGAGGTCGACACCAATGGAACTCAACTTTAAAAATTTGTGTGGAAGCGTTGTTGGGCCCGAGCTGGGAAATCCCAACGAGTATCGACAACTCGTAGGGGCCTTGATGTTCTTAGCCAACTCCCGTCTGGACGTATGTTTTGGAGTGAACACTTTGAATCAACATATGGTTGAACCTCATTACATTCACTGGATTGGTGCCAAGAATCTATTGAGATATCTTGGGGGCACAATCAACCGTGGGCTGAGATACACTGCCAGGACTTTGAGACTCCACGAATATACTAATGCCAATTGGGCTAGCAGCGTGGTGGATCATAAGAGCACATCGGGATGTTGCTTCACCTTGGGTTCTGCTTCAATATCTTGGATGAGATGGAAGGAGAAGTCAGTGGCTTTGAGCACCACTGAGGCCGAATACATTGCAGAGAGTATGGCCTGTTCTGAAGTTGTTTGGTTTTGAAAGCTCTTCAGTGAGTTGTTTGGACAGTGCTAGATACCATTGTTATCATTTGTGATAACCTGAGTGGGATTCGTCTTTTTGGGAATCTCGTGTTCCACGATCGATCCAAACATATTGATATTAGGTACCACTTTATCTGGGATATGGTACAGCGAGGCGTCGTAAGGCTTGATCATATAGAAACCGATGAGCAGGTCACAGATATTCTCACGAACCCCCTAGGGAAACACCCTATTGTGAGGTTCCTGCCTGAGTTGGACAATGAGCTCCAGGAGCTCCAGGGGGCTTCGGGATAACCTCTTGGAGCTATAAGCACACACAAGGCTAGCCTTGTCGAACCTTGTTGTGCTTCTGCCCCACCGTTATGATGATGAGATGGTTAATCCTCTCTTTTATCTATGCCCTGCATGCATCCTACCCATGGAGTTTCGAACTCATGGGAAGTACCTCTCATTTGGCCAATGAGGTGGGAAATGTTGATAGAGACCATAGCAAGACTGATGGACGAATCGGAGATTGTCGTACTCTCTATGTCTAGGATGAGTTGTGTCCAACCACTTGATCTGGGATCAAGTCTGGATGACGCAATAACGCATGATGATGATGATAGTACACGATGGTACTGATCAATGGATGGCACAGGTGGATAGATGGAGTTCTTCCTAGTTGAGCGGGAGTGTTAATTTTGGGCAACTAGATCCAAAATCCATGTTGCACTGCTCATATGATGATGATTATATTTTTTTTGGATTCCTTTTTCAGAGAGGTGCAAGAGAGATCTAAAGATCATCTTGTTTGGATGAGCAGAACATATATTTTGATTTTATTTTCCACACATGTGCATGGCCGGCCATATTTGTAATGAAAGCTCACAAGCCCTACAGATGTGTCACACACCCTCATTGATGGATATAAATTGGAGAGAGATGATGTCCATTTCATCATCAAACCATCACACACATTCATCTTGTGGTATGATTGGTTTGTATAGCCTAGGAGAGGCTTCCCTCCTTCACACGTGTGAATCTGAACCTGAAGAAGCTGCTGCAATTTCCAGACTATTTTTAGAGTTTTTGGACAACATTGACCAGCATTGACTTTGGGTCAACACTTGGACTTTGAATGCGTTTTTTAGGCAGAATTTCCGATTTTTGAAGGTCGTACTGCTGGGCACAAAATCGAGGTTGAAATTTGACTTTGACCAAAGCCCCTTTCACTGCAGCGTTGACTTTTGCATTAACCAATTTGGGTTGACTTGCATTGAGGTGTGCGTGTGACACTTGTGGAAGGCTGATTTGGCTGTTGGAGAAGTTGGTTTGACCAACTCAAGACTTTGCTGGATGGGGCATCCTGTTGACTGTTGTAACAAACATTTATCTATTCATTTTCTCGACAAGGAGAATTACAAATTCTGATATATTATTTTGCTTGTCTTCTGTTGATTTATTATTATGTTCTATCAACATTTTACTTTCATGTTTATGTGATTGCTAAATTGAATTGGGCCTATAAGAAAGATTGAAGTAAAACTGCATTAAGCATAGAACATACCATGGTTATCTAAATTTAACAATCGCTCCTGTAGAGAAGCGGCCAACCAAAAGTCTTGTTCCCACAAGAGTTGAGAACGGTGGTTAATGCCATGATCGGTGGTCGGCTGAGACAGCATACAACATTATTGGTGTTGCCCTTCTTGTACTTTATGTTCAAATGAAACTGTTGCAGATACGTGGACCACTTATGATGGCGATCATTCTGCAACTTTCCTTGCGTCTGTATGAAATGCAGGGGTCGGTGGTCTATGTGGATGACTGTTTCCTTCCCCAGAATGTAATACTTCCATTGTCGGCAAGCCTGCACAATGGAATAGATTTCTTTGTCATAAGTGGGATACTTGCGGATTGTGTCGAACAGTGTCTCACTATGATATGCCACTGGATGCCCCTATTGAGTAAGAACTGCCCCAATAGCATAGTCAAAGGCATTTGTCTCGATCTCAAATGGTTGTTGCAAGTTTGGTAATGTGAGCACTAGGGCAGAGGAGAGGCGATGTTTAAATTCTACAAACGTCTTTTGTTGAGATTCCGAGCAAATGAATTTTGCTTTCACTCCTCCTTTGGTGACTTGATTCAAGGGCCAAGTGATATGAGAAAATCCCAACACAAACCTGCGGTAGAAATTAGCAAGACCTAGAAAGTTGCAAAGCTCTGTTAGAGTGGTTGGGGCTGGCCAATCCCGAATGACTTGGATCTTGGTTGGATCCACATGTACTCCTCCACTCATCAATGATATATCCCAGATACTGAACCTCGGTCATGCCAAAAGTGCACTTCTCCAAATTGGCACACAACTTGTGTTGCCGCAGTGTTTGGAGGACCTATCGGATGTGGTGGAGGTTCTCTTCCCAAGTCTGGCTGAAGATCAGGATGCCATCCAAGTACACTACTACAAAAGAGTTGGTGAATGGCTGCAAGATGTCGTCCATCAGCCTCATGAAGGTTGCGGGAGCATTCCTCAACCCGAAAGGCATGACTAACCATTCGAAAAGGCCCTCCTTGGCTTTCAAGGTAGTCTTCCACACATCAGAGGGTTCGATTGGTACTTGGTGATACCCGGACTTCAAGTCGATCTTGCCAAAATATTTCGCCCCTTTGAGTTCTTCTAGAAAGTCATCAATCCGTGGAATCAGGTACCTATTCCAAACAGTGATCTTGTTCAACGCCCAATAGTCAATACAGAGTCTCCAAGTCCCATCCTTCTTCTACACCAACATGATCGGGCTCCCACAGGGCGATGAACTCGGTCGGATGTGACCTTTCTGCAGCAGCTCCTAAATCTGCCTATTGATTTCATCATTCTCCAGAATAGAGCGTCGATTGATCAGTCCATTAGGCAACGGCGCACCTGGTGTCAGATCAATGGGGTGCTTGACCTGACAGTGCAAAGGCACCCCTGCGGGTGAGGTGAAGATGTCTCCATACTCCTCCACGACCTTGCTCATTTGTTGTTGTCGTGGCCATAATCATCCTCTTGCCTTAAGCGCGGATCATCAGGAAAACAAATTTTTCAGTTTTGGAAATGAGCTTACTTCATTGTTTTGCAATAACCAAAGAGATAGCAGCAAACGGTGGTACCTCTGGTATCCTGTACAACTTATTGCCCAAAGTAACAATAACAGCGCGAGGCCGGGACTCATACACAAAATTTCGCTTCCACAAGTATGGATGGCCTAATAATAAATCACAAACATCAAGAGGAGCAATGTCACATAATACCTCATCCGTGAAGGGCTTGAACATGTAGGGAAGGCAGCACTACTGGCTGACGCAGAGATCTCGTCCTTGGTGAAGCCACCCGATGTTTTACGGTTGTGTGTGTTGTGGTCGGCAAGCTCAACCGCTTCACAACCTCTTCTGAAATGAGGTTCTTTTGGCTCCCACTATCGACAATGAACATCTAGGAGTGGAAGAGATACTCCTCCTCCTCTAGATCTTCAAATTCCTCCTTTTGGATCTTCATGGTGGCAACGATGGTGTTGGGCTCCGCATCGATAATCTGCTCCCCTTTTTCATTCCCCTTGTCCGATTCTGATTCAAAGTCAGAGCATGCATCTGATTCAGAAGCCTTCATCTCGACCACTAGTGACTGCTTGGCCCGACACTCACTTGTGTTGTGACTGGAGCTCTTATGGAACTCACATCACTTTCTCGTGTCCTTCTTCGGCTTTGCGGTGTTGTTCTTTGCTTGCAGCTTTGGCCAAGTTGTCTTGGGTTGCCATGCCTTGGCTTTGTCATTTGTTCTACGGTTTGGGGGCACCATTCTGTTGCTTTTGATTCGCAGATCCAAAGTCTCGCTTCTTTTGTTTGAATTTCTTCTCAATATTGGCAGCATACCAATATGTCGTACCAAGAGAGATGTCAAGGAACTCCATTTCCTCCTAAATGCATCTCTGCAGACAACTGCGGTACTTCAGCACCAAATGTTTCTCTAAATCTTTGATACCCAACTTTGTGCCCAGGGTATGAAACAGATTCATCAGCTCATGCACATCTTGATCCCTTTGTTGCCGCAGCGTAGTCCATTGTATGTACTTATTCTCATGCTCCCCATGGGATAATATTGTCCCTTGACGGCGTCTCGGAAAGAATTCCAAGTGGGTACGGCTGAAAACAAAGAGGGTTCCCCCTCATCCTTTTTCTCACAGTAGGTTTCCCACTAGTCCTTGACATGGGAGACAGCTTTGAAGAGTGCAAAAATAATTTTCTCTCGGTCGAAAAAGTCATGAACTGAGAAATATCTTTCTAATAGATTCAGCCATCTATCGACAGTGTCTATATCTATTTGGCCCACAAATATGGGAATATCAAAGTTTACTTGTACCTTAAAAGGAGTGGCACCTCTAGAGTGACTATTGGATGTAGATGCGCCGTTGGTGGGCATCCGTTGAAGGATCTAGGAAAAATTATCCATCGTTGCGTTCCTTTGTTCCTCGAGGACCTCCTCGAGCAATATTTTGATAGGATCTCCTACTCCCTCATCTTTCTTTTTTTTCCCCATGGGCGGTGTTGACCGCACTTTGTCAACGACCCCATAGCAGTACACCCCCATTTTTTCAAATGGGATTCGTCATGTTCGACGTGGTTGCACCATTCAGATTCCGTTATCCAGATGTCATTGCCGATCGACAGTTTTTATAATGATGTAAACCCATTCTGCATTTTATGATGTAAATGATCTAAGTAAGACCGTCAGTGTATGTAATAGCCTAGGTAAGCCTAGTATGTTGTTGATGATCTCTATCCTAGGAGGTTTTTTGTCTCACTGATTCACGAAAGTGATCGGCAGAGTTTTTCCCTCCAGCCTCACCCCAAAGCTAGGGTGGATGTTATCATCAGCATACTAAGTGAGTCCTAGTGTTCTATCGAGTCCTTGTAAAAGTAGTTTGAACTACTTGGTCTACTAGATCATATTTTGAGTCGCAGAATTGGGTATTTATTTGAGGGTCTATACGAATGGGTATTCCCCCTTCATGTATGTAAATGTATTATCTCATGTAAAGAGGGTTGGAAAAATAATTATAATCCCCTCTCAGTCAATTAATTAAATTTTCTGGTCAATTAATAAAATCTTAAACCAGAAATTTAATTAATTTAGGGTCCTAAATTAGGATTAAATCTTTAAAGGCAAAATTTGTGGGTCCTTGGAAAATGATTTTGAAAGCCCCAAGCCAAGGGAATATTAAGAATTTTAAGAAATATTGGACCCTTGAGCCTTGGTGGTTAAGTCAAGGTCAAAATTTTGGGGTAATTAACTCAAAAATAGTATTTTTGAGTTAATTAAAATTGAATTAAATGATAAATTCGTTTTTTCC
This sequence comes from Pinus albicaulis, assembly GCA_034641835.2. Lineage (NCBI taxonomy): Eukaryota > Viridiplantae > Streptophyta > Pinopsida > Pinales > Pinaceae > Pinus > Pinus albicaulis. The sequence continues at coordinate 453,979,776 of CM076578.1, forward strand.
CCAAAATTTTAATTTCAACGCTCCGGATTAAAATATAATTAAATCTTTTGGACGGTTGAGATTATTTTGACGAGGATCATCCAAACTAGCCGTTAGAGATCTTGTCCTATAAATTTAGAGGTCTTTGTCAGTATTGAGTCATCCGATCTCAGGATCGTGCACTTGCTCTTAGAAGCTCTTGTAAACTTTTTTTTGAGGAATAAAGCAAAAGACTTTGGGGTTACAAATCTGGATGTTCCTTCTCAGATCTATGTGGTGAATTGTCTCTAAACTCTGCTACTTGGTTTCTTGCATTTTATGATTGATGGCCTACATGGATTAATCTGCATACAGGTATCTTGTGCAGTTTTCTGGGTTTATAAAATAACATTCTGATTTTTCTGCAAAGGTCTCATGTTGTTTTCTTAAATCTCTATCGATCTAAGATCTGGATCTAAGTGTGCAGGGAATTTTTTCTTAAGGTTGGGCGTCTGGGGAAGTCTTCGGTTGGACCAGCCGACTCCCAATAAACATAAATCTGATAAGCTCTTTATTTATTAAATTTCGAGTCTATCTTACGATATTTGTGATTTTACAGGGTTTCGAAGGCTTGTGCCTCACACTAAAACTTTGAATTTCTGAAAATTGTGCTAAACAGATTCAGATCTGACCATGAGGGTTTAAATTGTAAAATAGTTGTAAATTTGTAAATTTTTAGGACTGTGACGGTTTATTTGTTTCATGGTGCGTATATCTTCAGATCTGGTTATTTCTTGCAGGTTCAGAAATTAAAATCGGAAATTTTTTAAGATCTAGGGCAGATCTGGTTTCCAAAGGCCAGATCTGGCCTCAAAGCTGCCACTGTGGGCAAATCTGGGCATTATTGGTTTCAAGAAGCTTTTAAAATCTGAAGTTTGGAACAATCGAATTGCTGGACGTACTGGGTTTCTCTCTACATAACGCTGCCTCAACCTGCATTTTCCTCCTACCACCATACATTGAGTTTGATCTGCTGCCTTCTGACTTCCATGAATCATCGACCCAAGCTCCGATCTGCAATAAAAAGCACAAAAAAAAAAATCGCGTCCTCAAATCCGTTGAGCTATCTTTGCATTTCAAAGTTTTCCCTATTCTACCTGCCCTCATTCAACTCCATTGCCCCTGCGGTCCATCTCTTCTCTCCACGCCCCTGCGTCACCTCTGCCCGTGCATATCTCCTTTGCGTTTTCTCCAACCTGCAAAGCCACAAGAAAAACGCAGCATTTGAACTCAGTCTCTGCCATCCGAGTGCTCCAGCGTACAAAATACAAACGCATTCCTCACGCCGCCCAGATCAGCTCCAATCGACCTCCTGCAAAAAACAAAACGCGTGCATAATTTGAAGCCCGTGCCCTAGCCGCCGTCTTGCCTGCCTGCGTTTTCATTGACCTGCAAACAACAACGCACGCACACATGAATCGATCGGTTTCACTTTTGGATGGAAGGGTTTAAGTCGATTTTTATTTAATGTGGATAGCTTTAGTTTAGTTGATTTTCATTGTAGTTTTAATTGGTAGGTTTTAAGCGTTATAAAATCTCTAGCGTAAGTCTTAGATAGTATAGGTTTTGTTTTTAATCTGTGTTGTTCCAGTTTTAATTTTTAGTGGTAGCGTAATGTTTAAATTTCGTCCCCCTTTTTATTTGTTTTGGTGGTAGTGTTATATTTCATTTTTTGTGATTAGTTCTAATTTAGTTCCATTTTGTCATTTTAGTCTTAGGTTTTTGCCTTTTCGATTCGGGTTATTTTTTGTTTTAAACTTTAGCTTTAGTTTTAATTTAGTTTAATTTTTAATTTAGTTTAATTTTTTAGAAATTCTAACTTTTAGTTTCACTTAGTTTTATTTAAAGTTTAAATTTAGATTTTTTTTAACTGGTTCTAGATTAGAAAAATAAAAACAAATAAAATTAAAAAAAAAAAAATTAAAATTTTAAAGCCTAAAAAATTTCAATTTTTTTTTTTTATGGTCAAGGAGTTTTTTAAAATTTTATCTTGAGATTGACTATATAAAATCTTTGACTTGCCTGGATTGAAATTAATTGAAACATCTTAAATATCTGGCATTTTCATCTTACTGTTTCATGGTTGTGTTTTTCGATTGAATATCATTAATCATTCGTGTTTTAATACGCAGCAGTTAATCATCATCACTGGTTTATAATTGCATAATGGGATTTTATGAGACTCCATAAGGCACTGGTCTTAAACGTGAATTTTAATTTAGATCTGTGAAATCTCGTTCATTTTTTTCTAGTATTTGATGTTTTAGCTGTGTCTCCTGGATTTGTCATCCTCATTCATAATAGGGTCTACCTCCCATAACTTGCAAGGAGACAGTTTAAAGAGAGAGATTGGGGATAAGAGTGACAGCCCCCAGTCTGAACCGTTGTCGCGGTGCCCTGAACAATTTGTGCGACAACATTTTTTTGGCGCCGTTGCCGGGGATAGAGTTTTTCTGTCCTTGGTCTTAACGACATTTTTATAATCTTCTGATCTTTCATCGCCATTCATTAAACTGTCGCAAGCGATCTCATTTTCTAGCGACTTTTCATCTCTTCATATTTTTATCGTCTTATCTTTCGTCATATCACTAATCATTTCATCATCGTATTTTTAGCACCTGGACATTTCGGTTGGCTTCTTGTTTGGGTGGTGACTCCACTTATTCATCTTTTTATTCCCAGACAAGAATCCCCCCCTGATCCCCATCTGCTATCTCTCGATTATTTTGTTTTAGAATTAGTTTCATGTTCAAGTGGCGACTCCTATTCTTTCATTTCTTACAAGAGTTCCCACCAAGAAGTTCACTTCTTGAGGACCTTTTGACTATTCTTGAACACGGATCTGTTTCTAAAATCTTAAAGACGATATCATGGATATTTTTGCCCCGTGTAATTTTGCTAATATTCAGGGTTATCCCCATGATCTCCCTCAAATGGATAAATTACCTATCTTTCAAGGAAATGATGCAGTTAGTGTTAAATCTCATTTGTTTGCTTTCACTAACTGGTGGAATAGATTTGCAGTTGCAAGTAATAATTTCGATGATGTAAAAATGAAAACTTTTGTTCTTACTTTTGGCGAAGATGTTGTTGAATGGTTTACGGAAAAGCCTGATAGTTCATTCAATACTTTTGAATCCATTGTAACTGCTTTTAAGGAGAAGTATGGTGATAAAAGGGAAGATCGGCATTTGGTAATAGAGATCAGTACCATAAAAAAGAAAGAAAATGAAACGACTGAAGAATTTAACAGGAGATTTAATGGTATTCTTAGAGAAATATCTCAAACTCATAAACCTCCTGATGGATCTCTTCTGAATTTTTACATTGATGCTTTTGATTCTGATACTGCATATGAGTTAAGACGGGCTAAAACTGCAAATTATAAAGCTTGTCAATCTTTCGCTGAGGAGATTGAAAAGGATAAGAAAGCATCTGTAATGTCCAACACTCTAGAAATTGAAGAAGACGATGATGACCCTATGAAAAGGTTAATGCAAAAACTTGAAAGCATGGAGCTTAATCAAGCGAAATTGATCTCTGAACATGCTAAGGAAATAAGTGTTTTACAGGCTAGGTTGGTTCAAATGGAAAGGGCTCAAACGCAGAATTCCCAACCTAGAAATAATAATGCTTTACAGAAAAGAGGCCTATCTTATGAGCAGAGACCAACAAATCAACTTGAGTTTGCAAATCTTGTGGATGAAGTTCCGCCTTATTGTAGAGCCTGTAATGACCTTCATGAAGAGGCTACTTGTCCCGTTATCAAAAGGATCATAGCTAGTAGAATGGCAAGGTCAAGTCATCAAATTAATGTTGTTGGTAAGAACTATCACATGCATATAGAAGATCATGAAAGTCAGGTTAAGGAATCAGCTCAGATGATTAAGGATGTGCAACCCAGTCATATGCAAATAATTCAAAACATGGAAGCTAACCAAATCAGTCTTCAAAATAAGATAACTTCCATGGAAGAAAGTCATGTTCAAGAAATAAATGTCATGGAAAACAGGTTAAAAATGATGGAAGTTAATCATTCTAATCAGATGTCCATTATACAGAATTATATGATTGCAATGGAAGCAAGACACACCCAGGAAATGACTGCCATGAAGGAAAATTACTTGTTGGAAATAAAAAAAATGGACGCAAATAAGACGAAATTAATAGTAAGGCATGCCAGGGAGATGAATACCATGAAGGAAAATCACTTGTTGGAAATGAATACCACGAAGGAAAATCACTTGTTAGAAATGAGTTCCATACAGGAAAGGTTGGAAAAAATGGAAAAATTACATATACAAAAGTTTCAGCCGAAATTTGATTATGAAGATTCATCAATAGATCATGAGACTTCTTGTTTGCTAAAGCCACTCCCATCTCGTCATACGAAGGATTTAACTATGGTTTCAAAGGATGTTGAGAAAGACCAAGCTTATGTTTCACCATTGACAGAGTATATCCAGAATAATATTGGTCATGCTCCAGGTTCTTCAGATATTTTGTACAAACATCTTCAAGATGAGGACAAGGAGTTTACAGTGGTCTCATTGCTAACATCGCAACCCACTCAGAAGAAGAGAAAGAAGCAGAAAAGAAGTAAGTGGTTCAATTCGTCTGATGGTCGAGAGCAGCTTGACGTTTGGATAAGACAGAGTCCTACATTATGCAAGATCGGCCATGGCACATCTGAAAAGCAGCCTACAGATTTGCCTGAAAGCAGGCAAATGCTCAGCATACACTATATTGAGCACATCTGATGCCACAGGGCATCCTCTATATTGTATCTCTAACCTTACACCTTGTTATTTCAGCATTTCATTTTGCAGTTAGAGTAGATTTACTTTTCATGTTAAATAGAATAATAAATAAAAGAAGAGCTTCTATTTTTCATGAGCCTAATGTTATATGATGATATTTGGATGGACGCTACTTATGTAATCTTGTGTGTTGCTTGGATGCAGATTCTGGATTCTCACATTCCTTCAACGAAGCAACGTGTCCCCAAGTAGAGCCAGATGTTGACCACACTTCGTCAACTACCCCATAGCAGTACACCCCCATTTTTTCTAATGGGATTCGTCATGTTCGACGTGGTTCCATCGTTCGGATTCCGTCATCCAGATGTCATCGCCGATCGACAGTTTTTATAATGATGTAAACCCATTCTGCATTTTATGATGTAAATGATCTAAGTAAGACCGTCCATGTATGTAACAACCTAGGTAAGCCTAGTATGTTGTTGATGACTTCCATCCAGGAGGTTTTTTGTCTCACTGATTCACGAAAGTGATCGGCAGAGTTTTTCCCTCCAGCCTAACCCCAAAGCTAGGGTGGATTTTGTCATCAGCATGCTAAGTGAGTCCTAGTGTTCTATCGAGTCCTTGTAAAAGTAGTTTGAACTACTTGGTCTACTAGATCATATGTTGAGTCGCAGAACTGGGTATTTATTTGAGGGTCTATGCAAGTGGGTTTTCCCCCTTCATGTATGTAAATGTATTATCTCATGTAAAAGAGGGTTGGAAAAATAATTATAATCCCCTCTTAGTCAATTAATTAAATTTTCTGGTCAATTAATAAAATCCTAAACCAGAAATTTAATTAATTCAGGGTCCTAAATTAGGATTAAATCTTTAAAGGCAAAATTTGTTGGTCCTTGGAAAATGATTTTGACAGCCCCAGGCCAAGGGAATATTGAGAATTTTAAGAAATATTGGACCCTTGGGCCCTGGTGGTTAAGTCAAGGTCAAAATTTTGGGGTAATTAACTTAAAAATAATATTTTTAAGTTAATTAAAATTGAATTAAATGATAAATTCGTTTTTTCCCCAAAATTTTAATTTCAACGTTCCGGATTAAAAGATAATTAAATCTTTTGGACGGTTGAGATTATTTTGAAGAGGATCATCCAAACTAGCCGTTAGAGATCTTGTCCTATAAATTTAGAGGTCTTTTTCATTTTTGAATCATCCGATCTCAGGATCGTGCACTTGCTCTTAGAAGCTCTTGTAAACTTTTTTTTTGAGGAATAAAGCTAAAGACTTTGGGGTTACAAATCTGGATGTTCCTTCTCAGATCTATGTGGTGAATTGTCTCTAAACTCTGCTACTTGGTTTCTTGCATTTTATGGTTGATGGCCTACATGGATTAATCTGCATATAGGTATCTTATGCAATTTTCTGGGTTTATAAAATAACATTCTGATTTTTCTGCAAAGGTCTCATGTTGTTTTCTTAAATCTCTATCGATCTAAGATCTGGATCTAAGTGTGCAGGGAATTTTTTCTTAAGGTTGGGCGTCTGGGGAAGTCTTCGGTTGGACCAGCCGACTCCCAATAAACATAAATCTGATAAGCTCTTTATTTATTAAATTTCGAGTCTATCTTACGATATTTGTGATTTTACAGGGTTTCGAAGGCTTGTGCCTCACACTAAAACTTTGAATTTCTGAAAATTGTGCTAAACAGATTCAGATCTGACCATGAGGGTTTAAATTGTAAAATAGTTGTAAATTTGTAAATTTTTAGGACTGTGACGGTTTATTTGTTTCATGGTGCGTATATCTTCAGATCTGGTTATTTCTTGCAGGTTCAGAAATTAAAATCGGAAATTTTTTAAGATCTAGGGCAGATCTGGTTTCCAAAGGCCAGATCTGGCCTCAAAGCTGCCACTGTGGGCAAATCTGGGCATTATTGGTTTCAAGAAGCTTTTAAAATCTGAAGTTTGGAACAATCGAATTGCTGGACGTACTGGGTTTCTCTCTACATAACGCTGCCTCAACCTGCATTTTCCTCCTACCACCATACATTGAGTTTGATCTGCTGCCTTCTGACTTCCATGAATCATCGACCCAAGCTCCGATCTGCAATAAAAAGCACAAAAAAAAAAATCGCGTCCTCAAATCCGTTGAGCTATCTTTGCATTTCAAAGTTTTCCCTATTCTACCTGCCCTCATTCAACTCCATTGCCCCTGCGGTCCATCTCTTCTCTCCACGCCCCTGCGTCACCTCTGCCCGTGCATATCTCCTTTGCGTTTTCTCCAACCTGCAAAGCCACAAGAAAAACGCAGCATTTGAACTCAGTCTCTGCCATCCGAGTGCTCCAGCGTACAAAATACAAACGCATTCCTCACGCCGCCCAGATCAGCTCCAATCGACCTCCTGCAAAAAACAAAACGCGTGCATAATTTGAAGCCCGTGCCCTAGCCGCCGTCTTGCCTGCCTGCGTTTTCATTGACCTGCAAACAACAACGCACGCACACATGAATCGATCGGTTTCACTTTTGGATGGAAGGGTTTAAGTCGATTTTTATTTAATGTGGATAGCTTTAGTTTAGTTGATTTTCATTGTAGTTTTAATTGGTAGGTTTTAAGCGTTATAAAATCTCTAGCGTAAGTCTTAGATAGTATAGGTTTTGTTTTTAATCTGTGTTGTTCCAGTTTTAATTTTTAGTGGTAGCGTAATGTTTAAATTTCGTCCCCCTTTTTATTTGTTTTGGTGGTAGTGTTATATTTCATTTTTTGTGATTAGTTCTAATTTAGTTCCATTTTGTCATTTTAGTCTTAGGTTTTTGCCTTTTCGATTCGGGTTATTTTTTGTTTTAAACTTTAGCTTTAGTTTTAATTTAGTTTAATTTTTAATTTAGTTTAATTTTTTAGAAATTCTAACTTTTAGTTTCACTTAGTTTTATTTAAAGTTTAAATTTAGATTTTTTTTAACTGGTTCTAGATTAGAAAAATAAAAACAAATAAAATTAAAAAAAAAAAAAAAAATTAAAAATTTTAAAGCCTAAAAAATTTCCAATTTTTTTTTTATGGTCAAGTGAGCTTTTAAAATTTTATCTTGAGATTGACTATATAAAATCTTTGACTTGCCTGGATTGAAATTAATTGAAACATCTTAAATATCTGGCATTTTCATCTTACTGTTTCATGGTTGTGTTTTTCGATTGAATATCATTAATCATTCGTGTTTTAATACGCAGCAGTTAATCATCATCACTGGTTTATAATTGCATAATGGGATTTTATGAGACTCCATAAGGCACTGGTCTTAAACGTGAATTTTAATTTAGATCTGTGAAATCTCGTTCATTTTTTTCTAGTATTTGATGTTTTAGCTGTGTCTCCTGGATTTGTCATCCTCATTCATAATAGGGTCTACCTCCCATAACTTGCAAGGAGACAGTTTAAAGAGAGAGATTGGGGATAAGAGTGACAGCCCCCAGTCTGAACCGTTGTCGCGGTGCCCTGAACAATTTGTGCGACAACAGGCGGATGTCGAGGTTTGCGAGGCTGATCTTGCAAAGGTTCAACTAGATAGAGCCCTAACTCCTTATACCCCGACCTCGTTGGGGACATGCAAAGAAGGGTCAAGAAAGAGCAGACCCCTCTGATACCACTGATCCGGATTTACGCAGGAACACAATAAAATACAAAATTACACATAAAAGCAGAGATGCAGCAGAAATAAAACTTCATTTCATTAATAACAAATAACAAAAATATGCTTACAGACAGAATGGAAATAAACTAGCAAGGGCGTTGGTAACTTATCTCTGAGAAGAGATGTGGCAGATACAGAGCTCTAAACTGTGTTACAATGAGGCTCAAGGGCCTATTTATTATTGAAAAACAACGGAAAACCCTAAACATCCAAAAACCTAACCCTAGGTGATGAAGCGCCAAAACTATTGGCCCCGTTTGGGTAAATTGCTACATCAATCTTCCCGGGGACATAACTTGGCATATAATCTCCGTTTGACGCGCACAATACCTCGTTAAAACGATCTGTCTGAGGACTACAACTTTTGATGTGAGAAACTTCGAAGGAACTTCTATGTTGCTCTCGGGTTTTCAAAAAACCATCATTTAGGGACTCAAAACGACTCTAGAAGTTCAAGACCCAAAAAACTGCTAAAAATACTAAATTGTGCTACAATTAAGGAAACTGAAAAACTGAAATAAACAATTGTGGGGCACCAAGAAGAATAGGCGAGTGGCCACCAATATCAACCTGGATCAGAATACCTCCTTAAGGTTGGGCAGTTCATTGCACACTAGGGGTTGGAACAATCATGGATTCCTTGATGATGCAAGGGGCTCACATAAGGGCCCTCCCTAAGAACTAGGGCGATGGACATGATAAGGGGTAGAGCTCATGTTTGGATTTTTCCCACGTGCTAAATTTTTATGTCCCGACCATCTTTTGCATTTTATGGTTGTTATAAATGGCTAAATTATGCTTTCAAGCTTCTTTTTAGCTGCATCAACCTCCGGGGCAATCTTATAGGCCTGACCCAAAGTGTGGGCAAGGGGAGGAATGCTAACTCCTTGTGGACCCAATGGACAAATGTGGATTTCGATGGGAAATATGTGAAAGGGGTTATAATTAGCGAAGGGCAGTGATGTATGTGATGTCGGGAAGCGGGACCACGCAACCAAAATCGAGGTTTCCCATATAATGCCACTCCTAAAGCTAGCAGTCAATAGAGGAGATCCCATGGGACTAGGATACAAGGTTAACCACCGAGTTGAACGAGGGCGCAAGAGTACGAATTCTTTCTGTCGAATCCCCCAACTAATCCATGCCCAGAAGTGTCCATGATCAGTAAGAAAAAATGACCAATTACATAATGGAAGCCATACCTTTAGGGTTGGAAGGCCTACCTTCAAACATAGGATCATGACATATGGGCGAGGGTGCATAATGGCTAGCTCAAGTGGCGGAGATGATGGCACGTCAAGTTATTTGGCGACAACAAGGGGTTGTCGGTTGCTGGCTGAAGACAATGTAGGCGAAAAATTTCTTCTATGGGTGTCACCCAAAGGTGGTGGGTAACATCTGGCTCCAACTGGGACATGATCTCTCAATAGAGTGAACGAACCTACTCGAACGAGGAGGTCATGAGAACACCAACAATCTCTTCGGACCGCAGAACTGTTACCTACACATCAAAGTCAAAGCACACGGGGCAACATGTTTTTGCAGCGTCTTGTGATCACCCATGCTTTTGTTAGGCCATAAAAATCAACAAGAAATAAAATTTAATTGGATAAGCCTTTACCACGGTATATCTCTCAACCCTTGGTCTCTTATAGTATTTCTCTCAAGGGACCTTTCGTGGAAAGACACCCTAGCTTCTCCCAAAGCTCACACTTTAATTGAATCTTTCCATTGATTGAGACATCCTTGCCTCACATAGAACCCCAGTATAAACACATCAATCACAAGTGAGGGATTTTAGAAGTTCTGATCTTAGGAATTCATTCTTTTTAAATATTCCTAAGCCTCCCTTGAGCCTTCCTTTGTGAGCCCTTAACTTTGTTTCTAAAGAAAGCAAGCCCTATTATTTGAGTATTTCCATTTTCATCCCTCTAATGGAAATGGAGGTGACCCTACTATCTTCACCTCTCATGCAAAGAAGAAGAACTATGGTGGCTCGAGAAATCAAAACCATGGAAGAGCGGGGCCCAAAGGAAGGAAGGCAAGATGTTACACTTGTAACAAGATTGGTCACTATGCAAGAGAGTGCCTCAATAGAAGGGACTCTCCTAGGGATGATGACAACAACAACTTCAGGGGGAATGGCAATCAAAGGAACAACAGGTTCAAAGGAAAGAGGTGCTTCAAGGCACCTCACTGGTTATAAAGAAGCCCTCTCTGATTTGATTGAAAAGGATACTAATTTAGAAATTATCCTCGAAGATAATGCCACCTATCCTGTGAAAGGGACAGGGACTGTGACCCTCCATCAATCTCAAGATCAAGTCCTCCACTTACAAGATGTGTTGTACGTACCAGATTTGAAGAAGAACCTTGTGTCTATTGCGACAATGGAAGACAAAGAATTCAGGGTGGCATTCATTGATGGAAAGGTACACATCTAGAAGAACTCCAAAGAAGCTCTTACTATTGGTTTTAGAGTTGATACACTCTACCAAGTTGGAGGAAGTTCGTTGGGGACTATGTCATGTGATACAACTCTTCAAACTGAGCTATGGCACCGGAGGTTTGCACACCTTCATTACAAAGCCCTTCCCGAAGCAAGGAAGGTGGTGACAGGGATGCTCGAGCTTAAAGATGATCATGAAGGTATATGTCAGAGTTGTGCCGAAGGGAAGCATACAAGGGGGCCATTCCCCTCAAGTGTCACAAAGACATCTGATATCTTGCAATTGATACATTCTAATTTATCTAGAATGTTGCTCGTAACATCCTTGGGAGGATGTTCCTATTACATGAATTTTATAGATGACTTCTCCTGCAAGACCTGGATATATTTCTTAAAGAATAAGGACGAAGCATTCAAATAGTTTTGTACCTACAAGTCCTTGGTGGAAAATCAAACTGGGAAGAAAATCAAAATTTTGAAGGCCGATAATGGGACCGAGTATGAGTCAAATGAGTTCAATGAATTTTGCAGGGAAGCTGGTATTAAGAGGGAGACTAAAACTTTGTATGCTCCTCAGCAAAATGGTGTTGATGAAAGAAAGAATAGGACCCTTGTGGAAGGTGGTTGTGCCATGCTATATATGACCAAGGTCTTCCGAAGTTTCTATGGGGAGAAGATGTGAACATTTGTAATATCCCGTTTTGGGGATATCTCTAAAACACGGAAAACTCCAACTAGAGATGGACTGGGAGGGCATTTACCAGATATTCCGCCTCTGAAAGAGGACGAGATCCGGAGGCTACCTGGCCCTTTCCAGACTCTGTCTAACAGTGATAGATAAACACACCAAGTGGTATAGAACTAGAATGCTCAAGAATATATAAAAATAACAATGCATCAGACATATAATAGCATAGAAAGGAAATACGGCAACTCATCCAGAAACATAGAGAGGAAATGCTAAGCCATTTTATTAATCTGAGAAATATAATGAAGTACAATAGGTGATCAAAATGATGGCACCTAATCTTGCTCAAGGCAAGTGAAGAAATGCTCTCAGAATATATAGGAAATGGTTGTTCTCTGAACTGCGTCCCAGCTACTGGAAAACTGCCGTGTAGCTACTACTGCTGAAATGAACTGGAGACTAGGGGCTGATCCCCTTGCCGGAATGAGCTGAAAATCTGCAATCCTCCTCTACTCACCAATCCTGATAAAACCCAGAAACCATATCAAAAATGGATGACCCCGAAAATCACCAGAAAATACCTCCTCAGGGAATTACGCTGGCCTCCAAGGCTCTACGCAGAGGCTAAATGAGAATAGCTGAAACACCGCCTCAAACTCCACCAAAATCCTCCTACAAGCAAAGGCTGATCCTCGGCTCAAAATCTCAGCTAAATCTCCTAAAGAAATCCCGATCCAGAGCACCTCCAAAATGAACTGCGTCCTCTCTCCCAGTGACTACGCAGTTTCTACTAAAACCCAGCTCCGCAACAAACCCAAACAACAAACCTCTCACAAAATACTGAAGAAATAACCTTGCCCGAGCAGGCACTCGAAGTCCCCCGGGGCTAAGGGCGAGATCTCCGACCGGCGACACTCAATGCACTAAACAGTGCTGCAGACAGGCTAAATAGCCAGCGTGCTCAAGAAGACAAAACGTCTAGCTCAATATCATCAACAACAGAATGAATCAAATGAGAAGACTCCCCCTTCTTTTATAACGTTGGCCTTCCTCCAATCCCAAGGCCATCTCCTCAATGTAGCCTCCATCTCTTGCCACGTGTCCAATCTCTCCTACGCAGAAGCTTCTAGAGCTAACGTAGGCCCCCTCTCTACAAGGTGCTTGGCCCCCTTGGCTCCCCCTTAAGTCACAACGTTGTGCTACTAGGAGGGTGTTTTATTTCACTTAAGTGAGTTAGACCCTCTCCACTCACTTTTTATTTATTTACAAACTATAGACGAAAAAACTAAACAAAATCGAATATTCCAATTAGCTGTCGCTAATTAGGAATATTACAACATTGTTGTGTAGTTCAAAATAGATGCCCGCATTCTGCTTTGGACTCCAAAACTCCCGAAGAATTCTTCTCTGGTACGAAGCCTAATGTCACCAACCTTAGAGTTTTTGGAAGTCCTGTTTATTTTCATGTGCCGAAAGAAAAGAGAAGCAAGCTAGATGCTTCTGGAAAGAAGGGAATGTTTGTGGGCTACAATGAAACTTCGAAGGCATATAGAATCTATGTGCTTGGTCAAAGAGAAGTGGAGATATGCCACGATGTCACCTTCGATGAAGATGTTACCCTCAAGAAAGTAAGAAATCTCCCTAGACCAAAGGAAGACAAAGAAGAGGAAGAAGAAGCTAGAAGCCAGGAAGAATCAAAGGATGAACCTATGCTCGATGTTGAGGACCAATGGATCCTATTGATCCACCTCCTTCAAATATGAGGAGACCATCATGGCTCAGGACACTCTCGAAGATGTCGAGAGACATATTTCCCCAAGAGGGACATTCCGTGAAAGCAATAAGCCGAATAGGTACCAAGGGTACCTAGTAGGCATGAGTACAGTCCGAGCCTAGATCATTTGAAGAAGCCGCAAAGCATCATGTTTGGAAGGATGCTATGCACGAAGAATATGAGTCCATTATGAAGAATGATGTCTGGAAAGTGGTCACGAGACCAGAGGACAAATCTATTGTACTCTCGAAATGGCTCTTCAGGATCAAGCATGGAGCTGATGGAAGTGATGAGAAGTACAAGGAAAGATTTGTTGCCCGAGGCTTCTCTCAAAAATAAGGCATAGATTATGATGATATATTTGCACCTGTCGCCCACTATATTACCATTCGATCTATCATTGCCCTTGTTGCAACGCAAAGATGGATTCTCCATTGGATGTGAAGACTTCCTTTCTGCATGGTTCAATAAAGGAAGAGGTTTATGTCGAGCAACCTCTGGGATTCGAAGTCCAAGATAGAGACACCTATGTATGCAGGTTGAACAAAGCCCTCTATGGGTTGAAGCAAGCCCCCAGTGCTTCGTATGAGAGGATAGATAGCTACTTGATGAAGTTGGGCTTCACTCGAAGTGATGTTGATCCAAACCTTTATTTTATGGTTGATACAGAAAGCCCTCTCATCATGGTTCTCTCTGTGGACGATCTCTTCCTAACAAGTGTTGACCCTCTCATTCATCAATGTAAGATGGAGCTTGCTTCCGAGTTTGAGATGAAAGACCTAGGACTGATGCACTATTTCCTAGGCTTGGAGGTCTGGCAAAGCCCAGGCGAGATTTTCCTTTCTCAAGAAAAATATGTCGTGAAGCTACTGGAGAGATTTGGTATAGTGGACTGTAAGTTTGTGTCGACACCGATGGAACTCAACTTTAAGAAGTTGTGTGGCAGCGTTGTTGGGCATGAGCTAGGAAATCCCACTGAGAATTGACAACTCACAGGGGCCTTGATGTTCTTAGTGAACTCTTTTCCAGACGTATGTTTTGTAGTGAACACTTTGAGTCAACATATGCTTGAGCCTCATCACATTCACTGGATTGGTGCCAAGAATCTATTGAGATATCTTCGGGGCACAACCAACTATGGGTTGAGATACACTGTCGGGAGTTTGAGACTCAACGGATATACTGATGCCAATTGTGCTAGCAGTGTGGTGGATCGTAAGACCACATTAGGATGTTGCTTCACCTTGGGTTCTGCTTCAATATCTTGGATGAGCTGGAAGCAGAAGTCGGTGGCTTTGAGCCCCATTGAGGTCGAATACATTGCAGCGAGTATGGCTTGTTGTGAAGCTTTTTGGTTGAGAAAGCTCTTCAGTGAGCTATTTGGACATGTGCTAGATACCATTGTTATCCTTTGTGATAACCTGAGTGGGATTCGTCTTTCTGAGAATCCCATGTTCCACGATCAATCTAAGCATATTGATATTAGGTACCACTTTGTCCGAGACATGGTGCAGCAAGGCGTCGTAAGGCTCGATCATATAGGAAGTGATGAGCAGGTCGTAGATATTCTCATGAACCCCCTGGGGAAGGTCAAGTTCCTAACCTTCCGTGAGAAGCTTGGAATCGTGGAAAGACCCTATTGTGAGGGTCCTGCCTGAGTTGGACAATGAACTCTAGGAGCTGCAGGGGGCTTGGGAATAGCTTCTTGGAGCTATAAGCACTCATGGGGCTAGGCTTGTCGAACCTTGTTGTGCTTCTGCCCCACCGTTATGATGATGAGCTGGTTCACACTCTCTTCTATCTATGCCCCACATGCATCCTACCCATGGAGTTCTAGACTCATGGGAAGTATCTCTCATTTGGCCAGTGAGGTGGGAAATGTGGATAGAGACCATAGTAAGACCGATGTACACATCAGAGATTGTCGTACTCTCTATGTCTAGGATGGATTGTGTCCAACCACTTGATCTGGGATCAAGTCTGGATGAGGTTTTTACCTGTAAACTGACTTCGGGTTAGTATGTGACTCTTTTTTAGTCTATTGAGGTTTTACCCTCTTCGCTGACTTCGGGTCAGCAGAGTGTGATGCCTTTGTGACTCACTCTCGTTTGTTTTCCCTTAAAGCCGGCAAAGCATGTTACAGCAGGATGACATAAGAACGCATGATGATGATGATAGTACACGATGGTACTGATCACTGGATGGCACAGGTGGACAGATGGAGTTCTCCCTAATTGAGAAGGAGTGTTAATTTTGGACAACTAGGTCCACAATCCATGTTGCACTGCTCATATGAGGATGATTATATTTTTGTTGGATTCCTCATTCGGAGAGGTGCAAGATTGATCTAAATATCATCTTGTTTGGATGAGAAGAACACATATTTTGATTTTATTTTCCACACATGTGCATGTGCGACCAGATTTGTAATGTAGGCTCACAAGCCTACAAATGTGTCACACACCCTTACTGATGGATATAAATTGAAGAGAGATGATGTCCATTTCATCATCAAATCACCACACACATTCATCTTGTGGTATGATTGGTTTGTACAACCTAGGAGAGGCTTCTCTCCTTCACATGTGCGAATCTAAACCTGAAGACGCTGTTGCAATTTTTGGACCGTTTTTAGGGTTTCTAGATAGCATTGACCAGCGTTGACTTTGGGTCAACTCTTGGAATTTGACTGTTTTTCAGGCATAATTTCCAATTTTTGAAGGCCATAATGCTGGGCACAAAAATCGAGGTTGAACGTTGACTTTGACCGAAAACCCTTTGACCGTAGCATTGACTTTTGCATTGACTAGTTTGGGTTGACTTGCGTTGTCCTTTGGCACAGTCTTTAAGGTGTGTGTGTGTGAGACTTATGGAAGGCTGATTTGGCTGTTGGAGAACTTGGTTTGACCAACTCAAGACTTTGCTGGCTGGAGCATCCTATTGACTGTTGTAACAAACATTTATCTATTCATTCGCTGGACAAGGAGAATTACAAATTCTGATATATTATTTTGCTTGTCTTCTGTTAATCTATTATATGTTCTATCAGCATTTTACTTTCATGTTTATGTGATTGCTAAATCAAATTGGGCCTATAAGCTAAATTGAATTGGGCCTATAAGAAAGATTGAAGTAAAACTGCATTAAGCATAGAACATACCATGGTTATCTAAATTTAACAATTGCTCTTGTAGGGAAGCAGCCAACCAGAAGTCTTGTGCCCACAAGAGTTGAGAACAGTGGTTAGCACCACGATCGGTGGTCGGCTGAGGCAGTGTACAATATTATTGGTGCTGCCCTTCCTATACTTGATGTTCAAATGAAACTGTTGCAGATATGTGGACCACTTCTGATGGCGATCGTTCTGCAACTTCCCTTGCGTCTGTGTGAACAGCAGGGGTCGGTGGTCTATGTGGATGGTCGTTTCCTTCCCCAAAACGTAATTCTTCCATTGTCAGCAAGCCTGCACAATGGAATACATTTCTTTGTCATAAGTGGGATACTTGAGAACTATGTCAGAGAGTGTCTCATTATGATCTACCAGTGGTGCCCTTGTTGAGTAAGAACTGCCCCAATAGCATAGTCAGAGGCATATGCCTCGATCTCAAATGGTTGTTGCAAGTCTGGTAATGTGAGCACTGGAGTAGAGCAGAGTCGAAGTTTCAATTCTATGTACGCCTTCCGTTGAGATTCCAAGCAAAAGAATTTTTCTTTCGTTCCTCCCTTGGTGACTTGACTCAGGGGCCAAGTGAAATGAGAGAATCAGAGTCAGAGCATGCATCTGATTTAGAAGCCTTCATCTCGGCCACCCATGACTACTTGGCCCGACACTCACTTGTGTTGTGACTAGAGCTCTTATAGAACTCACATCACTTTCTCGTATCCTTCTTCAGCGTCGCGTTGTTGTTCTTTGCTCGCGGCTTTGGCAGGTTGCGTTGGGATGCCATGCCTTGGCTTTGTCCTTTGTTCTGCAGTTTGGGGGCACCTTTCCCTTGCTTCTGATTTGCACATCCAAAGACTCACTTCTTCTGTTTCAATTTCTGCTTAAAATTGGCAGCAAATCGGTATGTTGTACCAAGAGATGAGATGTCGAGGAAATCCATTTCCTCCTAAATGTATCTGTGAAGACAACTACGATACTTCAGCACCAAATTTTTCTCCGAATCTTTGATACCCAACTTTGTGCCCAGGGTATGGAACATATTCGTCATCTCATGCACATCTTGATCCCTTTGTTGCCACAGCATAGTCCATTGTATGTACTTATCCTCATAGCTCCCCATGGAATAATATTGTTCCTTGATGGCGTCTCGGAAAGAATTCCAGGTGGGTGCGGCCAAAAACAAAGAAGGTTCCCCCTCGTCCTTTTTCTCACAGTAGGTTTCCCACTAGTCCTTGACATGGGAGACGACTTTGAGGAGTGCAAAATTAATCTTCTCCTGGTCGAAAAAGTCATGAACCGAGAAATATACTTATAATAGGTTCAACCATCTATCTACGGTGTCTGCATCTATTTGGCCCTCAAATAAGGGAATGTCAAAGTTTACTTGTACCTTAAAAGGCGTGGCGCCTCCAGAGTGACTATTGGATGTAGATGCACCATTGGTGGGCATCCGTTGAAGGATCTGGGAAAAATTATCCATCATCGTGTTCCTTTGTTCCTCAAGGGCCTCCTCGAGAAATATTTTGATAGGATCTCCTGCTCCATCATCTTTCCTTTCTTCCCCCATGGGCGGTCGTCGAGGTTTGCGAGACTGATCTTGCAAAGGTTCAACCAGATCGAGCCCTAACTCCTTATACCCCGACCTTGTTAGGGACATACAAAGAAGGATGGAGAAAGAGCAGACCCCTCTGATACCACTAATCCAAATTTATGCAAGAACACGTGCTAAATTTTTATGTCCCGACCATCTTTTGCATTTTATGGCTGTTGTAAATGGCCAAATTATGCTTTTAAGCTTCTTTTTAGCTGCAGCAACCTCCGGGGCAACGTTCCAGGCCCGACCCAAATTGTGGGCAAGAGGAGGATTCAGGAATGCTAACTCCTTGTGGACCCAATGGACAAATGTGGACTCAGATGGGAAATATGTGAAAGGGGTTATAATGAGCGGAGGGCGGTGATGTATGTGATGTCGGGAAGCAGGACCACGCAACCAAAATCGGGGTTTCCCATGTAATGCCACTCCTAAAGGTAGTAGTCAATAGTGGAGATCCCATGGGACTAGGATACAAGGTTAACCCCCAAGTTGGACGAGGGGGCAAGAGTATCAATACTTTCTGTCGAAGCCCCCCACCAATCCATGCCCAGAAGTGTCCATGATCAGTAATAAAAAATGACCAATTACATAATGAAAGCCATACCTTTAGGGTTGGAAGGCCCACCTTCAAACATACGATCATGACAAATGGGCGAGGGTGCATAATGGCTAGCTCCAGTGGCGGAAATTATGGCACATCAAGTTATTTGGTGACAACAAGGGGTTGTTGGCTACCCACTGAAGACAATGTAGGTGAAAATTTTCTTCTATGGGTGTCACCCACAGGTGGTGGGTAACATATGGCCCCAACTCAGACATGATCTATCAATAGAATGCACGAACGTACTCGAACGAGGAGGTAATGAGAACCCCAACAATCTCTTGGGACCACAGACCTGTTACCTACACATCAAAGACTAAGCACATGAGGCAACATGTTTTTGTTGGGCCATTAAAATCAACAAGAAATAAAACCTAATTTTAAATGCAATTCTAATCTAAATGCAGTAATCTAACATGAGAACATAATATGATGATGTTAGCTATGGAATAACCAATATGCAATGCATCCTACTCTAACATGCATGGCTACATTGTGCAAATGCTAAGTATAGTCATACAACCAATGCAACCAACATATGATTAAGTCAATATAAAAGCACTTTCCATTATGAACCATTATGAGGCAAGGGACCCAAACATTACGTTTCTCATTGAAATATTTGCTAGATGAATGGTAAGGGTGGGGGGCGGGAACATTTGAGGACCATGCATCAAGGGTCATGGATGAGGAGGGAAAAGAGGAATCCAACTTGTGCAACATGTCTTGCAATGAGAATATGGAGTATCCAAAGACCAAGCTCATAAACTTTTTATGAATAGCAAGCTCAAGCATATCCTGCTCATGGCATAAAGAGATAGATTTCTCAAGCACATCCACAATCACATTAACCTGATTATTGATGAAGGAATAAGGTGGAATACAATCATCGTATCTTGGGAAGAACCAAAACCCCCTTTTAGGGCATTGGGAAGGCTCCTCAATATTATGGTTCCCAAGAGATCCATAAAGAGGGGTATCAAACTCCCCTTGGCTCTCATGATCACTGGATTGAGGGTTATCATCTTGAAACATATAAAATAGGCCTCTCCAATGATCCATTTATGCAAATATTCATAAGATTTTCAATATGGAGTCGCCAAGGTGAACTTGAAATGCCTTAAGAGATGTTTGCTTCACCCTACAAGCATTGACTTTGAAGTTTAGTGAAGAAGTCGGGTTTTGCTTTTCCAATGGAGTTGCCAAGAATGATATGTCAATAATGTCGTATGTGGAAAAACACACACGTCTAGTGTCCGTGGTATCGACGCCAAAAATGTTACCGCTCAACCTAGTAGGGGTCCTAGGAGGGGTTCCAAAGGGTCTACTACTAGACCAAGTGGCTACAATGGGACAAGGACCCACTGTCACAGTCGTCGATGTCCCCCACTTTTTATGGGCTTTCACCATGGCATGTGGCTTCGAGCCTTCCCTGTTGCTCCCCTCCATTCCACCATTATTTCATGTAACACTTGCCATTTAAAGGACGTTCCCAAATCTTGATCATCTTGACTCCCCAATTTTCCCAATAGCCAAGTGCTAGTCCTAGATCATTGGTGATCGCATTAACTTAACAAAATATCATTCTTTCACAGCTCTTCCTCCTCCCCTAAGGATAAGGAAACTTTCTAGGGCTTGGTGTGAAATTTTAGGGAGGACGAATTTTAGGATTCCGTCCAGACAAGTTTCTTTATTTATGTCTCCTCTAGGCATCCCCCAATTTTGAACAAATTCTGATGGTGGAATTTCAAAGAAATTGATGCCCTAGCTATCACATCAAGAGGTAACCCTTGAAGCTACTTTGACTTGGGGATTTCTTGAAGGTTTGCACTTTGTAGTTCATCATTCAATACCTTTTCTCTTAACTATAGGTGATCATTGGATGAGCCTTTACCACGATATATCTCTCAACCCTTGGTCTCTTACACTATTTCTCTCAAGGGGCTTTTGGTGGAAAGACACCCAAGCTTCTCCTAAAGCTCACACTTTAATTGAATCTTTCCATTAAGTGAGACATCCTTGCCTCACATAGAACCCCAGTATAAACACATCAAAAACAAGTGAGGGATTTTGGAAGTTTTGATCTTAGGCATTCATTCTTTTTAAATATTCCTAAGCCCAAGGTCATCCCTTGAGCCTTCCTTAGCGAGCCCTTCACTTTGTTTCTAAATAAAGCAAGCCCTATTATTCATCATTCATAGGGATTTCCTTATAGCAAACTCCTCCCATCGGTGGAAGTCCGTAAAGAGCAAAGGACATCGACTGAGGTGATAATGGGTCCTTGTCCCATTGTAGTCACTTGGTCTAGTAGCAGTCCTTTTGGAACCCCTCCTAGGACCCCTGCTAGATTGAGTGGTAATAGGGATTTCAACACATGTCGCTTCAGAGGCATGCTGATAAGACCTACAATGTTATTAGCTCACCCCACCCCTATGCATTGGATTGAACGAGGCAGAGTCACCATGATAGATTTTACGTGCAGACTAGAATAGTGAGATGATGCGACATGAGTTGCATGTTAACTCACTAGAGTACACTTGATCTACAAGACCCAGAAATTGATTTGGAAAATTTCATTTGGTTTAGGAGATATTAAATTAATTAATTATTTTAATGTATTTCCTAAGTTAAAACTTAGGGAACTTAAATAATTAAAGTGAATTTAATTAAAAATGTGATGAAATTATCTTCAGTCACACGGATCAAGCTTTCTTTTAATATTAGCCATCGATTCAATACATGATCATGGTCGTTGATTTGTCAACGAGAAAAGTATAAAGGAAAGGCTTGAGGTCATTTGTAAAGACACACAGAGGTAGAGCACTGAAGCTAAAATGAGATTCTAGGGTAGGGTTTGCTAAGAATTCTCAGAAGTGTTTCAGCTGCAGAGAGGGGAATTTAGGCCAAGGGGATGATCTGATCCCGGGATCTAGAATACACAAGAGGCAGAGATCAGCTCAAGGACAGCGCAGAGGAGAAGGGAAGCTGCAGCAGCAAGGACAGCGTGATTTTCAGCAAGAAACCCTCATAGGGTTACGCAGAGATCCTGAGGGGTAGCGTAGAGATTGCGTCACCCAGTCTGGGGTAACGCAATCCCTTCCAGAGAACCGTTGAGGGTTAGAGGAGCTTCAGAGGCTTTCAGGGGCATCGCTGGGGTTTCTAGGCCTTAATCTAGGTTGAGTTCTATAAATCCCGTTTGAGGGTGTGGATCAATCATTATTATGGCCCTAGATTACCCAGTGAGTTGTAGATCTAGTATTTCTCTGTCGGGTTTTCCAGATTTGGAACCCAGGCTTGTTGTATTCAAAAAATTCTTAATAATAAAACCCTCCAGCAACCAGAGAATGGTTTTCCCGCATTGGGTTTTTCCAGGGACTATTTGTTAAGAAATAATTGTCACTTTGTCTATGTGTGCATGAACTTGTTCTAGATCTGAATTGATGGAGATCTGTTATGTGTTTTGTTTCGATTTTAACTTGAATTTATTCAGTTAATAACTTGTCTAAGTAGGAGGAGCATTACCAGATTAACAATAAATAATTTATGCATAAAGTGTAAAGATTCAAAAATTTCCACATGGTATCGGAGCAATTGCAGATCTAGGAGGGTCACCAGCAAGAGACTGAAGGTTCTAGCTGCAGAAAGCAGCTGGAAAAGTAGTAGAAACACAGATCCGAAGGGACAACGCAGTTTTCAAAGGTAGATCCACACAGAGGGAAGGGTGACGCAGTCTAACGTTTTCTTTTAGAAAGCCCACGCAATTACTGCGCAGAGGCAGCTTAGAAACAACACTCAGATCTAGAAAACACTATAGAAAAGCTGCAGAAATTTAGAAGGTGCTGGTGGGGTTAATTTTCTGATGTTTTCAGATTTTTTCCCTTAGCACAAGTGACAAAGAGCAGGAGGAGATCAGCTTCTCAAAGAGTTTCTAACCAAAGGAAACTTGCAGTTTGATCAGAGGATCAAAGAAGAAGCTGAATCATAGTTGATTTGGTAGATTTCTAAGGAGGGAAATCAGTTGTCAGAGGTAGCAGAAGGTGGATGTTTCACCAAGGGCCTTAGATCCATTTCTCTAGCAAAGAGAAAAGGAAGTTCTGACACATTCTGAGCAGATGGCTCCTCATGCACTGTGTAATCAAGGTAGGTTGGATGGCCTCTCAAACTTTTCAGTTTGGAAGGCAAGGATCCTGATAGTCCTTGAGGCATACAATCTTAGAGACCATGCTGAACAAACTCTGGCCACATCGACAGATCGGGATCTCCTTCGGAAGCATAAACATTCTGCTGGGCATGCCAAGCGGCTGATTATGGATGGAATCAAGGACCATATTGTAACACACGTAGCTGAGAAGGAGACATCTAAAGAGATGTGGAAGGCCTTGACCTCCCTGTATGAGGGAAAATCTGTCCAAAGAAAGATGTTGTTGGAGACTCAGATGAGGTCATTCACGATGGCCAAGGGAGAAGACATGGAGCATTTTCTCTACAGATTGCAGTAAATCAGAGATCAGCAGACTGCAACGGGTGCAACAGTGGATGGTGTTGTGATTGTTAGGACTGCCCTTAATGCAGTCACAAATAAGTGGGAAACCTTTGTCCAAATTATCTTGGGTAGAGCGGACCTCCCAGATTGGGACAATTTGTGGTCAATTCTGCGTCAAGAAGAACTCCGGGGATTCAGCAAGAGGCAACACAACTTTGGATTGAGCAAAGTGAAGAAGGAAGATGAGGAAGATGCAGCCTTGGCATCAAAGAAGCAGCCAAAGAAGAAGAAGGATCTTTCCAAGATCAAGTGCTTCCAGTGTGGTGAAATGGGACATTTTGCCAGCAATTGTCCTGAGAAGAAAAGGGACAAGGAAGCATCTTCTTCCAAAGCAGCTATGGCAGATGATGGGACTAGAGATGATGCAGCTGTAATATCCCGAATGGAAATAAACAACAATATAAAGCACATAAACAAAGACATACAGCAACTAAAGAGAGATCATAAGGAAAACAGACAATATGGAGAACGCTTAGCCATTTTATTAATACTGAAAGATGGAATGAGTACAAAAGCTTAGCAGAATGATGGCACCTTGGCTTGCACTACGCAAGCGTACAAATACTCTCAAAAGATGACCCAGAATGGCTGCTCTCTCAAAGACTGCGTAATCTCCAGTGTTGCTGGTACTGCTATATTGTTGCTGCTACTGCTGGAATAAACTAACAAATTGGGGCTGCTCCCCACCTCAGATGTTGAAATTTGGTACCGGAGGACAGGTGGTTCCCTAAGGCTTTGATCTTTGGCCTAGGGAAAAGTGTCCAAAAGAATTTAATTTTTCTCCTAAAGTGACTTCATAATTTTTATAAAGTCAAATCTAATTTAAAAGTGACTTTAAGTGATAAAGTTACTAAAGTCTAATTTAAAAGTGACTTTAAGTGATAAAGTTACTAAAGTCTAATTTTAAAGTGACTTTAATAAAGTCAATGTAAAATTAGAAAGGAAAAGTGACTTTGGAAATAAATGACTAAGTGGGTCTTTATTAAAGTGAGGTGAATTAAAAAATAGAAAGTGAGATTTAAATGAACATTTAATCTCAGCCCTAGATCTCAATCTATTTCAGCCATTGGATTTAGGGATTCTCCAAAAGTCACTTAGGGTTAGGTTAAAGGAGGAAAAGGAGGAAAAGATCATTCATTTCTTTCATGAGCAGATTGAGAGAAGGAGAGCAAGAGAGCAAGGGAGATTTCTGGGAAGTGAGGAGAAGGAGGCAGTAGCTTGGCACACTTTCCAAGGGAGCATTTCAGCAAGACCGTACAGCT
Source organism: Pinus albicaulis (assembly GCA_034641835.2). Taxonomy (NCBI): domain Eukaryota; kingdom Viridiplantae; phylum Streptophyta; class Pinopsida; order Pinales; family Pinaceae; genus Pinus; species Pinus albicaulis. The sequence goes on from CM076578.1 coordinate 454,004,311, forward strand.
GAGTTAGGACAGTGAAAGGCAGAATTTTTGGGCACGGTTTTCTAGAAAAGGAGGTCGTACAGCAAGATTGGGCACAGAAATCGAGGCAGCGGAGCGCTGTTCCGTACAACAAAGTTCTGCTGTGTTTTTGGCACGAAAATCGAGATTTTGGACAACAGCATTTATTGTTGTTTGCACAGATTTTGAGGTCGTACAGCTGCATTTATTGCAGAATTCTGGGCACGAAAATCGAGGAGGACGTACAGCATTTATTGCTGTTCTGTTTTTGTTGTTTGCACATTTTCAGAGGCGGTGGTTAAGCACGGAAAACGAGATAAGTTGTAAAGTCTGTTTGCTGATTTTTTTTGCTGAATATTTCTCACACTGTAAAAAGCATTTTCCAGAAATAAGAAGGAGCTTTCGAACTAGTTTTCCCCAAGAGTTGTAGGGCGTTTTTCCAGGGTCATGTTGACCAAAAATATGTGTCAAAATGTGTGAATGACTATTTTATGTGTGCTGATATTTATTTCTACATTTTCCAGCATTCTGTAATTTTTCCAGAATTTGTGTTTTCAGCAAAATTTATTTTCCAGCTTGTTAAATGTATGGATATGGGAAAGGGCATTTAACTATTTTGGAGTAATAAGGTGAAACTGAAAACCGGGGTGGGAAAACAGAAATTTCTACATGGTATCGGAGCTTGAGTGCTGAAAGAGCAGTTTGGGACAGCAAGGAGAAAAATACAGCCTGCTGATTTTTCACTCAGAAAATTCCAGCAAGCTAATTTTTTCACAAATAGAATTTTTACCTTTACTACAGCAGTGCTATTTTTCAGTTTTAGGACAGCAGGATGTCTTTGGGACTGAGGGTGGAGGATAGGTTGGACAGGCATACCAATTATAGTGTTTGGAAGGAGAGAATGCAGAGTATCTTTGAGGAGGCGGAAGTCTGGGACATAATGGTGCATACCGCACAGAACCCTGTAAATGTCCCTATTGATGCTACTCAGTTGGCAGCATATAATAAAAAGAACAACAAGGGTAAGAGACTGATTCTAGACGGAATCAAAGACCATTGCATTCCTCATGTGATAGGAAAGAGAAATGTTCATGAGATGTGGACAGCATTGACCAACCTCTACCAGAGTACCAATGAGAACCGAAAAATGGTCCTGAAGGAGAAGCTAAAGAACATTAAGATGGGTAAGACTGATAGTGCAGCTGGATATCTCACAAAGATTACTAATGTGAGAGATGAGTTGGCAGCGATTGGAGAGGCCATTCCACCCACTGAGTTGGTGCGTATTGCAGTGAATGGCCTCCCCAGTTCATGGATGAAATTTGCTGATGGGGTTTGTGCACGTGAAACCCTTACCACATGGGAGAGGTTTTGGGATGATTGCATTTAGACAGAGATCAGGAAAGGTCAGCTTGGGGCAGCCAAGCCAGTTGAGCAGGATGAGGATGTAGCACTGTTGGCAGGACACAAGAAAGGCAAAGGGAAGAAGTAGGCTTCCACAAGCAATGGTGGGGGCAAAGGCAAAGGTAAAGGTAAACAAGATAACACACAGAAGGACTATTCCAAGGTGAAGTGTTGGAATTGTCAGAAGATGGGACACTATGCAGTTGTGTGTCCGGAGAAGAAGAAGAAGAAGGGGAAGAACCAGAGCATGGCAGCTTCACCAGAGGTTGAGGACTTTGCAGATCGTTTTGACCGGGAGTTTGGGTTCACGAGGGCAGAGTCCCTCTTAGCAAGGGATTATCCGCCATGAGGTTCGTAGGGAGATAGTTTTTCTCTACGAGCGGGAAAGATCTTCAAGTATCTGGTATGTAGACAATGGGGCTTCACGTCATATGACAAGAGTCCGTGAGTACTTCTCAGAGCTTTCAGAGAGTGGCACTGATATAGAGGTAGTACTCGGTGATGACAGAGTTGTTAGAGCAGTCGGTGTGGGAACATTGACATTTCAGAGGGAGTCTAAACCTCCCTTGAAGGTGTCAAATGTTCTTTATGTGCCAGGGATGAGGAAGAACCTCATATCCGTCTCAGCTTTGGAGGACAGAGGATATGAGATACTATTCAGGGGAGGACAGGTGTTGATGTATCCCAGGGGCACTCCAGCTGATTCAGCTAGAGTGATAGGTGTACGCTATGCAAAGGTGTACAAGTTTGCATTTCAGTCCCTTTTGGCATTGAGCAGTAGTACCGACAGCAGAGCTAGCAGTTCTGAGCAGTGTGAGATTTGGCACCGCAGGATGGGGCACATGCATCATGGAGCCTTGAGGACTTTGCGGGAGATCACTACAGGTGTGCCAGATTTCAGTACCGATCACTTTGATACTTGCAGAGGATGTGCGATGGGCAAGTTTGCCAAATCCCCTTTTCCCAGCAGTGACAGCAGAGCGACTGGGATACTTGATTTGATTCATTCCGATGTGAGCGGTCTGATGTCTCATGTTTCCTTGAGTGGATATGAGTACTATGTGTTATTCATTGATGATCACTCCAGGAGGACCTGGATTTATTTCTTGAAGACCAAGAGTGAGGTCTTCAAGCGGTTTCAGGAGTTCAGAGCTCCTGTGGAGACACAGACAGGTCGGAAGATCAAGTCCCTGAGGTCGGACAATGGGGGAGAGTACACCCTTGGAGAGTTTGTTGACTATTGTGCGGAGGCAGGCATTAGGAGGGAGCTCACTGTTCCTTACAACCCCCAGCAGAACGGGGTTGCGGAGAGGAAGAACAGATCCATCGGAGGGGCCGCCAAAGCCATGTTACATGATCAGGGGTTGCCATTGTTTTTGTGGGCAGAGGCCTGCAACACAGCTGTTTACTTGTAGAACAGGAGTCCGCATCGTGCCTTGGGGCACATGACTCCGGAGGAGGCTTTTTCTGGGAAGAAGCCTGATATTGGTCATCTTCGTATCTTTGGGTGCATCACATACTCCTACATACCCAAGGAGAAGAGGACCAAAATAGAGCCCACCGCAGAGAAGGGTATCTTTGTGGGCTACAGTGAGACCTCAAAGGCCTTTCGGATTTACATTCCTGCACAGAGGAAAGTTGTTGTCAGGCGTGATGTGAAGTTCGAGGGAGATGCAGGGGGCCTTTAGAGGTCATGATAGAGGAGTCCGGATCAACCAGACTCTCACAAGAATAGCTGAGTCACTGTGGATCCAGTGGCAGAGATCGGAGGATCCAGGTACATCTATGACAATGTCGTCCGTCAAGGCGTTGGCTCGCAGGTCGAGGGGCAAAGCACGGCAAAGATGCGAGTACCACGTAGCACCACCTGGGAGTCCACCGATGGGCGCTCACACCTGCATTCTCGCCCCTTCTACAGTTCAAGTGTGCAGAGGACAAAAGCTACGGCACAATGGCGGGCGTCAGCATGCACAATCATTTTTCAGTTCGATGTTGAGGAGGAGGAGTTTTATTCTCCGGCGGGAGAAGTGCACTCAGGGAAGAGGAAGCCCAAGTGGCTTCAGGACACCTTGAGAGATGCCACGTCTGTTGCTGAGCCTAAGAGGCCGGTCAGAGAGAGCAGACCACCTGAGAGGTTTTGTAGCTATATGGCAATGGCTACCAGCATCCTTGACTCTGAGCCTTCTAGCTATGAGGAGGCAGCTAGCCAGCAGGTCTGGAGAGAGGCCATGCAGGAGGAGTATTCTTCTATCATGAAGAATGATGTTCGGGAGGTGGTGCCGAGGCCTGAGGGCAAATCCGTGGTTACTTCCAGATGGCTTTACAAGGTAAAGCATGCTGCAGATGGCAGCATTGAGAAATTCAAAGCGAGGTTTGTGGCTAGAGGGTTCTCCCTGGTAGAGGGAGTTGATTATGAGGAGACCTTCGCTCCCGTGGCTCGATATACTTCGATTCGCTCCATTATATCGATAGCAGCAGAGATGGGTTGGAAGATCCACCAGATGGATGTGAAGACCGTATTTCTCAATGGCTTCATACAGGAGGAGGTGTACATTGAGCAGCCACAGGGCTTTGAGGTGCATGGGAAGGAGTCCCATGTGTGCAGATTGAAGAAGGCCCTTTATGGCCTGAAGCAAGCTCCCAGAGCTTGGTACTCCAGGATAGATACTTACTTGCAGAAGATGGGTTTCACAAAGAGTGAGGCAGATCCGAACCTTTACTATATTGTGATAGGTGACGAGCCTCTCATTCTGGTGCTGTATGTGGATGACTTGGTCATTACAGGTGCAGAGAGACTCATAGAGCACTGCAAGAGAGATCTTGCGGCGAAGTTTGAGATGAAGGACATCGGCTTGATGCATTACTTTTTGGGTTTGGAGGTGTGGCAAGAGGAGGGGCATTTCTTCCTGGGGCAGGGGAAGTATATTGTGGACATCCTTGGCAGATTCCACATGGAGGATTGTAGACCCATGTCGACACCGATGATCACCAACTGGAAGAAGCTTCATGCTTCGGATTCCGAGTTGGTGGATCCCACATCGTACAGGCAGCTGATTGGTTCCTTGATGTATTTGGTCAACACTAGACCAGATATTTGTTTTGCAGTCAACACGATGAGTCAGTTTATGTGTGAGCCTAGGAAGGTTCATTGGGTGGCTGCAAAACACATTTTGCGATACTTGCAGGGGACAGTGGATTATGGTCTGGACTACAGGCAGGGGGATGGAGTGAGATTGGCAGGTTACACTGATTCTGATTGGGCAGGGTGTGCTTCTGATATGAAGAGCACTTCAGGGTGCTGTTTTGGGTCAGTTCCGATGTAGTAGTGTCATGAAACCAATAAAGCAATAATGGCATTGAGTTCAAATGAAGCAGTATACATACCTGGGGCCTAGCTAGTTGTGAGGCCATCCGGCTTCGCAAGATGTTGTTTGGCTTATTTGGTCAGCCGTTGAGACCTTCAGTGATTTACTGTGATAATCAGAGTTGCATTAAACTCACTGAGAATCCAGTATTTCATGACAGGTCAAAGCATATCGGGATCAAATATCACTTCATCAGAGACTATGTTCAGAAAGGAGCTGTGAAGCTTGAGTATATTCCCACTGATGAGCAGGTTGCAGATATTCTTACCAAATCCTTACCACGGGGCAAGCATGTCTACTTCAGAGACAAGATGGGTGTGGTGAGGAACACCTTCCTCGGTAAGAGGGAGTGTTGAAATTTGGTATCGGAGGACAGATGGTTCCCTAAGGCTTTGATCTTTGGCCTAGGGAAAAGTGTCCAAAAGAATTTAATTTTTCTCCTAAAGTGACTTTATAATTTTTATAAAGTCAAATCTAATTTTAAAGTGGCTTTAAGTGATAAAGTTACTAAAGTGACTTTATAAAATTATAAAGTCAAATCTAATTTAAAAGTGACTTTAAGTGATAAAGTTACTAAAGTCCAATTTTAAAATGACTTTAATAAAGTCAATGTAAAATTAGAAAGGAAAAGTGACTTTGGAAATAAATGACTAAGTGGGTCTTTATTAAAGTGGGGTGAATTAAAAAATAGAAAGTGAGATTTAAATGAGCATTTAATCTCAGCCCTAGATCTCAATCTATTTCAGCCATTGGATTTAGGGATTCCCCAAAAGTCACTTAGGGTTAGGTTAAAGGAGGAAAGGAGGAAAAGGTCATTCATTCTTTCATGAGCAGATTGAGAGAAGGAGAGCAAGAGAGCAAGGGAGATTTCTGGGCAGTGAGGAGAAGGAGGCAGCAGCTTGGCACACTTTCCAAGGCAGCATTTCAGCAAGACCGTACAGCTGAGTTAGCACAGTGAAAGGCAGAATTTTTGGGCACGGTTTTCTAGAAAAGGAGGCCGTACAGTAAGGTCGTACAGCAAGATTGGGCACGGAAATCGAGGCAGCAGAGGGCTTTGCACATTTTCCGAGGCGGTGGTTAAGCACGGAAAACGAGATAAGTTGTAAAGTCTGTTTGCTTATCTTTTTTGCTGAATATTTCTCTCACTGTAAAAAGCATTTTCCAAAAATAAGGAGCTTTCGAACTGGTTTTCCCCAAGAGTTGTAGGGGGTTTTTCCAGGGTCATGTTGACCAAAAATATATGTGTCAAAATGTGTGAATGACATTGAAACCTTTGTCTTCCACGGTTGATATCGACACAAGGTTCTTCTTCAAATCAGATACGTATAGTATATCTTGCAAACGGAGATCTTGACCTTGAGACAAGTGGAGGGTCACAAACCCTGTCTCTTTCATGGGATATGTGGCATTATCTCCAAGGATAATTTCCAGATTAGTATCCTTCTCAACCATATCAGAAAGTGCTTCCTTGAACCCAGTGATGTGCCTTGAGGCACCACTATCTATCAACCAGACATCCATAGTGTCGAGTGGAGATGCAGCAAAGAGGGCAGATACAAGAATGAATTCATTTCTCTTATCAACAACATTTGATTCCTCATATATGGAATTTCTCGACCTTTTGAAAGGTTGCCCATTTCCGCTGGAGGGAGCCTTCCTCTTTCCTTTGAACCTATTGTTCCTTTGATTGCCATACCTCCGGTTGTTGTTGTTATCATCATCATGAGGAGAATCCTTCATATAAGGACATTTTCTAGCATAGTGACCAGGCTTGTGACAAGTGTGAAATTTTCCTTTCTTCCCTTGAGCAACTGCTCTTCCTTTGTTCCTTGAACCACCAAAGTACTTCTTCTTAGTGTGAGCAGCGAAGGCAGCGTTTCCTTCATTTTCATATTCCTTCATACTTGTCTCTTCTTGTACGCATCTCGATAATACTTCGTCAAAATAAGGTATGACATTGTTATTGAGAATGGTAGTGTTCAATACATGCCATTCGGATGAGAGACCTCGAAGTGTGATGAGAACCATCTCTCAGTCAGCTATTGTCTCCCCAATAGCCAGCAGATTATTCCTGATTTCGACCAGCTTCAGAAAATATGAGTGAACGGACTCATCGATGCCTTTCTTCAGATTCTTCAATTGGTTCTTGAAGAATAGGACTGTAGAAATTTCTGTTTTCCCACCCCGGTTTTCAGTTTCACCTTATTACTCCAAAATAGTTAAATGCTCTTTCCCATATCCATACATTTAACAAGCTGGAAAATAAATTTTGCTGAAAACACAAATTCTGGAAAAATTACAGAATGCTGGAAAATGCAGAAATAAATATCAGCACACATAAAACAGTGATTCACACATTTTGACACATATTTTTGGTCAACATGACCCTGGAAAAACCCCCTATAACTCTTGGGGAAAACTAGTTCGAAAGCTCCTTATTTCTGGAAAATGCTTTTTAAAGTGAGAGAAATATTCAGCAAAAAAAAAATCAGCAAACAGACTTTACAACTTATCTCGTTTTCCGTGCTTAACCACCGCATCGGAAAATGTGCAAACAGCAAAAACAGAACAGCAATAAATGCTGTACGTCCTCCTCGATTTTCGTGCCCATAAATATGCAATAAATGCAGTTGTACGGCCTCCTCAAAATCTGTGCAAACAGCAATAAATGCTGCTGTCCAAAATCTTGATTTTCGTGCCAAAAACACAGCAGAACTTTGTTGTACGGAACAGCCCTCTACTGCCTCGATTTTTGTGCCCAATCTTGTTGTACGGCCTGCTGTACGGCCTCCTTTTCTATAAAACCGTGCCCAAAAATTCTGTCTTTCACTGTGCTAACTCAGCTGTACGGTCTTGCTGAAATGCTGCCTTGGAAAGTGTGTCAAGCTACTGCCTCCTCACTGCCCAGAAATCTCCCTTGCTCTCTTGCTCTCCTGCTCTCAATCTGCTCATGAAAGAATGAATGATCTTTTCCTCCTTTTCCTCCTTTAACCTAACCCTAAGTGACTTTTGGGGAATCCCTAAATCCAATGGCAGAAATAGATTGAGATCTAGGGCTGAAATTAAATGCTCATTTAAATCTCACTTTCTATTTTTTAATTCACCCCACATTAATAAAGACCCACTTAGTCATTTATTTCCAAAGTCACTTTTCCTTTCTAATTTTACATTGACTTTATTAAAGTCACTTTAAAATTAGACTTTAGTAACTTCATCACTTAAAGTCACTTTTAAATTAGATTTGACTTTATAACTTTATAAAGTCACTTTAGTAACTTTATCATTTGAAGTCACTTTAAAATTAGATTTGACTTTATAAAAATTATAAAGTCACTTTAGGAGAAAAATTAAATTCTTTTGGACACTTTTCCCTAGGCCAAAGATCAAAGCCTTAGGAAACCACCTGTCCTCCGGTACCAAATTTCAACACTCCCTCTTACCGAGGAAGGTGTTCCTCACCACACCCATCTTGTCTCTGAAGTAGACATGCTTGCCCCCTGGTAAGGCTTTGGTAAGAATATCTGCAACCTGCTCATCAGTGGGAATATACTCAAGCTTCACAGCTCCTTTCTGAACATAGTCTCTGATGAAGTGATATTTGATCCCGATATGCTTTGACCTGTCATGAAATACTGGATTCTCCGGGAGTTTAATGCAACTCTGATTATCACAGTAAATCACTGAAGGTCTCAACGGCTGACCAAATAAGCCAAACAACATCTTGCGAAGCCAGATGGCCTCACAAATTAATGTTAGACCGCCTTCGCCATATACTTTCCTGACCTCGCCGAACTCACACGTTACTGGTTTATCGTCAGCCAAATCCATGACACTACTGCCGAACCCAACCCAAAACCGCACCCTGAAGTGCTCTTCCTATCAGAGGCACAACCTGCCCAATCAGAATCAGTGTAACCTGCCAATCTCACTCCATCCCCCTGCCTGTAGTCCAGACCATAATCCACTGTCCCCCGCAAGTACCGCAAAATGTGTTTTAATTCATGCTGAAACTTTCCAGGTTCACATAAATCCTGAATCCAAGAAGCTTCTTCCAGTTGGAGATCATCGGTGTCGACATGGGTCTACAATCCTCCATGTGGAATCTGCCAAGGATGTCCACAATATACTTCCCCTGCCCCAGGAAGAAATGCCCCTCCTCCTGCCACACCTCCCAACCCAAAAAGTAATGCATCAAGCCGATGTCCTTCATCTCAAACTCCGCCGCAAGATCTCTCTTGCAGTGCTCTATGAGTCTCTTTGCACCTGTAATGACTAAGTCATCCACATACAGCACCAGAATGAGAGGCTCCTCACCTATCACAATATAGTAAAGGTTCGGATCCGCCTCACTCTTTGTGAAACCCATCTTCTGCAAGTATGTATCTATCCTGGAGTACCAAGCTCTGGGAGCTTGCTTCAGGCCATAAAGGGCCTTCTTCAGTCTGCACACATGGGACTCCTTCCCATGCACCTCAAAGCCTTGTGGCTACTCAATGTACACCTCCTCCTGTATGAAGCCATTGAGAAATGCGGTCTTCACATCCATCTGGTGGATCTTCCAACCCATCTCTGCTGCTATCGATATAATGGAGCGGATCGAAGTATATCGAGCCACGGGAGCTAAGGTCTCCTCATAATCAACTCCCTCTACCTGGGAGAACCCTCTAGCCACAAACCTCGCTTTGAATTTCTCAATGCTGCCATCTGCAGCATGCTTTACCTTGTAAAGCCATCTGAAAGTAACCACGGATTTTCCCTCAGGCCTCGGCACCACCTCCCAAACATCATTCTTCATGATAGAAGAATACTCCTCCTGCATGGCCTCTCTCCAGACCTGCTGGCTAGCTGCCTCCTCATAGCTAGAAGGCTCAGAGTCAAGGATGCCGGTAGCCATTGCCATATAGCTACAAAACCTCTCAGGTGGTCTGCTCTCTCTGACCGGCCTCTTAGGCCCAACAACAGATGTGGCCTCTCTCAAGGTGTCCTGAAGCCACTTGGGCTTCCTCTTCCGTGAGCACACTTCTCCCACTGGAGAATGAAACTCCTCCTCCTCAACATCAGAGCCCGAACTCGATCGTGCCTGTCCGCTCGTCTCCCGCTCGCACCGAACTCCGTAGGCCGAGGTATCAGAACCTGGCCCATCGCGGGACTCCCAGAACCGCTTCTATGGATCGCTTCGCATGCGCCCGTAGCACCACCCTCACTCGCGAGACACCGCTTTCATGACGGACTCGACATCGTCATAGATGTACCTCCGATCCTCCTGATCCCCGCCCACCGGATCCCCGTGACCACTCAATCGTCACGAGGGTCTCGGCTGACCTGATATGATTTAACTCGTGGACTTTCCTCAAAGGCTCCGTCTTCTCGAACTTTACATCCCGCTCCTCGACAACAACTTTCCTCTGTGCAGGAATGTAAATCCGAAAGGCCTTTGAGGTCTCACTGTAACCCACAAAGATACCCTTCTCTGCGGTGGGCTCTAGTTTGGTCCTCTTCTCCTTGGGTATGTAGGAGTATGTGATGCACCCAAAGATACGAAGATGACCAATATCAGGCTTCTTCCCAGAAAAAGCCTCCTCCGGAGTCATGTGCCCCAAGGCACGATGCGGACTCCTGTTCTGCAAATAAACAACAGTGTTGCAGGCCTCTGCCCACAGAAACAATGGCAACCCCTGATCATGTAACATGGCTTTGGCAAACAGGATTTGTTCTTCTCCCCAACCCCGTTTACAGGGCTAAGGAACAGTTGAACTCTCTCAATGCCTCGCACACACAGGTCAACAAACTCTGCATGGGTGTACTCTCCAAGGGTGTACTCTCCCCCATTGTCCGACCTCAGGGACTTGATCTTCCGACCCGTCTGTGTCTCCACAAGAGCTCTGAACTCCTGAAACCGCTTGAAGACCTCACTCTTGGTCTTCAAGAAATAAATCCAGGTCCTCCTGGAGTGATCATCAATGAATAACAAATAGTACTCATATCCACTCAAGGAAACATGAGACATCCGACCGCTCACATCGGAATGAATCAAATCAAGTATCCCAGTCGCTCTGCTGTCACTGCTGGGAAAAGGGGATTTGGCAAACTTGCCCATCATACATCCTCTGCAAGTATCAAAGTGATCAGTACTGAAATCTGGCACACCTGTAGTGATCTCCCGCAAAATCCTCAAGGCTCCATGATACATGTGCCCCATCCTGCGGTGCCAAATCTCACACAACTCAGAACTGCTAGCTCTGCTGTCGGTACTACTGCTCAATGCCAAAAGGGGCTGGAATGCAAACCTGTACACCTTTGCATGGCGTACACCTATCACTCTCGCTGAATCAGCTGGAGTGCCCCAAGGATACATCAACACCTGTCCTCCCCTGAACAGTACCTCATATCCTCTGTCCTCCAAAGCTGAGACAGATATGAGGTTCTTCCTCATCCCTGGCACATAAAGAACATCTGACACGTTCAAGGGAGGTTTAGACTCCCTCTGAAATGTCAATGTTCCCACACCGACTGCTCTAACAACTCTGTCATCACCGAGTACTACCTCTATATCAGTGCCACTCTCCGAAAGCTCTGAGAAGTACTCACGGACTCCTGTCATGTGACGTGAAGCCCCACTGTCCACATACCAGATACCCGAAGATGCTCCGCTAATCGAGGGAAAAGCATGCTCCCTCTGAACCTCTATGGCAGATAATCCCGCACTAGAGGACTCACACGCAATGAACCCAAACTCCCGGTCAAAGCGATCTGCAAAGTCCTCAACCTCTGCTGAAGCTGCCATACTCTGGTTCTTCCCCTTCTTCTTCTTCTTCTCCGGACACACAACCGCATAGTGTCCCATCTTCTGACAATTCCAACACTTCACCTTGGAATAGTCCTTCTGTGTGTTACCCTGTTTACCTTTACCTTTACCTTTGCCCCCACCATTACTTGTGGAAGCCTGTTTCTTCCCTTTGCCTTTCTTGCCTCCTGCCAACAGTGCTACATCCTCATCCTGCTCAACTGGCTTGGCTGCCCCAAGCTGACCTTTCCTGATCTCTGTCTGAATGCAATCATCCCAAAACCCCTCCCATGTGGGAAGGGTCTCACGTGCACAAACCCCATCAGCAAAGTTCATCCATGAACGGGGGAGGCCATTCACTGCAATCCGCACCAACTCAGTGGGTGGAATGGCCTCTCCAATCGCTGCTAACTCATCTCTCACATTAGTAATCTTTGTGAGATATCCAGCTGCACTATCAGTCTTACCCATCTTAATGTTCTTCAGCTTCTCCTTCAGGACCATTTTCCGGTTCTCATTGGTACTCTGGTAGAGGTTGGTCAATGCTATCCACATCTCATGAGCATTTCTCTTTCCTCTCACATGAGGAATGCAATGGTCTTTGATTCCGTCTAGAATCAGTCTCTTACCCTTGTTGTTCTTTTTATTATACGCTGCCAACTGAGTAGCATCAGTAGGCACATTTACAGGGTTCTGTGCGGTATGTGCGGTGTGCACCATTATGTCCCAGACTTCCGCCTCCTCAAAGATACTCTGCATTCTCTCCTTCCAAACACTGTAATTGGTATGCCCATCCAACCTATCCTCCACCCTCAGTCCCAAAGACATCCTGCTGTCCTAAAACTGAAAAATAGCACTGCTGTAGTAAAGGTAAAAATTCTGTTTGTGAAAAAATCAGCTTGCTGGAATTTTCCGAGTGAAAAATCAGCAGGCTGTATTTTTCTCCTTGCTGTCCCAAACTGCTCTTTCAGCACTCAATCTCTGATACCATGTAGAAATTTCTCTTTTCCCACCCCGGTTTTCAGTTTCACCTTATTACTCCAAAATAGTTAAATGCCCTTTCCCACATCCATACATTTAACAAGCTGGAAAATAAATTTTGCTGAAAACACAAATTCTGGAAAAATTACAGAATGCTGAAAAATGCAGAAATAAATATCAGCACACATAAAACAGTCATTCACACATTTTGACACATATATTTTTGGTCAACATGACCCTGGAAAAACTCCCTACAACTCTTGGGGAAAACCAGTTCGAAAGCTCCTCCTTATTTCTGGAAAATGCTTTTTACAGTGTGAGAAATATTCAGCAAAAAAAAAATCAGCAAACAGACTTTACAACTTATCTCGTTTTCCGTGCTTAACCACCGCCTCGAAAAATGTGCAAACAGCAAAAACATAACAGCAATAAATGTTGTACGTCCTCCTCGGTTTTCGTGCCCAGAAATCTGCAATAAATGCAGTTGTATGGCCTCCTCAAAATCTGTGCAAACAGAAATAAATGCTGCTGTCAAAAATCTTGATTTTCGTGCCAAAAACACAACAAAACTTTGATGTACGGAACAGCCCTCTACTGCCTCGATTTCTGTGCCCAATCTTGCTGTACAGCCTTACTGTACGGCCTCCTTTTCTAGAAAACTGTGCCAAAAAATTCTGCGTTTCACTGTGCTAACTCAGCTGTACGGTCTTGCTGAAATGCTGCCTTGGAAAGTGTGCCAAGCTGCTGCCTCCTCCTCACTGCCCAGAAATCTCCCTTGCTCTCTTGCTCTCCTTCTCTCAATCTGCTCATGAAAGAATGAATGATCTTTTCCTAAATCCAATGGTTGAAATAAATTGAGATCTAGGGCTGAGATTAAATGCTCATTTAAATCTCACTTTCTATTTTTTAATTCACCCCACTTTAATAAAGACCCACTTAGTCATTTATTTCCAAAGTCACTTTTCCTTTCTAATTTTACATTGACTTTATTAAACTCACTTTAAAATTAGACTTTAGTAACTTTATCACTTAAAGTCACTTTTAAATTAGATTTGACTTTATAACTTTATAAAGTCACTTTAGTAACTTTATCACTTAAAGTCACTTTTAAATTAGATTTGACTTTATAAAAATTATAAAGTCACTTTAGGAGAAAAATTAAATTCTTTTGGACACTTTTCCCTAGGCCAAAGATCAAAGCCTTAGAGAACCACCTGTCCGTCGGTACCAAATTTCAACAAGGACTTGATTCGCATTGTTGGCCTTGAACATGTTGACCAACTTATCATACATCTCCTTGGATGTGACTAGCTCAGAGATGTAGGAAACCAGACTCTTATGAATTGAGTTCCTGATCATCAGCTTAGCTTTGATTTCCCCCTTCTCATACTTTGATTTGGCGGCAGTAGTTGCAGTGGATGGAGGCTCTTGGATTTTACCCTGCACATAGTCCATGACATCTTCGTCTTCCAACATAAGATCCAATGTTATCTTCTAGGCATGGAAGTCTTCCTTCCCAGTCAATTTGTCATCAGTTTTAAATCCATTGTAGTTCGAGGAACCCATGCTCTTCTTCGGTGATTGCTACAAACTAGGGCTTTGTCTTCACCTCAGCTCTAATTCCATGTAAATTTTTGTAGATGTTCTATGCTTAATGCAACTTTAATTTTTATCCCCAATATCAGTTAACAATCACATAAACAAGAAAGTAAAATACTGATAGAACATACCAGTAGATCGACAGAAGAAAAGCCAAAAATATATATGTGTGTTGGTGCATTATGGCAGTCAACAAGATGCTTCAACCAGCGAAGTCTCAATACGGTCAGCCAACCAAAAGTGTCACACAAACCTCTAGGACAGCCAGATCAATCAACCCCAAAAGTCAACGAAAGTCAAGGCTGTCACAGTCAACAGTGAACGCAAACAGCAGTGGTAGCAAAGTCAACGCAGCCAAGTCAAAGTCAACGTCCATCCTCGGGATTTGTGCCAAAAAATGCGGATTGAGGAAATCGGAAGTTTGGGAGAGTTTCGGGTCAATTTGACCAAGCATTGACCAAATTCAACGTTGGTCAATTTCTGCACTGGAAACCCTAGACAGTCTGAAACCCTAGCTGTTGCTTTTTGCTCACGTGTGAGTGAAGAAGAGATTCCGAAAGATGCTTGAACCAATCAGATGAGGAGAGAGAAAGTGATGTGATGGATTATTGAAAATGACCTCCAACGTTGACCAATTTATATTCATCAGCGAGGGTGTGTTACACATCTGTTGGGACTTCAAGCCTACATTTCATTTCAGGCCGAGCTGCACATATTTTGAATAAATTCAAAATAAATGTTCTGCTCATCGGATCAAGATGATCTTTATATTGATCTTGTGCCTCTCCGAAAGAGGAGTCCAATAAAAATATTGGCATCTTCATTTGAGCATCACAACATGGAGTTTGGACCTAGTTGTCCAAAATTAACTTTGGCCTCCCATCAAAGTCGAATTGTCTCAAGCAAATGAGGAGACCGTGTTGCATTTCTAATTTATTGGTGCCAAACGGGTCCATTGCATCCAAAGGCCAAGCCGATATATATTTTGCACCCAGAAATTGGAGCAGATTTGTAGAGGAAATTTTCAGAGGTTGCGCCCTAAATAAGGCCGAGTAGCTTATGGAGTAGTTTGCATGGCATGAATGGCACAAATTTCCATAAGATTTATCAGCAGGAGGGGCAGAATTCTCTTCAAATTTTGACTGAGATATTGTGACCAGACTTGAAGGAAAGGACCAGTGATCAATTCCAGAATTAAGTTCCTCTTTGGGCCAGCATTCCTTTGACAAATCCAAGTGTTGCAGCTCATCTTTACGGAGGCAGAATTTGCTATTCAGAAGATCAACTGCTGATATATGAGGTCTGATATAGATATTTATTGTTACATTCATCTTGGCTATTCATATTCATGCTGTAATTCTCTGTGGGACTGTTTTTCTTACATAGCTGGTGATGTTTTAGTGTTGTAATAGTCATCTACAGCCACTCTTTTGCCTCTGTCCACTAAGTATTTCTAATATCATACTTCTTTCATGCTGTAGCATGTGTTATCAGTGATATGTAAGTGTCCTTTAATTTAATGAAGGGTAAAAATCAGATGCTCCCAAGCTCTCCATTGAAGAACCTAGTGAAGAGCATGGTGAGCCTATTAATGTTGTTGAAGGAGGTAGATTCAAGGGGTTGCATTAAACTAGGAAGAATAGTGAGCCAAATTACCCTACAGCAAGTAGTAGTAACATTGTTCCTCAAAAGAGTGTCACGCAACCTTTACCCCCTAAGACTATCACAAAGCCTAATACATCTACTCCTAAGAATAGAAAATCTCTTGATGTTGACATAGGAAGTGTCTTATCAAACCTAAATGTGCCCATGCGACTTCTAGAACTTTCCAAACTTGGACCCCAAAGAAGTCAAGTTAAGAAGACTCTTAACCTTCAAAAAGAGTCTAAGGACCCTCCTGTTATATTACAAAATATGTATAAAGGTCAAGTAAGCGGAGGGCATGAATCATTCTTAGTGTCCTTAGTAGTCAATAACCTCATATTGCATAATTGTAAGCTTGACTAAGGTGCCTGTTACACACCACCTGTGGGTGACAACCGGAAGAGAATGTTTTCTCCTATATTGTCTTCTGCCAGAAAACAGCAGCCCCTTGCACCCACCAGATAGCTCAATGTGCCACCAACTCCACCACCTGAGCCAACCATTATGTGCCCTTGCCCATCTGTTATGATTGTATGTTTGAGGGTGGGCCTTCCAACCCCGAAGGTATGGATTTCATTATGTCGTTGGGTATTTTTGCTTACTTATCATGGACACTTCTGAGCATGGACTAGTGGGGGGATTCGATGGAAATAATGTGTTTGGTATTTACTCTCGTCCACATGGTCTTTGTAATATTCCTTTTTTTGGTATTCCTTATGACAGGATTAGGATGGACTTCTAGGGTTGGGAGCAGACAGGTCATGGGTACAGGTTGGGGTCATCAACGGGCCCAAGGGCTTTTGGAGAAGTTTTGAGGAGTTTTTATGAGGGTCGATGGCATTCGCTTGATATATTCCATCAACCGGACAGTTTGTCTTTTGTTCTAGTGCATTCCAACAGCTTTCGGAAAACTGAGTATTTTTTGGGCTTAACTCAATTAATTACGCTCAAGGTGGCATTCCAGGAGGAATATGTAATAGAACACCTTAGTGTAATAGCTCCTTGGAACCGGAACGAGAATACCTGCATGATGGGATGGTTGGACATGAGTTTCAGTGACCTGAGGAGACATCGTATCCGATTTACTCTATCCGGCATTAAAAAGGAATATTCTAATTGGAAAATAAGAGGGAAAAGTGCTGCATGATTAAAATAATAATAAAATAGAAGGCTCTAGAGGGGTCCATGAGATCTATAAAAGAAGAGGAGGAGGCCATTGAGGAACATATTGCATTTGATATCTTGTCTTGTATGTGAGGTTGATAACCCAGTTCTCTACTCCATTGGTAACCCCAGGACAGCAACCCTCGGGTGATTGAGAGAGATTGGACAAGTGCCCAACTCCCCACGGTGAATTCATCCAGAATTCACATGTGTGTTCAACAGTGCATTTCAGTTCAGTTTGGAGGCTAGTACATAGGGCCAACATAGCAATGCAGCAGATTATCTTGGAGTCCAACTTTCATCTCAGCTATTTTGGTTAGAAGGGCCTACGCAATCATTGAAGGAGACTCATTTGTGGCAGCTGCATTGGTAGGATTTTAGAGCTGGGATGTTGGGAGATTGATAAGAGAGTTTGAGGAGCTTAGTTGGGATTTTGGAGAGCAATGATTGACAGATGCAGTTGTAGTGCCAGAAAACGAAATTGGAAGAGGGCTAAAATACAAAGGGTCAGATTTTGAAGGTTGGAATTAGAGGAAACCCTTCCTAGGTTTTTCTGGGTTTTGGGCAAGGATCACCTTCCCAAATTCCTAGAATTTTCTGAGCAGTTTTCAGTCGGTAATCAGAGGCCGAAGTCAGGCAGTAGTGTAGTTTGGAGCAACAAAACAGTTTCTGGAAGAGCTTGCTATTGGAGCGGTTGGATTTGCTTGCACTCATCACTTGGTGCTTGTAGCTTGCCTTGTGCAAGTCCAGGTATATTTTCTCCAACTATTTTGTACCACAACATTATCATATAAAAAACTTGGCCAATTTGTGGAGTTGGTGTCAAAAGCTATTTTTATTATTGTGGTGGGAAATCCATAAAGTGTAGTGACCTGAGTTTGTCTATCTTCCTTTTAGTATTTACCCTTTGCTTATATGTTGTGTACTGAGTTAAAAAAAAACTATTGTTGTAGTGGTCAATGAATGTCATGAGGGGTGAGTAGAATTGGCTTCTAGAGTACATCTGTATTTTCACATGCTGATGTGGTAGATTTCTATTGCCATGTTCATGGTTGACTGATTTTAGCTAAACCAATGTTACTTCCATATAAGTTGTTGAACAATGGGGTTTTTAAAACACCTCATAAACCCACATAACAGCACAATAGTCGATGCCTTAAAGCACAATGCTTCTATGGACCAAGAACCCAAGCAGAACAACCGACCCTTCTCCAAGAAGGTACATCGTTTACTCCAACACAGGCATCCGAGGGATTTACAGAAGGAGAAAGAAGTGTGAAATTGGATTTATGCACTTGGAATGGACTTAAAGGGTGGAAGATCAGAAAATGACTTTCCCATGTTGGAGAAACTGGAATCCTGTCTTTCAAAGGTAGAGCAATCTGATTGGAGTTTAAATTGGGCTTTGGAGCCATCTATGCTTGCATTGGTACAAGCTAGATTCTTGGCACATCCAAGTGAGAGAGTCAAGCTTATAGCTACCTCTTGTTTCAGTGATATTTTGAGGATAGTAGAACCCTCTCCTCCCTACAATGATGATGTTATGAAGAGAATTTCCAGGCTGATGGTAGAGACTTTTCAGGACTAGGACACTGTGCAGGCTCTACATTTGGGAAGAAGCTTAAGGTTTTAGGAGTCATGGCCATAACCCAGACTTATGAGGTTATGTTTCATCTTGAGTGTTATGGCTTGATTCTGCAGATGTTCCAATGCTTCTTTAGCATTAGGAGACATCATCCTGACACAATCATAGCACACATGCAGTCCATCCTATCGTCATGTATGAGAGACCGTGATGCCATTTTCCGAAAGTTGCAGACTAGGTTGTTGAGCATTTGGAGGAGATAGCAGTTGGTCTCATCTGTTGCTTATGAGCTAGCCCAAGAGTTGGTCGAGCAGAACGCTGGGCTATTCAAGGGACAGTTGATCAGGGAGGAGTTGCTCTAGTTTGGTGGATCAGGCAGCAAAAATTAGCTAAGGAGGAAGGGACTTTGTTTCATCTACAAGGAACCTTGGGGACCTGACCACTCATGCTTGAGAGATGCAGATGAGATGGAAGAGATAGAGCAGGAGGACATTCCTTCTGTATGTCAGGATGAAGACTCTTCTTCGGATGAGTCAATGAGGTCAAATGAGGATGCTTCTAGGGAGCATGAGCAGTTATGTGGAGTTGATGACAGTAGGCCGGATTTGTATTCCAATGTGCAGGGTGAACAGTGAGGGGACTCTATGGGAGATATTCAAGATGATGAGTCACTTGTGATGATTCAGCCGGAGCAGCATATGGTGGAGCATGAGTCAACTAAGGAGGAGGCTATGCACATCATGCATGATAATCCTTTGGGTGAGAGCAAGATGGAGGCTCACCTTGAGTCTGTGATGGATATGCGGCTAACCTTGGTGTTAGCCATTGAGGAGGAGCAGACAAATGCACAAACATCTAGTACGGTAGTTGCAGATACTTATCCTCAGGAGATGTTGGAGGTTGATGGGGTAGTTTTGCGAGAGGCTAGTAGACAATAGGAGTATGCCATTCCTGATCAGGAGAGGGAGGAGTTGTTGGAGATGGTGGTGCATCCATCTTTGGGCCAACGCACTGATGAGGTGCTGGTAGATTCGCATAAAGTTAGCATGGCTGCAATACTTTCAGGGAGCAACACTCTCCAGGAGTACATCGATGGGGCTTGCAGCACATCTTGCCCACTTTGGCCTATTACAGAGAGAGGGGCCTTCTTTTACAAAGCAGTTCTCATTGACAGGCGGGACAGAGCAACATGAGTTGAGTATGTGCTGGCGACAACACTCCAAACGTGTTCTGTGTGCAGATGTCACTACATTGGATTCTTCTTACATGATAGATTGGCGGGAGATCATGAGTTGGTACCCTATTGATGGTACAATCTTCTTCGTAGGGAGCATAGTGGAGCAAGGACCCTTAGACATGACAGATGCTTCAGCTACCAGTTGGTCGTGGGGCACAGGTCAACAGCTCTTCATCATTCCATCCCAACTTCAGGAGAGCAGAGTTAGCATGAGATTGACTCAGGAGTTGGATTGGAGAGAGGTGATGAGTTGGTACATACTTGGTGGGGTAGCTTACGCAGTCAGAGCTACAGCACAGCAGGAGCCATGGAGCATTGATGCTTGTTGGTGGTCTTCGCTTCATGGGGAAGCAGCTATAGCCACAGGCAGTGCGCAGTCCGAGCCATGGGATTCGAGCGATGATTGGCCATGGTGGCGTTGGGATTCGGGAGGATTGATTGATGATAGGTGCGGTGAGGGATAAGTTTGAGATCACGGCATTGAGGGGTCTGTTCCAAGTAGCTTAACACAGGAGCATAGACGCACTCAGGGGTTTGTATGGGATCTGGGCATTGGGTCTCAGTTGCATCGGGCCAGCAGGGTGGCCCACATATTTGGATTGCTTGAGGGCAAGCAATATTGGGGCGGAAGATCTGTAATATTCCTTTTTTTGGTGTTCCTTATTACAGGGTTAGGATAGACTTCCAAAGTTGGGAGCAAACAGGTCACCGGTATAGGTTGGGGTCATCAACGGGCCCAGGGGCTTTTTGGAGGAGTTTTGAGGAGTTTTTATGAGGGCCGGTGGCATTCGCTTGATATATTTCATCAACCGGACAATTTGCCTTTGGTTCCAGTGCATTCTGACAACTTTCGGAAAACTGAGTTATTTTTGGGCTTAACTAAATTAATTACGCTCAAGGTGGCATTTAGGAGGAATATCTAGTAGAACACCTTAGTGTAATAGCTTATTGGAACCAGAACGAGAATACCTACATGATGGGATGGTTGGACACGAGTTTCAGTGACCTAGGAGACATGGTAGTGGATTTACTCTTTCCAACATTAAAAAGGAATATTCTAATTGGAAAATAAGAGGGAAAAGTGTTCCATGATTAAAATAATAATAAAGCAGAAGGCTCTAGAGGGGTCCATGAGATCTATAAAATAAGAGGAGGAGGCCATTGAGGAACATATCGGATTTGATATCTTGTCTTGTATGTGAGGTTGAGAACCTGATTCTCCACTCCATTGGTAACCCCAGGACGGAAACCCTTGGGTGATTGAGAGAGATTGGGCAAGCACCCAACTCCCCTTGGTGAATTCATCCAGAATTCACAAGTGTGTTCAACAGTGCATTTCAGTTCAGTTTGGAGACTGGTACAGTTCTGCAGATTATATTGGAGTAGCAGCATCAACCAGGAGAGCGTATCCCCTTCAGGATTGCGTAGAGGCAGCCAAGACTGCGTAGTGATTGCACAGTTCAGTTTGGTGTGGGTGCTAGGAGTCAGGAGTGCAAAGGAGATTCAACAGGAGATTCAGAGGGGAGGTTAGCCACCCCCTACCATGGTAATTAGCAGCATTTCAGAGGCAGTTTCCATCAAATTGCACCAGTGGTTCGATTTCCCCAGCAGAGCAGTGTTCCACGCCCAAGAGGGCCAATTTCCAGGGTCGACCCTTCAGCAAACCCTTCATGGGCTTTTGTGGGTTTGTTGAGGAAAGTCTGGTGTCCAATTCCCGAAATTTGCTGAGCACAGGAGGCAACCCAACCAGCAGTCTGAAGTCAGCCAGTAACAACATTTTCTGGACTGGGCAACGCAGTGATTGAGCCACACAGAGCTACTTCCAGCAAAGATTTTTGATAGGATTCGTGTTGCCCTTCAGCCTGCCTTGAGCAGGCCCAGGTGCAATCTTTTCAGTGCCATACTTGTACTCTTTTCAGGCATAATAATAAAATGTCTCAGCACTGATTTTGGCTCCATATTCTGTGTTTAATGGTGATTTTATGGTGGTTTTATTTCCCCGTAGTTTCTTGTGTATTTTTCCTTTTATTACTATTTAATCCCAATTTGGGATATTACAGCCTTTACATGTAAAATCTTGATTTTCGTTGTGTGATCCTGCTTCCCGCCACCATATACATCACTTCCCTCTGCTCATTACAACCCGTTTTCACATATTTCCCATTTGCGTCTGTTATCTTGCTTGCCGCCTGCACCTAGCTACAAGTTGGTGAGAAAAACCTTTAACCCCACAAGGTTTGGTTAGTGGCAAGGAATTCAGAGAAGGGGTTGTCACACTAATCCCAACTCTCTCTGTTTAAGCTCTTTCCTATGTTAGCTAAGGGGGGTGGTCCCTAAAATGAAAAAACTAAGTTAAAAGATGTGAAGCTCTAAGAGAATGTTAGAGTGAAATTGGATTACTTTTAAAGATTTATGAGCAAATATGAGCAACTTCAAATAACAATAAAAATCAATAACATGATAAAACTATACAAGTAGTGCCTTATAAAGAACTTGCTCAAAAAGGTATATTTGCTCAAAGTAAAAGATAATGCTCTCAAAAAGGGAAAGCAAAGTAACCTTGAAATGCAAACAAAAGATTGTTAGCACAATATATTGCAAGATATGAATGCCTTTGAGATAATCAAATTTAGAAATCAAAACATATCTTTCCAAAACTCCACAATTAGTAATCAACTTGGTAAATGCTAGATGCCAAATGTGAAATTAGACTTGAAAAATGAAAAGAAAGCACTTGTTAAAAGAATTACAATACTTGCTTTTGGAATAAACTTTGCATATGAAAACTTAAACCATCAAAAGAGAAGTAAAGTAAATTTGATGGAATAGTCCTCTTGGTTAATTTATTAGTTACCTCTACGACAAGATTGCAAATGAACACTTCAATCCTCAAACCTCACCCTTGCCCAAATATGTGGATCTCGCAGTTAGGAGTCGATAGAGAGTAGAGGGTCCCTAAAACGGCTATTCAACCAACTTATGTTGGAGGTAAAAATTTAGCGAGGCTTGGGGCCTTTACATGCAAGTAGTGTTGATTGTACCAATTAAATAGCTACATGCAATGCTTCAAAAGAAATAGAAATGAGATAGTGCTCATTGCAATAACAAATTAAACTTGAGAAACAAGGGAAATAAGCTCACATGTGTTGCACCAATAAAATTAAAGAAGGAAATTTAAATGAAATAGATTTTCCTTAAGATACAATTGTTTCAAGTGAGATAATGCTCCAATAGTTCCCAAACTATGTAGCATAAATGGACCAAATAATGAAGCACATGCCTAAGTAACCATGAAACAAGTAAAACTTGCCGATAACACTTGCCAATAACATAAATCACTTAACATAAAAGATATTTGCTCAAGTTTGTGAATTTTGAAACTTATGCATGCTACATTTTTTAGACACAAGATTTATTAAATGGAATGTGGAGTCAATATGTTGTTAATTTTAAGCATGCATGCGATGGAAATAAGCATAAAAGAAACCATAAACAAAGTCAATCCACCCACAAAAAGTCCTTCCTCTTCAACAGAGGAAGGGGGATCCCATGGGAAAATTCCTAAGCTCCCTCAAGCAAAAACTTTCTTTTATTAGTGATTACAATGAGTAGAAAAAAGCCTTTAAGAAGACTACCCACAAGGAGATCTTTACAAAGATAAGTGCTTGGAAAAAGCTAGAAACTCCCCCCCAAATATGACAACAAAGACAAATGGAAAACGTCTCTCAAACAGAAATTTTGCAAGCCTCAATGGCCCACGTCCTAGATAGCTTGTTGTTCTCCCTATAATGCTCTCGGCTTCCTTAAAAATCCGTCCTTGAGTTCATGGAAGGTCCTGCATGCAAGAGAATTATGTAATATTCCCAATTAGCAGCAGCTAATTGGCAATATTAATTTTTGCTTAGATTTTTCTTTTTTAATGTTCAGCCATAAAATAAAGGGGTGATGGAACCCATAACCCAACTTAGGATAAATAAGTTCCCTAAAGTGGGGCCCAGGGGAGCCAAGTGACAGCGCAGGGAGAGGGACAACGTAGAGGCAGCGTGGACCAGGCAGCGCAGTGGCAGTGTGGGCCAGGACAACGCAGTGTAGGCAGGGTAGCGTGGCATGAGGAGACAGGGCAGCATAGTGGGGCCCAAGGGAGAGCTAGGGTCTCAAGCATAAAAGGAAGGAGAGGCTAGCTACTCATTCATTCTATTATACATCTTCAGAATTTCTATCTAACAGATATTGAGCACAATTATGTTGTTTAGCTAAGTCTACAAGTGTGGTTCAGCACACGAGTGTCTCTGAGCATAAATCCCAACCTTAGCCTCAGGGGACTTTGAGTGCCCACTCAGGTGAGGAGCTTCACCATTGATTTCCAGAGCAAAGAACGTGGAGCCTTTCAGCCAGGAGTCACGCGGTCACTAAGTAATCGCAATCACACTTAGATATTACACAATCTTGGAGGAGGGCAGCATCGGGAGCAAAGGGAGATTAGGGATTTCAGTCTGGGAGAAGTGCAAAGGGATCAACCCTTCATTGGTCATCTTCTAGAGCAGTAGGAGGCCAGCATTTCCAGTCATACAGTTCAGGGGCCAGCGTAGTCACCAGGAGTGCGTGGTTTTCCCAAGGGGGTCAAACTCCGAGGCCAACCCTTCCAGAATTCCTTCCGGGGTTTTTTCGAGTTTTCGAGGAGAGTTCATACCAGAAGTTTCACAATTTTCGAAGCAGGGGAACAGCCCCAAAGAGCAGCTCCATTCTAGTCAGAGGCAGCATTTTGCACCAGCAGCAGCAGCTCAGGGAGTTACGCAGTCTAGAGAGAAAGCAACCATTCTCAGCAGGGTTTTGAAATTTACTTCACCTTGCCTTGAGCAATCCAAGGTGCCATTATTCTGGTCACCTCTTGTACTCATTCCCTCTTTCAGATTTATAATAAAATGGCTTAGCTTTTCTCCATGTTTGCAGTGCTTTTCATGATGTCTCTCTATTAGTTGTGGTTTTTGTTTATGTTACTTTATATTGTTGTTTATTTCCTATCCGGAATATTACAGTGGTACCAGAGCTCATAGACTTGGCTCAGCCTGTGGAGAAGATCAGTCTATGACACCCGGAGATAAAGAATACATCACTTACTGGAGGCAGCGGTACAGGAGCCGAGAGCGAAGGCTCAAGGCCACATTTGGAGAGGGGAACTGTGTCCCAGTTAAAGACGCAGAGGAGGAAGTACCTATGGCAGAAGAGATAGATGATGAGAAGGAGTTCGGGAATCTCCTTCTGAAGTCTATACAGGAGCTCTCGAGAAAGAGAGAGGAGATGGGTCAGAAGATTGTTGGGGAGAATAAACAGCATGAAACCCCAAGGGGTTTTCACATCGGAGAGGGATCCGACACTTCCCATCACACATAGGAGCAGAACACAGCTCAGCAGGTGGTGCTATGCACTTCCCCATGTTCCACTATGCCCACGTTCTTGACTGCAGGTATCGGAATGGGAGGACCCGAAGAGCCAGAGATGGCTCATTACAGGGATTATTTTGCAGAGTATTAGTCATATGGGCGAGAGTTTGGTGAAGCTCTCTCTTTCCACGATTTCTGCCAGCTCAAGAACAACAGCAAACCCCACAACCAGAACAGAGGTGGTAGGTACACACAGGGAGGTGAGTTGCAACATATCATGGGTAGATTTTTCTTGCCAGCTTATGACGGGTCATCTAAATGTTCAGCAAAAGCTTGGCTGGAGAAGTTGGGCAAGTACTTTCATCTTAATTAGATAGCAGAGGTGGAGGCCATCTAGGAAGCAGCGCTGCACCTTGAGGGAGAAGCCCATGACTGGTGGTTCCATGGGATTGGCCACATTAGGTCACTCAATAGTGACAACGTATGCAGAGTTCACCCGGATATTGATGGAAAGGTTTGACCAAAAGGATCCGGAGGAGCATTTTGTCAAGCTAACCAAGCTCAAAAAGATCGGGAGCCCGAAAAATTACATTTCTGAGTTCTTGAAACTTTCAGTGATTGTGCCAGACTTGTCTACAGCCAGGAGGATTTACATCTTAATTGATGGGTTGGCAGAACCTCTGCGTGGGTTACTCAAGTCCACTAGGCCTACTACACATCAGGATGCAGTCGAGAGGACAAGAGACTTGCAGAATGCTTTGCCCAGGACCAGAGCTCCTTTCCCCCAGAGACCGGCATTTCAGCCAAAGAGGAAGGACACGATTGTTCCACTGCAGAAGGGGAACCAAGGTCGAGGGCCTTTGGACGATGATACCCGGAGAGACTTGAGATGGAGGAAGTTATGCTTCACATGCCAGGAGCCATGGGCACCGGGTCATCGATGTGCCGCAGGGAAGGCACATTACATAGAGATCTTCTCTAACAGTGAAGGAGAAGAACATGCTTATGAGGAGATAGAGGGAGCGGCAAGTGTTGTAGTACAAAGAGGGATCATCCACCACCTCCTCCCCCAGGAGCAAGAGGGGCAGCGTTTGCACCCACTAGAGAAGTCCTTGCATCTCTGCAAGGACTTCCGAAGTATCTGACACTGCATGTCCAAGGCACTGTACAGGAACAACACGTTTCAGCTCTAGTAGATAGTGGTGCCACTCATAACTTTATTGATGCCTAGCTGGTAGATAGAAGGGGCATACCGATCGAGAGTTTTGATGGTTTCTCAGTACTGGTACCAGGTGCCAGAACTATGCAGTGTGCGAGATATGTTCCAGCATTAGCGGTGACCATGGGGACCTACACTATGACAGACCACTTCTTTATGGTTGTAATCCTAGATACCAATGTGGTATTAGGAGTGCAGTGGCTGATTACGCTGGGTAAGGTCACCACAGACTGGGAGACACTAGAGATGGAGTGGACGGATAAGAAGAGCGGAAAGCATGTGATGATAAGAGGCATCCACACATATCTTTTGCAGATAGTTTCAACACACCGGATGGAGGCAGACTTCCGGAAGGGAGACATAGAGTGGGCAATAGAACTGCGTATTTCAGAGGTCGGGGCCACAGGGCAGGCAGTTCACCCAGATGTGTAGTCGATGTGCAGTTCACCTAAACCTAAACCCAGTGAATGTGATGAGGTTCAACCATATGTTGCCTCAAAGTGTTCACTACAAAACATACGTCTGGACAAGAGTTCACTAAAAACATCAGGGCCCCTACAAGTTGATGATACTTAGTAGGATTTGCTAGCACAAGCCCAGCAGCGCTGCCACTCAACTTCTTAAAGTTGAGCTCCATCGGTGTCAACACGGACTTACAGTCCACCATTCCAAATCTTTCCAGAAGCTTCACAATATATTTTCCTTGAGAAAGGAAAATCTCGCTAGGTCTCTGCCAGACCTCCAGGCCTAGGAAGTAATGCATTAGTCCTAGGTCCTTCATCTCGAACTCAACAGCGAGCTCCCTCTTACACTGATGAATGAGAGGGTCAGCACTTGTCAGGAAGAGGTCACCCACATACAACACCAAAATGAGAGGCTTTTCTCTATCAACCTTGAAGTAAAGGTTCAGATCAGCATTACTATGAGTGAAGCCCAGCTTCATCAGGTAGCTATCTATCCTCTCGTACCAAACTCTAGGTGCTTGCTTCAACCCATAGAGAGCTTTCTTCAACTTGAAAACATGGGTGTCCCGATCCTGGACTTCGAACACCAGAGGTTGCACCACGTACACCTCTTCCTTTACCACACCATGCAGAAATGTGGTCTTCACATCCATCTAATGAAGATTCTATCCTTGCGTAGCAGCAAGGACTATCATAGATCGGATGGTGGTATATCCAGCCACAAGTGCAAATATATCATCACAGTCTACGCCTTCCATTTGAGAGAAGCCACGGGTAACGAATCTTGCCTTGAACTTTTCAGCACTACCATCAGATCCATGCTTGATCTTATAGAGCCATTTCGAGGTGACAACTGCTTTGTCCTCTGGTCTTGGAACCACATACCAGACATCATTCTTCATAATGGACTCGTATTCTTCGTGCATAGCATCCTTCCAGACTTTATGCTTTATGGCTTCTTCAAAAGATCCAGGCTCAAATTGTATGATTGTACTCATGGCTACTAGATACCCTCGATATCTATTCGTCTTCTTGCTTTCACAGAATGTCCCCCTTGGGGCCATATATCTCTCAGCATCCTCGAGATTGTCCCTGAGCCATTATGGTTTTCTCTTCATTGAAGGACGTGGATCAATAGGGTTCATTGGTCCTTTAACATCGGGCATCGTCTCATCCTTCGGTTCTTGTTGATTTCCAGGCCTTGCTTCATGATCTTCCTCAGATCTCGGAATATTGATTACTTTCCGCAGGGAAGCATCTTCGTCAAAGGTAACATTGTGGCATATCTCCACTTCCCTTTGACCAACCACATAGACTCTATAGGCATTCGAAGTTTCGCTATAGCCCACAAACATTCACTTCTTTCCAGAAGCATCCATCTTGCTCCTCTTCTCCTTAGGCACATGAAAATAAATAGGATATCCAAAAACTCTAAAATATGAGACGTCAGGTTTCTTATCAGAGAAAACCTCTTCGGGAGTTTTGGAATCCAAAGCGGAATGCGGGCATCGGTTTTGTATGTACACAACAGTGTTTGTAGCTTCTCCCCACAGAAACTTCGGAAGACCTTTGTCACATAGCATGGCATAGGCAGCTTCCAGGCAGCATACCAGACAGATCAGAATGTATCAGTTGCAAGACATTAGATGTCTTTGTGACACTTGGGGGGAAAGGTCCCCTTGTATGATTTCCTTTGGCACAGCCCTGACATACACCTTCATGATCATTTGTGAACTCGGGCATATCCATCACCACCTTCCTTGCTTCAGGAAGGGCTTTGTAGTGAAGGTGTTCAAACCTCCAGTGCCATAGTTCAGTCTGTCAGATAGTACCACATGTCATTGCTCCCAGTGGACTTCCTCCAACTTGGTAGAGTGTATCAACTCTAAACCCAATCGTGATAACTTCCTTGAAAATCTTCTTCTAGATACGCACCTTCCCATCAATGAATGCCACATTGAAACCTTTGACTTTCATGACCGAAATAGACACAAGGTTCTTCTTCAAATCAGGTACATATAGTACATCTTGCAAGCAAAGGATTTGACCTTGAGACAATTGGAGGGTCACAGTCCCTGTCCCTTTCACGAGATATGTGGAATTATCTCCAAGCATAATTTTCAAATTAACATCCTTCTCAACCATGTCAGAAAGTGCTTCCTTGAACCCAGTGATGTGCCTTGAGGCACCACTATCTATCAACTAGACATCCAGAGTGTCGGGTGGAGATGCAGCAGAGAGGGAAGATACAAGAATGAATTCATTTCTTTTGTCATCAACAATATTAGATTCCTCATACTTGGAATTTCTCGACCTTTTGTAAGGTTTCCCATTTCCACAAGAGGGAGCCTTCCTTTTTCCTTTGAACCTGTTGTTCCTTTGATTTCCATTCCTCCGGTTGTTGTTGTTGTGATCATCATCGAGAGAATCCTTCTTGAAAGGGCATTCTCTAGCATAGTGGTCGGTCTTGTGACATGTGTAACATTTACCTTTCTTTCCTTGGGCCCCTGCGCTTCCTTTGTTCCTCGGACCACAAAATTTCTTCTTCTTAGCACGAGCAATGAAGGAAGCATTTCCTTCATTTTCATATTCCTTCATCCTTGTCTCTTCTTGTACGCATCTCGATAGTACTTCGAATGAGAGACCTCCAAGTGCGGTGAGAACCATTTCTCGATCAGCTATTGTCTCCCCAATAGCCAAAAGATTATTTCTGATTTCAGTCAACTTCAGAAAATAGGATTGAATGGATTCATCCCTGACTTTCTTCAGATTCTTCAGTTGATTCTTAAAGAAGAGGATTTGATTTGCATTGTTGGGCTTGAACATGTTGACCAACTTATCATACATCTCCTTGGATGTGCCCAGCTCAGAGATGTAGGCAACCAGACTCTTATG
Source organism: Pinus albicaulis (assembly GCA_034641835.2). NCBI lineage: Eukaryota > Viridiplantae > Streptophyta > Pinopsida > Pinales > Pinaceae > Pinus > Pinus albicaulis. The sequence continues at coordinate 454,034,030 of CM076578.1, forward strand.
AATTGAATCCCTGATCATCAGCTTTGCTTTGATTTCCCCCTTCTTATATTTTGACTTGGTGGCAGCAGGTGCAGAGGACGAAGGCTCTTGGATTTTACCCTGCACATAGTCTATGACATCTTAGTCTTCTAACATAAGATCCAATGTCATCTTCCAAGCATAGGAGCCTTCCTTCCCAATCAATTTGTCATCAGCTTTAAAGCCATTATAGTTTGAGGTACCCATGCTCTTCTTCGGTGATTGCTACAAACTTGGGCTTTGTCTTCACCTCAGCTTTGATACCATGTAAAAATTCGTAGATGTTCTATGCTAGATACAACTTTACTTCTTATCCCCAATATCAAACAACAATCGCATAAACAAGAAAGTAAAATGTTGATAGAACATACCAGTAGATCGACAGAAGACAAGCCAAAAATATGTGTGTTGGTGTGTTACGGCGGTCAACAGGATGCTTCAACCAGCAAAGTCTCAATACGGCAACCAACCAGAAGTGTAGCAAAACCCTCTCGAACAGCAATAACAGTTAATCCAAAGTCAACGAAAGTCAACTCTCTCACAGTCAACAGTCAACGCAAAACAACAGTAGCAAAAAGTCAACGCAACCCGATCAAAGTCAACAGTCAACCTTGATTTCTTTGCCAAAAAATGCGGACTGCAGAAATTGGAATTTTGACCGGGACTGGGGTCGGTTTGACCATGCGTTGACCAAATTCAACGTTGGTCAACTCTACGCTGGAAACCCTAGGTCGAAAACAGAAAATCCTTTTGCTGTGTTTTCCACATGTGGAGAAGAAGAGACTCCAAGTGATGATCGAACCAATCAGATGAGGAGAGAGAATGTGAAATGATGGATGAGTGAAAATGACCTCCAACATTGACCTATTTATATCCATCAGTGAGGGTGTGTGACACAACTGTTGGGGCTTTAAGCCTATATTTCATTTCACGCTGACCTGCACATATTTTTAATAAATTCAAAATAAATGTTCTGCTCATCGGATCAAGATGATCTTTAGGTCGATCTTGCACCTCTCCGAAAGAGGAATCCAATAAAAATATTGGAATCTTCATCGGAGCATCACAACATGGAGTTTGGACCTAGTTGTCCAAAATTAACATAATCTCAAATTTATTATAACATAAACTGCGGTTTACATGCTGGAAACATAAATAGATGACAGCCTGACATAGAGGAGATAAAATCTAGCCTCACAAATATGTTGCACTGTTGCACGAACCCTCCACCAAAAGTGCACCAAATTGCCTCTTCTAAATTCACGTATGAATTCAGGATGAATTCATCAAGGGGAGTTGGGCACTTGCCCAATATCTTGCAATCACCTGAGGGTCTCCGTCCTAGGGCTACCAATAGAGTAGAGAACTGGGTTCCAAACCTCACATACAAGAAAAGATATAAAATCCAAGATGTACCTCAATGGCCTCCTCCTCTTCTTTTATAGATATTATCAACCCATCTAGAGTCTTATATTTTATTAGTATTTTAATCATGGAGCACTTTTCCCTCTTCTTTCCCAATTAAAATATTATTTTAATGCAAGAAAAGAGTAAATCGGCCACCATGTCTCCTCAGGTCACTGAAACTCATGTGCAACCATCACATCATGGAAGTATTCTCATTCTGGTTCCAACAAGCTATTACAGTAAGGTGTTCTATCACGTATCCCTCTCGGAATGCCTCCTTGAGCCTAATTAATTGAGATAGGCCCAAAACAAACTCAGTTTTCCGAAAGTTGTCGGAATGCACCTAAACAAAAGGCAAACTGTGTGGATGATGGAATGTACCAAGCGAATGCCACTGGTCATCACGGAAACTCCTCAAAACTCCTCCAAAATTCCCCCAGACCTGCTGATGACACCAACCTGCACCTGTGATCTATCTGCCCCCGACTCTAAAAGTCCATCCTAACCATGTTATAAGGAAGACCATAAAAGCAGATATTACAAAACCTCCTCCCAAGATTGCTTTCCCTCAAGCAATCCTAATATGTGGACCAGTCTGATGGCCCAATGCAGCTAAGACCCAATGCCTGGATCCCATACAAACCACTGGGATATGGGAGGCCTCTGTATCAACCCACCAAGAACGGATCCCTCGATGCCCGAATCTCAAACCAATCTCCACCCTAGATCCAAATGCCAACAAGCATCAGTGCTCCATCGCTCTTGTTGTGTTCTAGCTCTGACTGTTTAAGTTTCCCTACCAACTGTGTACCAACTCATCACCTCTCTCCAATCCAACTCCTGACTCAATTTAATGCTAACCTTGCTCTCCTGAAGTCGAGATGGAATACTGAAGAGTTGTCAACCTGTGTCCCACTGCCAACTGGAAATTGTAGTGTTTGTCATGTCTAAGGGCCCCTGCTCCACTATGCTCTTGAGTTTTGACTAAGAAGATCGTACCATCAAGAGGATACTTACGATCTCCCACCAATCTATCTCGGGAAAAGAGTCAAACGCAGGGACACTACATATGGAACGAGCCTACTGTGATGCCGCCAATCCATGCTCAACTCATGCTACTCTGTCCTGTCCGTCAACGAGAGTTGCCTGAAAAAGAAGACCCTCCTTTCTATGATAGGCCAAAATGGGCAAGATATGTTGCAAGCCCCATCGAGGTACTCCTAAAGAGTGTTGCTCCCTTAAAGTACTGTAGCTCCACTAACTGCATGTGCATCTACCTACCCCTCATCTGTGGGTCATCCCAAAGATGGATGCACCACCATCTCATGAATGCCATACTCCTGTTGTCTACTAGCCTCCCGCAGAACTACCCCATCGACCTCCAATGTCTCCATGCTCAACTCATGTTGCTCTATGCCGTCCGTCAACGAGAATTGCCAGAAAAAGAAGGCCCTCCTCTCTTGATAGGCCAAAATGAGCAAGATATGTTACAAGCCCCATCGATGTACTCCTAAAGAGTGTTGCTCCCTAAAAGTACTGCATCTCTGCTAACTACATGTGCATCTACCTGCTCCTCATCTATGGGTCGTCCCAAAGATGGATGCACCACCATCTCATGAATGTCATACTCCTGTTGTCTACTAGCCTCCTGCAGAACTACCCTATCGACCTCCAACGTCTCCTTGTGATAAGTATCTGCAACTACTATTACCATGCTAGATGTTCGTGCATCTGTCTGCTCCTCATCGACGACTGTATCTGCAACTATTGTCACCCTACTAGATGCAAGTGCATCTGTTTGCTCCTCATCGACGGCTGACCACAAGGGTAGCCGCACATCCATCAAAAACTCAATGTGAACCTCCATTTGGCTCTCCTCAAAAGAGCTATCATGCATAATGTGCATATCCTCCTCCTCAGCTGACTCACGCTCCACCATATGCTGCTCCAGCTGAATCATCGCAGGTGACTCATCATCCTGAATATATCCCCTAGAGTCCCCTGACTACTCACCATGCATACTGGAATACAAATCCGGCCCACTTTCATCAACTCCAAATGACTGCTAATGCTCCCCAAAAACATCCTCATATGACTGACTCCATGGACTCATCCAAAGAAGAGTCCTCACTCTGACATACAGAAGGAGTGTCCTCCTGCTCTACCTCTGATGCCTCATCTGCATCTCTCAAGCATGAGTGATCATACCCCCAAGGTTCTTTGCAGATGAAGCAAAATCCCTTCCTCCTTAGCTCATTTTTGCTGCCTTACCTACCAAACTGGAGCAGCTCTTCCATGGTCAACTGTCTCATGAACAACCTAATGTTCTGCTCAACCAACCTCTCAGCTAGCTCATAAGCAACAGGTGAGACCAACTGCTCTCTCCTCCAAATGGTCAACAATATAACCCACAACTCCTTGCAAATGGCGTCATGATCGGTCATGACTAGAGACAAAATGGACAACATGTTAGCTTTGACTGTGTCAGGGTGATGTTTCTTAATGTTAAAGAAACATTGGAACATCTAATGGACCAAGTCATCACACCACAAATCAAGCATGATGTCATATGTTCTGACCACGACCATACCTCTTAAGATCTTAAGCTTCTTCCCAAAGGAATCGCCTGCACTGTTATCCAAGTCCTGGAAAGTCTCTACTATTAATCCAAAAACTCTCCTTATAAAATCATCATTGTACAGAATTATAGGTGCGGTCAACCTGATAATGTTACTAAGGCATGATACAACCAGAAGTCTGAACCCTTCACAAGGTTCCTCCAAGAACTTAGGCTGTATAAGAGCAAGCATTGCAGGTTTCAAAAGCCCAAATCAGATTCTTCCCTTCCAACTGCCTTACTCGGGAAAGGAGTTCATCAAGTTCATCAGTACTCTCCATGTGATCTTCATGTGTTTCGAATCTGTTCCAAGAGCAACGATTCTGTGTCTGGTTTCCTCCCCCTTCTGCACATCCCTTGGTTGTTCTTTCTGAAGAATAGCACAGATCCCTTTTGAAAGAGGTATGTTGTTCAGTTTTGTTTTCTAGTCTATATGGCAGTCCATTAGGGTAACGCTTTGCTGGTTCATGACGTGTTTTAAGAACCCCATTTTTATTGTGACAATACAAAGTTATGATGAGCAGAGCAAGGCACAACTAATCCCCCTTCATGGAAATATATTGTCCAACAATGTATAATAATAATGCTAGCAACAATGATATACCACATGCATCAACAATCTCCCAAACAAGCTTTAGAAACTTAAAACAACACCTACAGGATAGATATTTCAAAGCTTGAATATACAGGGAGCAGATTGGAAGACATAACCTGGTAAGTAGGTGGTACCCAGTGATAACTAGTACAATACTTCGACACTTGGTTGTGAGATTTGTTGCCCGGGAAAAATGCACCGGTCCAACTCTTTGTGACAACCTTTATATTCCCCGCACTCCACGCAGGTCTTGCTTCTGCAGTAGCACCCAGTCCTAGAGACAGAATTACAGCAAAAATTATATGTGTATACAGGAGAACTTGCCCTCTTTAAATCAATTTTGAAGGATGCAGAAAGCCTGTAATTTGGTCTTCTTCTTCTCTGCTGAAGCGCCCTCCGATAGCCAGCCATAATGTGCCCTTGTTATTTGGGCATGTACTACAGAGATGGTACGATTAAGATGTTGACAACGTGAGCCCAACTTTTCCCACGATACAAAGCACTGCCTCAACACGGCTACAGGGGGGAGGTGCATAGCTAGGCCACTTCTCACCTCAAATTGCAATTGTCTGTAGACATGTGCAGGTCTATAATCTCGGCCCCGCTCTTGTTTGGCTGTGAATTTAAGGTGCATATCCACATAATGGTTCGTGTGTGCTATCGTCGACAATAGAAATCGAAACTCGACACTTTCAGTGGCCTCGTTCCCCCATTCCACCTGAGGTTTTAATTCATCACCTACAAAACGCTATGATCCGACTTGGATAACCGCCTGCCCAACGTAGTTCAGTGAATCTACTATTGTGTTCTTCCAGTTGCAATAAAGGATGCACAGCGCTCTCCTTCGACCTGGTTGCAAATCCCATATATCTATCCAGCCACAAAATTGATACGCTAACTGATAGATGTGGCTCGGACTTATGGGAGTTCCTCCTACCCGACCCTTGAAAGACGTTCGTTCGCACCAGGTCACACAACTAGTGTCGCATAGCAACGAACGCACGATCACATTAACCAATCCACGCTTGCAGACTTGCTCAATAATTGACGTGTTACGCAGAGCACCTGCTTATAAATTTCTCCTGGTTCCAGAGGTTCTCACTAAATTATTTCGGCCTCGTAACTAAATTTTGGCTTATTCAACTCCAGGATCCAACTATCGAGAAATTATTCCCCCCATAGAAGCTCAGTCTTGTGGTTTAACCTAGTCCACGACATGCATTGGTTACATCGCTTTACTTGACTGAGTTCAACACTCACAGCGGCGCACTTAATTCGCATATGCATTTAATTGTTCAACGTCCCAGTTGTTCGACGTCCACTCATGTCGACCTTAAGATCGTTTCCACGCATTGGTAACAGATATTTGAGGATGTTCTCTTGGTTTGTCACCCGCAAGTGTCTGTTGCTCTTCCTCGAGCGATTAGGCCAAGTTTCCACATTGAGGCTTGCAACAATTGTCACACACCTTTAGCTAACTGGCAACTTGATCAGAACCTTTGAATCAACGCGAGCATCTCTTTGAAATGATACCAAATTCTACTCGGGCATACACAAATGCTCACAGTGATGCGGATTATGTGGGATTCTATGTTTTTTATAGAAGATTGTCATGTGAAAGTTTTATTTATTCAAACTGATATGAAATTCATGAGTTACAGACTCTGGACTTAGATTTTTCAAGATGCTGATACTTTATTCCTGCAAGGCATGACACCAGAAGGCAATCTAGCATATCTCTTATGAAGAAGAGGGAAAGAAAGATGACTAATAGCTCAAGAACTAGAGACTACTCAGCGTGAATACAAATGAGGGTCGCAACCGCTCTTATAACATTTACAACCGATAGACCAGTGACTCAAGACTGGTGACTGCCAGTCATACCAAACCCTAAACCTAATATCCGGATGCAAGTGGACAGCTCACATTATCTCGTCCCTTATCTCTTTCAAGAAAGTCTTCTGACATGTGGGGACCGGATGTTGACACAACAAGTCATGACAAAATTAGAAGTAGGCTCCATATGGCATCTTTTTTTTCATGCTGGTGGAGTCGTTGCTTCACATGTCAGTAGATCAGCAAGGCAGTTTAGGTATCTGGGCTTATGTTCGATTTCAAAGTCATAGATATCAAGCCATGCTGCCCATCGGAGTATCCTGGCATTGTTCTCAGCAAAATCTTTATTCAACTTTATCATACCTGGCATGATCTTGAGGTCTGTTCTGACAAGGAATTTCACCGGTTTCAAGTACAGCCTGAAATGGTGGATGCTCTTTTTAAGTTCGTTTAAATTTTTGTTATCTTAGCTTTATTTATAGATCTAGTTGGAGGAGCGGACCCGTATTGAGCCCGAGGCTGTGTTAGTAAGTCCCACTGGATAGGGCAATTTGATCAGTGGCAAGCTCGCTAGGTGTACTTCAAATGGATCATCAAATCGCTGAAATTTCCCAAGTTGAAATTGAAACTTCTACCCCTGTGGCTTCGTTAGCAGAAAGACGAGGGTTATATAAAGAAGCAAGCAGTTTTGCTTCAACTATAATATTAAATGAAATTGATGCAGACTCAAATTGGCAAATACCTCCTATTTTTCCAAACCAGGTGTATAACATGTCGTTATACAAATACTATGCAAAGACACAAATTCGACATAACTCTGTAGATCTGTCATTCACATCTCAAGACAATCCAATTCAAATACCATTGCTTGAGAAATCCCAAATAGACTGGGCAAAGTCTAAAGGCTTCAAGTACTGTCATCTTGGAGCAATAAGATTTGGTCTTAATCCTTTAGTAAGGCCACAATTGGATATCAAAAGCCTCTGTGTCGTTGTTGATACAAGACACAATAAATTATCAGATGCTATAATTGGCGGATTTTCCAGTCCTCTTCATGACGGCCCCGCATTTGGGACTGTTTACCCAAAGTATTATGTATCACTGGATGATCCTTATATCTACCAGTTCCTTCAGGCTTATATCCATCCTCAAGGTTTTGACATGTCTGTAAATTCATTAATCATACAGCTCAAAACCCTCGCCATTGTCAGATTTGGCAATGATAGTCTTCCACCTCTACAAGCACATATAAGGAATACTTCTCAGCTTGTGAGTGAAGTGGAATCAGCGTCCAGTGAATCCACTACACCTGTTACTTTTGAGTGGATTGGAATTTCGCATCCTTCTGAATGGGAATCACAATACTGTAAATATAGTCAAGTTTCCCAAGAACAAGAACAGGTTAAAATCCGACCCAAAACAAAACCAATAACTTTTAGCCATGTTACTCAATCTTTTAGAACAAATCCTGTTGTTCTAGAAGCAATTCAGAAGATACCCAAGGGAGTTTCTGAACTTCCTAGAACTAGCTCATCTACTGCAAAGCTAGTCAGAGAACATAAAGGTCAACACCAGCAGTGTCTTTCCTGCAACCAGCTGATAGACAGCTTTGGCATTCAGGCCAAAGAAAGTCAGAAATTGGGGAAGAGTCTCCAAATTGAAGAATAGGGTATTGAAACCCCTGAAAAGAAACCACATCATTTCTTCATGTTTTCACTACTCCAAAGAGAAGAAACTTCAAAAACTGTAAAAGTTGCCACAGGAGATGAAAGCTATATTCCAGGAAGGAATTTCCCTTATATTCCATTTAGGCAATTTGATGATGATGGTCAAAATAAAAGGGAATTCCTCCCTTACTCCACAGTGCCAGCAACCACAGCATCAGGCACAAATACTTCGCACATGAACTATGCCAATCTACAGTTAGATCTCACATCTAAAAACATAGATGATTTGCATAGAGAGGTGCTTAGAGTTAAACAGGCAATAACTGAAGAAAAAACACTCTTTGTGAAAAAATTCTAGCAAGATCTGAATTGCTAGAACACCAAATAGACGACTTAGCCCAAGCTAATGAGAAACTTGATAAAAGGCTAGCCGCTATTGAACAAGTTTTATCCATTCAGGTTCCTTTACTGAAAAATCTAGGAACAAAGAAACCTACACCAAATTATTCATCTGTAATGGATAAACAAAGGATATCTGCATTATTTTCAGATAATCCAAACACTAAGCTAAAAAGGACTTTTACTTTTAGCTTAGTCAAATCTGAGCTCCCATAATGGAAATTTGGGGAAGAGGAGCCGGAAGAAAATGAAGACTATAATGATGCAGTCTTCTCATCAGTTTCCTTCTCACAATAGGTGCAAGAAAAGGGCCTTGCATTCAACCAGGACCAATATAAATAGTTCCTTGTCGTCCCAAAACAAGAACCAGGAACTCCACAACAGATAACTATGGGAGAATCTTCTTCAAGCAGAAATACACTCGCAATGTCTGCTGTAAATACCAGTGCATCTGCAATCAGCAGTGCAATATAGTCCATGCCACAGGAACCCATGTTCCTTCCAAATTGTCAGCCAAAGGTCGAACTTGAAAATGTTATTACATTAATGGCTAGTTGGTTGACAAAAAAGAGAGCAGAAAACCCCACAAAAAGTCTAAGAAACATTGCACAATAAATTGTCAATGGCTTTGGTGGTCTTGCCCATACATGGTGGCATTATGCTTCAGCAGAAGCAAAAGAAGAAATTCTAGGACATGCATTTCCTATTTCCTAGTTATTACTTGCACTCAGAGTCCAGTTTGTTGGTACATCAGTTGATCATGATCCTGATCACTATAGAGACCTTTTTCTCTCTAACCAACTTGGCAAAATAACACTATTAGATCCCTATTTCTGTCAGATGCAAGAATGGCTCATCAAAGGAAATGCATATCTAGACCCTGCCTTTATCCACAGATATATTCAAAGCATGCCAGGAACATTACCAAATGCAGTAATGTAATACTTCCGAGATAAGAAGATCTCTTTTAATGGTATGACTTTAGCAGAAGCAAATGATCACATAAAATTTGTAATACAAGATCATTGCTTAGCTAATCGGATGCAGAAAGAGTTCAAAAATTACGACAAAATGTTCAGAAGCTCTGTCTGCTCTACAATCGGCGAAATGCCCGATTGGGGGAAGGGAAAATACAATAGACATGACCCACATCATTGTTCATGCAAACCAAAGAACAAATGGTCATCCAAACCAGAGTGGAAGAAACCATATTCATCCACAAAATCTTACACAACTGGAAAGCAAGGTGTTGTGGATGATTTTGTCACCCTCCTAGAGACAGCCTAGAGTTGCCATAGACCAGTGCCTAGGACATCTTAATATAGCAAGGAGCCCTTTTAGTTTGGGTTGTCAGTCCAAGAACTCGCTTACTATCTCTTGCTCTAAACAAGGAAATCATATTTGAATGGGACCAATCTCTCTCAGAAGCTGATACAAAGATAAGAATAATGTAGGGACACAATGTAGAACTTGACATGGCGTGTCGACGATTTCGGGACGCTTCTTGTAAGAAGGTGGGTTCAAATATTATATCCGAGAAATCGGATATCGGTGAGTGCGGTGAGGAAACATAAGGAAGATAATGGGCGACGCAGAGTGATGCCCGAAGATACAACGAGAACCATATAAGGCGCACCAGTTTTGATCCTTATGTGACAATGGCGTTTTAAAAGCACCCTCCTCAAGTAACTAATATAGCAGAAATTATGGAAGAGATGAACATGGAACAGTATATCATGACTGGGCCTATTTGGTAACAAGCTAATTAGGAAAGGCACATAACACGGGTAAATCATACATAAACTGGTAGGCCACTGTGTTCTAGAACATGATACAAGAAGACAAATTGCATGAAATGAGATAATGTATTAACACATAAGAGAAATTACATACTGTGAGATACCAAAGATCGGAATCCTCAATACAGTTATAACCCCTCCTCACTGAGACCCTATGGGCTCTGAAACTCCATGCAGAAATATTACAAAATGTGTTACGGAAGCCTTCTGCGGCCCTTTGATGCTGTGGCGAAATGGAACCAGCAAAAATCTTATTTCTAAGTATTTATAGAGAAGACAGAAACTTCTAGAGGAGGAGGGAGAAGAGGTACAATTAATGACTCAGTTTGAACCAACATGGCGGAAAACATTCGCGCCTTCTCTTATGAATGACTGACTATAAATGAATACAACTAACAATCCGTCTAAAGAAATAAATGCTGGGAGATAAAATCTCCTTATATACAAGACAGAAATAATAAAATATATACAATGTGCTGCCCGTGGCTGAGGAAAATCTGCTGCCGTAAGAGATTTGAAACAATCTGTATTTCAGTACTGTACTCTCGGCCCTTGGCTTTGGATTTGAGTCCTGGATATTTAATGTGGGGCGGACGCATCTGGAGAGTTCTTAGAATCCATATCTACGTTTTCTTTAATGGCGGTCACCTCTCCCACCTACCCTCGGCTTCTTTCCTTAATTTCGCCAGTTAAAATATGTCCTTCAGATCTCAGCAGCGGAGGCGGAAAGTTAAAGCGCCAACTAAGTCATTTTAAAACCTGCAAAACCTGCAAAACATTAAAGAAAATTGACTCGGTGACAGGGAGTGGGGATACGATAGTGGCCATGGAATCGGTAATACAGACTAGGCAAGATATTGAGAAGATGCAGGGTGACAGGAAACACATGAATATAATGGAGAAATAGAGGGTGACGATGCAGAACACAATGGAGCGACAATGACTGAAAGGGTCAAAGGTTCATAAAATATAACACGTCACCAGAACATGTGGATGGTGGAGGAGAAACACGGTGTACACTGATGCATTATGATGACACAACCGCAGGGAGTGGGACCCGAATCGGAGATCGCAATCGGAAGATGGAGCGGGGAGACCGGGGTGGTACATTTTAGAAGTTCCAATCGCGATTGAGGGCAGGACTGCGATTGACCTAGGACCGTTCGATCTCGGAACAAGATCAACGGCTGCGCTTGCATCGGGGGACAATAAAATGGTGGGCCATGAAATACCGACGATCTGATGCGCGCGGGCCCTTCGTATAAGCTGATTTCCGCGCCGTTGATTTGAGCCAGATCGGACGGCCAGCGTTGCGTCCGATCGTTAAGACAATAGGCCCCTTCTTGCTTTGAATTATGGTTTCCAGACTCGGGTCATATGGAAGTTGAAGCGGAAGGGCGTCAAGCTCTTTGGGGACTCGGCCCGATTATTAAATTTGGGTTTTTTAACTATTGTGAAGCAGATTTTCGGACGGAGATAGTAGTATCAAGCGGGGTCATGAGATTTTAGGCCATGGCGGAGGTTAAAAATGAATTTGAATGGAGCAGCAGGGCAAAAATTCACAGACAGAGGTAGATATGTACAACACAAGGTTTCCAGAAGAAAAAAGCTTTCTTTAGAAGACGAAGCACACCAGCCAAATCAGTCAGATGCTTCATCTGCAACAAAGAAGGCCACAGGGCTAATGCCTGCCCACAAAAGCTGAAGAAAGGAAGACTAACAGCCTATGCTGAACTATTAGATGATCAGCTTGAACCCGGGTATTGGGACTTGTTCTTTTGTGACATTGGCGAAGAACCAGAAGGAGAAATCTTTTATCCTGATGGAGAACAATAAGAAGAAGAAGAAGTTGAACCAGAACAAGATTCTGATTCAGAAAATGAAAGCCTGCAATCATACCAGTTTTGTATGTTCAGATTTGAAAACATGCTGGTAGATCTCAGGGAACAACTAGAAGAAACACCTCCTTACAAGATGGGACAGAGAATGCATCTCCAAAATCAGATCACTGACTTAGAGAACCAAGCCAAATATTCTACCCCACCAGCTAGTCACCTCTCAGACAAGAAAAAAGAGAAGGAGATAAAATATGCAGTCTCTTTAGACTAGCATCCTTCAAAATTGTATGCTAGCCATCCCTCAAAGCATACAGCGCGGCAAAAGGTCAAAAGAGAAATGTGTAAATCTGTTGAATTACAGATTAAATATAAAAGGAAAAGGTCAAACAACTGTGTTTAGAAATTAAAGAACTCAAAGAGAGATTGAGATTAACAAGATTAGAAGTTGAATATTCATCTGATGAAGATCTTGAAAAAACAGTTGATGAACATTTCCAAGAAGAAGAACAACTAGGTTATACACAAAAAGAATACCATGGACCTGACTTTGATTCATCCAGCTATCCAGGAAAATCCATAGCCTTGATGAGTCAACCCAAATTGTACATTACCCTGCAATTTTATCCTCCAGATCATAAACCCTATTCTTTAGATTGTTTACTAGATTCAAGTGCCCAGCTCAATTTAGCTCGACATCTAGCAATCCCACCATTTTATTGGGATAAGTCTAATGAAGGAGGATCCACCATTACTGGATCACTTTTTCTTATAGAGCACCAGGTCTTAGATTTCCCTGTTGCAATTCAATCTAACCCTGTCAAATGTACATTCCTAAAGTTAAATGACATTCCTGCTAATGTAATTTTAGGTAGTGAATTCTTTACCAGGTGGTCTCCCATTTCTATTGACTACCAGAAAAAAGTATTTTCTACGACTATAAACCAGAAATCTGTACAAATACCCCTGAAAACTTCTGAGTCTTTTATAGTCCCAAAAAAGCCAAAAACAACAATACCTAAGCCTACTGAAACCCAAAAAACAAAAAGAAATGTATCATTCGCCATCGCTCACCATGATGATTATCTGAGAGAAATCTCTGATAAAATCAAAGATCATTGTTCTTCAGATATTCCTAACGCGTTTTGGAAATGTGAAGAATATGTAATTGATCTTCCTTTTGTAGATGGTATAAAGATACAGCCCATGAAAGCTTCAGCAGCTTTAATGAGCCTAGCGGAGGTAGAATACTGCCAGAAGGAAATTGCAGATCTTCTTGACAAAGGTCTGATCGAACCAACCTGATCCCAATGGGCATGCAGAGCATTCTACGTAAATAAGCACAACGAGATCAAGCGAGGCAGATCGAGGATGGTTATCAATGACAAGCCTCTGAACTCAGTTCTAAAGACGATTGCTTATCCTCTTCCGAACTATGCTGCGCTTCTCCAAAAGATGAAAGCTTGTACCATCTTCAGCAAGTTTGACTTGAAATCTGGTTTTTACCAGGTTGGCCTAAAGAAAGAAGATACGTATAAAACTGCCTGCGTTGTCCCACATGGACAATACCAGTGGAAGGTAATGCCTTTCGGCCTAAAAAATTCTCCTTCTGAGTTCCAAAAACGCATGGAAGATGTATTTCGTGGTTTAGATTGGTTAATTATCTACATAGATGATTTACTTGTATATTCAAAGAATATCCAAGAACACCAGAAACATCTCCAGATATTTTATGAGCATTGTTTCAAGCATGGTCTAGCTCTTTCCAAAACCAAAATGGAGATTGGTTTGACAGAAGTTGATTTCTTAGGACTACACATATCTAATGGCAACATCCAGTTGCAAGATCATGTTTTGCAGAACCTACAGAAATTTCCGGAGCAGATCACAGAAAAAACACAGTTGCAACGTTTCCTAGGCAACCTAAACTACATTCGTAGATTCTACAAAGGCTAGGCACAGGACCTTGTAATACTGCAACAAAGATTAAAAAAGGCACCAATCCCATGGTCTGAAGCCATGACAGCAGTGGTGCAAACCATAAGGAGAAAGTTCAGTTTCTCCCTCCTCTGAAGCTTCCCACTGATGAAGGTTTCTACATTTTGGAAACAGACGCCTCCAACGTTGCATGGGGAAGTGTGTTGCTTGAAAAGATAGGATCTATAGAACACATCTGCGCCTACATCTCTGGTTCATTCCACAATGCAGAACTTAACTATCCAAGCAGCCATAAAGAAGTTCTGGCAGTTAAAAAGAGCATCCACCATTTCAGACTGTACCTGAAACCGATGAAATTCCTCGTCAGAACAGACCTCAAGATCATGCCAGGTATGATAAAGCTGAATAAAGATTTTGCTAAGAACAATGTCAGGATACTTTGATGGGTAGCATGGCCTATGCCCGGATACCTAAACTGCCTTGCTGATCCACTGACACTTGAAGCAACGACTCCACCAGCATGAAAACAAAGATGCCATATGGAGCCTACTTCTAATTTTGTCATGTCCTGTTGTGTCAACATCCGGTCCCACATGTCAGAAGACTTTCTCGAAAGAGATAAGGGACGAGATAATGCATGTTGTCCACTTGCATCTGGATATTAGGTTTAGGGTTTGGTATGACTGGCAGTCACCAGTCTTGAGTCACCGCTCTACCGGTTGTAAATGTTATAAGAGCGGTTGCGACCCTCATTTGTATTCACGCTGAGTAGTCTCTATTTCTTGAGCTATTAGTCAGCTTTCTTTCCCTCTTCTTCATAAGAGATATGCTAGATTGCCTTCTGGTGTCATGCCTTGCAGGAATAAAGTATCAGTATCTCGAAAAATCTAGGTCTAGAGTCTGCAACTCATGAATTTCATATCAGTTTGAATAAATAGAACTTTCACATGACAATCTTCTGTTAAAAACATAGAATCCCGCATAATCCGCATTACTGTGAGCATCTGTGTATGCCCGAGTATAATTTGGTGGCTCGATCCAATAATAGTCGGCTTGTAAACATGAAGCTCTTGCAAATATACCTCTGTCTACAGGTAATACCACCATTACCAGAAGGAGACACGCTCCTCCTACCATACCGTCACTGGATTGTCCAATGCGCAGTCGAAAATTCCCTTTTGTCAATTACACTACATCATAATAAGTTCTATGTTCCCCAACAGAGGAAAGAAGAAAATATGGCATCTATAATACTTGCCTTATAATACTTGCTTTCCGCCATTTAAAATTTGGCCAATGTTTCCCCTTTGCATATAATTTAGCTTACAGCCCCATTCAAAATTTGACTCGGCCCTTTGAAAATTCACCCTCATCCGAAAAATGGCCATTTTGTCGATCTTTTATTGAAGTTGCGAAATTTTGGGATTTTCCAACAAAATGGGATTTTGGAACCTTCGAAACCCTCAAACAACCTCAGTGGAAGACTGAAAACCTGCAGGCTGAGCCAAGCTTGTTGCTTTGATACCACTGTAATATCCCCAAATGGATATTTGGACTAAATTTGCAAAAGTCACTTAACCAGAAATTTCCCATAAAATTATCATCCATATAACAAAAGATTGCCCTGTAAAATAAAACATATCAAGTTCATGCAATTCCATAACACAATGATGCAGTAAATAATCTCTGCATTATTATAGCATAAATTAGGGTTTACATGCTGGAAAGATAAATAGCTGAGATAAAATCCGGCCTCACGGGTCTGCTGCACGGACCCCCCACCAAAATTGCACCAAATTGCCACTGCTAAGCTCACTAGTGAATTCAGGACGAATTCACTAAGGGGAGTTTGGCACTTGCCAAATATCTCTCAATCACCCGAGTGTTTCCGTCTTGGGGCTACCAATGGAGTAGAGAACCGGGTTCTCAACCTCACGTACAAGAAAATATATCAAATCCAAGATGTCCCTCAATGGCCTCCTACTCTTCTTTTATAGATATTATGTACCCATCTAGAGTCTTCTATTTTACTATTATTTTAATCATGGAGCACTTCTCCCTCTTCATTCCCAATTAAAATATTATTTTTAATGCGGGAAAATAGTAAATCGGCCACCATATCTCCTTAGGTCACTGAAAGTCATGTCCAGCCATCCCATCATGTAAATATTCTCGTTCCGGTTCCAACAAGCTATTACACTAAGGTGTTATGTCATGTATCTCTCTTGGAATGCCACCTTGAGCCTCATTAATTGAGTTAGGCCGAAAAATAACTCAATTTTCCGAAAGTTGTCAGAATGCACCGGAACGAGAGGCAAATTGAGCGGATGATGGAATGTACCAAGAGAATTCCACTAGTCCTCACAGAAACTCCTCAAATCTCCTCCAAAATCCCCCCGGAACTGTTGTTGACACCAACTTGCACCTGTGATTTGTCTTTCCCCGACTTTGAGATTCCATCCTAACCATGTCATAAGGAACACCAGAAAAGGGGTAATTACATTTTGTTATTATTGTTTTGCACATTTGGAGGGTTGGGCACATCTTCGTGAGAAAAGTCTTTACGGGGAAAGGAGGGATAGATTTTATTTATTATGGGCACTATGAATTGGCACTCGCTCTCTGAAGTAGCACTATGAATGCTAATGCGGCAACGCAGCCTAATAAAGGAGACAATCACTTACTCAAGCACGATTTTGTTTGCCCACAACCCTAGCTTCTATATTTCCAAAACCAGAGATAGTAAGGTCGCACGTAGCTAGAAGCAACATGCCCCTTGGAGTCGCCGGATGTTGATCCATTTTTTGGTCAACATAGATATGATCACAAAGTTTTGCGATAAGTCCCTATGCCTTATTCTAAATTGAAAGGGATAACCATACAAATTGCTTGACCTTGACATTGGTAAAATTTGATAACAAATTATTTCCTAGATATGCTGCTAATTGGCCCAGCAGCTAGTGTGAACCGAAGCAATAAGGATGTGTTTATTTATGGCAATATTTTTTGTAATTATGGTTTGTTCATATTCACTTTAGTTTAGATCTGCTTTTCATATGGTTATTATAGCTTTCATGATTTCATATTTATGATGATGTCGTGGTTGCAACATGTTGGTCATAGTGATGATTATGTATAATTGTAACTTCCCTCTGATTTGGTATTTAATTCGATATAAGTTTCCTTACAATAAACATTGAAGTGAAGTGTGGCGTACCTGTAATGGAATTGATGAGAAGCAACTAGAGATCTATCTACGAAACCGAACTAGGGAGTGACATTGCTTATAAACCAATTAGGCTCTCTCTCACCCAATCCTCTTGCAGTTGTCCGAGATGAATCCTTCGAAAGAAAAGTGGAAGAACGAGAGGCACGAGGGAGTTCGGATCCATTTGTTGCTTCGTCACAATCTCTCACTCGCATTCATCTTTTTCCTCTCGTATCAATCAATCACTCAGGACAGGCACATTACTTTTTTTTGAGGGGGGGGATTCGTAAGAACTTATTTTTTGGGGGCCTTCTAAATAATACGTTGATAGATGGATTGATTGATAGATACTCCCACTCCCACCTTCATTCCACCACTTTAGTACTTATTTGATTCCTCAACCTATTAATTTGATTCCAGATATCGCTACCTCACCCTTACGGGACCCCTCAAAGAGCGATAAGGTGTTGTGTTCTCTCTTTGTTTGATCCTTGTCGCGTAAAGAGAGTTAAGACATTTAGGTAGCAAGGTTACAACATAATGGAACAAATAACTGCAAGTCCAGGGAGGTCCTTCAATAGCCTAGGTAAGTTTTTTCATGATCGACCCTTAATTAACGAATCTTCCACCTTACTATTTATAAGTAACCCATAATGCCTTAAATGAGCGGGTGACTGTAATGGTGGTGAAACATCAATATCTATCAGTCTTAACGGTGACCTCGCTAATTAATCTTGAACGTATTTACTTTTATCATTTCAGTAACTATAGCATAAATAGAAAACATAACTCCATCACTTGACATGAAGTGTTTATTTCATGTACTTCATTATTTCGATAACTAGAAATGGAAAAAGCAAAAGAGTAAGCTACACATTTGATGATCGAAACAATTTGGTAGTAAGGAAGTTTATGTAACGACAAAACCTCTATGTCCCTTCGTCTATCTCCTTGTCCCTCCCGTATCTAGCTATGTCTAGGAGATCGCACCTAAGGCCCCACCGAAGGCTCTCCTAATGGAGAAGGGAGTAAAAACCCCTGTTCAGAAGGGAATTCTTGCTTGTGCTTGCTCTCGTAAGAGCCATCAAGAAAAGTATTCCTGGGGAAAGTAGGGAAGGGAGTACTAGTGAGGTTCCTCTATTGAGTTATGTACTTTCGCGTACTAGTGAGATTCCTCTATTTAGTAAGTTCAGTTCAAAAGGAATCTCTTGCTTGTCCTTCTTGGGTGAAGGACGTAGATATAGCATATCAAGGATGTAGGCATCCCCTAGTTGAGCTGAACAATTTTCTTTTTCTACTCCCCCGGTTCAGCAGGCAAGCCCGAATCAGCAGTTCATGAGGTAAGTCATAAGGAAGGGAGTAGACCCCACAATAAAAGGAAAGGTAGAATCTCTCCTAACCTAATTCGTATGACGTATTCTTCCTAATAAATAGAAATCCATTACCTTGGATTACCCAGTTTTAGACCCAGTTTGAATAGACAACTAAGTGAGGGTAACCCTGTAGCCTATGTGGGGTTCTATCACTTCACTTCGGATACAACTTGCTCTTAGGTTATGGAGCTATTAGAAAAACTGTCTTGGATGAGAACAACTGGCTTGGGTTCGTGAGCAATTGGTTCAGGTAGCAGTCCCAATTTGATGAGCTACCTATGTTAGGCTAATCCCCAGTTGGATTGGACAACAGTGTTAGACCCAGTTTGAAAAGTGAGGGACAACCTACTAGGAAAGGAGAGTCAAGGTAAGGGAAAACCTGCTAGACAACGTCCGTCAATCCTTATAAATCTTGGGTTAGGTGGTCCTTTCCTCCCACACCTACAAGGGGTCCCTTAGTCAACTTGCAATAGTGTGTGTCCTTCTGCCACAGAACCGAGAGTAAAGGGTTATCTGAAAGGCTATTTATTAAGAATGCACGATAAGTTCCAGCAATAACCCTACCTTAGCTGCCTAACGAAGGTAAAGAATCCTAGGAAATTCACAGCCTTCGTTCCGACATCAAAAGATAAAGGTTACAACGTAGCTAGCGCAAACAACAACGAGAGGAGATTGTGTGGGGAGTTGGAAATAGATTGATTCACCTATATAACGGCTTACGATAATTCCTTAAAAACTGGTATAAATACGTATCAATTTCTTTCTCCTAAGGTTGGAAGGATAGATACTCCCCTTGCCCCTATCGGCTTATTGGAGTTCCCATCCTTCCCCTTTCTTAAGGCATGAACAATAGACTTACCCGAGATAGGCAGTTCTTTCCCCATAGGTATACATGGTTGTCTGTGTCGACCCAACCTAGACATAAAGAGAGAAAGAGAGGTCCTTGCACCTCCATTCCTCTAGCTACAACGATGTTCCAGCTATTCCTACAATCAATTCGCTCCTTAAATTCACTCATAAGAAAGAGAGAGATATAGATAAAGTGTCCTCGATGTTCATTCCTTTGAACGACACTACGAGATTAGTGACTGACCAACCACTCCACCAACCCGATCCTTCGCCCTTATCCCGTTGACAGCAAAGAAAAACGATAAATGTGGCTTTTAGATCACTAAGAATTCGAGACGAGGCTCTCTATCAGATTCTATCTCCCTATCTGACCCTTCCTTGAGGTCTAGAAAGGACCTTTGACGGTTTCATTCCTCCCCCGACAAGTGATTCTTAGATTTACGATCATCACTTACTTCATCCTAGCGCATCTTATCCCGAGTCCTAACCAATCCAAGCACAAGCGGTCAGCGTGTAGTAAATAGCTTGTAAGTTGTTGAAGATTTTAAAAGGCCTTACTGTCTTGGCCTTTAAGAACTTAGTTGAGAAACAATCTGCACATCAAATTCTTAAGTTAAGATCAAACAATGGAGGAGAATATGTTAACAACAAATTTATCAACTTCTGCACTGAGCATGGCATTCAATTGCAACATACTGTTCCATATACTCCACAACAAAATGGTGTCGCTGAAAGGAAGAATTGCACCTTAAAATAAATGGCTAATTGTATGCTTCAATCTAAAGGACTTGGTCTACCTTTTTGGGCAGAAGCCATTAACTGTGCAAATTACATAGTCAATCGCGCTCCTACTAAGGTTTTAAAGAATATAACTCCAGAAGAAGCTTGGAGCTCAATCAAACTATATGTAAGTCACTTTCACGTTTTTGGAAGTGATGCTTGGGCCCATATTCCAGATGCGAAACATAAAGCCTTAGAGGATAAAGCCTTGGATATTCTGAGGATGTCAAAGGATATAGACTTCTTCAACCAAAATCCAAAAATATAATCATTAGAAGAGATGTAAAATTTGATGAAAATATATCGGCCTACAAGCCTAGTTCGGCGAGTGTGCCACCTTTGGCCTGCGAGCCTGATTCGGCATATGTGCCACCTCTCTCTCTCTCTTCTATTTTTAATAGCATTCCTTCTAGTTCAGATGATGACAGCGAGGATGACAATCCTCCTCCACTGCTTGAAATTGTTCCTTTTACTCCATCGCTTCCAAGATGGGTCCACTCTACTCGAGATGCAGCAGGTTCTCTTGCAGGTGACCCTGACGATCGACGATGTACTCGTTCTCAGTTTGAAAGAGCCTCTTCCTTATTGGCTCAAGTTCCAGAAAATCCTGATCCATATTCCTTTGAAGAAGCCTCCGGTCATCCAGATTGGGATGCAGCTATGAATGAAGAATATCACTCCTTATTGGCGAATGATACTTGGGATCTTCTTCCTCTTCCAAAAGGAAGAAAACTTGTCAGATGCAAACGGGTTTACAAAACAAAGTTTGGACCAGATGGAAAAGTGGATAGACATTAAGCTCGTCTTGTCGCTAAAGGATTTTCACAAGTTGAAGGCATTGACTATACTGAAACCTTCTCCCCTGTTGCCAAAATGAATTCTATCTGCTTTGTTCTTTCCCTTGCTGCCTCCTTTAAATGGTAAGTCCATTAGATGGATGTTAAATCTGCCTTCTTACATGGAGATTTGCATGAACAGATCTACATGGAACAACCCCCTTGCTTTATCCAAAAAGACTCCAGCCTTGTTTGTCGTCTTAGGAAGGCTCTCTATGGTCTCAAACAAGCTCCTCGAGCTTGGTATGACAAAATGGATAGATTTCTATTAGATAATGGCTTTTCTAGGTGTCATTCTGACAACACTGTCTACACCAAGAAAGTGGGTAACTCCTTCACCATCCTTGTTCTTTATGTTGATGATCTTATCCTTACTGGTAGTGATCCAAACCATATAAACACCATGTGAAGTCTAGCCTCAAAAAGAAGTTTGAAATGACAAACTTAGGACACTTGCATTATTTCCTTGGTCTTCAAGTCTTGCAATCCAAGGAAGGCATTACCCTCTCTCAATCCAAGTATGCCTGTGATCTTCTCCCTGCTGCATGGAAAGGCTGTGGCTTCAACTTCGCCTACTTTCGGTGCGAATTCAGCTTTGGAGGTCACTTGTACTACCCTTGAAGTTGATGCTACCTTATACCGTCAACTTGTTGGTAAAATTTTGTATCTGACCCATACACGTCCTGACCTTTCCTTTGTCGTTGGTCTTGTCACTCGGTTTATGCACCAACCTCATGAAAGTCACTGGAAAGTAGCTAAAAGAATACTTCAATATATTCGAGGTACAGTTCAGTTCGAGATTCATTACAGTGCAGGAGCATCTCCATTGTTGATTGGTTTCACTGATTCTGATTGGGTTGGTGACCTTGACGATTGAAATTCCACTACAGGATATGTATTCACTCTTGGTTCGGGACCTATTACTTGGTCTTGTAAGAAAAAAAGTGCCATCTCTCTTTATTCGTGGAAAAACGAATCCTCAGTAGTCTGGATTCGACGACAGGAAACCATGTAATATAAGAATCTACACGGTGCAGTGGCCATTAAAAATACGCTACACTTCGGTGCTTGATGTCAGTATTATTATTATGTAAAGATCAGGTTCGCGGCATAAGTAGTATGGCTTTTTTGAACTGTACACTTCTCTTAAATCTCATTCTGATGTTATGCCTGCAGTAATAATCTTTGTCAACAAATGATCAAGTAGCGATATCTTTACAAAGGCTCTCACGACGAGGTTATAAAACTTTTGATGTATAAGGATTGAGAAGAAGGCTGTCATTAAGGGGGGATAGGCTCTAATGCCTCCTTCCTTCTCCTATTGTGTCACCTTTGTAAATCCTTCAATCCTATCCCAATTTATTCTTATGGGTGGATGTTAGGATATTTCAACACATAGGAAATAGGCTCCTTTTGTGTCACCTTTGTAAATCCTTCAATCCTATCCCAAGTTTTTCTTAAGGGGGGATGTTAGGATATTCTGACACATAGGAAATAGTTAAGAATAACTTAGTCTAGTGTAGAGTTAGGTAAAGTGTGTTTTTTTACCATGTACATTTATAACTTATAATCTGACGGTCATGATTTGTAGTGATCCGAAGGTTATCTCTCACCTCGGTATTAACGACACTTGATCTGTGGCTTAACACCGGATTAGTCCATGATCTCTATTTAAAGAGCATGGAGGGTCATCTGTTCGGTAAGCATATGTAACAAATGTAACTTTTCTTTTTATTGCGCGGAATCAATACGTACGATATGACCCCGAATGTGGGGTTTGTCCGGAAATTAATAATAAACAAAATTTTAATTAAAATAATAAAATAAAAAATAAATATGAAACAACAAATACACAATTACGTTTTAATAATTATATAAATAAACCAAAAAAAATTAAAACAAGTCAGCTCTGATCGAACATAGTCGTATTTCGTTCTGTGGCGGGATTCGTACGGGAACCTCCGGAGCTCGATCGAAGTCGTATTTGGTTCTGTGGCGCGATTCTGTGGAGCGGTTCGGTTCTGTGGGGCGTTTCTGTGGAGCGGTTCTGAGTCGTATAGAGGTTCCCACTGTGTTTGACAAAAACTATTACTGCAATCTGAAAAGCAAAAGAGGACTTCTCCACTCCGACCAGGAACTCTTCAACGGAGGCTCCACTGATTCACAAGTGAATAAGTACGCCTCCAACCAGAACACCTTCTTCTCGGATTTCTCTGCCGCCATGGTTAAGATGGGTAACATCAAACCTCTTACAGGCACCAGCGGAGAAATCCGCAAGAATTGCAGGAAGCCTAACTAACCCACCAACTGGTCAAGCAGGCGTTGTGTGATCAATCTCATCGCTATATTGCCTTGTAATTTGTAATAGAAGTATTCGATTTGTCTCCATGGATACCGTATACCCATGAATGTATCTCAGTCAATAATCCGGCATAAGATATAATAATACACTTATATTTTACTATCAGTCTCATAATGAGTGGATTTGCGAAGAGCTATCTGTTATAGGTTTTACTTTGCAGGCACTATGTCACTTTGTCAATTTTTAAAAACAAATTGCAGATTTGTTGAAAATTAGAAACCATGTTTCGAACATGGAAATCATAATAGATGCAGTTACATCGCATCAGAGCCAACATAAGTCTTTTCACAAAATGGAGTGCATCGCCAAACAGATTTCAGAATAGATCTAAAACTCTTCACAAACTGGAAAACTGATCTGAAGAACGTGCAGAGGAGATCCAAGATTTTGAACGTGAAGTTTTCCTGAAAGAACTAAGTTTTTTATCTGTGTAACTAAAGTGCAGAACTGCTCAGTATTTATTGAGCTTCCACCTAGGAGAGTCTCTGCTGGGACAATCAGAGGGACCAGTCCACACGCACGTTCACCTTGAGCTGTTGCCACGTTGGTGGAACATGGGTGAATTGAAAACCCTACAGTTGTCATCGTATTCGTCCAGGTTTGAATGTTTGAAAAGTTATTGATATGGTAAATTTATCCATAACTTTTAACTAAGTAATTCTATTTAAAGGATTTGATCAAACTCTTTATAAAATTTTGGCATATTAAATAATATTTTTTATGTATTGATTAATATTTGTTGAAAATTTCTAATAAAAGTGATATTTTTATATCGATTTAATGAAAGTATATTAAATAATATTTCTTTAAATAGTGACTAATATTTGTTGAAAATTTCTAATAAAAGAGAGATTTTTATATGGATTTAATGAAAGGTTTAAAAAATAAAAAGGGTTTATAAAGGAAATTTTTTGGGGGAAGTAATTGAGTTTCAGGGTCTTTTTAGTCACCTCTATCAGTATTGATTGATTTGCTCAATGGTTCTTATTGAGCCGAGAGGCGCATTTTACAATCCAGTATGACTGCGATGTGTGTCGGAAGCCAAAATAACAAAAACTAGAGAAAGTTTTAAAAATAAAATCTCAATAATGTTGGCTTAAACAATAATTTAGAAAATCATATAAATAAGCAATTAAAAATTCATTAAAAATAAATTTATCAAAATATGAAGAGGTTTACAAACACTAAAAAAAATATGGTAAATAAATAAAAATATAAATAAATTAGAGGTATGGTAAATAAACTAAAGGCCTATGGGCCAAATACCATATTTATAAAAAAGGTAAATATAAATAAATAAAAATATAAATAAACTAGAGGTATGGTAAATAAATAAAACCTCTTTTTCTACTTACTCCAGAGGTATGGTAAATAAATAAACTTCCTTTTATATTTACTCCATAAACCTCTTTGTATTTACAAAAACTCAAAAAAGAGGTTTTATTTAGGGTAATCTTATGGGCCAAATACCATGGGACAAATTATTATTAATACCATAGGCCAAATACCATGGGCCCAATACTATATTTATAAAAGAAGTATAAAAAGGTAAAGTAAATAAATAAAAAAATATCAAATAGGAGAACAAATCAACATCTAATAATAAATGAATCCTATGGACCAAATTAATAATAATAGCACACAAAAAAAACATTATTAATCCCAACATTAACATTAAAATATTAATATTAATATTATTAATATTATTAAATCTAATATTCATATTAATATTATTAAATTGAATAACATATATTAAAACAATATTAAATTTGTTATATATATATATATATATATATATATATATATATATGAGAGGGAAGAACGAAGACATATGATAGAGGTGGAGAAATAGCTGGAGTGACAAAGGAGATATGGAGATAAATGAAGGAGAGGGGAGAGGAGGAATGAAGAG
The DNA here is from genome assembly GCA_034641835.2 of Pinus albicaulis. NCBI lineage: Eukaryota > Viridiplantae > Streptophyta > Pinopsida > Pinales > Pinaceae > Pinus > Pinus albicaulis. Next base: position 454,059,461 of record CM076578.1, read on the forward strand.
AGAGAGAGAGGTAGAGAAGGGTAAGAGAGGGAGAGGGAGACATAAATATGGAGGTGGGAGAGAGAGATAAAGAGAGAGGATTGGAGGGTAGAGAGAGAGAGAGAGAGAGAGAGCGGAGGGGGGAGAGAGAGGGATAGAAGAAGAAAGACATAGAGAGTGAGAAGTGGAGGGAGAGGGAGTGACAATGGAGATATAGAGAGAGACTATGTATGTTTAGGGTGGGATAAAGAGACATAGGAAGATTGATTGAGACAAGGGGGGAGAGAAGGAGAGAGAAGAAGAAAGGGAGGGATATAGTAATATATTTGGAGAGAGAGATAGAGTGATAGAGGAAGAGAGAGGATTTGAGAGAGAGAGAGAGAGAGACGGAGGAAGAGATATGAACGCCGAGAGAGAGGAGTTGAGAGAAAAAAAGAATGAGGGGGGAGTGAGAGGATTGTATGGGAACGAGAGAGAAAGAGAGAGTGAGTTATGTGAGAAGAGAGAGGGAGGTAGGAGAGAAAGGGAGAGAGAGGAAGGAAACGAGAGGGGACTTGAGAGAGAGGAAAAGAGAGGGAGGGAGATAGGATGAGAGAGGGAGGGAAGATGAAATGCATAGATAGTGACAAGAGGAGAGAGAGAGAGGGAGTGATAATGGAGAGATGGAGAAAGAGTGTGTATGTTTGGTGTGAGATAAAGAGATAAAAAAGGAGAGATGGAGACAAGGGAGGAGAGAAGGAGAGAGAGAGAGAGGCATATATTAACAAATTTGGAAGGTGAAGATAGAGAGAGAGGGAGGTGGGAGAGAAAGGAAGAGAGAGAGTGGAGAGAGGTAGGGAAATAATGATGGAGATGGAGGGGGAGAGAGAGGGAGGTAAGAATGAATATAGAGAGTGTGAAAGCTGGAGAGAGAGAGAGATAAGGAATATGGAGAGAGAGGGAGAGAGGATAGTAGGAGGGAAAAGAGATATAAGCAAGGGAGAGGGAGGGAAGGGCAAGAGAGAGAGAGGGAGGGAGAGGAGGAGGGAGAGGAGGAGGAATTTATTCACAACTGTTGTAACTCTTGATACAGTATACAGGCAAGATGGACAGAGCAATGATCAAAGATTATTTCGTCATTTATTAATGAACGTTAGAGATGCAATTCCAACAATAGAAGATTGGAAAGTACTAATGACACGTACAGATTCCAAATTGGATGCTTCAACAAAAGAGTCATTTAAAAAGGCTACACATTTGTTTGCAACAAATGATGATGTGCACAATCACAATAAGCGTTGCTTGGTATCCCTAAATCACCCTGTTGCACGTAGTGTTGCTACAAGATCAAATAACAACAACAACATGGAAGCAGATGAGGAAAATTTGGATAATGAGGTCCTTCTTGTTGTTGGAGCTAGGGTTATGCTAACTTCAAATTTATGGACTAATGCAGGACTTGTCAATGGTGCTCTTGGAGTAGTTGAAGATATTGTGTATAATCCTGGAACATCACCTCCTAATCCTCCTACATATGTTTTAGTAACATTTGATAAATATGTCGGAGTTGCGTGGGATGAATTATTCCCTCATACTATTCCTATTATACCTATTGAAAGAGGCAATAATAAACAAATTCCATTGCGACTTGCTTGGGGATTAACAATTCATAAGTCCCGGGGATTGACACTAGAGAAGGCAACTATTGATATTGGAAGGACAGAGCGACAAGGTCTCACTTTTACTACAATATCTCGAGTTAAATCTTTGGATGGTCTTCGATTTCAACCACCATTTCCATATGATCGATATGAAAAGATGGCAAAATGTGCCGGTGTTTCTAAGAGAAAAGAAGAAGAAGTCGGGTTAAGGTTAAATACTAAATAAATTATGTATTTTTCATGTATTTTTCAATATATTCTTCATATCACATTTCAATGATATGATAGTTGTATTTGTTATTTAATATATTAATTAGTTCATTTTTAAGATCACCAAACATATTTATATTAATAACATTTGTTATAATTTGTATTTCTAATCTTAAAAATTTCAAAGTATGATGTACATCTCAAAAATATACAAAAAATTTAATAATCTGAAAAATAAATGTCGGCTTAATATAGGTGTATTTGATATTTCAATGATATGATAGGTGTATTTGTTATTTAATATATTAATTAGTTCATTTTTAAGATCACCAAACATATTTATATTAATAACATTTGTTAGAATTTGTATTTCTGATCTTAAAAATTTCAAAGTATGATGTACATCTCAAAAATATACAGAAAATTTAATAATCTGAAAAATGTGACGTTGATGCCACCGACTGGAACCAGCATAGATCCATCTAACTCTGGATCTATCATGCGCCGAGAGGGATCAAATCTCTCGAGGTGCAAACCTTTCCTCAAGTTTTGCACTCAAAAATAGGTTTGCACCTCGAGAGATTTGATCCCTCTCGGCGCATGATAGATCCGGAGTTAGATGGATCTATGCTGGTATTAATAAATTCCCTGAAGTGGCCATGTTGGCTCAAGTCGTGGACTGTTTCCCTCACTGGTGTACTGATTTGTGATCTATTTGTGAGCGGTGACCTTTGGTTATTGATCTACAGAACTTACCCTGTAAATTCCTACACTTGAAACCACATAGACACCTTTGAACAAGCAAAGGGAGGTAACATCACAGAAACATTATGCATTCAGCGACTTAGGATCCTCCTAACACTCCTAGTTTCAGAACCGTGCTAGCGTGACACTACAAGAGAGGCATTCACCTGGGTAGAGACAGTCATCAACATAGGTTGAAATGAATGACACTGATTCTTTAGACTATCTCTGATCTACAATCTTTCATATGGATGACATCGGTATTGGTATTCGCAAAAGGGGAGATACATCTGCTTAAACTGAAATATCCAATGAATATCACATCAAATGGATATGAACATAGAAGAGATTAGCAAAAAAAATGGTATTTATAGGCGCCAAACCTCAGATAACCCAATACCCCCATAAGAGATGGCCCCACAGATTCATGATCTGAAGAGGTGGACCCGAACAGAAAAACTCAATCTTCTGTGAGGAAATATAAATCACAATAGGTACTCCCACTAGCCAGAGAATGCTAATAATTCTGACCTAGAATGCAAATGGAATTTCTCTAAATGAAAGCTATAGGTGAATGTAGAATGAATGGAAGGAAAAAATGGCTAAATTTCCAAAGGAAGATGATGATGGATTATGGTCGCTAAAAACGAGATGACCAACCCACTTCAATTCCAATAGTTCGTGCCCAGAAGCTCCAAGAGCATGGGAAAAGTTCTTACAGGCATAACTACTCTAAACCCTTACTCTCGCTCGCTTCCACCCCATATAGTTCCTTCTTAACTTCCCAGGTTCCCCACTTGTGTGGGAGTGAACCTTATCCTTCAATGGCACGTAATAATTGATGGAAGCGTTGTTTCTTCTCCGTCTCCCCTATGTACTGGAAGCCCACCCCTATGCATGTGTAATCGGCAAGAGATGATCGACGTCACAACCTCTTATGAGGGCCGCTAGACGCTCGATAAAATAGTTGTTAGTCTGTTAAGAGTATCCCCACTCATTGGTCACAGCGGATTTCTTTCAAGTAGTGCCCGCCCATTGAATAGTGAGAAGTCCCATTGTCCTAGCAGTTGGTACAACAATAATTTAAGTTATAGCAGCCAGTGTGGTGTGAGTAAGAGCAATGTACACCTAGGTGGTGAAGGCTGTAAAAGTGAAGGGGGCAAAAGAAATGAGAGTTTTCAAAGTATTTTAAGCATCAAAAGTGGTAAGAATGGGTACAGTAGCATCCGTTCAAGTTCAAGGAGGTAAATGACAACCGAAAGGCAAAGGGAGGGTAGAGATAAATCCAACTATGGTGTAAATCATGAGTTTAGCAAAGCCTAGAATCTGAATGAGTAAAGCATTCGATCTAATAAAAAACACCTTATGATTATTCCAATATGAAATAAAAAAGTGGTTTCCAAAGTAAAGTAAAATCAATTTCAACTGAGAGAAAAATAAATGTTAATCTTATTAGACGAGTGCATGCAAAAATTTGATCTCTTGGATGGCGTCGGTGTGTTTCCAACTGATCATTCTAGCTACCAATTGACCAATAAATACCATGTTCCGCTCACCATACACACACTTCCTCGTCCACTAGTGTTCGCCTCCGGGTACTTGAAAGTATGGAACTGAGAGCACCCAGCCCATAAAAACAAAAATAAAATTTGTTTCTCCACTTAGACCTCGATTCAGTAGGGGAAAAACACATATCTTTTATTATACGACACACCCTCGCACCTGTACAGAGCTAGATCACTTCGTCATTTCGATCGATTTTTCCGAGCAAAAGTAGAATTGGCATCTTTTAAAAAACTAGGGAGTTAGCCTCTAACACACTCAACAATGTGATACACCTCATGCTTGGACCAGCCAGAGACACTCAATAGGTTGGTAGAAAGATGTGTAAATAATCATATAACCTTAATGAAACTTTCAAGATGTGGTATAAGGGATACGCACATACAAAGTACAACATAAAACACATCTCCAAGTGGGATAGGATCAATTATTCATCGATAGATAGACGAGAAAGATATGGACTAGTCATTTCGCACGCAGTTCAGCAGTTCATTCATCTTCATTCCCCCAAGCGGAATTTACTATTGGATTCTCGTGTACTATCTCTTTTTCGGGGGGCATGCATTTCTTTTTATTAATCAAATATTTCTCCTTATTCATAAAAAGGCAAGTGCGATGAACCAATAGCTCCTGAGAATCCATTGAGATGCATGACTTCGAAGAAATACGCAAGTAAAGAAAGCTAATGCTTCTCTTTTCGGTATGTTGCTCCGCAAGGAGTGTAGTTTACGTTGGGATTTCTCAATTGTCTCGTTGTATAATTTCCATTTTATGTACCCATTAGGGACTATTATTTCACACAATCAAGGGACTTCCATAAATAATGTTTACACGATTCAGTAGACGCAACTTTTATTACTTACATATCCCGTGCGTTTTCCAACTTTCTTTAATGGGGGAGATGCTTTATAATACTCCATTCCTTGGCGTAGCGGTCTTGTTGCACTAGTGGTTCTAATGACTTGGTCTTGCCACACTTACTCATTTGTGCAAGGCCAATACTCTATTCCTTCTATTAGGTCTAGGTAGGACCTGCGAATCCATTGAATCTCCACTGGCAAGTTGTTACATACAGCTTGCTAGTGAATCCACACCAGATAAAAAATGGAGGAGGTTGGCATACGAGTACAGTAGACCTTGTTTAAAGCGATCAATAACATTTTGACGGCCAAAACACTTGTCGTTATTTAAGCTACTTATTGCTTCTAAAAATGCTAGGTCCTATCTTCCCACAGGGACCTTTCCCTGCCAAGAGGCAATAGATGAAACACGATAACTGGCAATGGGTTAAAACCCGAATAGAACCCGGAGGACCCACTCTCGGAAAGAGAAGCTAGTTCAAAGATATTTCAAGGAGAAGCTACCTAATGGGAAAGATCAATAGAAGGTGTAGCAATGGAAGAAATCCATAAAGCGGGAAATTCTTCAATGGATGAAGTTGTCTCTATCCATCTTCAAATAAGTTTATGCCATATGCCACTTTTAAGAACAAAAAGTAAGCTCTAAAAAATTGAATTCGCTGGACTATTTATCTAGTGGTAAAGGGTAGGTCCTCCTTTCCTTTATGTTGGTAAAAGCACCTTGGATTGACTAACTAAGCTAGGCCCTCTCATTCATCAAGTTTTAAGCTCATTCATAGGCTCACTCACTATGGAAAACTAGACCTGTTGTTTACTTCCCACAGCTAATGATCGGAATTATTTATTAATAGAGGGAATAGGAAAAACCCCAGATAAAAGTGAACAAACAAATAGGATGTTAAACAGCTAACATAAGTAATGTGCACGCAGCAACTAATAGATCAATTATCACTTAGTTGGAATCATATGGATACTCGAAAGCAAGATGTAAAGGATTTCCACCCTTATATACCTAAACTATATCCCAACTCTATTTCGACTTATTGACTCCCATTTCGTCGTTGCCTCTACCAATGTCGGGTAACCAACTAATGTCGGGCAGAGGATGCTCACCTTTGAGGCAGTAGAATCAGTCCAAGAGGTCGGTATGCATGGACTGTCCATTTGCTAATTTTGTTGTACAGGTAACTCAGATGCAACCACAAATATGTACAATATCTATTATTGTATAGTGTATAGATTCAAACTAATAAATGTTTCACAGTTCTTTCTGTAGTAGCCACCCAAATGTATGCAAATTCTTATGAGTGGGTTGATAGCTCCTTGCATGAGGTGAGATCAGATGATTGTATAGGTTGATCCCAACAAGCAACTCCTTGTAAAGGGGATTTCCTCCTCCTACTCGTATATGGAGCTCTTATTCAGTCGGAAAAAAGATCTATGGTACTGGGATTAAGGAGTCGTCAACTATACTTGTTTGCAAGATTATTCTGTGACCGCTACCTATACTCATGAGAGACAAGTGAATTATTTAGGCGGTAAAGAGAGCCTTAATCTTGTCTTTGTTTTGGTTGGGTGAGCTTGGGGCGGGTGAGATAAAGCAGGTAAAAAAGGTGTAATCTCATAGGTAATATGTTAGTTGGGCTAGGCCTCTCCTCTATGGCGGCGAAACGTCAAGGCGTGTCTAGGTTCTAGGCAAGTACTTGGGCTTAGGCATAAAAAATCTGGTCTACATCTCTATTGAGGTAGGTAATATAGCTGATAGGGTGTCTTCCCCACGCTATAGGTGTGGTAGCAAGCACGTGTTGAGCTCATAAAAGGTAAGTGGAGTGGTTGATGCCCACTTTGTAGGAAGGGTCGGTGTTTGTGTAGATGGTTAACCTCGATCGGTTATTCAACGGATACGCCCGTCGAGAAGCGAAACCGCGACCAAGAGAGAAAGAGTTATCAAGCCAGCAATCGGCCCGTCAACTCACAAAGTGACATGCTATAACCTTTTTATTCACTTATTGACTAAATAGCTTTTCCTCATAGAGCAACCTATAACCTATTTTTCCAATGAAATGAATAATAAAGGCTTTACATAGCAATTAGCATTCTTTTCAATGACAACCACCTCACATAGGGAACATGCTAGCTCATAGAGGGAGTAACTCCCTAGAGAAGCTATTAGACCCCTCTTCCCTACACAATCAGGCAAGATATAAACCCACCTTAGTCTCCAAATATCTATTTCGGCCAGATCGACATTCACACCATTAGTCTACCTATACCATCAGAGAAAGGAATCTCCATCATTGAAATGCCCCTATTTGCGTCATTGACCGTAGAGAATACGAATCCAAGTGCCAGTAATTATACCATCATTGGAGGAATCCACCCCTTTACTTGCCTATACCCTCAGGGGTGGTCTCCATATATTGGATCAGTACCCCAACAATGCTCAGGGCAAGGCCAAAGACAGACCTTTCCCCAGTAATGCGAGGGCCCGGTGAGACTACCCTTATTAGAAGATAGGGATATAGTCAATAGGAGCAACAGACACTCATAGATACTGTATCGAAGGTGCCAATGAACAACTATCTTGTCTATCCCATCATTCGAGAGGTGCTTGTGAACAACTCCACTCTCCCATTAGGGGAACCTACCTTTGCCTCCCAAGAGCTATCCTTAGGTAGACCTATACCATAATATACCTATCGCAATAGTGCCTGTCTCTTTACCGGAACACTCCCATAGTTTACACATCAATTACCACCGAGTTCCCCTATCATAATCTCATTTAGCACTCCCTAGTCGCCCGCTTCATGCTATCAATGTGGCATCTACTACCCGCGGATCTATAAAACCCTCAATCTACTCTTCTTCAACCCCTCCCTACCCAAGACATCTCCCATATAGCATGCGAGGAGGGATCACTCCCTTTGATCCATAGGGTTACCACAGGTCTATCAATAAAGCCTATCAGGGTTCAGATCTATGTAGGGTTACCTTTGTGGAACCACTCTGCAACAACCAGTAAAGACACAAAACATTTAGTCAACCTAGACCTTCCCTAACCCCGCCTTTGTTGTCAATAAGGCATCATCACTGAATTGTTGGTTCAAGGAAATCAATACACCATGAGATCACCAGCGGGGACTCAAGTTTTAAGTAACATACACACTCTCGCCTTTTCCCTACTATATAGCCATAGCCGGAGCGGAGATAGCATAAAAGGCGTAGGGAGCAGGAGATAAGTGAGCATCCTCGCCGACGGTTGAAGTACCAAGTTTTTTCGATATCTTGTCAAGATCCAATGCCAGTTTATGTTCCAATAGATAAGGTAACAGACGCAAAGGTGGGATCAGCACCATCCCATAGTAAGGAACAAAGCAGATTCAGAGCCTGTGTGAGGAGTCATCATCTTGTCCAAATCTATGTGATGAAGATAAAGATCCAATTGCAAAGCCAAAATCATATCCCTAATAGATCGAGATTGAGTTCCAAGTCCATTACCAAATCCAACGGCAAAGGTATTAGCAGTCAACCCTCTGCGACAAAGTCAAAAGTTGTAGATCCACTAGCAAAGGTATTAGAAGAGATAGAAGTAAAGGCAGGATATTCAGTTGATGTCATCATAAGGAAGGTGCGACCTAGAGCAGGAAAAGGAAGTTATTAAAAAACTTACGTGTTCGGGGTAAGGAACATTCTGGCATCCACGCTCATAGACAATCTTTAGTGTTCCCTAGCCAAGGCTTGAACCAATAGAAAACTAAGCTTAAGAAATTGACCTATAAATTGGACTCAGAATCCAGGGCAGTAGCATATACATATATAGTTCCAGTTCCTAAGATACCAGCAAATCGAGATCGAGATAAAAAAACCACCAGTATTCTATTGAGTTGCTTATGGACCACTTACAGAGCTAGTTGGTGTTTGAGTGAGTACCATAGTCCACAACATCCCTTTCACCAGCGAAAGACCAAGCAACATAGCCCCGATAGAAAAGGTTCTTTCGGTTGTTGTTCCAGTTCCGATTGATTCAGTTGCAATTATTATATTAAGTATTTGCAAAGGCATCAGTTGTATAAATAGAGGGTCTTTGAAGCAAAGGCAGGAGTTGAAGCACCAATTTATCGAATCTAAGCAGCGTAAATAACAAAGGTTGTTGAGCCTATTATTTCATCTCGAGAACTAGAAACAGGGTAACTAACGTGGGGTCCTTTCCAGTTTGATAGTCATAGCTCGTTCCAAGTAAGGTTGACCCAACATCCCTCCTCGTTTAAGTTCATTATGCTAGTCAACCCGTTGATGAATAACCAGCAATAGTGGAAGCACCAAGAGCCAAGGTATATGAGCAAGGAGCAAGAGTGAGAAACAAAGATTTAGTAGTTCCGAGTGAAACACCACCCAACAATAGTAGTCCTCGCTATCCGTACACCTGTCATTCTGTCTAGGTCGATCTTGTTAAGTGTATAAGCGCATGTAGATCACAGTAATTGACCATAAGGCAATGAATTAGGTTACCCCTTACACTGGCTGCTAACAAGATCAGTATGTTAATAATTCAAAGGCAAAGATGGCTACAGATCAACTCACCTAGGCAGGTAAAAAGGCAACAAAAAAAAGGCATAGGTAAAGGAGTTGTAAGCATCAAACCCTTGTTCCTAGGAAATATGTTCCTTCACTCAGTTCCAAATCCAATTGATCGAATGAGTCCACTTCCAGGTGTTACCTTTTAAGTAAATGTTTCGGCTAGAATCCCAACATACGACCCGATATCCCTTTGTGCCCCGTCAGAAGCAGCTTCCCCTGTAGACTGAGAGTCAATGCCCGCTCCTGTTTTATACCCATAAGTCCCAGCCCCCTCTCTAAGGTTCCAGTCCAAGAAGTAGATATAGTTCTTGGTGGATCTTTAGATCCTATTCTAGGCAGCCCTGAGTGATATTTCAGTAAATTGATTGAGATTGATACCTAGAAGTTGGAGCAAATCCCAATAAAACAAAAGAAGAGGCTTAAGAAGCACCATAGGTAGAGACACCACCATAGACGAGGGTAATGGTGTCCGATGTTTACCTTTCATCAGTACCAGTAGCTAGAGAGCTTGCATCCTTAACTAAATTGATAATCGTGTCAAGTAATAATTAATCAAATGGTGAGCAAGAAAACTCTCGACCAACGGGAGAGAGTTTTCTCGCTTATCCATCATATGGGTGAGGGACCCGAACAACTCACCTCATTTAATTAGGAATAGAGAACCCCTATAGACCAATTATACACTAGTTGTACACACCTGTACTTACCCTTGTAGACCTCCCCTAACACCTACTTTTTCACATTCTACCTCTAGGACTAGTATCAGCAGCAGGGGAATTCAAACCTTTTCACCACATATGTACACTTGCAGATTGGTTTGGGCACGTCACCAATTTCTATCATTTTTCTCCCTTGACCTGGACCTAGGAACTTGATACACTTTGAACCTAACACCTAATGCCTTTTCTAACCCTCACACCAAGGGATCCGCATAACACGAGAACCATGTTATACTTGCATGTGGTAAACACTTGGTTAGAGGAACTCGCCTATGAATAATTAGACATGATTAAACCGACACGGATACTATCTTACAACCTTTATGAAATACATCTACAGGCATATAATACCTAGGACGAACCCACAACCACCTTTTTTATAGCCATTCAAGTAGTAGGAGATTACATATATCCACCAACCACATTGCTTGCTTTTTAGCCTCGTTATCTCGGGTCTTTACCTCGTCGTTACCTCTAGCCTTACCTGACCACTCATTCTAACCATCAACCACCACAATACGATTTCTACACTGCATTGTAATAATACCAATATGGAGATGGATAAACAACCATCATGAATGGGCCAATCAATCATCTTGTTGTCAGATCCAAGGGTGCATATTCTTAGAAGCATCATATGAATTATAACTATTTACAATATAGAATGATTCACCAAACTACAACCATCATTGGGTTATACTGCATCGTTATATAATAGAGGCATCTTATCTCTATTAGTCATATAAGATTAAGACTATTAGGTATTGGTTCTTCAGTTAATACTATGAGTAGATCCTTATTAGGTATTTAGGAATCTTAGGAGTAGGAATGAGTCTTCTATTAGTTTAGGCATAAAATAATCTCTTAGTATTCTTAGTATTAATAGTATGTAATAAATCTTATTAGTGTTGGCAATATAATACTATATTATTTATTTGTTCAAACCACTACTTTTTATAATGAAATAATTCAATGTTAATTCAACATATTAGGTTGTCGTTACGATGGGGGGGCGTAGATCTTCCGATCTCCGTACCTAAGAATCTCCAATGATATCATGTTGACTCAGAACTATAAGCATATAAGGCAACAGTAAAAGCATAGACAGTTTGAGTTGATCCATAAATAATACAAGAAGGCACATTGGTATTCACAACAGGGGGCACTGGCCAACTACATAAAAGCATAGGCAGGAGCAGGAGAGGTAGGAGAGCTAATCTGAAAAAATCCCATAAACCAAATAAAGTGTTAGGCACAACATCCATTGATTTTTAATCCATTAACCTAGTTTTAGTGAATTATGCTAGTAGCTCATTAACCAATAACAGTAGTTGAGGTTTACCCAATTCCAGTATCAAAGGAAAAGCCAAAGGTATTAGTGGTAGATCTCACAGAGGCATAGGTAGTTTAGCGTGTTGTTTCACTAGTGGATCTATAAGAATATTAGCATAGGACCTATATATATATATATATATATATATATATATATATATATATATATATATATATATCGACCATCTAGCCACATCTAAATTGACATTACAAAACCTCTACACTAGGATATAAAGAAGGGCAATACGTTGGTCCAGGAGTTATCACCCTCTCATCCCCTAGCCAATAATTACCATTAGAGACACGTGCTGAAGGTAAATCATTACCTAATAAATTAATTACTCAACACCATGAGACAGTTCATAACATTAAGTGGAAGACATGGATAAGCCCTTCCAATAAAGTAGAGATTCCCCTCCTAGAAGTAAGAAACAACTAGGAAACTAGTAAGTGATCTGATCACATCCGCAATAGCTTGGAGGTAGTGGTGAAGCAAAGACTTGAGCTCCCACGTCTACTAGAAAGTAATGTAGCAAGATGAGCCTTGCTAAAAAGGACCAGTATGGGGCAGTTCACGCTTTTTCTCATGCTTTGTTTCATGTTGCTTAGTTAAGGTTCACACCATATATGTATCCCTTACCACGATCTGGCATATACCTATCTTACATCCTTATCTAGTCTCTTCCTAGCTATGATCTTGCTACAGGAGTTTCTTACATGCCTATGATACCTCACTCACTATTAGGTAGGGTTCACTCATAATCACTCGCAATTCATCTTGATTGTAGAGAGCCAAAGGGGTTACTTAGAACAAGATGAATATCTAGAGTTCCCAAAGAAAGTTAAGAGAAATACCTAGTAGTTTTGGGTTCCTTACTTTCATACCATTTTGTTCAAACATATTATATAGCACCACGAGTGATGGAGAGGTATAGCCTGATGTTATAATAAGTAGTGTTCCTAGATTTCATCTCAGTGTACTTCCAATGTATACATATTAATTATTATTACATCTTCCTGATACCAAAAGCGGCGGGTAAGGTAAAGACAATTATAGAGATAGCAGTGGTAGCTAGAGTAACGAAATCTAAATCCAGGCATAGATATGATTACTCTCCTAGATGGAGATGCAATTGTAGATTCAAAGTGAGTAGCCTGAGTTTAATCAAAACCTGTTGATCCAATTAAAGAAGGACCAATCCCATTTGATCTAGATTTGTTCCATTAGTGGTTTTAGTTTGAGTGTGATACCTATGTCACTAGTATGGGAGTGATAACTGAGTGTCCAACATCACCGCCCTAAGTGAAGTATCGTAATGAAGACCCATCGCAGCACTTGTAGGGTCATTGATTACATTTTACAGTCAAATCTTATTTAAGAACCAACCTCATCCCGCACCTCCTTTGTACGGTTTTTTGTACGGATCTGTCTAGGTTTTCAGCACAGGTTTGACCAACGTTGACTTTGGTCAATGCTTGGTCCTTTTGACCTCAAACTCCACCAAAACTTCGATTTCTGCAAGTCATACTGATTGGCACACATACCGAGGCTAGATGTTGACCTTTGACCTACTGTGTTGACTTTTTTTGCTGTTGTTCTGTGTTGACTAGACATCGTTGACTTTAGATGACTTTGGGTTGACTTTTGTGGCGCTGTCTAGAGGGTTGTGTGACACTTCTGGTTGGTTGACCGTGAGGAGACTTTGTTGGTTGAAGCATCCTGTTGACCATCGTAATGCACCATAACACATATATTTTGCTGATCAAGTTAAGTGTACTTTTGGCTTCTCTTTCGTCGATCTATTGGTATGTTCTATCAGCATTTTACTTTCATGTTTATGTGATTGCTATTTGATATCAGGTTTAAAGTAAATTTGCATCAAGCATAGAACATCTTCGAAAATTTACACATATCCATCGGAGAGAAATTGATCAGCAGAAACACATATCAGTCCAGGGAATACATTAGCCCACTACCCAACAACGCATCCAATAATCACCAAAGCAACGAAACCACCGAAATGAAACAACCACATAGCCAAAAAAACTGATGCAAATGATTACAATCTCTCGCTCCCACTACAATCTCTCAGAAACGCAAATTTGAACCATCAAACATGCTATCATCGATAGGCAGAGCAACTTCAAATCATGATGGTTGCAATAAACAATTTCAATCTATAGGCCAAAAAGCACATGAGAACCAGCAACGAACAACAAGATTTAGCTACCAAACCAACAACAGGACCACACACCATAGAGTAACATCGGGTGAGCAGAGCTCACAAGCGGTCACCAACAACCGAACGAACGAACACCGCTTATCATCGCCTAACAGCGCAACGAAGCAATAAAAATACTCATACCTACCAACTGCTCATGAAAAACCGACACGAATGCATTGCATTTCCCATGATCATCCATCGCATACCCATACTAACGTAGTCTCCCATACCAATGCTCGGAACCCAAGCTAATGTATAACATCCAATTACAACTAACCAAATCACACCATCCATCCCAATGTAGCACATCCAACCGAGTCAATCACAGTAGCAAATCAAACCTATCCATACCAATGTGAATCAATCACATCGAAGAAACACAACGTAGCGAATACAACTAAACAATGTCCCATATTCAAACACCTCGCTCAACACATACCTAAGCCAATCATACCAATGCAGATTACAAACTAGCGGTGAATAAAACCTACCCACTCAATTGTAGCAAACCAATCCAACTCCCATCTCTATAGCCCCGGCCATAAGACGAGGCCACATGACCCATCCAAATACCCATATAATAGGTACAAAAAATGACAGAAACAAAAGCCATGGGTGGACACTGTGATTGGCTAGGTCAAGTTGTTAAGTGCTAATTTGCTTCTTAGCTATCACTGTGCCAGACTTAGTGTTAACTTATTAATATAATAGTGTTGTCCGGACCTCTAGAATTTGAGTTGGTTGATTAGTGTCCTCCTCTGCTCCATCCATATTGGGAGTGAGCTCAGCGAGTTAGCTCTAGGCGCTTATTCGGAACAAAGTCACCTTTATTAGTAAGGTGGTCCATTGTCCACCCATGATCAGAAGGAGCCAGAGCTCGCCATAGAGATCACACCTTCACCGTTTCTTTTTGTTAAACAACGTAATAAACTAGTTATGCTATAGAGACTGGAAAACAAGCTCGATCTCAAACTAGATATGGAACTGCACCTACCAAGACTTCTTAATCTTATGTCTTTGCCCACGCTAATGGTGGATAAACATCAATGGACACTACTCCCTCCTTTTCTGCTATTAAATCTACAGGATCAACTAGATCATATGCATCATAACCTCAGTTAACTGACTAACTAAATGAAAATGATGGTTCAACAACTATTGTTGCTTTATTCATTGTTGCTTTATCTATGGATGCCTATACCTTTGCCTCGCTTTACTCTGCTCTCACCACTCCCTAACCTTTGCTCAGGAGTTCGTTGTCCATGTTATATGACACCTATTTGTTGGTTCGTTGGGTTACCCTTTGTTCATCCCTTGTTCTGTGAACGCTCATGTTCCCTCACCCTAATAAAACCTCACTTGGTCCTCCAAAAATTTTCATGCCACGCTATCCCGCCCTTTCCATTAAATGGCCAAGGGATTATGTTGGTATCCTTTCCCTTCACTGACCAATGGAACTACACTAACATTCTCTCCCATTCATACAGACTAGGAGAACAGAAGACGACTAGAAGTGAAATAAGCATAAGGTACAGGAACAACTTTCACTCCCCACTGTTAGGCACATGAAACATACTTACCATTGCCAATTGTAGTAGATGGATCTATTTACCTGGAAGAAGAAAGATCACGAGCGAGAATAGAACAATGATTTACTGGCGGGTAGGAATAATGTGTGAGGACCCTCCAGATTATTCACCTCCCAAAACCAAAACCGAGTTTAGAGGACTCCATTCGCCATGAAGGGAAGAGTGGCTAACCAGCAAGTCGAAGGGGATGCTACATACATGTGCAAGCAAGTAAACAAATGAGCACTAGGTGCAATCTGGCCCTCACCAAGCGAAAAAGAAAGGGTAGGCCCTTGCGTTGAAAGCGGACAGGGATTGCTCACTGGGTCAGATTGGAGCAATCAATCTATTATCCATCCTCTAGATTAACCATCATTGTTGGACGTTACACACTTTCAAAACACGATCAATTTGATGACTCAGAAAAAGAAGGTGGGTGTGGTGCTAGCTACATATGGAATAAGGTGGAGCGGGAGATATATAAAAGATGAACGAGTATTATTAGGAAGGTGAAAACAGAACATTCTTGACCTCTCTTGTCGCTCTTCTCTATAGCTATACTTATCTTTTCTTTTCAAAGACTTCTTTATTGGAGAAAGGAGTTAGGTTGGATCATAATCTCAGGTTAATTCCTAGGAGCTTGAGAAGGGGTTTGTTCTTACCTACCTAACCTAGCTACCTACCTTCCCTAAGTACGCTTCCCTAACTCACCTACCTCACCTATGATTCAATACCCACCTACCTTACCTACGAGACAAGGAAGGATACTGTCCCTACCTGGCATTCCCCTAGAGACAGGATACTTTGGGATACATTAGTCAAGCAAGTAGGTAATTTACTATCTATTAAGTAAGGTAAAGTAAGCCAAGGTTAAGTAAGTCGAGCAAGAGATGAAGAATAAATAAGGTAGCAGATAGTGGCAGATAGATTAGTGTTAAATAAAGAATGAAATACCAATAATAAGGTAAGCCCACCTTTCATTACTGGATTTTCCACCCCCAATAGTCAGGGTTCATAGAGAAATTTTACACCCCATATGCCAAGCTTTTAGAGCAAATTTACCCACATATGCCCTAGCCTCCTCCAACAGTTACTTAGGTTCATGCGGGGGGGATTTTGATTTATATTAAGGACATGTTCATCCATGGAATTTACCAACATTTCAATAAAGCTTCTTTCTCTTTTAAAGCACAGACCAGACCCCATAAATAGATCTTCTACCTTTTTTGAACTTGAAGGCATCAGTAGTTTATGAACTGGTGGCCTATGGTAGGTTCCAGAGCAACAACATTTACTTCTCACTTCCTCCCTATAACTTACGCAATACTTCTTGTTGCGTGGGTCATTGCGGG
Organism: Pinus albicaulis; assembly: GCA_034641835.2. Taxonomy (NCBI): domain Eukaryota; kingdom Viridiplantae; phylum Streptophyta; class Pinopsida; order Pinales; family Pinaceae; genus Pinus; species Pinus albicaulis. The sequence goes on from CM076578.1 coordinate 454,076,231, forward strand.
GTGCGTTATTCAGCTATGTTTTTACTCTTAATAATGGGAGGGGTCACTGGGGAATCATTTACAATGGTAAGAATTGAAATGGTGGGAGGAATGGGATGTCATTACGCTTTAGCATACAATGTTTCTATTATAGATGTTATTACGTCAACCCACCATATGGAGTGCAACTACTAACTAAAGGAGGAACTATAAGGGTTGCACAGAGAGGGATGGATCAAGACAGATTGCAAAGGAAGCTAGAAGTGAAGGAAAGGAATAGAGGGGAGTTATACAATAAGAACCGCAAACACTATTCCTATTAGCGCAAAGTTTCACTAAGGAGGAGGTTTGAATTGGAACGGGTTTTTTATTGGGAAGAACAGGATCTTATTCACATTTTGATCAATACAATCCTATTAGCGCTAAGAGAGAGAGGACTCGGCCAGTCAAGACGAGTGCCCTGGAAGGAAGAATGCTAAGTTATACTAGCCATAGATAAGTGCCCAGAAAGAAGTGTTAGGCAAGTCAATACAAGCACAAAGAATTCATATTATTCTGGACAATCAAGGCATGTGCATAGAATGAGAGACAAGTACTCGCTACAGACACAGAGAGGCTTATTCTTGCCCTTTGATTGGATAAGATGGATTGATTTCAGAAAACACTGCTCTTTCACTTATCCAATTAAAGTCTTGCGCTTCAAACAAAATGTTTGAAGCTAAAAGAACTAGAGACAGTATGCAGATTTTCAAAAGACCGCATAGCGCTTACCTATTATTATCCTTGCTTCCTAACTTGATTTCCAATGATTTAGACACTGAATCAGCGTTCCGTAGTCACTCGTTTACCATACAATAGGACACAGGGAGTGGGACATGGGTGCTAGTTCCTGTAGCTCTTTACTCACACCCAGTCATAGGTGGGAGCCTACCCTAGTTTAGGCCTACTATACCCATACACCCATTAGTTATAGCTTTCCCAATCAAGAAGTAGCAGAGTTTCTTCTATATCCAATTAATTAGGTTACCAGCTGATGTATAGACCCCCCCTCATTTAAGGCTTATCAAACCCGGCTACTTGTTGCCTAGCCTTTATTTGCTGCCCAACAAACCAACTACTTTGAAAGTCGCTTCTATACACATATTATTTACCATTAAACCACGAGGAGTTGCTTACACTTTATAGCCTATGAGACCACTCTATTTTCTTCCCAATTATTGATACCTTACTTTCTCACGAATAATGAACAGGGGTATATTAGTTGGTAGGTTTTTTTTTGCTTTACATATACCCCAAAATGCTAAGGTTGCCTTGGATCCCGCCTCCCCAGATTTAGTTTTCCTTTTTTGCTTCCCTAGAATGATTAATCAAGTTGAAGCCAAGTTGTGTCCCAAGTACAGTATGAAGGTGTTGCTTACCGATTATTGAATTCCTCCCCCTACCACACATGGTTGTGAATTATTGCCACAGCTGGATTAGCGAGTTATGGTTTCTTAGTTTTCTTTACGTAGACCCAAAAAGAAGTAGTTCGCCCATCCACTAACCAACCCATCCCTACAAGTAGAAGTTACCTCACTCGCCTTTCACCCATTCCCTCACCGCTCACCCAATAAACAACAATAGAACATAGAATGCCCCACCGCTTACTCAATTACACTCGTTTCATAGTTATTTACCCACCCTCAAGAGACGAAAGGTATGTTTGAGCAAGCACTTTGAACATTGCACTAAAATTATTTTTTCGCCATCTATTAGTAGCGGGATTTCTCACTAGCTCGCTTGGACCGATACTCGCTGGGGGGATTGGTTTTGCTATTGCAGGCCACTATATTAGCAATTATTTATTTCCACAAAATTGCACTTTGACATGATTTATTAGCACCTGACCAAATACAGAAAAAAAGGATGTTCGAGTGCCTTAAACATGGTGGTAGAATGCAAATTTGAAAAGCCATAGAGCCAGTCTGGATAGATGGATGGAACCCACCCTCTTGCTTATTCTCTTGTTGACTTTAGATCAATGCGACATATAAGCCCATTTATTCATTCTGAACACCCACGAATTATAAGGTAAAGTACCACTTTGGATTAGAATTGTCAGTTGGGGAATGTTAAGCAAAGGAATTATTGGTTTCAATTTTTAGATAAGCAATTACTGGGACGAATTCCTAAGTTGGCCGAAGCCTTGGATTTTTATCCATCACCGAGTTGAAATGGCTACTACCAATCTCCACTCCCATTCAGTGAATGTGCTTCAGATGAGCAGTCAGAAAGCCATGTCTTTATTCCACCCCAAAGATGAACTGTTTAATTCGATAATAAATAGGAACTCATGGCAATCTATTTAGAACTCTGCTCTACTCCAATCAATAGAGCCAAATTTTGTATGATAGATTAGGTTAGACAATAGATCTTGCATGCTTGCTACCATTGTAATGCAATCTGCTCAAACCCATGCTATGTCGTTTCTTTTACGTATCGAGGCTGTTGATTTCTAGTAGCATCGATGTGCTTTAAGTCTCAAATTTTACAAGGAGGCTTAGACACATGTATTCCAAAGAACCCAGAAAGCATTTTGGGAAATTCCAACCGCATTGTGTTTTATTAAAATAATTAATTATTTTTAATGGGAACCTAAGTTTAAACTTAGGAAATTAAAATAATTAAAGGGAATTAATAAAACAGGTTGTGAATCTTCTAGAAATAGACGAAGATCAAGTCAAGATAATCTTAGCCGTTGATTAGCGATTTAATCTGGGTCGTTGAAGTCTCAACGAGAAGATTATAAGGAATTGATGGGCATTTGGAAAGATACACCAATAAAGTCTAGAGATCAAATTTCTTTAGTGAGCAGTGCTCAAGGAGAAGATCGATCGAGTTGATTCTTGCAGAGAGGGGCATAGATAATTTTCCAGTTGGAGATCTTTCCTGATCTGGAGAGTACAAAGCAGAGAGGGAAGAGAGCATTCTAGAGAGGCAGCGTAGAGCCAGCCACGCAAAGGCTGCGCAGAACTTCAGAGGGACGGGGCACAAAGTGGGCAGCGTATGATTGGCTGGAGGAAGGCAACACGTGGCTGGCTCAAGGAGAGGCAGCGCAAGCCAAGGTGGGGCCCAAGGAATGTGTTGAGCCTCAATGGACAAAAGGAAGAAGGAAAGGCTTCATTTGGCATTCATTCAGCTTATTTCTCTGTTATTTTCACTGAGCACAATTGAGCCGGAGAACCAAGTTTGCAGTATTGTTTAGCACACGAGATCTTCAAGCAGAGATCTCAACCTCTGCCTAAGGGGACTTCGAGTGCCAGCTCAGGAGAGGAGTCCTCCCTTTTGGTGAGGGAATTATCCAGCAGCAACAACAGAGACAGCATAGCCCCTTCCGAACTGTGCAGAGGCAGAATAAACTGCGCAATGATTGCACAGTGCAGTGTGGAGTTGGTGCCAGGATTATGGAGAGAAGTGGAGTTTCAAGGGGAGATTCGGAGGGGAGGGTAGCCACCTCCTACCAGGGATTTCTGTAGCAATCCAGAGGCATTTCCTAGCAGTTCTCTCCAGTGGTTCGATTTCCCCAGCAGTTCAGTGATCCAAGGCCAAAGGGGCCAATTTCCAAGATCATGCTTTTAGCAAACCCTTCGAGCGTATTTGTGGGTTTATTGAAGAGGATCTGGTGTCCAATTCTCGGAATTTTCTGAGCAAGGGAAGCAACCTAACAAGCAATCCAAAGTCAGCCAGTAGCACCATTTTCTAGGCTAGGCAGGACAGTGATTGAGCCGCGCACAACCATTTTTAGTAGGAGTTTTTTCTTGGGTTTGGGATTGCCCTTCAGCCTGCCTTGAGCACCTCATTTGTACTCTTTCCCAGTATATTAATAAAATGGCTCAGTAGTGATTTTGGCTCCAAATCGTGTGTTTTAATGGTGTATTTCTTGTTGTTGTAGTTTTTAGTCTATTTTGCTTTATATTACTATTTAATCCCAATTTGGGAAATTACAGTGGTATCAGAGCTCACAAACTTGGCTAAGCTTATGGAGCACGCAGTCTATGACACCGGAACACAGACAGAACGTGACTTACCGGAGGCAGAGATACAGGAGTAGAGAAAGAGGGCTCGAAATCATTCTAGATCAAGTTGACAATGTTCCGAAGGTCGAAGAGAGAGAGATGGCGCACACGGATGATGGTAGGAATGAGGAGAAGGAGTTTGCTTACCTTCTTCTAAAATATGTGCAAGACCTCTCCAAGAGGATTGAGGAGATGGGTCAGAAGCTCAGCAATGGCATTAAAGGGAAGGGAATTCAAGAAAAATTTCAAATCGGAGAAGGGTCTTGCACTTCGTAGCACCAAGCAGGCCCTCACACTACCTTTCCGTCCGTACCCTACACTCCACCACGCTCCACCATTCCAACGTTCCTAGCTTTGGGGACAGGAGGATAGCAGGGGCCAGAGAAGACTCACTATGGAGAATTCTTTGTAGAGTACTAGTCCTATGGGCCAGAAATTGGAAGGGCCATTGCCTCCAATGAGTTTTGCCAACTGACGAACAACAACAAACCTAAAGGCCAGGCCAGAGGAGGAGGGTACACGCAGGGGAGTGCCCTGTAGCATACCGTGGGTAGGTATTCCCTTCCGACATTTGATGGTTCCTCAAAGAGTTCATCTAAAGCATGGCTGGGAAAGCTAGATATCTACTTTCAACTTAATCAAATGACAAAGATGGAGGCCATCAAGGTGGCTACACTGCACTTGGAGGGAGAAACCCATGACTGGTGGTTTCATGGGTTGACTACACTGGGTCACACAGGGGTCACAGAGTATGATGACTTTACCAGGAGAGTGCTGGAGAGGTTTGTTAGGAAGGATCTCGAAGAGCACTTTGGAGAACTAACCAAACTCAAGTAGACGGGGAACCCTGAAACATATATTTCTGAGTTCTTGAGATTGCCAATGATGGTTACGAATCTGTCAAAGCCTAGAAGGATTTCATGTTCATAGATGGGTTGGCAGAGCCATTGCGTGGGCTAGTGAAGTCAACTCAACCCACTACGCTCCAGGACGCAGTTGGGAGGACCTGAGATCTTCAGGATGCATTGCCGAGGGCTAGGGTCCCTATGCCCAACACACCAGCTTTCCAGCAGAGAGGAAGGGTTGTGAGAGCTCCACCCCCAAGAGGGAACCAAGGTCGGGGGCCATTAGATGATGACACTAGGAGAGATCTGAGGAGAAAGAAGCTTTGCTTCACATGCTAGGAGTCGTGGCCACCAAGCCGCAGGTGTGCAGTAGGGAAGGCACACTACATCGATGTCTTCTCATACAGTGAGGGAGAAGAGGAGACACTCTTTGAGATGGGAGGTGAGAACACGCAGCGTCTCAAGGAGAAGGGCCTCCACCTCCACCTCCACCCCCACCAGCAGTCGCAGGAGCAACGTTTGCACCGACTGAACGGGTTCTTGCATCTTTGTGGGGGATACCCAAATACTTAATGCTGAGGATTAGGGGGGCAGTTCAGGGACACCGTGTCTCAGTGCTTGGGGACAGTGGAGCCATGCACAACTTCATAGATGCCCAGATGGTGCAGAGGAGGGGAATCCAGACAGAGATTTGAGGGATTCTCTGTGCTAGTACCGGGACCTAGGATCATGCAATGCATGCGTTACGTTCCAGCCTTGACAGTGACCATGGGGACTTCGTGACATATCATTTCTTTGTGGACAACATACCAGAGTCACTGTCATCACACTTGGCTCATCACCCTTGGTAGAGTCACTACAGATTGGCAGAAGCTGGAGATGGAGCTCCTGGACAAGAACGAGAAACCGATGATGCTTAGGGGTATGCATACATATCCACCTCAGTCAGTCTCTACGCATAGGATGGAGGAAAACTTCAGACGGGGAGACATAGAGTGGGCAGTTGAGTTGAGGATTTCAGAGCAATATCTGACAGCTAGACCCATACATCCAAATGTACAGGCCATCCTCGACCGTTACTCCATGGTTTTCGGGGACATTCCGCCAGGGGAGCCACCCAACTGAGCATTTGAGCACACCATTGAGTTGGATTCCGACATTCAGGCCGTGATCTCAACTCCGTATAGGCACCCCAAGGCCTATCGGGATGAGATTGAGAGGTCTATACATGAGCTTTTGGCCTTGGGGCACATTCGACCGAGTTCGAGCCCTTTTCCTCCATCAGTTGTCATAGTGAAGAAGAAGAAGGTACACTGAGAATGTGTATCGATTACAGGGCCCTAAACAAGAAGACAATGAAGAACCACTACCCCATTCCACGAATAGATGAGTTGATGGATGAGTTGAGGGGGGCTAAGTTCTTCTCCAAAATATATTTGAGATCAGGGTACCACTAGATTCGAGTGAGGGACAAGGATGTCCCCAAGACAGCGTTCAGGTGCCATTATGGGCACTTTGAGATTTTAGTGATGCCTTTCGGGCTAACCAACGCTCCAACCACCTTCCAGTCTTGTATGAACCACGTTTTTCGTGGCCATCTGTGGAAGTTCGTGATAGTCTTTTTTGATGATACTCTCATATATAGCCAGACGTGGCAGGAGAATTTGCAGCATGTGGAGGTAGTGCTGCGTATTTCGGAGGAGCAGAAGTTTTACACCAAACTGTCCAAGTGTGAGTTTGGGCTGACCAAGATGCTATACTTGGGCCACATTATAGGGGAGGATGGTGTGCAGGTGCACGAGGAGAAGATCAGGGCCATCATAAATTGTCCAGAACCCAAGAATATCACCGAGCTCAAGGGATGTGTGGGCATTTGCACTTATTATAGGAAGTTCGTGAAGGGATTCTCTAAGCTAGCTACGCCCGTCACGGATTTCACCCGAAAGGGAGCATTCACTTGGACCCCCACATCGCAGGAGGCTTTTGACTGCCTCAAACAAGTGATGAGTAGCTACCCAGTACTTGCACTCCCTGATTTCACCAAGCCATTTGTCTTGGAGTGCAATGCATTCGGAGTAGGAGTTGGGATGGTATTTATGCAGGATAGACACCCCATTGCTTTCGAGAGCCGAAAGCTTTTGCCTCATGAGAGGCATTACCCCATATATGACAAAGAGATGTTGGCCGTCATGCATGCACTAGCCAAGTTCAGACAGTATTTGGTGGGGAACCGGTTCAAGGTTAAGACCGCACAACAACCTCTGGTATTTCCTAGAGCAGAAGCAGTTGCAAGAGAGGCAACAGAAGTGGGTCAGTAATATCCAAGCTTACAACTTTGACATTGAGAATGTCAAAGTGAAGAATAATGTGGTGGTCGATGCCTTATCTAGGAGGCCAGCGTACCTTGCCTTGATGAGTAAGGACGCAGACTGGAAGGCGCAGTTATTGGTGGAGTATTCAAAGGCCCAGTTTGCATGTGAGGTGTTGGATGGGCAGATGACGGATGACCGATACCAGGTGATGGATGAGGTCATTTATTACAGAGACCAGATCTTTTTGACAGCCAACTCTTGGTTGTGGGAGAATATCTTGCATGCAGCACATGATTCCCCACTATCAAGACACCAGGGGTTTACCAAGACCTACAGGACCATCAGAGTGAGCTTCTCCTGGAAGGGCCTCAAGGAGGATGTACTCTGGCATGTCCGGGAGTGCGTGATCTGCTAGAGGAACAAGGGGGAGTTGACCCATCCCACCGAGCTATTGCAGTCGCTCCCCATTGCAGAGGGTAAGTGGCATAGCGTATCGATAGACTTCATCACTGGGTTGCCCATGGCACAGGGCAAGGACTGCATCTTCGGTGTGGTCGACAGGCTGAAGTAGTATGCACACTTCTTTGTTATTTTAGCTCAGTACACAGCTTCACAGGTGGTCGAGTTGTTTTTCAGAGACATTTTCGGGCTACATGGTCTTCCAAAGACCATAGTCAGTGACCGGGACAGTAGGTTTATGGGGGGATTTTGGCAGGAGTTGTTCCGACTGGAGGGCACAGAGCTCACACCGAGCACGAGCTACTATCCGCAAATCGATGGGCAGACGAAGATGGTGAACAAGTGGTTGGAAGGCTACTTGTGAAACTATGTCATAGGACAACAAAAGGCTTGGTTGTGTTGCTTTCACTTGGGGGAGTACTGCTACAACACCACTTTCCATACGTCTATTGGTATGTCCCCTTTCCATGCTTATGGTTATGATGCATTGACATTTGTTGATGCCATGTTTGGGGCAAGTAAGGCCCCCAGGGCCAAAGATTGGATCCAGGACATCCTCAGGGCTCTCAAGGCCAACTTGAGGACAACGCAGAACCAACAGAAGATGTATGTAGACCAAGGGCCCGTAGAGAGGCAGTTCAAGGTAGGGGGCTTGGTGTACCTCCAACTTCGGCCATACAGGCAGTCTACGCTGAAGCAAAAAGGAGTTGAGAAGCTCAAGCCTCGTTTCTATGGGTCGTATAGAGTTGTGCGGCGAGTGGGGGAGGTGGCATATGAGATGGAGTTGCCACAGGGCAACTGGATCCTCAACATCTTTCATGTGTCGTGCCTGAAGAATGCTTTACGACAGTAGGTGACCACAACTACTGAGCTCCCTCCTACAGATGATGAGGGGAATTTGGTGCTCCAGGCTGAGGCCATCCTAGATACCAAAGAGATACACTTGAGGAGCAGGGTGGTGAAAGAGTATTTGATCAGATGGAGGAACCTTCCGGATGAGGATGCCACTTGGGAAGGGGAACCAATTCTTTAGCATCCATATTTGCAGTTGCTCGAGGACAAGCAACATTTTGGCAGGGAGGAATGTAATATTCCAAATTAGCAGTCCAGCAAATTGGAATATTAATTCTAGTTAATTTTTGCATTTCCTAATGTTGGGCTGAAATAAAGTAGGTAGGGGACCCACAAATAACTTTAGACGAAAATAAAGCATTTTCCTAAAGTCATTAAGGGAAAACTATGGCTCTAGTGGTGGGATTGAGTTGGCCTTACGTGGCAGCGTGGAGGGGGCACGAAGCAGGCAACGTATGATTAGCTGGAGGAAGGCAACACGTGGTTGGCTCAAGGAGAGGCAGTGCGGGCCAAAGTGGGGCTCAAGGAATACGTTGAGCCTCAATGGACAAAAGGAAGAAGGGAAGGCTTTATTTGGCTTTCATTCAGCTTATTTCTCTTTGTCATTTTGATTGAGCACGCTTGAGCTAGAGAGCCAAGTCCACAGTGTTATTTAGCACACGATATCTTCAAGCGGAGATTTCAACCTCTGCCTCGAGGCACTTCGAGTGCATGGTCAGGAGAGAAGTCTTGCATTTGGGTGAGTGAATTATCCAGCAACAGCAACAAAGAGATCATAGCCCCTTCAGGACTACGCAGAGGCAAAATAGACTACGCAGTGATTGCGCAATACAGTGTGTAGTTGGTATCGGGAGTGTGGAGTGAAGAGGAGTTTCAGCGGGAGATTCAGAGGGGAGGCAAGCCACCTCCTACCAATGATTTATGTAGCATTCCGGAGGCATTTACCAGTACTTTTCTCCAGTGGTTCGATTTCCCCAGAAGTTTAGTGAGCCATGGCCAAAGGTGCCAATTTCCGAGGTCGAACTTTCAGCAAACCCTTCGCGGGTTTTTGTGGGTTTATTGAGGAGAGTCTGGTGTCCAATTCCTAGAATTTCCTAACCAAGGGAAGCAGCCTAACCAGCAATCTAAAGTCGAATAGTAGCAGCATTTTCTAGGCTAGGCAGCACAGTGATTGAGCTGCGTAGAGCCACTTTCAGCAGGAGTTTTTGCTTGGGTTTGGGATTGCCCTTCAGCCTTCTTTAAGCAGACCCAGGTGCCATATTTTCAACACCTCATTTGTACTCTTTCCCAATATATTAATAAAATGGCTCAGCAGTGATTTTGGCTCCAAATTGTGTGTTTTAATGGTTGGTGTATTTCTTGTTGTTGTAGTTTTTAGTCTATTTTGCTTTATATTAATGTTTAATCCTAATTTTGGATATTACAACTTTGGAACAAAGGAACGCCTCCTTAGCAAGACAAAAACTGGAACTTAAGGGGAAGAGGGAAGAGGAATTGAAAGGGTCGCAGGAATCCCAGGGTCAACAGCAGAAAAAAGGGAAAGAAGGTGAAGGAAACCAAAAACAACAAGAACAGGAGCAGCAGAAAAGGCAGCAAGAACAGCAGAGAAGAGGGAGAAGAAGAAGAAAAGGGACGAAGAGCAGAGAAGGTGAGAAGAAGAAGAAAAGAAGAGACATGAGCAGGTTGCACAGGAAGAGAATCAGAGACAAGAAGAAGAAGAAAAGAAAAAACAAGAGGCTGAGAAGAAGAAGGAAGAGGAAGACAGGAGGGAGCAATGAGAAACAAGCACGGGGGCAGAGGAGACCGGGACGCCGCAACAAAATATAAATGAACGAGTAGAACTACCCCTGCTTGATGTTCCCCCCTCCACTCCCATTACTGGAGGTCATCTACCCCTCCGAGAGCTGGGCCTTCCAGATGAGTTGGAGGATGAAGTGTTGGACCTAACCCGACTCACCTTTGATCAAATCAGCCACAAAATCATGCAAGAAAGGAGAAAATGCTTCGCCAAGAACCCAATTGAACATTTGTTTGTATGTACGGAGAAGGAAATAGTCCTGGATACTACAGTGAAATAGCAGAACTACGGAAAAGGATTCACGCGGCTGAACAAAGGGCCACTAAGGTAGAGGAAGACAGAAAAGATCTGGAGGAGACTACAGTAATACGACTAACTCACGCCAATGCAAGTGAATTGCAATCCCCAATCAAGAGTGAGGCTGAAACTCAACAGGGATCCATGCTGGTGGTTTATGAAGAGATGATGAAGCTTTGTCATTCGGTCACTCCTATGTCAGTTATACAATCAGATACCAGGGAGAACTCATCCAGGTTGAAGGAGGCCCCCATAGCCATAGATAGCATCCTTGAGTGGACTAACAAGTATCCTGAAGCCTCAGACACTCTATCAAAGAAGGATTGGATCACCGCTCATAATGACAAAGTGCAATTGCGAATGAGGATCCAATCTCGGGACAAGTTAGCCAAGGATGTGGACAAGGTTCTATCCTCTTACAATCATCTCCTCAGTGGGCTGGATTCAATGACCGAAGTTCATCACACACCTTCCATCGGGACATTAGGAGTAGCAAATGGCCAAGAAGAGGTTTTGTAGGAGATTCAAGGATTTCTCAACCCAATTTGGCAAGCCTCCAGCTCAAGTGACTTGCAGGTGACAAAAGAGAATATCACGCAGTATGTAGTAGAATGAGTCAGGATATAAACTAAACTGGCGACCTTGTCAAATCAGATCAACGCCAAGAAGGGCACGCTAATTCCTGATGCCCTTGAGTGCCTTCATAGACATGCGGAGGAAATGCCTCAACTTGCTCCGATAGTTGTTGATTACAAAGCATGGCAGATGTATCTTAGAGATCATCAGCACATCGATATCCTGGACTTGTCAATCACGAAATCACTGACGTAGGGTCGTTGCATTTGAAAGATAATTTCAATTTTGTTGCACAGCATGGTAGAGTAGGAAAATCGAATTAGGAGTCTAGAGAAACACGAGGGGCTAGGAGTGCATCAACAACTCTTGGTCGCAAGGAAGACCAAGAGTCGTGGGGAGGCCAAAGGTCACGGGCAACCCAAGAGTCACCCCTCATCCTATATGTACACCCTCAAGTCATTTTGAAAGGACTTTTGGTTTTTGGACTTTTGAGAAAGAGATATTGTTTCCTTTTGAGAATGTATGTGTTTTGATGAATACAAGAAATGATAGTTGATTTCACTATCGAATCTGATGGAAGTCTCCTGTGTGGCGATGTTATCAATATTGTCTCTTCAACCAAGTGAATGCGTCTTCAAGTTGTGGCGCACTTTCCACTCATGTATTTCCTTATGTTATGAATTTCCTTGCAACATGCGAATGGAATTTGATGCGCTAACCTTAAGTTATGTCAATGAATTGTTTTGTTGATATCTGCTTTAAACCATTGTTGGATTGTGCACATGTTATAGATGAAATACTTAGCCATCGTGAACTCTTTCCCGTTTGTTAAGAAAATTTTGTCATAAGTGTGATCTTAGTAAAGGTTTTGCTAACAATGATTTTCTTAAGTTTCACGCTTTGAAATCCGTTTTTCTATTCATGCTGTCATGTTTCACAGGGCGTTTGTCAATCACCGACTTGTGTTTCTTCAAAGTCCATGCATTCTCCACTAAGTGCGTTCCCTCGTCTAAAACCTATCTCCACCAATCTGATGGCAACCGGGCCTACATACTGGATGGGATCCCTAAACCAAACGATGTAGAGTCCGATTGGGATTCTGCACCAAGGAGATCCCTTACTGTTGACGATACATTCCAGCCCGTCAACATGAGGCTAAGGTCTTGTTCTAGAATCTATCAGTTAATGTCCTAAGTGAGAAGGGAGACTTACCGACGACCTGCCTAGATATAAGTCATAACGACAGTATAGCTACAAATCTCCATAACCTTGGTTGGCTCTCCTGGCTTGCTTTGGCCTTGACTTTCTTCCTGGCTCTCCCTGCTTCTTCAAAATCTACAACTCCCACAACCTTCTAGCTCCATTGCTTCCCTCATCATTGATCTCCCTCTGCATCCATTCACTTCTCTTATTCACTGCGTGCATTTGGTGAAGCCTCCATCGGTTCACAATCTCTGCCTTCCTAAGAACTCGTTCATACCTTGTGATATTCTCCACTCCCCCCATCATACTTATTCTTCTAGCCCTTTAGCATTACCAGCACCCTTCCAGCCACCCCCAAGCACGAGGCATTTACTCAGCCATGCTTATGGGTTCAAAGGGTAACATACCTTATTAAACCAATAGCATATTGATTCAAGTAGCGATTTATTTTACTAACCTCCCATGTGCTCCTCCATTGAACTCCTTCTTGGCCTTTGAAGATCACTGATATGCGTCCACAAAAAACTCCACCATAAACTCTTCCACTATAGTCTTCACCCAAAAATAAACTACACAGGTTATTTGATGATCCACCCATTAAAGCGCAACTAAATTCTGGATGTTCCATTCTACTACCTTCCTCTTCCTTTGTGCATGTTTTGGTATCTAATCAGGCCATTGCATCCATTGGTAAAGACTCACTATCTCGTCAAGCCATTGCAGCCATTGGTTTTGATCGGATAAGAAAAGTACAATAGTTTTAAGCGATGGAATAGCTCGAGGAACTAATAACATTTCCAATACCAACAACAGCTCCCGCGAAAGTAATTGTAACTGATCCAACTCCAGTATTTCCTCATTTTGCACCTTCGAGAATATTTAGAAGGTGGTCCTCAAATCTGATAAATATGGATTTGCTTAGTGTGCCTTGATTAACCTAATCCTCCCATCTAGCGAGCGTTCTATAAAGGTGTTTAGTGTCCTACTTCGCGTATGCCTGGTCGTTGAATCGTTTTGACCAGAATAGACATAATTTGGATCTTCTCTCCAGATGCAATTGCAAAGGGTGTGCCATCTTATTCGTCCGTCCAGGTCGAAGTGGTCCTCTTGTAATTCGGGGAAGGATTTCACTACCCTATGAGAGCTTACCCTATGGAGATCAGCCTCTGATTATTCCCCTTATTTACTACTACTGTGCTTCCGTACACTCTAAGATTGCATATTCAGAATATTTGGCGGAAAATTGAAACGTAGATATGGTGGTATCACATGTAGTGTATCAATGCCTCTAGCAGGCAACCTTACCTTAAGAGACTGTATCTTACTAGGTAGTCCCAGTCATAGTAGGTAGTTTCCCAGCTAGGAGTCCTTGCCATTATGATTTATTTCTTGCAGCGAAATGGGATACTACACCTCCATACGGAGTAAGGGCATAGAGAGACTTCAATGGAAACCTCTTGGGTAAAGGGGTGGGTGGTTGGACATTCCTCAAACCCATCCGAATGAGTTTGTGACTATGGAAAGCCAAATGCGGTTTTAAATATGGCCCACCCGAACCAACACATAAGGTTTTATTTTTTATCAGAAGTCCTACAAACTGGCATGCACCCAACCTGTTGTTGTATGGTCCCCCAACAACAACGAAACCTCCTGAGACCATAGATAATGACTCTTAGTAATGTCTCACCCCATATGAGAATTTGGTTTTAGCTAGATGTCTCTCCTAGCAGTTGCTTATGCAGCCTGCACTAACAACCTGTAGCCTAGGTCAATGAGCCTTGGAATAGAGCTATTGGAATTAGGATCCTCCAGATTTCTTCTTTCTTTTCTTTTTTTGGATGGAATTGAGTGCATAGAAACCGAGCATTTCCGAACATGGATGGGCACAACCCTATAGCTTCTTCACTGGAGCATGGCTCTCCCTGTGGGGAGTAGTAAACCCTATCGTGATTAGTCCCTGTGACATCTTGTAGACTCTCCCCCGTGAGTAGGCCCCTCCTTTCCTTGTGGCAACGACTTATTAGATGTAATTCTAAAATGCTAGTATGGAAGTAGAGCTAGTAGTTCTTAAAGCAAGAAGTCATACTCTAATTTTATCAAGATCGGATTAGTCCCATTGGCTTATTATTATGGCTTATTATCCCTGTCCCCTTCTTAGGTCGTCAGGCGAGCGGTTTCGCACCTGAAATGATGCCATTTTCGTCAATAATAAAATACATTTATGTGCCCCAAGAAAGTTGGGTGGGATTCAACTAACCCATCCAAATTAGCTTTTCAAGGGGCTGAACCGACAGAATTGACGACATCAAAGTTGAACCAACTATTGAATCAACTGCTTAACTAACAACATCAATAGATGAAACAATTGCTAAGCCTAGTGCTGGGTAAACTACTAGATCACCTTAATCAAGGACAACATAAACTTCCCCATTAACAGAATCTACTAAATCCATTGTTGTTGTTGGGCCAACTGCTTAAACTACTGCTGCAGCATAAAGGTAGTTGACTGGTGGCTTGGCTTTATGGCATGGCTACTTGCTTGGCTTAGATGGTTGGCCTTCTCGCTATGGGTCTGCATGATCTTTGGCTCGTTCCATATATGGATCTCTCTTACGAAATGGATCTCGATCACAAGGGTCAAAATATCGATATTGATCACGAAGGTCTTAATCTGTATCTCAATATGGTTATTCAATAGGTGACAAAACTGGGTAAACGCTTGAAGCTACTACTTATGCTGCTGCTAGTGCTACTGGTGGATATGCTGCTTATAGGTATGTTTGTGGTGCTTAGTCAACTGCTTAAACAACATACTCTACAGAACCTACTGGATCAACAACTGGCTCTGATATTGATGTTACTTACTTTGCTCTAGATACCATCGTAGCCTATGCTTGCTTTACTGCTTCTACTGGTCCTAGCTAGGATGGTACTGCTGATGGATCTACTACTGGTTTCACTACTAGATCTACTATTGCTACTAAAGCAACTGCTCCTACCTCTCTAGCTCCTGCCCTTCCTTTTCCTTATGCTCCCAACTATGCCTTTGCTTATGATGCTTATGGAACTATTGATGTTGATGGTGGGTCTTTATATAAATCACCATAATCAACCATTGTATCAACTTCTACCTCATATACATCAACAGCTGCAGGATCTACTTATGCTAGTGGTGGTGGGTATCGAACAACATAACCTGGGTATGGGTAAACTAGATCTATTGTTGGTGGGTCTATAGCTACTGCTTATACTGTTATGACTAGCGTTGCTAAGTAAACAACTGAATCAATTGTTTCAAAGTAACCCACTGTAACTATAGTATATAAGATATTTTTATTGGAATTTCACCCTTCTACTCCCACCCAACCCAGATAAAAACCCTATTCCTTATTTAGGGCCAGCCAAATCTCTCCTTTCCGCTCATTCCCTTCTCGCCCACCTACAAACTATGCTGCCCGCCAATCCCTACCTTTTCTTTTTTATCAAGCAAATTCCAACTATGAGAGCAAGCGTAAGTGAGGTAAATAAGGTTTTCTCTCTCGATGTTCCCCTCTCAATAATAATCCAAATACAAAAATATTTCTCTAGCTCTACCCTCTATTTATTCACCCAGAGTTAGGCCATTCACCCGATCTAGCTTGCATTTCTTTTATAAGGTCAGCCTTGCATAGAACTATTGATGTCGAAGATAAGCCTTAAGTAACTCCACCGGAAGTAACCAATATGATATCCTGTTTTGTCCCCTCGACAGTTGATGTTGGAAGAAAGGTAGTAACGATGAGTCTTGCTTTCACTTGGGGAGTTGTTTGGGGTGACGGGCATAATATTATAGATAACACAAATTAGCTTATCCTAAGGAAAAAGAATTGGAAGAATTTCTTTCTCCATGAACAATGAGATTCCAGCACTAAACTAACTCAGCTAGATGTAAGGATAGGCAAACACAGAGAATATTCCAAGTGCGTTTCAACAAGCATGAGGCCACCCCACTTTGGCTATTTGGCTCAGAAGATCAAGATTGATCCTAGCGTAACCATTTCTTTGTTGATTCAGGCATAACCAATTCTCCCAACTAACTATTTATTAGCGAGTAAGGATATCTCCTAGTCAGTTGGCGCTATTTATGGCGAATGGGCAATAGATTTAGTCCGAATGACACTCAGTGAGAGAATGCCTCGTGTTGGTCATTCTGTGATCGCAGTACCTCGAATGTACGACATGCCAATTGAATCAGTTTTTTTGCCGAATAGTTCCACTTTAGGGTTGGGTAATTCCAATTGAATCAAAAGGTGTCAGAAGCAATGTTATCGGAACCGAACCGGTCATCGAACCAGAAAACCTTGTGGACTAGGAATCGGTCGGAACCAGACCGGAACCGGAAAAAAAACTGGTTTACCAAAAACACATAAAATATTCATATTTTAAAGAAAAAATAAATATATTCATGTCCATCCATATGAATCCAAACCATTTATACACAAATATGCAAAAGTTCTCATTGATATAGCAAGTAATAGTGCATACAACCAAAATAGCACATAGTTGAAAACATCGTTAAACCTAAAATGTTACAAACATCAAGAAGCAGGCTCTAAAAGGCCTTTATAGTCCAAAATAACATCATAGATCATAGTATAATACTACAACCTACAATATTACAAGCTACAACTACAACAAATCAATGATCAAATCATCAATCATCATCCTGATCGTCCTCCTTATCCTCATCTGAAGAATGAGTAGCATCCAAGTATACAATGGGATTATCGCTTGATTCCCATGGCCCTTGATTTACCCTCTGAAATTTTGGAGAAAATCAGCTCCAAAATCTTTTGAAATCAACTATATGTAGCAACCCCAACAAAATAAAATAAAAAATCTTCCACCAGTTGCAAAAACCACTAAAAAAAACCCAAAGATCTTTGAGAAAAAAAAATCTTTGAAGTATCTCGAAAATCTGCCAACCCAACAACTCTGTAAGACTCCAATTAGCTCTTCAAATCTGCAAAAAATCTCCCTTAGAACAAACCTACAAAAAACTCTCTGAATTCTCCTCACCGAACTCAGCTCAAGAATTGCAAGAGACTCGAATAAATAGTGTGAGTGAAATAGAGGGGTTGGGGGTGTTTAAGTAGCTTTAGCGGGGGCCTAGGGTAGTGTTAGTAACTAGGAAAAATAATAATTTTAAAAAAAAAAAAAAAAATTAAACAAAAAAAAAGTTTTTTTTAATGCCCAGGCTTGTGAACCGGTGGAACCGGTCCGAACCGGTCATTTCCGATTCAGAGGGCTGGTTCGGACCGGTTTTGCCTCCAAACCAGTCGGACCAGCCAGTTTTTCAGAACCGGTTCGGTTCTAATAACACTGGTCAGAAGGTTCCTCAACCATAAGGGAGAGGAAATGAAGTGCTTACGATCAATCAACTCTCTTGTACCTTTGAGTTGGGTAAATTGTTATATATAAGATACTTATACAAGCCACCTCCCCCCCCCAACCCAAACTAAGTGGAAGGAGGACTATGGTGCTTTCCTGCCTCACTCGAATTGACCCCGGTGTTGCTATGATTGCCTGTCTTTCCCAACGATAATGCACAACGATGAGCATAACTTGGCATTTGTCTATGAATAATAAGTGCTTAATACATTTCAATGGGGTGGGGGATCAACTAAAGTCCCACCCTTTCCGGCTATAATGGATCCTCGAAGCATGAAATTATATAAAAAGGTCCTCGTGATGTTTCTTCGGAGTTTGAATCTTCAGATGATCTCCACCCTTCCTTCATTAAGGTGTGTGCCAAAACGGAATCTATAAATTCCTCTATCTGATTCGAGTACAATGATTGATATGGCATGCATATACAACCGAATTTAATTGGATGAATCGAGAGTACCGTCCCCCCACCCATCTAAATCGGACGAGCAGTTCAGGCTCCTCCGGGCAATCAAAAGGTTGCTTCTATAGACCATCTATACATGAGCATGTGGTTATGGATGGGTAGTCAATTCCTTCGCACTCCAAACAGGTGAAATTGTGAGTACCATACTTAGCTCACCGAAATTCAATGGTAGGCAAACGATTTGTTAGTTCAGTTCGTCCCGGGTCGAAACAAGCCCTCATTCTTACATTGATTCAGCTGTGAACTACCCCTCCCTTAAAGCCTGCCCTCACACTCTATTCGGGAAAATCCTTCTGATCTATTGGTTTTTCATCCCTCCTATCCCCCAAGACCATTGATCTGCCAATCCATACATGAGAAATATGGATGGATGGCTAATTCATGTATGTCCATGTCCGCCCCAACAAAGGTCATAACTAGGCCACGAGAGAATATTTTAAGTTAGTTATTTTCATATCACAAGCAAGCATCCTAAGGCAACTGATTGAGCCGGTGGTCATTAGCGATTACTCTCCAACCTGAATAATCACACTTTCTCCTGAAGCAATGCCTTGTCGTAAACCCTTTATTCTCATGCCCTCAGTCTGTTCTTATCATGCCTGCCCTTGATCTGACTAAACAAAGAACGGAGAAGTGTTGGCCTAAACTCCGAGTCAGGGGATAAAGTGGAATGTTCATTCCCGCCCGCTTGCCAAATCTCGGCTTGAGTGATTCCTCAGAAAAACCTATAAACCTGCCTGACTGATAAACCTAGAAAAACCTGTGGAATGTTCATTCCTGCCTGACTGATAAACCTATCAACTTACTACCATCCACCGGCTAAAGTGACCCCTCGAGTCGGGCCACCATAGATTTCTATGTTTTCCAGCTGACATTCACACACCTCTGGCCATAGGAGAGCAAGGAAGGATGATAATCTATTTTGTTTTAGGTGTCGTACGGCCTAAAGGGAGAGGAAGATTGGCTCACTTGACGAAGGAGTGTGAGGTTAGCAAGGCTGCTTTATTGCTAACTATTTACCCACCCACCCCAATCCTCGAAGATTGACATTTCACAAAGTCTCACTATGACAGGATGGAATCAATTGCTTTGAGGTTGAACACCTTGAGTCTTGCTTGCTTTGTGGGCTTGTATCAAACTTTTTCCAACTTATCGCTTACACCTGCCTGCTTAGAATGAATATGTGCAACCACGGGACAAGGTTATGTGATGTGAATGAAGATGTGCTACAACTTAGTCAGTGCTAGGTGGGCGTATTTTGTCTTAGTTAGCTGCAACGGATAAGTATGCTGCAAAGGATATACAACAGCTTGTTACACACACACACATATATATATTATGAGTATCAGATCCAAGAGTAGGATCATATGCAACAGGCAAGCAGTGGCTATAGGACCCACCATAAGCCTTAGAACTAAGCCTCAGAAAGGGGATAGAGAGAGCCATTCTAGGGGACGATGTTTTAGTGCCAGCATGAAGGTAGGTGCACCCAATCTAACTACTTCCTACACCCATTCAAAGTCCCCCTTACCGCTAGATGAGAGAAGATAAGTCCGCCCAGTACGCCTAAGGAATGAATCTTCCAAGTCCACATCTACCAAGTCCACGTGCAATACCAACTGATGTACACTAACCTCACTTGAACCCAGTTGATCGAGCGAATAAGAACGCTTTTCAACTTATCAAATTAATGCTTGAGCAATTATGTTGGGGCTGGCTCAACACACATTGCTACCTAAACCCCTATACCACTTTCGGGGTAGGGGTCGTCTCCCCCTGGGGTTCAGCAAGAAATCCCTCTCCCTTATAGATGAGCGACTCCGTCCCTAAAAAAATAGAGTTGGAGGGAAGGAAAGACCTCTCTGACCTCTCCAGGTGGTAAATAAGAAAGTGTTAAGGTGGCGAATATCAATTAGTTGGTAATGTTTATTTCTCGACCCTGGTCTTGTCAAAGTGGTAAATTCATAGTGTTAAGGTGGCATTGCCTGTTGGAAGTGGTAAATTTCACAGTGAAGGGGCAGTCTATCAAGTTATCCTACGCTCATTATCCTTGCCCTATGAAGGGCAAGACCTATCGGACCTTACTCTAATAATAAATTCACTAATGAAAGGTGGCGTGGTCACTAAAAGGTGGGGCTTATCAAGTTATTCTACGTGAACCTAGTCTTGTTGATGGTAAATTCAATACAGAAAGATGGCGAGATCAACTATCCTAAGAGGGAGAAGCAAATTAAACCCTAGCAAAGGAAAGTACTTAGAACCTCACTCTCTATCCTAAGCTTTGGGATAACTCCTTGGTTTTGTACTGACCTATACTATTTTCGTTTTAGAGTCAAAGACTTCGGCCACATTACTAGTAAGTTGGGTCGGCGAAGAGGCATTTTCGTGCCAAGATGGGGTCTAAATAAGAGCAATAAGAAGAAGGTGTTATTAAGAATAGTAGTGCTATCCCACCAACAACGATGGATCTACACCAAACAGCCCACCAAGCACACCAAACTAGTCCAAACCTACACCAGGGGCTACACAAATCATCCCACCAAGATTAATGTGCAACACGTTGTTATATATACGTTGATTTACAAATTGAGTACACCTTGATAAATACGGCCTAGAAACCAAGCACGCTGCGCATTTCTAGTTTCACACTGATTTTTTGTCGCACCTCTAAAATCTCATATCTACGGATCTATTCAATTCCAGCGAATCAATATTGGTGAATCAATCGGGAGGCAGGCATGGTTGATAGTTGGGGATAAGGCTAGATAGAGTTAGGCAGGTCAAGTGAGCTTAGAGCATGGTTAACAAGTGAGGCGATAAAACAAAGTGCTTAGAGGGTCCAATAGAAATAATTTATATAGCCATTTTCGCACCCTGGAAGCATAAGTTGTCTCAACTAAAAAGGAGAGGATACCCTGCCCCCAACAGGGCTCGACCACCAGGAGAGGAAACAATAGTGGCTCGACCAAAGGGAGAGGAAACGAGAAAGGTTGTTCGAACACATCGGATATGGGATACCGGGATGGGCTAGATAAAGTCAATGCCTAGAACCTATACTCAGCAAACCCAGACTCAGGGCATGAAGCTTTGGTGAGTCAGTGCAGCTAGTCAATGCATTAAGCTCTGACCGATGTAGCTAAAAACCTTTTTTCGGTCCACCTAGAAACCTCTGGTCAATGCCCAATAGTCAGTGCCAAAAGGGCATCACCACTAGCTCATTGCCAATAGTCAGCGGTCAATGTAGCCGATGCCAAGAGGTATCGATTAATGCTAGTCGAGAGGATAAAGACATGTTACCACATACCGGAGTAGCATATCCGAGTCACCTTCAACACATGACACATCCACCAGTACGGGACGGAAAGAAGTACGGGTCGAGTAAGTGAGGGACTGAGGGTCTCTGATAGCTAGTAAGTAGCCTTATGGTAGTTGATGCCAGCTTTTTGTTGCAATCACGAACGGACAAATGAAACCCTCTACCTACAACTCTTCCTAGAAAGTGAACCTCCACCTAGAACCTCGACCCCTCGAAATTGACCACCGCCACCTCCCCCTCATACTATACCTTGATGAAGCCTTAACACTCGAACTATACCCTATACCCTTGACCTCGAACTTCGACGATACGGAACTCTTCCTAGAACCTCCAACTCACCTAAAAAGAGGATCTTCGACAGACACTTTGTTGAATTCACGCTAGTCAAGTTTTATCTTTCACGCAGATCCCCGATAGTATCATTCACGGTAGTTAGGTAGTGCCAGTGTGAGGTGCACCCATCATTCCCCTAGTAGTTGTTTCCTGCACCCACCATTCCAAGTTCCCAACAGACAATCTATCGATTTAGCCAAGTGGCACCATAGAACGAGAGGTTTCCTTACCACCAAACAAGAGGGAATTTTTTACTGTCAGAAGAGATAGACGAAAATTCCTTAGCGCCCGATGATAGGTAACTCCTTGTCGCCAGACAACGAGAGAAGTTCAACATCATAGGATAACCAAGTCACCTTCAACACATACCCCGAACAACATGCGCCATATCCCAAAAAAGAAAAATACTCCATTCACCATACCCAAGAGGGATAAATTCAACATCACACGATACCCAAAAGAGAAGTCCCCTCGTCACTTGCCCAGAGAGAAGTGTAAGACATCAATGGCCAAGACAAAGGAGATGCCCCTATTGAGCCACCATACCCAAGATACTAAAAAGATGTCCTTACCGCCAAAGGATATAATTACCACTTTGGATAATATAATATATAATGCAAGTTATCTTGCCTATACCTTAACATGCCTTTTTCAAGTTGATCCGCTTATGGCTAACATCTTTAACACCAACATTAGGGGCAGGCACAAAGTTTGGGTAGACCAGATCTCAGCAAATCTTCTCATTTGCCATTTTCATTTATATAAATCTCGTTTTGATTCAGTCAGAGGCAATATCCTCATCGCAGGTACTTAAATTGATTTATTATAACTCAAAATTGGCATTTCCATAAAGGTTATCTATGTTTTGTTAGGCAGGTTGGATTCATTTGCTTGGCTGGGATACTCAACTGGGCAAGCTACCTGGCCTAGATACTTGGCTTGGATACTCGGTTGCTTTTATCATACAATTTTATAGTTTCTCGCTAGTCAACCAGGCTACTCAACTTGGCGTCTAATCCGCTTGGAGAATTAACTCAGCTATTGGAATGGGCTTGAGGCTTATTGCTTAGAAGATACAGTCAGTGCTACAACTCTTGGAAATGCATGAATTTAGCTATAGTCATTTAAGCTAGAGTACATCCAATAACCTCGCTATGGTACCTGCATTTAGTTAGATAAAGTATTGTTATTTACCTATGTTTAGTCCAACAACCTAGAGTATTGCATTCATGCTAGTTTTTCACCTAGGAATTGCCTGTTTCAGTCAGAGTTACCAAGCTGCCCAAATACTTGTTTTTCATTTACACGATCTTCATTGATGCACCCTACGCCCAAATACTTTTCTAACTAGCTTAAAACCAGCCCTACTTGCCAGTGGTTAGACCAAGAGCTACATGAGCCTTTATATTCAAAAGGACCTTCACTTTTACAGATACTGCATATGTTTTAAGGATGGATGGATCGATGGATGGACCACATCAATACCCCAAAGTAGATATTTAACACATGTCCCATATGAATGAATGCATTGAGAGACGTACGTATTGCTAGAGTTAGCTTACTTGCTAGTTGTGGGTGGGGACAAGGAAACCTAGATGTCTCTTTGAATACAATTTACGGCATAAGGAAGCAATTACAAGACTGAACCTAGGTGTTCCCAATGCCCTTTATATACAATTAACCCGGTGCCTTAGCTTCAGACCACAAACACTGAATGAAATTTTGATATGCTCAACAAGGTTCATTCAAGGAGGCCAGCTAGCCACGGGATTTTATATTGGACAAACACTTATTGAACGCCTAGGATTTACAAACCTAGAACACTTACGAATTACTACCGTTACACACTTACCTTAGATGTTGCTAGAGAAAAGAAGAGTTGTGCCCATCCAACCTAATCAGAGCCAGGAAGCATTCCCACCATGGAGACCAGGGAAGGGGAGGACACCCACCCTTCAAGTGGGAGAGCTTAGAGATACTGTGCTTATCTGATACCACAGAGGAACCATTTACACCTTTATTATTTTAGTCTAGCCATATGAGAATTCTAGCTATTAGGTGCACCACCTAGAAATATTATTATACCTTTGACACTAGGTCATTCTAGACTCCAGTATAGATATTTTTTTGAACATAGAGTCATTCCATGAAATGAAATACTAAGCCTTTTTTAGCCATTCCTAGGATTCAGAGACGGGAAGAGTTGTACCGATGCAACCTTTGAATTCATGGATAGACAGACAGAAAGAGGCCTAGCCTTATTAGCTTTGTAGAGCTAGTGAGAGCCTGTTTTCATTGCTAGTCATAACTTTTCATTGAAGCTAGAGTTTTCCAATAAGCTCCCCATGGGAGGTGCATGAATTTAGCTAGAGTCATGTGTTGCTTTTAGCTACGCTCAGTTATAAAAGTTTTTGTTTTTACGTGCAGCTAGTCATTGCCACTTTTATTTACAGCTAGAAGGGAGCCGAGAGCCACGATGTCTCATTTACTGGAGGTTTCATTGTTGGCCGCTACGCCAAGAACCTTTCCTAGCTGGCTTACAGCCAATACTACATGCCCGTTTTTCGTTTAGAGCCCAGGGAGGGACAAGATCTGTATATTAGATAGGAGCTTCCACTTCCTGCCTCACCAGTTTGTTTTTATTTGGTTCTTATTTATATATGTTATTTTTACATATTACCAAAGCCCCTTACTCCCGCCATGTCATTTCACCTTTAGTTTTTTTTTTATTGAACACCGCTTTTATCGAGGAACTAGAGCTAGACGATCTTCAAACGCATGCAGGGCTTGCTTGGGCTTGATTGCTTGCATGGTACTTACACCTTTTAGATTCACCTTTTTAAGCTTACCTTTACTTAAGTGCATGCTACACGTATTATACTAGACCTTTGCTTAATGCTTCAACCTATTTAAGGCAGTAATCAAGTCAACGGTAAGGGTTGGTTGATCCGGTGGTCCTTATAAGAGAAGTTCTAAGTAGTGCCTCCTAAGAAATTAATTAAGTGATGTAAGTAGAACATGTGTCTAGGTCTTCAGGTGATAGGTAGCATGCATTAAATGAAAGAGAAAGTAAGGCCTATTTCTTGTAGTGGGTTCTAATGGATGAATCATATCAAGGATCGACCGAACAAGGAGGTAATATGTGATAACTAGAAGGATTTATACATGGTACCAAGAATCATTAATTTCAATAGTCAATATCCTAGTTCTATATAACGCCCCAATTCCTAGCTAGAGCAAGAGGTGTGGAGCGAAACAGCTCATTCAATAAAGTTCTAGTCGGAAATTGAATCTGATTCCAAAGCTATAGTTGTACCTCCTAAGCAACATTCAGTAAGTGCGATAGGGCTAATAAGGTCTAGTTGTTCAGGAGGGTAGGTGGTTCGTAAACACAAAAGGTAAGGGTAAGGTGAATCTTGTCGTCCATCGAAGAGAAGGCATATAGAAAATGAATGAATGAGTACAGGTATAAGCCAGGTGCTATTTCTTGGGTAAAGAGTTTGTGTGGAACCAAGATAGAGGGTTATGATAGTGCCTACACTACTTTTCTTCTTGGCTAGGTTGGTGTAAATTTTTGTAGTGTTCTATGCTTGATGCTACTTTACTTTTATCCCAATATCAGTCAGCAATCACATAAACTGTTAGGTCCTTATAATACTAGTATAGTCCCTTATTGTTGTTAGTGTAACCCCCTTATTGTTATTGTTGTACCCCTGTAACCCCGATATTGTTATCATGGTGCCCTTAAATTATTATTGTTAGGTCGGCTAGGATTACATTGTGGCCCCATGGACTCCTATATATAGAAAGAAGGTTTTGTCATTTGTATCATCCAAGAATTGTTCATTCATGTAATGTATTGGAGGTTGCCCCCTCGAAGAGGATTATTTCTAAGGCGTTGATATCTCTTTTCTTCTCTTTTTGGAGCTGGTTTCACAACATTTGGTATCAGAGCTTTGAATTCTAGGGTTTCGCTGCACCAAATATGTCATCGTGGAATTTTTGCTATAACTTTTTTTCTGTGAAGTTTCAGAAGCTGAACTTTTTAGAGTGTGAAGCCGAAATCCTGCGGAACATCGTCGCAAAATTTCAGAGCTCGGTTCACAACATTTTCGGAGATATGATCTATGGAAGTCAGGTCTTTTTCAGGCTCCCGAATTTCATCTCAAAGAGGTGATCGTGGGAAATATTCATAACTCTCTCTCTGAGCATCGGATTAGAATTCTGTAAAAAGTGGCTGGAAGTACACGGACTATAATTTCCTGTCTATTAATTTCAGAGCCAAAGGAGCAAACAGTGACACGTGGCAAGTCGTACAAGTTTTCTCTACTGAACCAGTCCATAATTAGGTCATTGTGGGAGATTAGACATAACTTTGCCTTGAAGAATCCAAATCAGGTCAGACTTGTGGCATTCAAAAGAGGATTCAGAGGGCTACCGCAGGGCCAAATTTCATATATTGAAGATCCAAAATCATAGAGATAATTTAGTTTCAATATTGAGCTCCTCAAAAGGAAGAAAAAGGTGTGTATTTTTTTCGAATTACATGTCTCGTTTGAAAAAATTAGCAAATGGAGGAACTATAAATTGCTCTGGAAAATGCCATAATATCAAGCCAGCCATGGGGGAATATGTATTGAATAGTCCAATGTTTTCCATCCCAATGGGAGGTGTTGTTGTTGTTCTAGGAGTACAATCTTTGGGGACGGTAGCCTTTAATTTTCAAGAACTGTTCTTGAAATTTTTTTCGGAAGGAAAGGAAATCGAATTACGGGGTATCGCAGGGAACCCAGGAAAGATAATAAGCTCTAATGTCATGACAAAGCTTCTGAAGAAAGAACAACGGGGCGTAATTGCTGGTGCCTGCTAGAAGTTCCAACATCAAAATCATCTATTTCTCGAGATCTCCAAAAAGTCTTGGACAATCATTCCAAGGTGTTTGATACTCCCAAAGAACTCCCACCTATTCGTGATCATGATCATGCTATTCATTTGATTCCAGGAAGTGTTCCTCCAAACATCAGACCTTACAGATATCCTTATGTCCAAATGAGCGAAATTGAACGTATGATTGCAGAAATGTTAGAGGCGAGTATAATTCAACCTAGTCAAAGTTCTTTCTCTGCTCCAGTAGTATTGGTGCACAAGAAAGATGGATCATGGCACATGTGTCCAGATTATGGGGAGCTCAATAAGATCACTATTAAAGATAAATTTCCCATTCCTATGATTGATGAATTATTGGATGAATTACATGGAGCAATTTATTTTACCAAGTTGGATCTTCGTTCAGGATATCATCAAATTAGAATGAAGACTGAAAATATTCCGAAAACAGCATTTCAAAATCATGGGGGTCATTATGAATTTTTGGTCATGCCTTTTGGCCTTACCAATGCACCTTCTACATTTCAAGGGTTGATGAATTCCATTTTTAAACCATTCCTTAGAAAATTTGTGCTAGTATTTTTTTATGATATACTAATCTACAGCAGGTCTTGGAAGGATCATGTTCTACATGTTGACAGGGTGCTAAAACTATTGGAGGAGAAAATATTATATGCAAAAACATCCAAATGTTTCTTTGGAGTACAAGAGATGGAATATCTGCGTCATATTGTATCTAACGAGGGAGTTAAGGTAGACCCTAACAAAATTAAAGCCATTAAGGAATGGAAAGTCCCCACAACCATAAAGCAGTTGTGCGGATTTCTCGGGTTAATAAGGTATTATCGTAAGTTTGTTAAGAATTATGGGAGAATAGCAGCACCTATTACAACAATATTGAATAAAGATGCATTTTCATGGACTCCTGAAGCAACCAAGGCCTTTGAACATCTTAAAGAGGCAATGTGTCTAGCACCAGTCTTAGCTACACCAGACTTCACAAAAACCTTTATTGTGGAATGTGATGCCTCAGGAAATGGAATTGGTGCTGTTTTAATGCAATAAGGAAGACCCATTGCTTTTGAAAGTCGTTCAATTAAAGGAAAGTATTTACAAAAGGCTATTTATGAGAAGGAAATGTTGGCAATACTACATGCACTAAAGAAATGGAGACCTTACCTAATGGGAAGACACTTCAAGGTGAAAACTGATCATGATAGTCTTAAACACTTTTTGGAACAAAAACTATCTTCAGAAGAGCAGCAAAAATAGGTCACAAAGATGTTGGGTTATGACTTTGAAATCGTCTACAAAAAAGGGAAGCTAATTGTTGTTGCAGATGCACTCTCAAGAAAGGATGAAGAGGTGGAAGCATTGCTTTGTGCCATTTCAATTATCCAACCAGATTGGATAACCGAAGCAAGGGATGAATCAAAGAAGGACGAAGAAGTGTGGACTCATTCAAAAGTTGCAGCAAGATCCTAGTACATCTAATACATTTAGTTGGAAAACTGATTCCTTATGGTACAAAGATCGCTTATATATTTGCAAGAATTCCCAACTAAAACAAAAGATTCTTTGGAATTGCACACTTCTCTTCTAGGAGGACACTCAGGATTTTTAAAAATTTACCACAGGGTGAAGAAAGAATTTTTTTGGGATGGCCTTAAATCTGATATTCAAAAGTTTGTGGCAGAATGTTTGGCTTGCCAGCAAAATAAAGTGGAGACAATTAAGACCCCGGGTCTTCTACAACCTTTATCCATTCCAAGTCAACGTTAGGAGGAGATTTCAATGGATTTTATCACAGTTTACCTAAATCCGAAGGAAGGAGTGTCATCATGCTGGTAGTTGATAGACTTACCAAGTATGCACATTTTTGTGCATTATCTCATCCATTTAAAGAAAGTACAGTTGCTACTGCATTTATGGAAACAATTCAAAAGCTACATGGAAATCCGAAGATTATTGTAAGTGACAGAGATCCCATTTTTACATGAAATTTTTGGACAGAATTATTTTCTTGTTTGGGTACTCAACTAGCTCATAGCTCATCTTATCATCCTCAATCCGATGGTCAAACAAAGATAGTGAATAAATGTTTGGAAGGATATCTTCGTTGTTTTGTATCTGATAAGCAAGCACAATGGGTCAAGTGGTTACCTCTGGCTGAATGGTGGTATAACACTTCCTTTCATACTGCAACAAAAATGACCCCATTTATGGCACTTTATGGATATCATCCACCATCCATCACATCTTTAAGGGAAACTACTAAGGTTCAAGCAGTGGAGGATCACATTGAGCATCAACAAGTTCTCCAACTCTTAAAGGATAACCTAAATTTGGCCCAAAATAGAATGAAACAATAGACAGAACAACATCGCAGTGAGAGAAGTTTTGATGTGGGAGACTGGGTATTTTTACGGCTACAACCATATAAGCAAATGTCCCTCAAGCAAGCTAAGAAGGATAATCAATTATCACCAAAATACTATGGTCCTTACAAGGTTTTGCAAAAGATTGGTACTATGGCATACAAATTGGAGTTTCCTGCTTCTTCGCGAGTGCATCCAGTTTTCCATGTATCATGCTTAAAAAAAGTTATAGGGGACAAACTTCCAGTTCAAACAATATTGCCAGAACTTGATGAGGAAGGAAAAACCATATTGGAACCTAAAGCAGTCACGGAAACAAGAACTCGACAACTACGAAATCGATGAATTTCAGAGTATCTCATCAAATGGAAGAACTTACCCATGGAAGATTCTACATGGGAGGATGAGAATTTTATACAAAAGCACCCGGAGCTACTCAAGCGTTGAGGAGAACACCTTTTTGAAGGAGAGGAGCATGTTAGGTCCTTATATTACTAGTATAGTCCCTTATTGTTGTTAGTGTAACCCCCTTATTGTTATTGTTGTACCCCTGTAACCCCCATATTGTTATTATTGTGCCCTTATATTATTATTGTTAGGTTGGCTAGGATTACATTGTGGCCCCATGGACTCCTATATATAGAAAGGAGGTTTTGTCATTTGTATCATCTAAGAATTGTTCATTCATGTAATGTATTGGAGGTTGTCCCCTCGAAGTGGATTATTTCGAAGGCGTTGATATATCTTTTCTTCTCTTTTTGGAGCTGGTTTCACAACATAAACAATAAAGTAAAATGTTGATAGAACATACTAGTAGATCGACCGAAGACAACCCAGAAATATATAAGTGTGTTGGTGCATTACGGCAGTCAACAGGATGCTTCAACCAACAAAGTCTCAATATGGTCAACCAACCAGAAGTGTCACACAACCCTCTAGGACAACCAAAACAGTTAACCCAGAAGTCAACCAAAAAGTCAACGATGTCAGTCAATGGTCAACGCAAATAGCAATAGCAGCTAGGTCAACGCAGCCAAGTCAAAGTCAACGTCCAGCCTCGGGAATAGTGCCAAAAAATGCGGATTTGGAAAATCGAAATTTTGGGAGAGTTTCAAGTATGTTTGACCTTGCGTTGACCAAAGTCAACACTGGTCAACGTTGCTGCAAAAACCCTAGGCCAAAAACAGAAAATTGTTGCTTGCGGAAATTTCCCACGTGTGAAGAGAAGAGCCACTAAGGACATCGAACCAATCAGATGAGAAGAGAGAAATGTGTGAGGATGAGATGAGTGAAAATGTGCTCCAACGTTGACCAATATATATCCATCAGTGAGGGTGTGTGACACAAACGCTGGGGCACAAAACCTTAAGGCCGACCTTCACATATTTTGAATAAATTCAAAATAAATGTTTTGTTGATCGGACATCGAACCAATCAGATGAGAAGAGAGAAATGTGTGAGGATGAGATGAGTGAAAATGTGCTCCAACGTTGACCAATATATATCCATCAGTGAGGGTGTGTGACACAAATGCTGGGGCACAAAACCTTAAGGCCGACCTTCACATATTTTGAATAAATTCAAAATAAATGTTTTGCTAATCGGATCAAGATGATCTTTAGATCGACCTTGCACCTCTTCGAAAGAGGAATATAATAAAAATATTGGCATCTTCATCTGAGCATCACAACATGGAGTTTGGACCTAGTTGTCCAAAATTAACACTCCCTCTCAACTAGGGAGAACTCCATCCACCTATGCAATCCAAACATCGTGCGTCATCCCGTCGTAACTTGCTTTGTTGGCTTCTATATTTTAGAACAGAAGTGGGTCAATCACAAAGACATCATTCTCGACTGACAGATTCAGCCCAGAGGACTGAAACCTCTATAGGACTCACAAAGAGTCTCATACCAACCCAAAGTTGGTTTATCTGACCCAAACTCGGTAGGAGGTCCAAAACCTCACTAGACTTGATCCCAAATCAAGTGGTTGGACCGTGCCATCCTAGATAGAGAGTACGGCAATCTTTGATGCGTCCATCAGTCTTTGCTATTAGTCTCTAACTTTTCCCATCTCACTGGCCAAATGAGAGGTACTTCCCATGAGTCCGGAACTCAAATGGGTAGGATGCATACGGGGCACAGATAATGAGAGGTGAACCAACTCAATCATCACAACGGTGGGGCAGAAACACACCAACAAGTTTCGGCAAGTCTAACCCTGTGGTTGCTTATAGCTCTGAGAAGCTATCCCCAAAGCCCCCCAGAGCTCCAAGACCTCATCGTCCAACAAGACCCTCAGAATAAGGTCATTCCACGATTCCAAAATTCTAACGGAAGGTTAGGAACATGACCTTCCCCGAGGGCATTGTGAGAATATTCGCGACCTGCTCATCAGTTCCTATATGATCGAGCCTTACAGCGTTTCGCTGTAACATATCCCGGATGAAGTGGTACCAGCCATCAACATGCTTGCATCGATCGTGCAACCCGGGATTCTATGACAAATGAATTCCCCCTCTGGTTCTCACAGAGGATAACGATGGCATCTAGCACATGCTCGAACAGCTCACTGAAGATCTTTCGCAACCAAGTGACTTCATAACGGGCCATACATGCTATAATGTATTCGCCCTCAGCAGTGCTCAAGGCTACCGACTTCCGTTTCCTGCCCGAAGCAGATCTACGTGTGAAGCAGTATCCAGATGTGCTTTTGCAATCCACCACACTGCCAGCCCAATCAGCGTCAGTATATCCAAGGAGTGTCATGCTCCCTGTAGTGTATCTCAGCCCATGGTCTATCCTGCCACAGAGATATCTCATGAGTTTCTTGGCACCACCCCAATGAATGTTATGATCAACCATGTGTTGACTCAAAGTGTTCACTGCACAACATACGTTCGGACGGGTGTTCACTAAGAACATCAGGGCCCCTACGAGTTGACGATACTCGGTAGGATTTGCTAACACGGGCCCAGCAGCGCTGCCACTCAACTTCTTAAAGTTGAGCTCCATTGGTGTCGACACGGACTTACAGTCCACCATACCAAATCTTTCCAGAAGCTTCATAATGTATTTTCCTTGAGAAAGGAAAATCTCGCCAGGTCTCTGCCAGACCTCCAGGCCTAGGAAGTAGTGCATCAGTCCTAGGTCCTTCATCTCAAACTCAGTAGTGAGCCCCCTCTTGCACTGATGTATGAGAGGGTCAGCACCTGTCAGGAAGAGGTCGTCCACATACAGCACCAGAATGAGAGGCTTCTCTCTATCAACCTTGAAGTAAAAGTTTGGATCAGCATTACTACGAGTGAAGCCCAGCGTCATCAGGTAGCTCTCTATCCTCTCGTACCAAGCTTTGGGTGCTTGCTTCAACCCATAGAGGGTTTTCTTCAACCTACAGACATGGGTGTCCCGATACTGGACTTCGAACCCCAAAGGTTGCTCCACATACACCTCTTCTGTCATC
Organism: Pinus albicaulis; assembly: GCA_034641835.2. NCBI lineage: Eukaryota > Viridiplantae > Streptophyta > Pinopsida > Pinales > Pinaceae > Pinus > Pinus albicaulis. The sequence goes on from CM076578.1 coordinate 454,108,879, forward strand.
GCACCATGCAAAAATGCGATCTTCACATCCATCTGATGAAGACTCCATCCTTGCATAGCAGCAAGGGCTATTATAGATCGGATGGTCGTATATCGGGCCACAGATGCAAATATATCATCATAGTCTACGTTTTCTTTTTGAGAGAAGCCACGGGCAACGAATCTTGCCTTGAACTTTTCAGCACTTCCATCAAATCCATGCTTGATCTTGTAGAGCCATTTCGAGGTGACAACTGCTTTGTCCTCTGGTCTTGCAACCACATCCCATACATCATTCTTCAATATGGACTCATACTCTTCATGCATAGCATCCTTCTAGACTTGATGCTTTACGGCTTCCTCAAAAGATCCAGGCTCAGATTGTACAATAGTACTCATGGCTGCTAGATACCCTTGGTATCTATTCGGCTTCTTGCTTTCACAGGATGTTCCCATTGGGGCCATATGTCCCTCAGCGTCCTCGAGAATGTCCCTGAGCCATGATGGTCTCTTCCCCATCGAAGGAGGTGGATCAATCAAGTCCATCGGTCCTTCAGCATCGGGCATTGTCTTATCCTTCAGTTCTTCTTCATTTCCAGGCCTTGCTTCATGATCTTCCTCAAATCTCGGAAGATTGACTACTTTCCTCAGGGAAGCATCTTCGTCAAAGGTAACATCGTGGCATATCTCCACTTCCCTTTGACTAGGCACATAGACTCTATAGGCCTTCGAAGTTTTGCTGTAGCCCACAAACATTCCCTTCTTCCCAGAAGCATCCAGCTTGCTCCTCTTCTCCTTCGGCACATGAAAATATACAGGACATCCAAAAACTCTAAAATGTGAGACGTCAGGTTTCTTACCAGAGAAAACCTCTTCGAGAGTTTTGGAGTCAAGAGCGGAATGCGGGCATTGGTTTTGTATGTACACAGCAGTGTTCGCAACTTCTCCCCATAGAAACTTCGGTATACCCTCGTCACATAGCATGGCACGGGCAGCTTTCACAATGGTCTTGTTCTTTCGTTCAGCAAAGCCATTCTGCTCAGGAGTGTAGACAGTTGTGCTCTCCCTCTTGATGCCAGCTTCTCTGCAAAAGTTCTTGAACTTGTTCGTCTCATATTCAGGAATCAGTGCCATTATCGGTCCTCAATATCTTGATCTTCTTCCCTGTCATATTTTCCACCAAGGCTTTGAAAGTACGGAACCACATGAAAGCCTCATCCTTCTTCTTCAAGAAGTATATCCAGGTTTGGCGAGAGAAGTCATCTGTGAATGTCCTATAATAAGAACATCCTCCCAAGGATGTCACGGGCAGCATACCAAACAGATCGGAATGAATCAATTGCAAGACATTAGATGTCTTTGTGACACTTGAGGGGAAAGGTCCCCTTGTATGCTTTCCTTCGGCACAACCCTGACATACACCTTCATGATTATTTGAGAACTCGGGCATCCCCGTCACCACCTTCCTTGCTTCGGGAAGGTCCTTGTAGTGAAGGTGTCCAAACCTCCGATGCCATAGTTCAGTCTATCGAATAGTATCTCACGTCATCGCTCCCAGTGGACTTCCTCCAACCTGGTAGAGTGTAGCAACACTAAACCCAATCGTGATAGCTTCCTTGAAGCTCTTCTTGCAGATACGCACCTTCCCATCAATGAATGCTACATTGAAACCTTTGTCTTCCATGGCTGGAATTTCTCAACCTTTTGAAAGGTTGACCATTTCCGCTGGAGGGAGCCTTCCTCTTCCCCTTGAACCTGTTGTTCCTTTGATTGACATTCCTTCGGTTGTTGTTATTGTCATCATCATCAGGAGAATCCTTCTTGAAAGGGCATTCTCTACCATAGTGACCTATCTTGTGACAAGTGTAACACTTGCCTTTCTTTCCTTAGGCCCCTGCTCTTCCTTTGTTCCTTGGACCACCAAAGTTTTTCTTCTTAGAATGAGCAGCGAAGGCAGCATTTCCTTCATTTTCATATTCCTTCATCCTTGTCTCTTCTTGTACGCATCTCAATAGTACTTCGTAAAAATCAGGTATCACATTGTTATTGAGAATGGTAGTGTTGAATACATGCCATTCGGATGAGAGACCTCCAAGTGCAGTGAGTACCATCTCTTGATCAGCTATTGTCTCCCCAATAGGCAGCAGATTATTCCTGATCTCGGTTAGCTTCAGAAAATATGATTGAACAAACTCATCCCTGCCTTTCTTCAGATTCTTCAGCTGATTCTTAAAGAATAGGACTTGATTTGCATTGTTGGCCTTGAACATGTAGACCAACTTATCATACATCTCCTTGGATGTGCCCAGCTCAGAGATATAGGTGACCAGACTCTTATGAATTGAGTACCTGATCATCAGCTTAGCTTTGATTTTCCCCTTCTTGTACTTTGTTTTGACAGCAGCAGTTGCAGTGGATGGAGGCTCTTGGATTTTACCCTGCACATAGTCCATGACATCTTGGTCTTCCAAATTAAGATCCAATGTCATATTCCAGGCATGGAAGTCATCCTTTCCAGTCAATTTGTCATCGGCCTTAAAGCCATTGTAGTTAGAGGAACCCATGCTCTTCTTCGGTGATTGCTACAAACTAGGGCTTTGTCTTCACCTCAGCTCTGATACCATGTAAATTTTTGTAGATGTTCTATGCTTGATGCAACTTTACTTTTATCCCAATATCAGTCAGCAATCACATAAACAATAAAGTAAAATGTTGATAGAACATGCCAGTAGATCGACAAAAGACAAGCCAAAAATATATAAGTGTGTTGGTGTGTTACGGCAACCAACAGGATGCTTCAACCAGCAAAGTCTCAATATGGTCAGCCAACCAGAAGTGCCACACAACCCTCTAGCACAGCCAAAACAGTTAACCCAAAAGTCAACCAAAACGTCAACATTGTCAGTCAATGGTCAATGCAAACAGCGACAACAGCTAGGTCAACGCAGCCAAGTCAAAGTCAACGTCAAGCCTCGAGAATAGTGCCAAAAAATGCAGATTTGGAAAATCGAAATTTTGGAAGAGTTTCAAGTCCGTTTAACCTTGCGTTGACCAAAGTCAATGCTGGTCAACGCTGCTGCAGAAACCCTAGGCCGAAAACAAAAAATTGATGCTTGCTGAAATTTCCCACGTGTAAAGAGAAGAGCCACTAAGGACATCGAACAAATCAGATGAGGAGAGAAAAATGTGTGAGGATGAGATGAGTGAAAATGACCTACAACGTTGACCAATATATATCCATCAGTGAGGGTGTGTGACACAACTGCTGGGGCACAAAACCTTAAGGCCGACCTGCATATATTTTGAATAAGGTGTTCTGCTCATTGGATCAAGATGATCTTTAGATTGATCTTGCACCTCCTCGAAAGAGCATCACAACATGGAGTTTGGACCTAGTTGTCCAAAATTAAATGTTGGGCATAACTCCATCAACTAAGGTTGATGGGAGTAAGGAAGGGTAACGAAAAGGGTGTAAGGTGGAATAGCTATGAGGAAGTATTTTTCATCGGAAGAGTGAGGGGCGGGTATACATTCTAAAGCAGGCCCAGGCTCTGCAAGAGACCACCACAAAACTGTGGGAGTCATATGTTGTTTCCAAAGCATAATAAATTTGAGTCGTTCAATTCAAATAAGGCAGGAGGAAAAAGAACGAGGCGGGCAACGAGACAGACAGTTCTCGATAGTTTGGAAAGTAACTTCTAAAGATTCTGGGGGGTTGTTCAAGAAGCGGTTCCGATCGATATAAAAAACCTTTTCCACAAAGGTGTATTTTATAAATAGTGATGTTGTTGGTAGTTCCAAGGCATATTTTCCACCTGGCTATGTGATTTCCCCAAGGTATAGTACCTCTATCTCGTGTAGCTTCAGGGCTAAAAGAGTTCGCTGGGTCGATTCGAAAAACCTTATTGCTTAAATGCCTGCCTTTTTCATAAAGAGAAACCTTGTGTTGAGGGGTATCGGCCAAGGGTCTCATCCATCCAGGTCGAGAACTCAGTACTATAGTAAACTAGCTCCACGCCTCATAATTCATAGCCTTTGGTTGTTGTGCGCCTGAATCCGTAAAGGGATGGAACCTAAAAACGCTTACTCAGGGATTGGGGTGTGTGGGTAGATAGTAGTTGAGACAACTTACGCTTCCGAACAAGCTTTGAACAAATAAAAGATTGTTGTTTCCAGGGTCGAAGGGCTATTCTTCTTCTACTGGGGTCTCGAACTCGCTTTTTTCATAGTAAACTCAATTCATTTCCTAATTCCTAGCACCTTTGACCTGTGGGTGCCTTCACCCCCAAATTAAAGTATGAAAAGCGTGCACGCATAAAATGGGATATTTATTTTCCATCGATCGCTAACTAACTACGTGGGAACAGCAGCACCCAAGCAATATAAACCAAAGCAAGTGCATGCTCATTTCGTAAGTCGGGCTATAGCTACCTTTATTTACTTCAAGCATATTACTCTGAGCTATCGAGATAGTAGTTAGTTGGCATAATTACATATATATAGCCGACATCGCGAGGTTCCGCACCCTTTCCGGTATGTATTTACAGAGACTGTGAAATGCCTTTTGGGATCAATTTTTCTTTCAACCATGAATCCTTCTCTTACTACCATTTCAATACTTTACTGCCCAGGTTTTCCGCTAAATCGACCTAGGATGAATCTTATATATTGCATTTCCCTTCTAATATACGCTCTTCCTTATCTTTTTTTCCATCTATTTTCTCTAACTGCTCAATTCACCATTTTACCTCTTTAACTACCAACTTTTCCCAATATTGTATCTTAATCAAAATCGTTTTTTATATCTAGCCTTTCACCTAAGCTGCTATTGAATCATTTTATCAATATATGCTCTTCTACTCAAATTGTCTTAACTCAGGAAGAAAAGAGTGAGACCATAAGGTGTCGTAAGGCCGCTCGACCTAAGCGACAAGGAGAGGAAGGAACTTTGGTTACTTTCCCTCCGAAGGGAAGGAACGAGCAAGACCATGAGGTGTCGTAAGGTCGCTCAACCATAAGGGAGAGGGAGAGGGAGGAAGTTCAAGTTGCTTTCCCTCTGAAGGGAAGGAACGAGAGATATCATAAGGGAGAAGGAAAGCGTGGATCAAAAACACCTTTATACTTAATTGGTGTTCAAGGATGTTCACTTGAATTCGATATGATTAGTCAACAAATTAAGTCATGCTTTTCCAAAGAAGCTAAGGGACTTATTAGGGTGTTGAAACACAAAGGGTGGAATGTGCTCTGCGTCTATCTTTCCAGGGTTGATCATACTCCTCTCACATGGGGAATCCCCCTCAAGGAGCTCCAAGCACGAAGCTTTGCTAGTACTAAAAGAATTGCCCTAGAAGTAGCCAAAGCACGAATATAAATCGTAACTTTGTAAAATAGAGCACAAAGAAGCCTACATGTCCTTCCCGCAGAGCACTTAGTGAGGTGGGTGAGGTTAGTAGGTTTTCCTTGAAAGGTTCCACGGTTTAGGGAGCGGTAGTAAGACAAAGGGCATTGAGTGTGGGTGGTAACCTAATTACTTAGCGGGCTAGGGAGGGTATGGATCCCACCCAATAAATCAAATATGTTCGGCCAACACTCAGCCACCCCATGATCCAGCGAGCACTATTAATTCAATCAAGTAATAGTGATATAATCCAATCCATCTAGTTAGCTCTCAATAAAGTAAGTATCGATGTAAGGGTTCCTGGAAGACTGTGCAAGTAGCGATATGCACGTATATCAAGCGTTAAGTAACTTGGTTTCAAAGAGGACGAAAGAAGCACTTGGCCTCCTTCTTGTCTTTCCCTCAAGGCACCTAGCTACCTACGGCATCGGGCACTATCCCTCCCTTTCTTTCTTTCTCAAAAAAAGGCAACAAGCACTTTATTTCCCCAACCCTCCCTTCTTCACTTCGGTACAAGCAACCAGGGTATTCTCTCGTGGTCCTCGCAGAACCAACCAATTAGTAGTGTTGCGGATCCAAGACCAGCGACTCTATACCATCCATAAATCCAAGCCCACCCACTCAAGCAAGATCAGTGAAAATAAGTACTATGGTCATTTCCACAAATAATATGGGAGGATCATTACCAAAGGAAGACCATAGTGGCTTGGCTTGCTTCAGGTTCGGCATGTAAGATTACCAAACTTCAGGGGTAGTATTTATTTGACGAGCTTTGGTTTAGTGATTTGGTTTTCTTTTCTAACCCCCCCTCTATCAAAGCTTTTTCCTTTCCCCCTGACCTCACCTGACAACCAATCAATCACTGATGAGGTTCATGAGATCCATGCATACACTCCTCAATAGTAAGTAACTGGGACTGACCCAAAGAAATACATCAGAACCATAAGCTTAATGCGCTCGAGCCTACCTACCACCCACCTATCTAAGCTAGTTGTTTGCTTGTTTGTTCATTCATTTGTTCGACCAAAAAAACAAACTCAATATCTAGCCCAGCCAGTTGGTTCAACCACAAGGTTGCGGTTGGTTCCTGATACCAATTCTGACTCGGTGGTCTAATGTTATTGGGGAGGACCCAACCAAGAAAGGTTAGTTATTACTACGCCCACCCCGTGTAATCAAATTTTTAACAGGTCGATAATCCAAATCAAGTAGGAAAACAATCGAACAAGAGTTTCTTCATGAAACCGCACAAGTCATCGAAGAATCAATGTCAGGCTAACAACCAACCCCAAGCAGCATTTCTACCAGGCATCCCAGCAAAAGTTAGTGTTGTGTTGCTTCCACACTCTCTGCATGGGGGTGGGTCAGGTAAACAAGGTCTTGGGTGGCTACCCTACCTTATGTTAGACCCCCTTTCTTTTCTTGACGTTGCTACGCTACATGTCGTTGATGAACAATTGAATGATCTTCTTTCTTTAGCGCTCCTCCTAATTGAGCTAGCCAACAACCTAACTCAGACAGGCAATGACTTTGCAGAAGACAGCAGGCACCGAAGACAGGCAAGCACTCGGCCTTTCCTTCAGGGCACTTAGCCACATATAGCTAGCACGAAAGCCATACACTCACCCTCTCACTAACTAAGTAACTTGCCTATCGAAGACAAGCAAGCACAATCTTGTATTTCTTTCCCTTATCTTGCTAAAGGTGCGCATATAAGGCATTTATATGGAGGTCCAAAACAAAATCATATACCTATATCTTATCACAATTAAGGCATTCAGGCAAGCTGAGTGTCCTAGGCCCTAACATGAAACCACACGACACTACAGATCACACTTCATCGATGGGCATCAATAATTACGTCAGGTCCAGAACTACTTCAAATTGCTTTCACTGTAGGTGAAAGCATAGTGTTAAGGTCTGGTACCCCATCATATTCATGATCTGGTTGTAGTTTCGAAAGCATATCTAATCCTTTAAGTAAGGTCTGGTACGAATCAATCTTCATATGCGTTCAGGTTAAGGCGCTCAAATAAAGGCATAAGGTAAGGCGCGGTACACAAATTAATCTATCTTTGGCTTCTCGCGAATATCAAATTTTGAAGTAAGCTCTGAGACTAATAAATCCTAATCCGCACGTATTTGTTTTCGCATATATAATGCATTTAGGAACTTAGTGCACTAGAGCACTACATCTGATCTTTAGTTGGCTTCTCTATCTCTCTATCTTTCCCTAACCTAATGAGCTATGGTACCGGGCACTATCAATCCCTCCCTTTGTCAAGTTATCAAAATAACCTAACTACCTACCTATCGCGGGCAGGTTCCATATTGCAGGCAGGAAGGCATAGAGTCAAAGGGAAGGTCCTCCTTTCCTTTCCTTTGCTACATAATATTCTAAGGCAATTCGTTCGCTATAGCACCGAGCACTCTCAATTAGGCAAGTCTCCCCGTTTGCATGGTCAAGCTATTGTGGAGGTTGATAGTCACTTATCCCAGCTGCTCTTATCCTTAGGTGAACACCCCTCTCTCCCAATGGATAAGAGGGATCAAACTCTTTTTTCGAGTATGATCTATTCAATTTTGAGCATAAAGCGTACAGATTCTATTGAACTGACAAATATCATTAGCATCGTAATTTCTTATATAGCTACTATGTAGTTCCAAACCTTTTCAATGCTTCAAATGTGGTTGTTTCTTTCAGTGATTGGTTATATACGTAATAACACAGCAATTCAAAAGGTATTCATCGAAGTTTTAACGCCACGCCCTCGCGATTGATGGGCCAACTGCAAGTATGTATCGAAACTAGATTTCATCTGTGGAGAAGGATAGAATGCGAAATGAGACAACTATAGAAAACCTCGCTATTATGGAGTCAATACTATAATTCATTGTATGTATTTGGGGATGGGGATATGCGAGCAGGGAGGAATAGGCATATTCCTCTGAAGAGCTATATTTCTCCCATTTCTAAAACATCATTACTCTGCTCCGAACTCTGATGATCTTGAGCTGGCATTGATCTATTTTCGATTGATCCCGCCTCAGCCGGCATGTATCGCCTCACCCAGTGAGTTACTCCCATTTGGACGATATCTTCAAGACTTCTCAACCAACCAACCTAACATGATTGTATTGGTTGTGTGACTCCAACCCAGTCCTAGTGCGAATGTGCCCTGCTCTCAAGCCTAGTCTACACTAAAATTTATTGATCTTAATGCTCCCAACTCAATATTTGCTTAAAGTAGTTCAATGTGTTCTCGACGCGTTTTCAGCCTAGCCAGAATTGACGACGATTCCACTTCGTATAATCCCCGGTCCTTAATACCTATTTCTGGATGAGAGCCTAAGAATCAGCGTGGAAGCATGAGTTAGGGATAGGGTAGGTGGCATTATCTCCAAGGATAATTTTCAGATTAGTATCCTTCTCAGTCAAATTAGAGAGCGCTTCTTTAAACCCAGTGAGGTGCCTTGAAGCACCACTATCAATCAAACAAACATCCAAGGTGTCGGGTGGAGATGTAGCAGAGAGGGCAGATACAAGAATGAATTCATTTCTTTTATCATCAACAACATTAGACTCCTCATACCTGGAGTTTCTTGACCTTTTGAAGGGTTGCCCATTTCCAATACGACTAGAGGGAACCTTCCTCTTTCCTTTGAACCTATTGTTCCTTTTACTTCCATTCCTCTTGTTGTTGTTGTCATCATCCCCGTGAGAATCCCTTCTATTAGGGCATTCTCTAGCATAGTGGCCAAACTTGTTACATGTGTAACATCTTCCTTTCTTTCCTTGGGCCCCTGCTCTTCCATGGTTCCTCGGACCACCATTGTTCTTCTTCTTAGCATGAGCGGTGAAGGCAGTATTACCGTCATTTTCATATTCCATCATTCTTGTTTCCCCTTGAGTGCATCTCGACAATACTTCATCAAAATCAGGAATCACATTATTATTGAGAATGGTAGTAATGAATTCATGCCATTCAGAGGGGAGACCTCCAAGTGCGGTGAGAATCATTTCTCGATCAGCTATTGTTTCCCCAATGGCAAGAAGGATTCCTAATTTCAGTCAACTTCAGAAAATAAGATTGAATGGATTCATCCCTGCCCTTCTTGAGATTCTTCAATTGGTTCTTAAAGAAAAGAACTTGATTTGCATTGTTGGCCCTGAACATATTGACCAACTTATCATACATCACCTTAGATGTGCCCAGCTCAAAGATGTAGGCAACCAGACTTTTATGGATGGAATCCCGGATGATCAGTTTAGCTTTGATTTCTCTTTTCTTATACTTCGTCTTGGTGGCAGCAGGTGCAGGTGATGGAGGCTCTTGGATTTTACCCTACACATAGTCCATGACCTCTTTATCTTCCAAGACCAAGTCCAAAGACATTTTCCAAGCATGATAGGCAGACTTGCCAGTCAACTTATCATTAGCTTTGAAGCCATTATAATTTGAGGTACCTATGGGTCCTTCACAAATGCTACTTCTTCGGTGATTGCTCTTAACACAAACTTGGGCTTTGTCTTCACCTTAGCTCTGATACCATGTAAATTTTCGTAGATGTTCTATGCTTGATGCAACTTTACTTTAAACCTAATACCAAATAGCAATCACATAGCCATGAAAGTAAAATGCTGATAGAACATACCAATAGATCGATGGAAGACAAGCCAAAAATACACTTAACTTGATCAACAAAATATATGTGTTGTGGTGCGTTACGGCAGTCAACAGGATGCTTCAACCAGCGAAGTCTCCTCACGGTCAACCAACCAGAAGTGTCACACAACCCTCAAGACAGCTCTACAACAGTCAATCCAAAGTCAACGAAAGTCAACAATGTCCAGTCAATGGTCAACGCAGAACAGTTGCAACAGGAAGTCAACGCAGCAAGGTCAACGGTCAATGTCCAACCTCGGTTTTGTGCCAAAAAATGCGAACTGCAGAGATCGGAATTTTAGGAGATTTTGAGGTCAAGTTGACCAAACATTGACGAAAGTCAACACTGATCAAAGCTACGCTGAAAACCCTAGAACAGATCCAAAACCCTCGCTGTTGTTTTCCCACGTGTGAGAGAAGAGAAGCCTCCAAATGATGATCGAACCAATCAGACACATGAGGGAAATGTGTGATGAGTGATGGTGAAAATGACCTCCAAATTTGACCAATATATATCCATCTGTGAGTGTGTGTGACACATCTGTTGGGGCTTCAAGCCTACATTACAATTCTGACCGACCTTGCACATAAGTGGAATTAATTCAAAATAAATGTTCTGCTCATCTGATCAAGATGATCTTTAGATTGATCTTGCACCTCTCTGAAAGAGGAATCCAATAAAAATATTGGCATCATCACCTGAGCAGTAAAACATGGATTTTGGACCTAGTTGCCCAAAATTAACAGCATCCCTACCAATTTCATTTCGAGAGCCATTAGTAGACTAAAAGGAAAGAGTAGTTTACACAGCTTAACCATTTCAAGGGGTTGAACCGACAGAATCGACAGGATCAAAAGTTGAACCAACTATTGAATCAACTGCTTAATTAACAGCATCAATAGATGAAACAGCTGCTAAGCCCGATGCTAGGTAAACTACTGGATCACCTTAATCAAGGACGACATAAACTTCACCATCAACGGAATCTACTGAATCCACTGTTGTTGTTGGGCCGACTGCTTAAACTATTGTTGTTGCATAAACGTAGTTGGTTGATGGCTTGGCTTTATGGCATAGTTACTTGCTTGGCTTAGACAGCTGGCTTTCTCACTATGAGGGTCTGCAGGATCTTTGGCTCGTTCCATATATGGATCTCTCTTACGAAATGGATCTCAGTCACAAGGGTCAGAATATCGATATTGATCGTGAAGGTCTGAATCTGTAACTCAATATGGATATTCAATCGGTGAAACAACTAGTTAAATGCATCTCGATATGGTTATTCAATAGGTGAAACAATTGGTTAAACGCGTGAAGCTACTACCTATGCTGCTTATAGGTATGTTTGTGGTGCTTAGTCAATTTCTTAAACAACATACTCTACAGAACCTACTAGATCAACCACTGTATTTGCTACTGATGTTACTTACTTTGCTCCAAATACCACCGTAGCCTATGCTTGATTTATTGCTTCTACTGGTCCTGACTCCTAGCTAGGATGGTACTGTTGATGGATCTACTACTAGTTTCACTACTAGATCTATTGCTGCTACTAAAGCAACTGCTCCTACCTCCCTAGATCTTGCACTTGCTTTTTCTTATGCTCCCACCTATGCCTTTGCTTATGATGCTTAAGGAACTACTGATGTTGATGGTGGGTCCTTATATAAATCACCAAAATCCACTGTTGGATCGACTTATGCCTCGTATACATCAAAAGTTGTTGGATCTACTTATGCTAGTGGTTGTGGGTATCGAACAGCATAACCTTGGTATGGGTAAACTAGAAAGTTTTGAGTATACTGCTATAACTAGTGGTGCTAAGTAAACAACTAGATCAACTGGTTCAAAGTAACCAACTGAAACTAGAGTATATAAGGCCTTCTTATTTGAATTTCACCCTTCTACTCCCACCCAACCCAGATAAAAACCCTATTCCTTATTTAGGGCCAGCGAAATCTTTCCTTTCCGCCCATTCCCTTCTCGCCCACCTGCAAACTATGCCATCCAATCCCTACCTTTTCTTTTTTATCGGGCTAATTCCAACTATGAGAGCAAGCGTAAGTGAGGTATGTAAGGTTTTCTCTCTCGGTCTTCCCCTCTCAATAATAATCCAAATACAAAACTCTTTCTCTGGCTCTACCCTCTATTCATTTACCCAGAGTTAGGCCATTCACCCGATCCAATTTGCATTTCTTTTATATGGTTCGCCTTGCCTAGAACTACTGATGTCGAAGATAAGCCTTTCTAACTCCACCAGAGCTAACCAATATGATATCCTATGTTGTCCCCTTGACAGTTGATGTTGGAAGAAAGGTAGTAACGATGAGCCTTGCTTTCGCTTGGGGAGTTGTTTGGGGTGAGAGACATAATATTATAGATAACATAGATTAGTTTAGCCTAAGGAAAAAGAATCAAAACTAGTTCTTTCTCCATTGACAGCGAAAGGAAAGAGTCCAGCAGTAAACTAACTAAGCTAGATGTAAGGATAGGCAAACACAGAGAATATTTCAGGTGCGTTTCATCAGGCATAGGCCACCCCACTTTGGCTATTTGGCTTAGAAGATCAGAATTGATTCAGGCATAACCAATTCTCCCAACTAACTATTTTTTTAGTGAGCAAGGATATCTCCCAGTCGATCGGCGCTATTTATGGTGAATGGGAAAAAGCATTAGTCTGAATGGCACTCAGTGAGTGAATGCCACGTGTTGTTCATTCCGTGATCAAAGTACCTCGAACGTACGTCATGCCAATTGAATCAGTTTTTCTGCCGGATACTGCCACTTTCGTGCTAGGTAATTCCAATATAATAAAGCCAATTGAATCAAAAGGTGTCAAAAGGTTGCTCGACCATAGGGGAGAGGAAATGAAGTGCTTTTGAACAATCAACTCTCTTGTATCTTGGAGTTGGGTAAATTGTTACATATAAGATACTTATACAAACCCACCCCCATCCTTAACTAAGTGGAAGGAGGAATATGGTGCTTTCCTGCCTCACTCGAATTAACCCTGATGTTGCCATGATTGCCTGTCTTTCCCAACCATTTGCTTTTCACTCTTCCCCCAACGAAACGATGAGCTTAGCTTGGCATTCGTATGAATAATCAGCACTTAATACATTTCATTGGGGTGGGGGATCAACTAAAGCCCCAACCTTTCCGGCTATAGTGGATCCTCGAAGCATGAAATGATATAAAAAGGTCCTCACGGTGTTTCTTTGAAGTTCGAATCTTCAGATGATCTCCACCCCTCCTTCATTAAGGTGCATACCGAAAAGGAATCTATAACTTCATCTATATTATTAGAGTACAATGATTGATATGGCATGCATATCTAACCGAATTTGATTGGATGAATAGAGAGTACCATCCCCTCACGCATCTAAAGTGGGCGGGTAGTTCGGGTTCCTCCAGGCAATCAAAAGGTTGACTCTATAGACCATCTATACATGAGCACGTGGTTATGGATGGGTAGTAGATTCCTTCGAACTCCAAACAGGTGAAATTGTGAGTACCATACTTAGCTCACCGAAATTCAATGGTAAGGGAACGATTTGTTAGTTCAGTTCTTCTTGGGTTGGAACAATTACAACGGTTCAGCCATGAACTACCTCTCCCTTAAAGCCTGCCCTCACACTTCGTTTGGGAAGACCCTTCTAATCTATTGGTTTTTCATCCCTCCTATCCCCCAAGACCATTGATCCACCAATCCATACATGAGAAATACAGATGGATGGCTAATCCATCTATGTCCATGTCCGCCCCAACGAAGGTCATAACTAGGCCACAAGAGAATATTTTTAGTCATTTTCATATGACAAGCAAGCATCCTAAGGCGACTGATTGAGTCGGTGGTCATTAGCGATTATTCTCCAACCTTAACAATCATACTTTCTCCCGAATCAATGCCTTGTCATAAACCCTTTCTTCAGATGTCCTCAGACTATTCTTATCATGCCTACCTTCTATCTGACTGAATGAAGAACAGAGAAGTATCGGCCTAAACTCCGAGTCAGGGGATAAAGTGGAATGTTCATTCCCATCTACTTGCCAAATCTCGGCTTGAGTGGTTCCTCAGAAATTCAGTGTCCGCGCTTGCCTGACTGATAAACCTATCGACTTACTACCACCCACCGACTAAAGTGACGCCTCGGGTCAAGCCACCAAAGATTTATGTGTTTTTCAGCCGACATTCACACACCTTCGGCCATAGGAGAGAAAGGAATGATGATAATCTATTTTTTTTTAGGTTCCATAAGTCCTAAAGACCATAAGGAAGAGGAAGATTGGCTCACCCGACAAAGGAGGGTGAGGTTAGTAAGTCTGCTTTATTGCTAACTATTTACCCACCCACCCTAATCCCCGAAGATTGGAATTCACGAAGTCTCACTATCATAGGATGGAATCAATTGCTTTGAGGTTGAGCGCCTTGAGACTTACTTGCTTTGTGGGCTTCTATCGAACTTTTTCCACCTTACCACTTACACCTGCTTGCTTAGAATGAATATGTGCAACCACAGGACAACGCCATGTGCAGTGAACGAAGATTTGCTATAACTTAGTCAGTTGTTGGGTGGGGATATTTCGACTCACTTAACTGCAATGGATAAGTATGCTGCAAAGGATATACAACAGCTTGTTACATACAGATATATATATATATATATATTACGAGTATCAGATCCAAGAGGAGGATCATATGCAACGGGCAGGCAATGGCTATACGAACCACCATAAGCCTTAGAACTAAGCCTTAGAAAGGATTTCCTTGTCCCGCTGGGGGCAAGGGTGAGCAAGGTAAGAGCGAATCACTCTATTCAGGGGTAGGGGCCCCAAAATAGAGAAAAGGAAGCTTGCGATATCGCTTGCTCGAACAAAGATAAAGCAAGGAAGGTGAGGTATTGTTTAAGTAAGTTGGAGGCATGCATTGCATTAAGGCCCTCCCTAATTCCGAGTCCATTGGTCATTTGTCGAGTAGCAGATTTCGTTCATTAATAAGTATTCATAGGGGATCGAACATGAAGGTTCATTGGTAAGACTTGGTCGGACTTGAAGGTTCACTACTGACCAGGGTGTGGTCTCATTCAGTGTCTTTCTTTGCCACCTACGTTCAGCTTGATGGGATGGTCATCATAAGGTTTTTCATGCCGTAGTCTTTTTGGTTTTCAGGGGATATGATCAGGTCTCTTAATTGCCTTCAGTTCTATAGTTTGTCAATCCTTCCATCTCCGAAGCCAATTTCATATTGGGCCTCGGGTATTTATCAATAACAAGAATCCGCTTATCACGTCACTTTGCTTGTGAATCTGCCTCTCTATAGAGCAAGCATTCCATGTAACAACTACAACTGCAAGAAATTACCCTTTCCTTTCTTTCTCAATCTATGCTACCTCCATGGATTGGCTTGACTGGACTATCTCATGATTGGAAATGCCATGCAATGTAGCCTCTTTCTTCCCTGCCATGCGATAAATTTGTATACAAAGTATCACGCATTGTGATAGCTAGACAATGGGTGTTCATGTCTACTACATCAATAGTTGCGCAGATGCTCTACTATCACAATGCGAGATGAAAAGAAAAGGAAGCAACAAGTGCATCACTAGACTTTCCCAACTGCATCAACGTAAACATAGATAGAAAAAGACAATTGTTAGGAATAGATCATCCGAGGGAACGTTTCTTGATAGTTGATGTTGATTCCTTCAATCCATAGAGAGTGTCTATATCCTAACATATAGAATTTGTAGATTCTTCGTTCAATCATTCTCTATAGGGACCTTCCTTCTCTAGGTCTTTTCGCTAATGGGCTTTCCCGGCTAGCAGTGCAGTGAAGTGTTAGATCTCGAAAGTTGGATTTCAAAGCAGTAGCACAGACAAAGAGATAAACCCTTGCTTATCAATACGCCACAAATTCATTTCGTAAACTGCCAAGCAAGAGGTCCAATCCGTAGCATGTGATTAATTTGTAAACAAGTTATCACGTTGTAGTTAGACCTATTCAATGGGTAGTGAAACCTCCCTATCCACTGCTTCCACGTTCAAATCGATAAGACATGCTTCTCTCCCTCAACACACATTATATTATTGAATAAGCTCACTATGTACACCTCATTCGTTGCTCTGTCTAAGTGGAATAGCCCGCTTCATGTATGGTGGAATAAGCTAGCTCAGTACTTTTCTTGCCGGGGAACTTGTTGCAATTCAATATGATAATTCTATCTTTTTATGCTGACAGGGGGAAGTGCCTTGCATACTTTGTCTATGATAACGAAACGAAGAGATTGTCTTCCACGGCCTCAACCTGCGAACCAAGATTTTGGCACCAAAGGGCGGCGAGTAGGGGCTTTTGAAGAGTAGTTCCGCAATCCCGTGCATGTCATTTTCCTTATTATCCTCCCCCACCCCAAGTAAAGTCAATTTTTTCCCGATAGGCTAGATGGGTGGGAAATAAGCCACAACTCCTTGTTATGGTTCCTTATTCATTCCTTGGGCCTAGAAGATGGGAGAATGTTCTAACCCTTATACCATTCCACCCACTATGTATGGGAAGCCTTCTATGCCTGCCTTCTATTGATTGATAAGAGTTTTGATGCTCCTTTCTATAGCCCAGCAGCCATATATGAAGGTTTCCAAGCTTTCCGGGAGCCCCTATGGCATCTACATTGTTGTATGTAGTCCGCCACTCCTTCCCATCCCTGCAGGCGAGCAGGCAGAATCCCATCCACTGTTCTTGTCAATCCCATCCCCCATCCTCCAAAGTGCATTTCTATTATATATCACTGCCCCCTAGATATATGGATTCATTCTATAGATTACAAGTGATTTTCTTCATCTCTGATCCCTTCACTTGGCTTGGGTATCTATAAGTAATAAAGAGTAATTCATTCCTCTCTCTTCACCCACCATCACATTTTCTAGCTGCGGGTCTACCACCCTTTCCGAGCTCGTTCCCCCTATCCCGTTTCATATCCAAGGAGGAGTTTTCCCCTTCGTTTCCCCCTTCTACGGGCCACTTTACGTTACCAATAGAGTTATTGGTGTGTAGGGACTCTCCACTAATCATTTTGGTTCTCAATTCCTTTCCTCTTTCAAATATGCACTATTCTAGCACGCTTCTCCATAGGAAGGCGAGGCTTGCCCGCCCCGTCCTTCCTTCCCATGCTTTAGGCCTAGATCTTTCTGGAAAGAGATTGATATTTGAGCCGGTCAAGCAAGGCGGGGGTTATTGACGATAAGGATCTGGGGATTCTCGCTGAAGATAAGGATGCCTAGAACCGTGGTACCATACTAGTACAAGCCATCACAAGTCTAAGTTGTAGCCATGACACAAGTACGAGTACAAATTTATTCTCTATCTCACCTCTTTAGAGCATCAACATTGCCAACCAAGGAACGTGAGCCAACTACGGCACGTTATATAAAAAACTATCAAATCAATACTAGCAGGAAAGAGTAAATTGATTCTTCCCAAATTTGTCTTCCTCGAATAGTCAGCATCATTCGTTTCTTTGTTCATTCTCGAACTGGGCATTTTTCACCCATCAACATCATTTCCTAGATCTGGAGGGTCGTGTGTTCTTGCATCTCGTTATCTTCCTTTTCTCTTATCCCTTTTGTTCAAATGTTCTCTTCTGGAGTGGTCCCTAAAGCGCTTGTTAAACATCTTTTGATTCATGTAGCAGTTATTAAACTGTTTGTGACAATTTGGACTTCGAGAATAGAAGATGCTGGAATGGGATAAGGAATTGATATACGTATTTAATAGATGGTCAGATCCTTCCAAATCTCGATCCTTCAATTATCTATTTTTATAGTTTCGTTAACATGAGCGATCGATTTCTTGATTGGTTGATTAACTAACATTATCTTCTTATTTTCCTATAGTTAATCCGCTTATTTCCATATTCCTTTTTGGATATCCGTCAGCAGGAGGATAGTCTGAATCCACTGTGCCTGGATACCATGGATACGTCTTAATCCCTGGGTCTAGAGCATAGCGAATCAGGGGCTTGGAAAAGATAGCGGTAGGTAAGTAAGTACGTAAGGGTTATACCCCTAAGTAAAAAAAAAAAAATTATACCCTTGCTTTGTTGCCAATTCTAAATAACCATCCTTCTAGCCATCGAACAATCTCCTATCAAGTTGCACGAAGCAAGTGAAGAATGCTCATCTCCTAACATTGCATCAATCATGTGAACCCGCAAATGCTCTCATAAGAATGGCATGTGTTGCATCCCCTTATGTCATCAACTAATCAGGTAGCTAATCTGATCGCAGCGCCAACTCCACAAGAACTCATGCCACCCAAATAGGTGCAAACGCGTCACATCCCAATGCCATGCCAAACATATGCACACATAAAATACACCATCTCAAATTTGCTCATCAAGAAGTAACTCTACTAGACTCTTCACATATCTTTGGACTTGCCACCCTAAGCAACTAACGGCAAGCCCATCTCCAAGAGCTCATAGAGAAGATGAAGTGGGGCAATCTCGAGGACAACCTCTCCACACTCCATATCCAACTAAACCTCTTGAAGATGTACACTAATCTCTCAAATATGTTGTATCTGATGCTAGAAATGGTCGTCCACTTCATGGAATGACCCCTCCATATATTTCTGCAACGTATCTCAATAATGGGGGATATGAACCGATCCTACCCTCGCTCTCCTTAATCAATCTCTCCAACTGTAGACCCTTAGGCCATACATCTAACCCTATTGCCTCCCTAGACTCCTCAAGCTCCCTATTGGCTTGTCTATACCAAGGCTCATCATTTTGAACCTCATCCCAAACTATAGATGAAATCCTCTTGGCTCCATCATCATCAAGGTAATCCTCAATCAAATCTCCCTCATCATCATAAATGTCAGCAAACTCATCAAACTCGGGTGGTGATGTCTCACCATCAACCATCTGACGTATCTCAGCAAGACTCGGAACCCTCTCTACCAAGTTATCGTCATCCTGGTCTGTTGTAAAAGGATAGATCCCACAGGATCCAGCCTCCCAAGAATATCATCATCAAGCTCTCTTTGCCATAGGGATAACTGTCATTCTAGCACCTCCATCTAATGGCTCATATAATCGAAAAAATCACAGGCTGTACTCCCCAAAGAATAAACAATCTCTCCAAGTGTGGCATAGGCACAACTCTCTCTCTAATAAAAAATTCCTATCCAAATAAAACCCATAGTCATCCAATTAAATGATGGTGAAGTAAAGCTTCCCACTCCAACATCCAATTTGCACCGAAACATCCTAACTAAGTTAACAACTCTCATATCTTCATAGTTCCCTTCTTTGAAGGAAATATGGACCGGAACAATATGCAATCCCAATCAACTCACCACATCCTCTCTCATAAAGTTGTGAGTGTGAGTAGCACTTCTATTTGACGAGCGTTGGTTCAGTGATTTGGTTTTCTTTTTTGGCCCTCCCTCTATCAAAACTTTTTCCTTTCCCCTTGGCCTCACCTGACACCCGTTCATTCACTGATGTGGTTCATGAGATCCATGCATACACTCCTCAATAACAAGTGACTAGGACTGACCCAAAGAAATACATCAAAACCATAAGCTTAATGTGCTCGGGCCTACCTACCACCCACCTATCTATGCTAATTGTTTATTTATTTTTTCATTCATGTGTTCGCCCAAAAAAACAAACTCAATATCCAGCCCAGCTAATTGGTTCAACCCACAAGGTTGTGATTGGTTTTCGATACCAATTCTGACAGGGTGGTCTTATGTTAATGGGTAGAACCCAACCAAACAAGGTTGGCTATCGCTACGCCCGCCCAGTATAATCAAATTGTTAATAGGCCGATAATCCAAATCAAGTAGGCAAACAATCGAAAAAGAGTTGCTTCATGAAACCGCACGAACCATCGAAGAATCAAAGCTAGGCTAACAACCAACCCCAAGCAACATTTCTGCAGGCGTCCCAGAAAAATTCAGTGTTGTGTTTCTGCCAAACTGTCTGCATGTGGACGGGTTAGGTAAACGAGGTCTTCGGTGGTTGCCCTGCGTTATATAAGACCCCCTTTCTTTTCTTGGTGTTGCTACGCTACATGTCATTGATGAAAAATTGAATGATCTTCTTTCTTTAGCACTCCAACTGATTGAGCTACCCAACAACCTAACTCAGACAGGCACTGACTTTGCAGAAGACAGCAAGCACCGAAGACAGGCAAGTACTCGGCCTTTCCTTCAGGGCACTTAGCCACATATAGATGGCATGAAAGACATACACTCACCCACTCACTAACAAACTAACTTCCCTACCGAAGACAGGCAAGCACAGTCTTGTATTTCTTCCCCTTCTATTACTAAAGGTGCACATATAAGGCATTTATACAGAGGTCCAAAACAAAATCATATACCTATAGCTTATCACGATTAAGGCATTCAGGCAAGCTGAGTGTCATGGGCCCCGACACGAAACCACACGACACTACAAACCACACTTCATCGATGTACGTCAATAATTAAGTCAGGTCCAGAACTAATTCATATTGCTTTACCTATTGGTGAAAGCATGATGTTAAGGTCCGGAACTCCATCATCTTCATAATCTGGTTGTAGGTTCGAAAGCGTATCTAATCCATAAAGTAAGGTTTGGTACGAATCAATCTTCATATGTGTTTACGTTAAGGCACTCAAATAAAGGAATAAAGTAAGGTCCGACACACAAATTAATCTATCTCTGGCTTCTTGCACATATCAAATTTTGAAGTCAGCTCCGAGACTAATCAATCCTAATCCCCCTGTATCTGTTTTCGCATAAATAATGCATTTAGGCACTTAGTGCAATAGAGCACTACATCTGATCTTTGGTTGGCTTCTCTATCACTCTATTGATATTTCCCTAACCTAATGAGCTTGTTGATTTTTGTAGCACAAGATAGTGCTCCAAGTCTCAAATTTGGTGTGGAGGCTTCGACACTTGTATTTCAAAGAACCTAGAAACCGTTTGTGGAAATTCCACTCGGTTCCTGTTTTCTTAAAATAATTAATTATTTTAATGGAGACCCTAAGTCATGTTTTAATCTTAGACATCTAATCTAGGTCGTTGGTCTATCAACGAGAAGACCATAAATAAAGGCTTGCAGGTCATTTGGAAAACACAAGGAGACACTGAATTGATCTAAGATTTCGAAATTTCTGGGGCGCAGCTTGCAGACAAATTCGAGCTAGAGATCCGAGCAGTGAGGGGCAGAGATAGCATCCGGAGAGAAATATTTTCTTAGTTCGGTGGAGCATCAGTCAAAGAGAGGCGGAGGTGATCTAGCCTAGAAAGCGGAGAAGGAAAGGGGCTGACGCAGTGACTGCGTAAGATCACACAGAAGCAGCGCAGAGGAAGAAGGAAGGGTTTTCAGAATTTGTTGGTGGATCAATTTTGAAGGTCGGGATTCGAAAAGTGGCACAGGGAGGCTATTCCTCAGCATCCACAGAGGCAAAACGACTTGGTTGGGTCTGAACGCTGAGCTTGGAAGAGGGTGACGCAGAGGCTGCATGTTGCAGCACTAGGACTGTGCAAAGGTTGTGCAGAGCCTCCCCACGGCAAGTTTTTCATCATCTGGATCAGCCGAAAACTCAGTGATTGAGTGAATTATTTCTCACAAATTCTTCTGCCAGTATTTCTCTCTTTAACTGAATAACCCTTGAGGGCATTCAGCGATGTATTTCAGACATTGCTACTGCTTAATAATAAAACCCTCAAATTTGTTGCACTGGTTTTACCGCATTGGGTTTTTCCAAGGACATTAGTCCAAAACTAATTGTCATATGTGTGAATGATTTCCTTGTCTAGTTTCCTTGTTTCTGAATCAATTTTAGTGTAGGTTGCTTTCGTAGTTGCTTCAATAAATCAGATTTGAATTAATTATCTAATGTAATTTTATTAATAGGAGAAGTACACTCAGTGGTTGCAGTAGGATTCATTAGATCTGTTTAGATCTTGGAATTTTCACAAAGCTACGGTATCGGGCACTATAAATCTTGTCAAGTTATCAAAATAACCTAACTACCTACTTATCGCAAGAATGTTCCATAGTGCAGGAAGGAAGGCATAAAGTCAAAGGGAAGGTCCTCCTTTCCTTCCCTTCACTACATAATACTCCAAGGCAATTCGTTCACTACAACACGGGGTACTCTCAATAAGGCAAGTCTCTTTGTTTGCGCGGTCAAGCTATTGTGGAGGTTGATAGTCACTTACCCACCTCCTCTTATCCTCAGGTGAACACCCCTTCGTCCCTACGGATAAGAGGGATATTGATACACCTCCTATAAATATGGTGCCTACCTTTTTACTACCCTTGTACCATCCTTGTATGGTGTCTACCTTTCCTCATTGAACAAGGGTACTAAACCCTTTTGGGTTTACTTTGTTATTTTGTAATAATATCGTTCTTATTGATGATATAAGAAATGGCCTTTTTGGCCCTTTTTCTCAACCGTCTATTTAAATTCCCATTTTCATTCCCTTCGTCATTGGCCTTTATTCAACGTCTTATTGTCTTTTTCTACTTCTTTTGCTTTTTCGATCGTCTTCTTTTCTACTTGATTTTTTCTTATATGACTCTGTGTACTTTTTCTAAGACTCTTTTTTCGAGTATGATCTATTCAATTTTGAGCATAAAGCGTACAGATTCTATTGAACTGACGAATATCATTAACATCGTAATTTCTTATATAGCTGCTATGTAGTTCCAAACCTTTTGAATGCTTCAAATGTGGTTAGTTCTTTCAGTCATTCGTCATATATGTAATAACACAACAATTCAAAAGGTTTTCGTCAAAGGTTTAACGCTACGCCCTAGCGATTGATGGGCCAACTGCAAGTATGTATCGAAACTAGAATTCATCTGCGGAGAAGGATAAAATGTGAAATGAGACACCTATAGAAAAACTCGTTGTTATAGAGTCAATACTATAATTCATTGTATTTATATGGGGATGGGGATGTGCGTGCGGGGAGAAATAGGCATATTCCTCTGAAGAGCTATATTTATCCCATTCCTAAAACGTATTTACTCCGCTCCAAACTCCGATGATCTTGAGTTGGTATTGATCTATTTTCGATTGATCCCGCCCGAGCCGACATGTATGCGCTGGCCTCACAAGCGCCTCACCCAATGAGTTACTCCCATTCAACCAATATCTTCTAGACTTCTCGACCAACCAACCTAACTTGATTGTGTTGGATGTGTGACTCCAACCCAGTCCTAGTGCGAATGTGCCCTACTCTCAAACCTAGTCTGCACTAAAACTTATTGATCTTAATGCTCCCACCTCGCAATCTGCTTAAAGTAGTTCGGTTTGTTCTCGGCGCGTTTTCAACCCAACTAGAATTGATGAAGATTCCACTTCGAATAATCCCCGGTCCTTCATACATATTTCTGGGTGAGAGCCTCAGAATCAGGGTGGAAGCATCTTCTAAACCTAATCGAAGTGGGGTAAAGGCAGGAAGTCCCTAATATTTTTCCGAATATTCAATGCATGTGTTACATTCAAAGAACCATCGGGATAAAAATACTTTTACGAAACAAGGCGGCCTATATTCTTCTACCAAATATTTTGATCGGTAAAACTAAACAGCAACTTCCCCTAAGCAAAATGGCGGTCAGGTGGTTGCAAGGAGTAGCTAGGATCGCTCCGAGTAGGATTATTCCAAGTGGTTGCTATAATAATTGATTCTATGTCGAGTGGTTCCCAATCCTCAGAAGTTGGTTTACTTACAATCTCCCTCCTCGGCTTCCTTGGCATGGGGCAAATGTGTTCACGGGCAAAGTTCGTCCGGTCTACCAAGCTGTAAATGCTAACAAGTGCGGGTTCAAGGTGCGTTCAGCACTGCTGGTGCTAAAATAATGCTTCCAATCGAGGAGCTATATTCAGTCATCGACGAGCTATCTATATTAAGTAAGGGTACTCATTTCGTTCCATGGATTACGCACTCACAAGGTGTAGAAACAACTCCTCAATCGTAAAGGTTACTCAACGATTGGCTATAGTACAAGTGCAATGTGGACAGAAGAAAGTAAGCCCTATTTTGAAATATTCTAACTAGGTGTTGTGTAACCAATTCAAAAAGAGAAGAAAAGAGATATAAACGCCTTAGAAATGAGCCACTTCGAGGGGGCAACCTCCAATACATTACATAAATGAACAATTCTTGGATGATACAATTTACAAAACCTCCTTTCTATATATAGGAGTCCATGGGGCCATAATCTAATCCTAGTGGGCCACAATGTAATCCTAGCCGACCTAACAATAATAATTTGAGGGCAGAATAATAAAAAAATGGGGGTTACAAGGGTACAATAATAACAATAAGGGGGTCTACACTAACATAATAAGGGGCTATACTATTGATATAGGGACTTAACATGCCCCTCTCCTTCAAACAAGTGTTGTCCTCAACGCTTGATTATTTCTTGATGCTTCTGTATAAAATTCTCATCCTCCCATGTGAAATATTCTACAGGAAAGTTCTTCCACTTGCTGAGATACTCTGAAATTGATCGTACTTGTCGAGTTCTTGTTTCTGTGACTGCTTTAGAACTTCTTTCGATGTGATGTTGATATTCTTGTTGTTTCATTAGATTATGCACCAAAGTTAGGTTATCCTTTGAGAGTTGGAGAACTTGTTGTTGATGCTCGATGTCATCTTCCACTAATTTATCATCCATATTAGCTATTATTTTATCCTTCAAACCATTCAACTTAGCCTTCATTTTCTCTTTTAAACCATCTATGTCATCTTCGGTTGCTCTTCGTAAGATAGAAATTTGTTGCACTTGGTACCGTAATTTTGATATCTCATATTGCAATTCTTCCTCCTCATGCGTCATAGTATAGCTTTCTGAGGGCTTAATGGGTATGGAATTATTTTTTGGAGGCATAATATAACCCATTACTGAAAAAAATTCTTCAATATGCCCTTGGAATCAATTCAACTTGATTCTTCAAACAAGACTTATGCAATTCGGAAAAAACAATACACACCTTTTACTTGCTTTTTAGGAGCTCTGTATTGAAATTGAATTATATCTGTAATTGAGAATCTTCAATATCTGAAATTCATTGCTGTAGTAGCCTTCTGAACTCTCTTTCAAATGCCACAGATATGATCTGATTTGGATTCTTCAAGACAAAGTTATTTCCAATCTCCCACAATGACCCAACTTTGGACTGGTTCAGTAGAGCGAACTTGTACGGATTTCCACGTGTCACTGTTTTGTCCTTCGTCTCTGAAATTGATAGCCAAGAAACTGCGGTCCGTGTAATTGCAACCAATTTTTACGGCACTCCAATCCGATGCCCAGAGAGAGAGTTATTGAACTTTTCCCACGATCACCTCTTTGAGATGAAATTCAGGAGCTTGAAAAAGCACTACCTTCCACAGATCATATCTCCAAAAATATTGTGAACCAAGTTCTGAAATTTTTGGCCAATTCCCTCGGGATTTCGGCTTAACATGGTGGTTCATTGCCCGTAAAAATTTATAGCGCAAAATGCCACAACCTGTTATAGGCTTTGATCCAAACCCTGCTTGCAGATGATATGTATCTGCTCAAATATTGCGAACCAAGATCTGAATTTTTGAACCTTCCTCAAGATTTCGGCTTAGCACCTAAAAATTTGACTTAGGAAGCAGAAGTAGAAAAAAATTAGCGAAAATGCCACGATGACTGTTTTGGAACCTTGGAACATGAAACCCTGCATCTCCCAGCCTCGATACCAAATGTTGTGTAACCAGAACAAAAAGAGAAAAGATATAAACGCCTTGGCTAGGCCACTTCGAGGGGGGGCAACCTCCCATTATGAACCAGATTCCTTGGATGATACAGATTTTACAGAAACCTCCCTTTCTATGTAAAGTCCATGGGGCTAATCCCATCCTGAGTAGATACAGTAGCAATCCCCTGTGACCTAACAATAATAATTTAAGGGCACAATAATAACAAAATGGGGGTTACAAGGGTACAATAATAACAATAAGGGGGTCTACACTAACATAATAAGGGGCTATACTATTGATATAGGGACTTAACACTAGGGCCAACCCCATTCTATTGTCCATAAAGGGCGGGCTATGCCTATCAATTGTTGACCATCTGTCGGAGCTTATCCACGTCCATCCGAGCTATTTAGAGCTATTTACCATTCAAGTATTGGATTTGAGCACGACTAGTCGGATCTCTGAAAGAAGGCAATATATATTGGTTGGATTGAGCATGACTGGCCTACTAAGCCTACCAACTAGCAAGGGGAGGAGCCTATCAACAAGCCTACTAGGGGGGCCTAGCCGTATAAGGGGAGGGTAGTCGTAAACCCTCCTAATATCTACGAAGGGGAGGGGAGCCGTAATAAACACTCCTACAACACTTTCTCCTCGTTCTAGCCATCCTTCCATTCAATTCTTTCATGAATGACAAGGCAGGCTATGAGTGCCTAATATATATTACTTTGTCCAGCCATCCATATCCATTCGAGTGTGTTCCAGCAGCCATCCATTCAAAGCCATATCCATACAAGCGTGAATGTGGTGCCATGCCACTTAGTTAGCGGAGCAACCACTCGATGGATCGCATAACAATAACCACAAATCAGACCATTGGATGCTTTTTTGAAGTCAGCGACAGACCATTGGATGCTTGTTCCCTACACTATCACCCAACTACACATGATATGTTATGTTCCAAAAATCAATGATATGATATGAAATCGGAAAC
The DNA here is from genome assembly GCA_034641835.2 of Pinus albicaulis. NCBI lineage: Eukaryota > Viridiplantae > Streptophyta > Pinopsida > Pinales > Pinaceae > Pinus > Pinus albicaulis. Next base: position 454,135,672 of record CM076578.1, read on the forward strand.
ATATTCACCCAACTATTAACCCACCTACACTATGCACCCATGGGATGCTTATTTGAATTTGTCAGCAGTAGGCTATGGGGTACTTGTTTGAAGTGATCCCCATTGGATTCTTGTTTGAAGTCAAGTTGGAAGCAATCCCTACCCTATTAACATCACAGTAATGGCACTATTCACAATCATGGGAAAGTCACAGTAATGGGATCGCGTCAGCCCTACACTCACTATTCACAGTAATAGGAAAGTCACGGTAATGCACTATTCACAGTAATGGTAGAGTAACCTCCTAAATGCAACTATTTAATGGGCTGAGTAGCTATTATAAATGGGTTGGGTAGCTCCCTCCATCTTTAGCACCAACAGGAATTCATCTATCTATGCACAAGGTATGCCATATAAACATATAGATTTATTTATGGCAGGAGCAAGAATTCTTCTATGCGCAAGCACCAACAAAAAGTCCTCTAGGCACAAGGTATACCATATCATACATAATGTTTCTCATTGATCCATCTTCAACAGGACCATATAGCCTAGTATTCAGCAAGATCAAGTAGATTTCATTATTGCCTTGTTTTTGAGGATCTCGATTGCCCCAGTCCACCATTCGTTCGATGGTTACAACACATTGTATATCTATTGTTTCTTCGGTGAATGAGGTTAGTATGAAGGCTCTACTGAGTATTGGGGGTAGGGCGGGACAGACATAGATAATAAGCTTGACCACCCGACCCACAAATAGGCATGTATTAGTAGGAAACAAGGCATTTAGGGGAATATCTAATCCTTCCTCCTATAAGGTATCATTTATATATGATCAACTAGCTCTATTTCAAAGAAACCCTCATTCTCACTATGTATCCCCAAGGTAGGCCCACTCATTCTATAATATTTCCTTTTTTGGTGTCACCTATGACAGGGCTAGGAGGGACTTCCAGAGTTAGGAGCAAACCAGTCACAGGTATAGGTTGGTGTCATCAACGGGCCCAGGGGCTTTTTGGAGGAATTTTGAGGAGTTTCTATGTGGTCACGTGGCATTCGCTTGATACATTCCATCATCTGAGCAGTTTGGCTTTCGTTCCGGTGCATTCTGACAACTTTCGAAATTTGAGTTATTTATGGGCTTAAATCAACTAATTACGCTCACAGTGGCATTCCGAGAGGAATACATGACAGAACACCTTAGTGTAATAGTTCATTGGAACCGGGACGAGGATACCTCCATGATGGGACAGTTGGACATGAGTTTCAGTGACCGGAGGAGATGTGGTAGCCGATTTACTCTTTTCTGCATTAAAAAGGAATATTTTAATAAGAGGGAAAAGTGCTCCATGAATAAAATAATAATAAAATAATGCTCTAGAAGGCTCCAAGAGATCTATAAAAGAAAGCGAGGAGGCCATTATGGGATATCTTTTGGATCATATCATTGTATTGTATGAGAGGTTTGAGACGTGGTTCTCTACTTCAGTCGTAGCCCCAGGACGGAAACCTTCGGGTGATTTGTGAGTGTTGAACGAAAACCCAACTCTCTTTGAGGAGACTTCATTCAGAAGTTTCGCAGAGCTTCAAAGATATTAGAGTGAGGATCATTCAGATCTTCAACATGTGCTTCAGTGGATTCAGTGGTAGCTGTTGCCAGAGGGAGAGTGCAACAGTTCAATTTTGGAGGCCAGCGCAGTGTAGCAGATTTTCCTGAGGCTAGTTGTATTTCAGTTATCTCAGCTATCTTTCATTTCAGCTTGTAACCCCAGTGATATTATAATAAAGCTGAGTTATTTTCTTGCATTATGGTGTTATGGATTTGCATGTACTTGTATGTTTAATTTTACATGGCAATCTTTTGTTAAGTAAATGTTGAATTTACGGCATAATGTGGAGTTAGTTGATTTTCTGCATTTTTAGTTAAAATATCCCTTTCGGGATATTACAGTGGTATCAAAGCAAAATCTTGGATCAGCGAGCGGGTTTCTAGTTTTTAGTTGCAGCTATTTTGGTTAGAAGGGCCTATGCAATCATTGGAGGAGGCTCATCTGTGGGAGCTGCATTGGTGGTATTTTAGAGCTAGGGTGTTGGGGAATTGATAGGAGAGCCATATGAGGAGGTTGGCTGGGATTTTGGAGAGCAATGATTGACAGTAGCAACTGCAGTGCCAGAAAACGAAATTGGAAGAGGGCCAAACTACAAAGGGTCATATTTCGAAGGTTGGAATTAGAAGAAACCCTTTATGGGTTTTTTTGGGTTTTGGGCAAGGATTACCTTCTCAAATTCCTAGAATTTTCTGAGTAGTTTTCACTGGATAAATCAGATGCCGAAGTCAGGAAGCAGTGTAGTCTTGGAGCAGCAGTGCAGTTTGTGGAGGAGCTTGCTATTGGAGCGGTTGGATGTGCTTGCACTCATCACCTCGTGCTTGTAGCTTGCCTTGTGCAAGTCCAGCTAAACCACTGTTACTTCCATATATGTCGTTGAAACAATGAAGTTTTTAAAACAACTCCTAAATCAACATAGTAGTGCCTCAGTGGGTTGTGATCTAAACCAAAGACCAAAAATATTAAACAATGCAGAAGTTAGTTCCTTGAAACAAAACAACAGACCCTTCTCCAAGGAGATACATAATTTGCTCCAACAAAGGCAAACGAGAAATTTACAAAAGGAGGGAGAAGTGGGAAATTGGTTTTATGCACTTGGGATGGACTTAAAGAGCGGAAGATCAGAAAATGACAATCCCATGTTGGAGAAACTGGAATCCTGCCTTTCAAAGGTAGAGCAATCTGATTGGAGTTTAAATTGGTCTTTGGAGCCATCTATGCTTGCATTGGTACAAGCTAGATTCTTGGAACATCCAAGTGAGAGATTCAAGCTTATAGCTGCCTCTTGTTTCAGTGATATTTTCAGGATAACAGCACCCTTCCCTCCCTACAATGATGACATTGTGAAAAGAATTTTCAGACTAATAGTAGGAACCTTTCGGGATTTGGACAATTGTGCAGGCTCTACATTTGGGAGGAAGCTTAAGGTTTTAGAAGTCATGGCCATGACCCGCACTCATGAGATCATGTTTGACTTTGAGTGTGAAGGCTTGATTCTGTAGATGTTCTAATGCTTCTTCAGCATTAGGAGACATCATTCTGACACAGTCATAGCACACATGCAGTCCATCCTGTTGTCATGTATGGGAGTCCGCGAGGCCATTTGCTGGGAGTTGCAGACTAGGTCGCTGAGCATTTGGAGGAGAGAGCAGTTGGTCTCACCTGCTGCTTATGAACGAGCCCAAGGGTTGGTTGAGTAGAACATTGAGCTTTTCAGGAGACAGTTGACCAGGGAGGAGCTATTCCAGTTTGGTGGATCATGCAGCAAAAATGAACTGAGGAGGAAGGGACTTTGCTTCATTTGCAAAGGACCATGGGGGCCTGATCACTCATGTTTGAGTGAAGCACATGATGTGGCAGAGGCAGGACAGCAGGGCATTCCTTCTATATGCCAGGGTGAGGACTCTTCTTCAGATGAGTCCATGGGATCAGTTGAAGAAGCTTCTGGGGAGCGACAGCAGTCATGCAGAGATGATGACAGAAGATCGGAGCGGTGTTCCAGTGTGCAGGGTGAGCAATTAGGGGACTCTACGGGAGATACTCTGGGTGATGAGTCACTTGTGATGATTCAGCCAAAGCAGAATATGATGGAGCCTGAGTTAGCAGAGGAGGATACTATGCACATCAAGCATGATATTCCTTTGGGGGAGAGCCAGATGGGCGCCCACATTGAGTCTATGATGGATATGCGGCTAACATTGGGGTCAGCCATTGAGGTGGAGCAGTCACATGCACAGACATCAAGTATGGTGACAGCAGTTGCAGATCCATATCCTCTGGAGGTGTTGGAGGTTGATGGGATGGTTCTACAGGGGGCTAGTAGACAGCAGGAGCATGACATTCCTGATCAGGAGTGGGAGGAGTTGTTCGAGATTTGTGGGCCGACACATTGATGAGGTGCAAATAGGTGCATATGCAGTCAACAGAGCTGCGGTACCCTCAGGGAGTAGCACTCTCCAGGAGTACATAGATGGGGCTTGCAGCATATCTTGCCCACTTTGGCCCATTATAGAGAGGGGGGCTTTCTTCTACAGGCAGCTTTCGTTGGCAGACGGGACAGAGCAGCGTGAGTTGATTATGAGCTGGCAACAGTTCTCTGGGGGGCATATTCCAATGCAGTTGACACTACATTGGATTCTTCTTCCAGGATAGATTAGCGGGAAATCATGAGCTAGTACCCTCTTGATGGTACGATTTCCTTCGTAGGGAGCACAGCAGAGCAAGGGCCCTTAGACATAGTAGATGTTACAGATCCCAGCTGACAGTGGGCACAGGTCGTCATTTCTTCAGCACTCCATCCCAATTTCAGGAGAGCAGGATTAGCATGGGATTGAGTCAGGACTTGGATTGGAGAGAGGTGATGAGTTGGTACGCAATTGGTGGGGTAGCTTATACAGTTAGAGGTATGGCACAGCAGGAGCCAGGCAGCATTGATGCTTGTTGGCGGACTTCACTTCATAGCGCATCATCTATAGCCAGAGGCAGTGTGCAGTCCGAGTCGTGGGACTTGGGCGATGATTGGCCATGGTGGCATTGGGGTCTGGGAGGATTGTTTGTTGACAGATACAAGGAGAGATCGGTTTGGGATCCCGATATTGAGGGGTCTATTCTGAGTGGCTTGACGCAGGTGCATAGCTGCACCCAGGTGTTTGTATGGGATCCAGGCATTGGGTCTCAGTTACATCGAGCCAACAGGGTGGCCCACATATTTCGATTGCTTGAGGGCTAGGATGGACTTCCAGAGTTAGGAGCAGACCGGTCACAGGTACAGGTTGGTGTCATCAGTGGGCCCAGGGACTTTTTGGAGGAGTTTTGAGGAGTTTCTATGTGGTCGGATGGCATTCGCTTGATACATTCCATCATCCGAGCAGTTTGGCTTTCGTTCTGGTGCATTTCGACAACTTTCGGAAATTTGAGTTATTTATGGGCTTAAATCAGCTAATTATGCTCACGGTGGCATTCTGGGAGAAATACATGACAAAACACCTTAGTGTAATAGCTCATTGGAACCGGGATGAGGACCTCCATAATGGGACAGTTGGACATGAGTTTCAGTGACCGGAGGAGACGTGGTAGCCGATTTACTCTTTTCTGCATTAAAAAGGAATATTTTAATAAGAGAGAAAAGTGCTCCATGAATAAAATAATGCTCTAAAAGGCTCAAAGAGATCTATAAAAGAAAGGGAGGAGGCCATTGAGGGATATCTTTTGGATCATATCATTTTCTTGTATGAGAGATTTGAGACGTGGTTCTCTACTTCAGCCATAGCCCCAGGACGAAAACCCAACTCTCTTTGAGGAGACTTCATTCAGAAGTTTTGCAGAGCTTCAGAGATATTGGAGTGAGGATCATTCAGATCTTCAACAGGTGCTTCAGTGGATTCAGTGGTAGCTGTTGCCGGAGGGAGAGTGCAGCAGTTCAATTTTGGAGGCCAGCGCAGTGCAGCAGATTTTCCTGAGGCTAGTTGTATTTCAGTTATCTCAGTTATCTTTCATTTCAGCTTGTAACCCCAGTGATATTATAATAAAGCTGAGTTATTTTCCTGCATTATGGTGTTATGGATTCGCATGTACTTGTATGTTTAATTTTACATGGCAACCTTTTGTTAAGTAAATGTTGAATTTACGACATAATGTGGAGTTCAAATGATTTTCTGCATTTTTAGTTAAAATATCCCTTTCGGGATATTACACATTCTAATGAATCCAATTTTACCAGGGGGATTGTAGAGGCAATATCCTCTGAAGATTGTAAAGCTAGGTAGGGGTACTTCTTTCTACTGGATGTAGAGTCTCCTAAGGTCCAAACTCTATGAAGGAAGGAAATGAGTCTAAAGATGGAAAAAATGTGTGAAGGATGAGCCTCGAACTTCACCTAGATGATGGGTTGGGGAACTATCCATTTGCAATGGATGATGTGCTTCAAAAGAAGGACTTGGACTCTCTTTGTCATATCCCATTCGAGCAGAAGCAAGCTATGTCCCCAGACCTCGAAGCAAGAGAGGACAATGGGTCTTACTATAATGTCCAAGAGGTACCTCTTGGATGAGATATCATGGAAGTCGAAATCACTGTCTTTCAAGCTAGGAAAGGGAACCATATTCCTTGTTAATTCAGGGCTAGAAAGCATGACTCAAATTGAACCAAGGCCCTTAGAAATGAACCACTGAGTATGTGTAAACCAGGGTAATCTCAATCTCATCCCCTCGAAAGTAGGAATGGTAGCCAAAGAGAGCATACTGAGAAACATTGAAGATCATAACCTTATCTTTACTAAGGTTAATCATCAACTTTTGAAGGTCACAAAAGCTGGATAGGGTGTCAAAATGAATACCACACCATCAATGAATCCCACACAAGAGGAAACAGATACAATAGCCAAGCCAAAGAGCGAGTTGGATGGATGCAGAATTCAGATATTATTCGCTGCTGCTAGTTGCGATCGAGCGATTAATTCCTCAATTCTCTTTGTCGTCGAAATATCATTAATAATGAATTGTCAAAATTACATAAATAATAATAGAGCCCATTTTGGGTTGTATCTTAACCAAACCAATTCAGTGAAACGAATGGAATCAGAAAGAGTCACTTTCGGGTTACTTTATTTGGTGAGGGGAAGGAGAAGAAAGAAATCTCCTTCGCTATATTAGACAGGCAAGTGATGAATTGACTTACACCACCTCCCCTTCACCTTCGCTATGCTCAACTCAGGCTTTGAGTATAACCTTGCTCTCTCTTTGGTCGAGCAAGCATCTTCACACCTTACCTTCTAGCTGGTGATTTGAGGGGAAGAAATCTAATTCACTTACCTAAAAGAATGAAATCACCCAATATATTATATATGTTGTGATAGTTCGTAGTACCAACTTACCATTCATCTTCATAGTCACATTCACCTTCGTAGTCCCATCATCTATTCCCCTCTCTAGAGCAGGTCTATTACTTCAGGTATTTACATTGACCACTCAAATAGTTAGGAGAACTTGGTGAGCCCCACACCACGCCTCATGAGTTTGAGCCGTATCTCGAAGAAATTAGTCACTGTCTCTTCCATCGCATGTGGATTCGAGGAATCTCGGTATAGGTTTTTTCGGGCACCTGCTTGTGACTCAATTTTTGCATATCCTGCATCTAATTTGGTGACAAACCACTTCCTTCCTGTAACTCAAGAATCTAGGCATCATGCATGTCGGTTTATTTCCATCCATCATGAAACCTTGAGGTGTATTAGGAAGGGATGTATAGCAGTCTTATGTCCTTTAGTCTCAAGTCCAGCAATTGTAAGGGATACGGGTATGCTTCCACCTAGTACGCGACTAAGGATGCTACAACCATTAATATGTGGAAGAGTGTTCTCGAAGCTACCTTGTTCCTAAAGATCCTCCGGACCATTACTACTACTAGTACCATTGAAAGCTTTGCCTCTTTCTCTAATGCCCAGCTTGCTCCCCCTCTGCGGTTATCTATACGCATATCGGACGATCTTCTCAAATTCAATCATAGTTTACTACAGATCTTTTCCATTCACCAAAAGTTGATCTAGGTGATGAAGGTGATCCAATTGGACTAGAAGCAAAGAAAGCACCAACAGTCACAAAGAAAGCAAAGCTAGAAGCAGATACAGTTGATTCGGCTAGTTCTATAGAGTCAGTAGTTGATCCACCAGCATCAATGGCAAAAGTGGGAGCAACTCCAAGACTTGTAGACCATACATCAAAGCCAGAATCAGTTGAACCACGTGAGTATCTTTGTTTACCCATAACCTAGTTTTAGATATGTAGTAGATCTAGTAGTAGACCTAGCATAGCTACCAAAAAAAGCACTACCTTTGATACTCTGGTAATTCTTCGATTGGCACTAAGGTTGCCATTATTCAATCTTAGTAGGCCGCATTGGTTTGGTAAGGTTGGACCCAACGGCATGTTCATTGGACTTGGTGGTCATTATTGATTGCCTTTCTTTTTGAAGTAGGGAAGGATTTCCTTGTCCCGCTAAGGGCAAGGGTGAGCGAGGTACGAGCGAATCACTCTATTCAGGGTTAGGGGCCCCGAAATAGAGAAAAGGAAGCTTGCAATATCACTTGCTCGAACAAAGATAGAGCAAGGAAGGCGAGGTATCGTTTAAGTAAGTAGGAAGCATGCATTGGATTAAGGCCCTCCCTAATTCCAAGTCCATTGGTCATTTGTCGAGTAGCAAATTTCATTCATTAATAAGTATTCATAGGGGATCGAACATGAAGGTTCATTGGTCGGACTTCGTCGGTCTAAAGAATGATTCGATTCATTGGTATTCTAAGGCGGCGCTAATTCTTCATTCGATTCCACAGTTGCTGCAAGTAACGCAGACGCTATTATTAAGGAATTATTCGATTCATTGGTAAGGTTCTTGATTAGGCATAGTTGTGGTCCACTTTCTCCATGGCAAGGCGAAGGCCATTCCACAATGCACTAAGGAAGTAGCCAGGATTAAAGTCTTAAGGGTCAATTCTCTTCGTAATCAATCGAAATATGTCGTATGATGGATACAGGTAGTGCATAAAAACTCACCTAGCTTTGAGGGATATCCGTATCGAAGAAAATCGCACCCTGGTTGCGGCTATTGTAACGTGGCAAGGGCCTTGCTATGAATTATGTTTAGAAATGTACACCAAGAAAGTTCACGGTTGTATCTTATTTTATATAACATAGGTAATTGGCAAGAATTGTTTCTATAATATAATAAAACATATGATTTCGATAAATAGAAAGAGAATAAAAAGAAGAGCATAATTACATATATAATAGAGCGGAATGGTTCGTTATACACACGTTCCCTTTAGGAATAGCTTCAAAGCTATTGTAACGTGGCAAGGACCTTGCTATGACTTATGTTTAGAAATGTACACCAAGAAAGTTCACGGTTGTATCTTATTTTATATAACATAGGTAATTGGCAAGAATTGTTTCTATAATGTAATAAAACATATGATTTCGGTAAATAGAAAGAGAATAAAAAGAAGAGCATAATTACATATATAATAGAGCGGAATGGTCCATTATACACACGTTCCCTTTAGGAATAGCTTCAAAGCTAGGCACAAAGATCTTCAATTTGGTCAGCCCAAGGCCTTGTAATGTTATAGGCCTTGGGTCAATCCAGTAAGGTCCCGATCAACCTGGTCAAGTACTGACCCCCTGACTCAGATAAAAGATATGATCTCAGTTTCTATCGTTGTCTGTATTCAAAGTTGGCTTTTCTTCTGTTTAGGTCAATAAATCCTGAAGAATTCATAAAGCAAGCTAATTCGCATTGTTCGATGAGTCTGCATAGTATCAGGTAGTTGATTAGGTCAAGGCTGACCAAAGTTCATCTTGTTATGTCATCTCCAGGTGGGTGGGAAAAAGCACACTAACATTATTTTGTGCAGAGGATCTAATGAAGCCTCAGGATAGATGGGATTTAAAGAGTAATAAGGTAACAGGGGATGGTTTGGATAGCCGCTACGCATTGATAATAGGGCTTTTCAAGAGGGGCATGACCATGGACAATCGCAAACCAAAGCGAACCGATGATTCTCTCCTTAGCCCAATGAGTCTATTAAAGAGGCATGAAGGGAGATCTGTCACTCATCCATTATCTTTTGTAGCAAGGTCTCTCCTGCACTTGTTATAACTCATATATAAGATCGTCTCTTTGATTTGTGAGGTCAGTTGGATACCGACTGCCTTATCCAAATACCTAAAATAGAGACTATATCCTAAACTATTCAGTGACTATAGATCGATGTACTATAGATCTAAGTACAATAGATCAAAGAAATGAAAGAAGTTATCAGTGCCACGACTGTCTCATAAACTAGTAGGTGGGTGGATAGATAGGTGGGTGTACAAAAGGGATGGGCTTGACCCCCGTAGCGTATTCATGCCTCCTCGCTTCACTCACTGGGGGGGATAGCAGAAGGAAGTATGATTGGAAGGTATATATATTGGAAGGAAGTATTGGTGGAAGGGATAGATTGAATGAGAGTGCTAGCAGAAGTTTGCGTAAGGGATTGGGTCACGCTTCGCCTTCCTCTAATAGCAGAAGGAAGTATGATTGGAAGGTATATATATTGGAAGGAAGTATTGGTGGAAGGGATAGATTGAATGAGAGTGCTAGCAGAAGTTTGCGTAAGGGATTGGGTCACGCTTCGCCTTCCTCTAACAAATAATTTCTCCAATGAATAAATCTAACCTTCATCGGCCTTTGGCCTCAAATTGCTCGTAAATAGGCTCTATAAACCTTACCTCTTTCTATAGAACCTGGCTCTATAGACCCTAGCTCTATTCAATGAATTGAAGCGGATGGAAGTATAGTGATAAGGGCTTTATCTAATTCTTTATGCCACTATCTCTGATTTCTCTCAATCAGCCTATTATCAATCCGGATCAGGTTTGTCTTTGTTGACTTAGCTACACAATTACCTTGTCGATAATAGTTTTGGGAAACATTCCAATAGATGTTCTATCTTAAAGCTATGAAACCCTCCCATTATCTAATACGTTGCGTGATTAATTTGTGCAGGAGGCCCTACAACTGTAGGTAATTGAGTTTGGCCCTATAGTTGTTCCACGTCATGAGATATTACAGGTATCGTAGCTGATATATAAGGAGACATCACAAGGTTATCCAAGGCAGTTCGGGTGGTGAGGATTCTCATCCTATGGCTGATTAGGCAGTAGTTTGGGTTGGGCCCGAAAGGGTAGGGAGTATACGAGTAGATAACAGTGCTAATGGGGACCTTTTGTTCTTAATCTTTGGCACTATTATCTGAGCCTTTTGCCCGAGTTGCACCACCCATAGCAGTTATATATCGATATCGATATATAGTCCCAGAGACAGTTGCTCAATCAAAAGTTATATCCGCTACTGTACTCCCATTCGTTCAATTGGCGTGGGCTTAGAATCTGCCTACTCTTAAACTAGTTATCGAGCTGCTTAGCATTTTAAGATCCAATTCTAGTCCCATATTCATAGCTAGCCATTGCATTTGACCGAGTCTCAGAAGCAATTATCAGAGACTCTACTACTAGTTATCAGCTCCTAGCACAAGGTAAACTGTTGATTCAACTGTCTTTTCAAAGGGAACCCCTGCTATTGGTGGGACCGAATAACTGGCATCATCAACTCGATCAACAATAATTTCAATGAGTTTTGAATCGGGTGATGCTCCTTGCTTTGTTGCTATTGGTGCTCCTGCCCTTGTTTCTGCGGAACCGATTCCATATTTCTCATAACTGGACAAGGTGATGACAGGTGACAAGAATGGATCTAGGTGCGAATGATGCAAATGCGCTTGCACCATGCCCATTGATGTCTGTTAAATGGATTGATTCACGAAATATCGTTTATGACCATTTGCACATTAGTTCGAAAAGATCCAGATGTGGAACCTAGCATGTCAGCAAGGTTGAAGAAGCGTGTTGATATCTTTGAGTGCAATGCCCTTGCTAACAGTGAAATGGTGGTAGCCGCGTAAAGAAGTGAGATTGAAGTGGCGCACCAAGATCCCATTCATCAATTAGCATTGTTCCTCTCCCGTTGGTCGAGCCCATTTGTGCATCCTCTCTCGTTGGTCGAGCGACTTCATACCTCTTCCTTCCAGTTGTACCTCGTAATTTATTATCCTCGTCGGCCCGGTTTGATCAACCTTCATTCCCATTCTTAAGCACTCTGAATCATACACATTGTAAATGTCACTCTTTCTTTTCTGACATTGATTAGGGCTACTTTTGCTCCCTCTCCGAGCCTAGGTTTCCCCGAGTCTCTGCTTCCAACCTACCTTTAGGGTATACAGGGAATTGGACGGAGTCGCGGATGTATTCGTTATGGCAAGTGCAAGCAAGAGAAAGAAGAAATATGGCAAGGAAAGGACGAGCAAGAAGCCAAAATAAATAAAAGTGTAAAGCCAATCAATTCATATATCAAGTCGTGTGCAAGCTTTAGACAATGTTAACATCAGTCCAACTCCACCTACTACCTCTACCCCTCTCGTTTCGGTCAATTGTTGTTATTCGTCTCAGTCGTAGTTGAGTATTGTTGAGTCTATCATAGCATACAAGAGGTAATGATTTCGAAGGTCTGGAACCAAGATTTCAAACATGGATAGTAAACGACTTATGGCTTATCCAGCTCCCTATGTCCATGTTGAAGGAGGGAGTGTGAAATATCTATATATCCATTGGAGAAATGGTTCAGATTGTTTATTGGCACAAGATGTCCCTTGATGGCCTTGTGAGATGAGATATTCGTGAATAGACGATACATTATTACTAGTGTCACTCGTACTTTCCCAGACATAAAGTCTATGCGATCTTATTGAACGATGCAACCCACCCGGTGTATGACGATACATGCTCTATCGAAATGAGTGGAATGCACGGTGTAAAATATTGTATGATAATAAGGTTGTAAATCGCTACACATTATTCTAAGATTTGCCTTGGTCAATGTATCATTATATGTACAATGCATGCTTTGAAATTGTGACGTGATTTGATAGTAATGATGCTTGTGATTTTCTATTTATTTGCATGTGATTATGACGGATAAAATATCGTATGTGAATAACCATATGTTCCTCCCAAGTGAATAGAGAGAGAATGTGATGCTTGTAAAACCAATAATTGATGTGCTAGTCAAACTAATTGATGCTTGTAACACCATCTATTCCTCTCTAATGAATATATATAAAATCCCGTGATACACCTAAACCAATCGATGCTCTTAAAACCAATAATTATGCTCGTAAAAGAACCTACTGATCCAAGCTTATGATAATAGAGAATTTGCATGCATAATATCGATGATTGAATGAATGGAGATATAGCCTAATGTCAGCCTTTGACGTTATCACCTTCTGATCCATCATGTTATCACATCCGGACTAATAGAGAGCAAAGATTAGTAATTCGTTTATTATACGTGCAGATTGTAGTGGTGTGTAGATTATCCCAAGTTACCATGATATCAAATCCCTTATAAACATAGTACAAAGATTGGCATGATTCAATAGCCTGATTCTCCCAAACGAATGAGATATGAATTTCTCCCGTGATACACCTCTCTGCTCACCTCACCAATGATTGATGTTCATGAATATGTGCCCTGTAATGCCTAATGAATTACGGTAATGAATGAAAAGTGTTGGTTGTCGTTTAATGCTAAGAGATGATCTTGTTGTTCAATGACCTGTTTGAAAGAGAATGAATTCATGTATGTATGGGTTGAAACCTCGAATGTAGGTTCATTCGTCGGTATAAAAAACAATGTAATTTTGATCCCTGCATTCATAAAGAGAAATTGTGTGATATGATTTCATGCCAGTGTTAATTGCTCCTAATTGCATGTTTCTACTATCTATTGCTCCTAATTGCATGTTTCTACTAGCTATCAAGTTAAGTAGTGGAGATTGTTGTAGTGGAGAATGGAAAAGTGCGGTTCCCGGTCCATTTGTCTTTGATTGTTCTTTCATTAATTGATTGAATTCATGTCTGTCCTATGTGATTTAATGAATGAATGAACGTATGGAGAGCACCAAGTCATTTAAAGTCTAAGTAACAAGTCATAGTGTCAAGCATGTAATGTAACATAAGGTTCTAGTTGAGCGAGCTCTAGTTGATAAAGGTTGAAAGCAAGAGTTCAAGCGAGTTGCTTATCGAGAAGCTAGAGTTATCATAACATGAAGAGAAGGGACTTCTTGGGGATTCTTTCCCAAACATCGAATAAAGAATCTCTTGTTGGTTGTTATAGAAGTGATTGCTACATGTAAAGAAGTTGTATGAATTGTTTGTTACCTATAAGTGATATGAATGGTTAGTAAAACCAAATCAATCAATAAATGGTGGTTGGACCCTGTCGAGTGTCCCTACAACTGTTGCCCCTTCGTTCACTTTACGTCTGTCGTTCCGGTATACCCTAGCTAACACCATTCTTCGCTTTGAATCATAGTACATTGGTATCCTTCTGATTCAAAGGGCCCGTATTATCTCATGTGGATGCTACTAGTACTTTCAGAGACAAATGCATTATGATCCTTATTCACGATGCACTCTTCCCACTTTTCTGTGTTGATTGTAGAAATTTTAAGACCCACTCCGGTTTTCAGTTTCTCCTTATTTCTCCCATAAAGTTAAATGCCCATTCCCATAACCATACATTCAACAAGCTGGAAAAATAAATATTTTCTGAAAACACAAATTCTGGAAATTTCACAGTGCTGAAAATGCAAAAATAAAAACTCGGAAAAATAAATCAGCCACACACAGAAATTTGACACGCTGATTTTTAGTCAAGATGACCCTGGAATAACCCCCGACAACTCTTGGGGAAAATTAGTTCGAAAGCTTCTCTTTATTTCTGAATATGCTTTTACAGTGAACAGTAAAACACAGTAAAAATTACAGCAAACACAAAACCCACTTATCTCGATTTTCATGCCAACTTTCCACCTTGAAAATCATGCCAACAACAAACAGAAAATAACAGGAAAAATTACAGCATTAAATGTTGTACTTGCTGCCTAGGAAAACGTGCCAAATTCTTCCTATACATAACTGTATGAAACTATACAGACAATACAACAATTCCTCCTCGATTTTCATCCCCACAAAATCTGCCTCGAAAATCATGCCCTTAACTGTTGAATCTGCTTGAAAACAGCACTGTACTTTGCCTCGAAAAGCATGTTAACAGTGTTGTACGAATTCTGTCTTGGTAACCATGCCAAATAAATGCTACTGCTCGAAAATGTTGCCTTGGGAAATGTGCCCTCCTGCTGTACAGATTTGCTGTGTGTCTTTTGCTACTCTCCCTCCGCTCATAAATTTCTCTTTTGCTTTCTCTCCTCCTATCTCAATCTGCTCATGAAAGACTGAATGATCTTTTCCCTCTTTTCCTCCTTTAACCTAACCCTAAGTGACTTTCGGGGAATCCCTAAATCAAATGGCTGAGATAGCTTTAGATCTAGGGCTGAGATTAAATGTGCATTTAAATCTCACTTTCCATTTTTTAATTCACCCCACTTTAATAAAGACCCACTTAGTCATTTATTTCCAAAGTCACTTTTCACTTTCTAATTTCACATTGACGTTTTTTAAAGTCACTTTAAAATTAGACTTGGTAACTTTATCACTTAAAGTCACTTTTAAATTAGATTTGACTTTATAACTTATAAAATCACTTTAGGAGAAAAAGTGAAAAACATTTGGACACTTTTCCCTAGGCCAAAGATCAAAGCCTTAGGGAACCACCTGTCCTCCGGTAACCAAATTTCAACACTCTCTTACCGAGGAAGGTGTTCCTCACCACACCCATCTTGTCTCTGAAGTAGACATGCTTGCCCCGTGGTAAGGCTTTGGTAAATATATCTGCTACCTGCTCATCTGTGGGAATATACTCAAGCTTCACAACTCCCTTCTGAACATAGTCTCTAATGAAATGATATCTGATGCCGCTATGCTTTGACCTGTCATGAAATACTGGATTCTCCGTGAGTTTAATGCAACTCTGATTATTACAGTAAATCACTGAAGGTCTCAACAGCTAACCAAATAAGCCAAACAACATCTTATGAAGCCATATGGCCTCACAACTAGCTAGACTCGCTGTTATGTACTCTGCTTCCGCTGAACTCAATGCTACTGACTGCTGCGTTCGGCTGAACCACGACACCACTACCGAACCCAACCCAAAACAAGACCCTGAAGTGCTCTTCCTGTCAGAAGCACAACCTGCCCAATCAGAATCAGTGTAACCTGCCAATCTCACTCCATCTCCCTGCCTATAATCTAGACCATACTCCATTGTCCCCTGCAAGTACCGCAAAATGTGTTTTGTAGCAACCTAGTGCACCCTCCTGGGCTCACACATGAACTGGCTCATCGTGTTGACTACAAAACATATATCTGGTCTAGTGTTGACCAAATACATCAAGGAACCAAACAATTGTCTATATAATGTGGGATCCACCAACTTGGAATCTGAAGCATGAAGCTTCTTCTAGTTAGTGATCATAGGTGTCGACATGGGTTTACAATCCTCCATGTGAAATATGCTAAGGATGTCCACAATATACTTCCCCTGTCCCAGGAAGAAATGCCCCTCCTCCTGCCACACCTCCAAATCCAAAAAGCAATGCATCAAGCCAATGTCCTTCATCTCAAACTCCGACGCAAGATCTCTCTTGCAGCCCTCTATGAGTCTCTCTGCACCCATAATGACCAAGTCATCCACATACAACACCAGAATGAGAGGCTCCCCACCTATCACAATAAAGTATAGGTTCGGATCTACATCACTCTTTGTGAAACCCATCTCCTGCAAGTACGTATCAATCCTGGAGTTCCAAGCTTTGGGAGCTTGCTTCAGGCCATAAAGGGCCTTCTTCAGTCTGCACACATGGGACTCCTTACCATGCACCTCAAAACCCTATGGCTGCTCAATGTACACCTCCTCTTGTATGAAGCCATTGAGAAATGCGGTCTTCACATCCATCTGGTGGATCTTCCAACCCATCTCTGCTGCTATCGATATAATGGAGCGAATCGAAGTATATCGAGCCACAGGAGCGAAGGTCTCCTCATAATCAACTCCCTCTTCCTGGGAGAACCCTCTAGCCACAAACCTTGCCTTGAATTTCTCAATGCTGCCATCTGCAGCATGCTTTACCTTATAAAGCCATCTGGAAGTAACCACGGATTTTGACTCAAGCCTCGACACCACCTCCCAAACATCATTCTTCATGATAGAAGGATACTCCTCTTGCATGGCCTCTCTCCAAACCTACTGGCTAGCTGCCTCCTCATAGCTAGAAGGCTCAGAGTCAATGATGTTGGCAACCATTGCCATATAGCTACAGAACCGCTCAAGTGGTCTGCTCTCTCTAACTGGCCTCTTTGGCTCAGCAATAGATGTGGCCTCTCTCAAGGTATCCTGAAGCCACTTGGGCTTCCTCTTCCCTGAGCACACTTCTCTCACCGGAGAATGAAACTCCTCATCCTCATCAGGAGCCTAAATTCCTAATTGTCTATCTGCTATCCTCTTACCTGAACTTGAACCTGTAGATGCTAAAGTACCGTGTGAACTGTCCATCAGTGGACTACCTAGTGAACTGCTCTGCGGACTGCTCTGCATGCTGCCCGAAGCACCACCCCTCTGACTCTGCGAGCCACTGCTCACTGATAGACCTACCACCGTAATCGATGTACCTCCTGATCCCTGCCCACTGGATCCTTGTGACTGACTCAGCTGCTCCTAAGGGTTTGGCTGATCCAGATACTTTAACTCCCGTGACCTCCTGAAAGCCCAGTCCTCCTCGAACTTCACATCCCGCCTGACAACAACTCTCCTTTATGCAGGAATATAAATCTGAAAGGCTTTCGAGGTCTCACTGTAGCCCACAAAGATATCCTTCTTTGCGGTGGGCTCTAGCTTGGTCCTTTTCTCCCTGGGTACGTAGGAGTATGCAATACACCCAAAGATACAATAATGACCAATATCGGGTTTCTTCCCAGAAAAGGCCTCCTCTGGAGTAACATGCCCCAAGGCACGATGCGAACTCCTGTTCTGCAAATATACAGCAGTGTTCCAGGCCTCTGCCCACAAAAACAATGGTAACCCCTGATCATGTAGCATGGCTTTGGCAGCCCCTCTGATGGATCTATTCTTCCTCTCCGCAACCCCATTCTACTGGGGGTTATAAGGAACTGTGAACTCCCTCCTAATGCTTGCCTCCATACAATAATCAACAAACTCACCAAGGGTGTACTCCCCTCCATTGTCCGACCTGAGGGACTTGATCTTCCCACCTGTCTGAGTCTCCACAAGAGCTCTAAACTCCTGAAACTGCTTGAAGACCTCACTCTTGATCTTCAAGAAATAAATTCAGGTCTTCCTGGAGTGATCATCAATGAATAAAACATAGTACTCATATCCACTCAAGGAAACATGAGACATCCGACCGCTCACATTAGTATGAATCAAATCAAGTATCCCAGTCGATTTGCTGTCACTGCTAGGAAAAGGGGATTTGGAAAACTTACCCATCGCACATCCTCTACATGTATCTAGGTGATCAGTACTGAAATCTGGCACACCTATAGTGATCTCCCGCAATGTCCTCAAGGCCTCATGATACATGCGCCCAATCCTGCGGTGCCAAATCTCGCACAACTCTGAATTGCTAGCTCTGTTGTCGGTACTACTGCTCAATGCCAAAAGGGGCTGAAATGCAAACTTGTACACCTTTGCATGGCATACTGACTCAGCTGTAGCGCCCCTGGGATATATAAGCACCTGTCCTCTACTGAACAATACCTCATACCCTTTGTCCTCCAATACTGAGATGGATATAAGGTTCCTCATCCCGGGCACTTATAGAACATTTGAAACCTTCAAGAGAAGTTTGGATTCCCTATCAAATGTCAATGTCCCCACACCGACTGCTCTGACAATGTTGTCGTCTCCAAGTACTACCTCTATATCAGTGCCACTCTCTGAAAGCTCTGAGAAGTACTCACGGACTCATGTCATATGACGTGAAGCCCCACTGTCAACATACCAAATACCTGAAGATGCTCTGCTAGTGGAGGGAAATGCACACTCCCTCTCACCCTCCGTGGCAGGTGATCCTGCACTAGTGGACTCACAAGCAATGAACCCAAACTCCCGATCAAAGCTCTCTGAAAAGTCCTCTATCTCTGCTGATGCTGCCATGGTCTTTTTCTTCCCCTTCTTCTTCTTCTCCAGACACACAACAGCATAGTGTCCCATCCTCTGACAATTCCAACACTTCACCTTGGAATAGTCCTTCTCCTTGTTCAATTGCTTACCTTTGCCTTTGCCTTTGCCCCCACCACCACTTGTGGAAGCTTGCTTCTTTCCCTTGTCTTTCTTGCCTCCTGCTAACAATGCTACATCATCATCCTGCTCAACTGGTTTGGTTGCCCCAAGCTGGTTCTTTCTGATTTCATTATGTATACAATCATCCCGGAACCTCTCCCAAGTGGGAAGGGTGTCACGTGCACAAATCCCATCAGCAAAGTTCAGCCATGAACTGGGAAGGCCATTCACTGCAATCTGCACCAACTCAGTGGGTGGAACAACCTCTCCAACTGCTGCCAACTCATCTCTCACATTAGTGATCTTTGTGAGGTATGAAGTAGCACTATCAATCTTTGCCATCTTAATGGCCTTCAGCTTCTCCCTTAGGACCAATTTTCTTCTCTCATTGGTACTCTGGTAGAGATTGGTCAAAGTTGTCCACATCTCATGAGTAAGTCTCTTTCCTTTCACATGAGGAATGCAATAGTCTTTAATACCATCCAGAATCAGTCTCTTGCCCTTGTTATTCTTCTTATTAAAGTCTATCAACTGAACAGGGTCAGTAGGCACATTAACAGGGCGTTGTTGGGTACTCACCATGATACCCCAGACTTCTGCCTCCTCAAAGATGCTTTGCATTCTTTCCTTCCATACATTGTAGTTGTTATGCCCATCCAACCTATTCTCCACCCTCAAGCCCAAAGACATGCTTGTTGTCCTAATAAACTGAAAATAACACTTTTGTAGTAAAGGTTCTGATTTCTGTGTGTAAAATCAGCTTGCTGTAATTTTTCTTCTTGCTGTTCGAAACTGCACTTTTCAGCAATCTAGCTCTGATACCATGTAGAAATTTTAAGACCCACTCCGATTTTCAGTTTCTCCTTATTTCTTCCATAAAGTTAAATGCCCATTCCCATAACCATACATTCAACAAGCTGGGAAAATAAATATTTTCTGAAAACACAAATTCAGGAAATTTCACAATGCTGAAAATGTAGAAATAAAAACTCAAAAAAATAAATCAGCCACACACAGAAATTTGACACGTTGATTTTTTGTAAAGATGACCCTGGAAAAACCCCCTACAACTCATGGGGAAAACCAGTTCGAAAGCTTCCCTTTATTTCTGAATATGCCTTTACAGTAAACAGTAAAACATAGTAAAAATTACCGCAAACACAAAACCCACTTATCTCGATTTTCGTGCCAACTTTCCACCTTGAAAATCGTGCCAACAACAAACAGAAAATAACAAGAAAAATTACAGCATTAAATGTACTTGTTGCCTTGAAAAATGTGCCAGATTATGCCTGTACAGAACTGTACGGACAATACCGCAGTCCCTCCTCAATTTCTGTGCCCAGAAAAGTTGCCTCGAAAATTGTGCCCTTGATTGTTGAATCTGCTCCTCAAAAACAGTGATGTACTTTGCCTCGAAAAGCATGCTAAGAATGTTGTATAGATTTGTCTTGGTAACTGTGCCAAATAAATGTTGTTTGAAAATGTTGCCTCGGGAAATGTGCCCTCCTGCTGTACGGATTTGTTGTGTGTCTTTTGCTGCTCTCCCTCTACTCAGAAATTTCTCTTTTGCTTTCTCTCCTCCTCTCTCAATCTGCTCATGAAAGACTGAATGATCTTTTCCCTCTTTTCCTCCTTTAACCTAACCCTAAGTGACTTTTGGGGAATCCCTAAATCCAATGGCTAAGATAGTGTTAGATCTAGGGCTGAGATTAAATGTGCATTTAAATCTCACTTTCTATTTTTTAATTCACCCCATTTTAATAAAGACCCTCTTAGTCATTTATTTCCAAAGTCACTTTTCACTTTCTAATTTCACATTGACTTTATTAAAGTCACTTTAAAATTAGACTTGGTAACTTTATCACTTAAAGTCACTTTTAAATTAGATTTGACTTTATGACTTATAAAGTCACTTTAGGAGAAAAAGTGAAACACATTTGGACACTTTTCCCTAGGCCAAAGATCAAAGCCTTAGGGAACCACCTATCCTCCGGTAACCAAATTTCAACATTGATTCCTCTCCTATTAGTCGAGCCATGCTTCACATCCTCTCCCTCCCGATCCAGCAATTTCATTCCTCGATGAGGTCGGCCTACTCCTGATCTACAAACTAATGAATCCAATTGAACCAAGCTCATGCTAATGCCTAAGAAATTTTATTATCCTAGGTTGTTGATGATTTCTCCCTAAGAATCAAGGTGGCGTCAACCCGGAAACCAATGTAATGGGAACTAAGGGTGCGAACAGCCCTATGGACAACACGGTCGAACCTGAGAAGTAACCATTGTTGATAACCTCGAATGAACTGCCTTGATCAAACCAGTGGTCTGTCT